>CM045762.1:63535437-64737937 GCA_025200525.1 Camellia lanceoleosa
CTGGACTCCCAGTAGGATTGGAATAAACTCTTTAAGAGTCTTATCTTTACCCAAATTGAAGTCTTCTCCCATTCTAAGACTCTTGTCCCTTATCTGCTTATCTCGAATTCCGGTATCTTCGCAGATAACATCAGCTTAGCCGAGATCATCTTGGCGTCATGACGAAGACACGTGTCACCTTGGCTGGCACTTCGGTGACACCTCGGTCACGTGTTGTCATTCAAAAATTATATCCCCACAATAATCTAGATAATAAATTTAAAAAACTTGGCACCTAACTAAGTAGAGTATAATTTGACAATAAAAATATATAAAAAATAGTAGTTCATGACATGTATACTTTCTATTATAGAAATTAAAATCTAATTATTACTCATTAGAGATTCTTTGCAAGAATATAATCAAAGAATATTTTAAAACTTACCACATTGATTATTATAGTACTTAATGAAATGGAAGGAAAATAAAAACAATAAATTGGAAACTACCAATAGTATCATCACACATGTATTTTTTTTGTATTTCAAATTCAAAATTCTCAAAAAAAAAAAATGAATTAGAACTTTCAACCTCAAAGGGGCTACAATGTCATTATATAAGAGGTAAATTACACTTTGCTTTTTTATGTTTTACTATTTTCTTGTTTTGGTTTTTTGTTTTTCACATTTATCCTTCACATTTGAATTTTTTCTCAATTTACTTCTAAAGTTAACTTTTGTAAAAATTAGACAAAAAAAGTGAATATTTTTTTCTCAAGTGTGAACATTCACATAGTTTTTGTTGAATGATTTTTATAATTTTATAGAATAAACTATGTGAATGTTCACACTTGTTATGAATAAAAATAATCTGAATTTTTTTTTTTTTTTTAGTATAAATATTCATACCAGTTTTTTCACATTTTAAAATTTCACAATATTTTATTTATTGAAAGTGTGAACATTCACATTTATAATTATCATATTTCTTTAAAAAAATTCACATTATTATCTAACTAGGTAGATTTTTTTTTTTTTCTCAAAAATTCACATTATAATAACAAAATAAATCACATTATAGAAGATAAATTATATTAGATACTCTAACCAAAAAAATTCCTACAATCAAGCTGCAGATTGAATTGTTATTATATTGCCAAACTTAAAGATACATTAAAAATGGTTTTCTTGCTTTTTTAGAAAGTTATAGGACTAAATGGAATTGCAAATTATGAATGAGACTAAATGGGATACAAATTCTAGTTATCAAATTCAGGGTAAGAATTAGGAGTGCTAGCAGATTGAATTGGGTTGGGTAATCTCTCATTCACCATCCGTTTGAACTTAGGCAAATTTTAAAAAAAATTAATTCACATCCGTCCGCTTTGTTAGTAGATACAAATTGAGCGAATCATGCGAGTTAGTGTGTAGATGCAAATTAATTTAGTGGTTTGAGCTTTACTATTTTATATTTTTTTTTGGAACTATTTTAGAGTATTTTTTTTATTATTTTGACTTTATTTGAGTCTAAAATTTTTTAGTCTACATTTTTTATAATTAAAATAAAGGTTAAACTTTTATATTTCATAAATAGCTTATATTATTACTAAATAAAATATTTTTTTAACATACAAATTATAAAAATATAACATCATTTTTTTAAATAAATTGACAAATCAAATTAGGTCAAATAATCTCTAATCTACCATCTATCTAAACATTAATTTTTTTTAAAAAACTCTATCTGCATCCGTTGATCCATAATGGATAAATTAAGTTGTGTACGTCAATTTTACAAAATGTTATAGATTCTAAATTTTTTATTAAATAAATTATCAAATATCTCATATAAATATAAACTCACACTTATATGAGATATTTAATTATTTATTTAATAAAAAATATAATATCTCTAACGTTATCCGTGAATTTTAACAGATGGATCAGGTGTAGCGCGAAAAAATATATATATATATATATATAATATATTACAATCCTTATTAAAAATGAAGCCAGGTGGCAATTTTTTATTGGCTGTATTGCAGTGGGCGCACAAATTGAAGAGAGTTGCCACGGGTTTGAAAGAGATTCTGACAGCGATATCCACGGCTGCGGAAAGTCTACCCGCGGTCGTTTTCCGACCTCCTCCTCCGCCGCTCACGGCCGAAAGACGAATCACATTTCACTCTTTTCACTCTTTATATAAATGTAAAATATAATAAATAATAAATAAATAAATAGAAAGTATACGATGCTTCTAAATAAACCCCCTACTTTTTCCATACGCCTAGTTTCACTTTGAGTTTACACATCATACTTTTTAACAAGATTAATATTATAAATTTATCTTTATCCATTGAGATCTTATTCAGAAATTAATCTTTTACTATACTTTACATGAATTTCACATGAATCTTATATTATACAAATTAATATTTATTACATAATTATTTATTAAAAAAAATCTGAATGAATAAGTCTGAGTTTCTAACTTTTCATTTTAGGGTTCGTTTGGAAAGTGAATTGATTTTTTGATTTTTTTTTTGATATTTTGACTATTTTAACCAGAAGCTAAAAAGTTCGTTTAGGTTAAACTTTGTTACTTTTTTGATTTTTTTGATTTTTATAAAAGAAAATGTGAAATGATTATTGGTTAGATGTGACATTTCGTTTTATTTACTTTTTATTTTATTTTGTCTTTTTGTGGCTAAATTAATTCATAACCTCAAAAAAGTCTCATTGTAGCTTGATTTTCGTACTCCTTTCAGATACGACTAGCCCTACAGTTCGGACTCCTGTGGTTCTTAATCTAATTGCACAGGTACGATGTAAAACAGTGAAAACACAAAAAGAGTCCAAGTCTAGCAATTCTTTTAGAAAATCAATTTTGAATCAAATGCCAAAAAATGATTGTTTTTCCAGATTTCAGAGTTGCTACCTAAATATTTTTAAGAAATTTAGGAAACCCGAAACTCGTGCCAAAGGCCACTTATCCGTCATTACTAAAATGTCTCAACTTGGAAACTTAGGTACGAGAGGGAAAGATCATGAATTGAGCACCTCACTCGTCCAATCAAAGATCGGCTTCTACTAATCATGATGTAATTTTTATTTACATTATATGCTCTTATTATGATTATTAGAATATTTTACTATGTGATGCACACAAGTATAGACTAATTTGTAAAAATTAAAACATTTTGATTTTGTGTTTTGTTTGAAAATTGTTTTTTTTGATACTTGTCACTTGAAAAGATGAGTTCGTACATTTAATCAATGTATCACAATTTTAGCAATTAGCCTTCATTTATCGACATTTAAACAAGTATATCATTTAATCAATTAGCCTCATGAAAAATATGTTTGATATGGCAACACAAACATTCAATACAAGATACTAAAACAATAAACGCACACTTAGCACTCCAAGACAAGCCAAACAAAGCAAAGCAAAATAATTAGAAAACATGCATGTTCCTAACTTATGCAAAATGACTAATGTGACACGTACAATCGTGCAAGAAAATAGGCTTGGCTACTAGCATGATATATGATTCCATTCAAGACATGTGATAAATTACTTATTCATTTAAAAGTGTTGAATGTGACATTGGTTAGTATGATGAGCCGAACCTAAATGTACATAAGACGAGTGTCTGCAAACATGGGAATGCTAAGTAAATATGATGCTCTATGCTACCATCATAAGCGAGTAAATTAAAGGGAGAAAGAAATGTGGGTTGAAAGACATACACCATTATTACATATTTGCCCTCATGTAAGAGGGTCCGAATAAGTGTCTAAATGTCTAAAATACACTAATTATTACAACACCCAACGAACAAATTGAACTAAACTAACTACTTATTACATATTCGAATTCTAAATCAACTATCTATCTAGCTCTATGTACGACAAATGTATGATGACGATACTAAGTATAATAAAAACACATGAAATTGCAACAATAATAATATTTACAACAACAATAATTTAATTACAACAATAATGAGAGTATTAATTTACAACATTTGATAAAACCAAGAAGCACAAGGATGTCATGCACGTAACGGTTTTCAGAAGCAACTCTGTCTGCCATCCTTGGAATTTGCCTTGTTTCACCTTCAGTCACTGCTCTTTGTTTTTGCAAAACACTTTGTCTACCAAACATTGGAGGCTGGGCAGCCGCCAATGAAGCCCGGTCGAGCCCAAATAGGGCTGGTCGTGTCCTAATTTCATGCGAAACTCTGTTTTTGTGCTCTGAGGTGAAAACAGTGCAAACAGAGTTTTTTTTAGCCCTATTTGTCCCTTTTATCATTCTCTGTCATAGAAAGCCTCAAGAGAATGACGAAATCGCTTCCAAAACCATCAATGAGCAAATTGATTGCTTGATGATTTTGGGCACGAGTTGGACAAAAATTGATGAATGCAATGAACAACACCTACCCCTCCCTCTTATCATGGAGTGAGCTCAAAGAGGGAAGTAAAGATGCTTCAAGGGTCGCCAAAACACCATGAATTGATGTATGACGACTCCTGACATGATGGATTCAACATAACATCCGGCCGAACCCGAGCAACTCCATTCATTTTTTTTATGTTGGTTGATTCAATTTTAAGCCAATTTCATTAGTCTTGTCTATTCTTTAATCCATTTATCCAAAGTGATGATTAAGTCCGCTAAATGGAAAGAACGTCAAGCGAGAGGTACTCCTAAATATGAAGGAGGGGCCATGCCTTTGACGATGAATCTCCGTAAAGATTAAGCCATTGAGCATAGGTCTCTAGCTCATATTTTGAACAACTATCGATCGGTTGAAATAACTCTCAAACAAAAGAAGAAAAGAAGAAATGGGGGATTGCAGACATGATTGCGAGATTGATTCTTGATTAACCATAGAAAAGCTATCAAAGCATGCATAACACAACATAACAAGCTAGATGTGAAGACTTACAATGCAACAAGCTAGATATTCAAGCATATACTAATTAAATAAATTACAACAGCCCTAAAACAACCCCTAATATGTTAAAAACAGTGACCAAAAATCATGTTAGAGAGCATAAAAAGGTAGGGAAAAACAAGGCAAAGCAAAACTAGTGAACAAAAAGCAAGGAAATGTGGCTAACTTCTCCATTTTTAAGACCTCAAACCTTGTTTTTTTAGCCTTTTCCAAGCTCTAAAAATCAGTTTAAAAGGCAAAGAAAAGAGTGTAAAAACAAGGGCTTGAGTTATAAAATAAGGTACAAGAGAAGGTGTTAACCTTCTCTACTCTTTGGTAGCTATCCAAACCCAAGTTTAAACACTTGAAATGGACTCAAGACAGCATAAAAACACGAGAAGTAGCTAACAAGAGATAGAAAAAGAAGTAAAAGAGAAGGTGGTAAGCTTATACCTCTAAAAGAAGCAAGCTCTTGTTTGTAACATAGACTTGGTTCAAGTACCCTTTCAAGCTTAAATTGTGATGCACAAGCCTCAACCAAGGCTCTAAGGTTATGATCTAGGGTGGTATATGGTGTATGGATCTTAGTCAAGAGAGATAGGTTTGCTCAAAGATGACTTGTATAGGAAGAATGAGCTCTCTCTTGTATGTACAGGCTCTTTAGAAATTGTTCGACCCTCAAAACAGAGGTATAACCTCGTTTTTATAGAATTTGAGCAAAGAAGGTTGAAAATATCTTCAAAAAAGACCGCTGGCGAGCTCTCACCCAAAACAGTGTATATCGCTAGCAAGGCACGTCTGGGCCCAAATAGCCACTACCGGCTCTCAATGGGGCACGACCGGTCCCTAATGTGCTGCCCCATTCCCCTGTTTCAAGCTCAGTGTAAGGTGACACAATGTTCAAAAATGAACCTTTGAAGTAAGAACAAGGCAAGTAAGAAGGTTTTGGGATTATTTCGGGACTTGACCTTAGATTCCCTTGTCGAGAACTCAAATCACACAATGCAGTTTTCATCATCGAGTGTGTTGGACCAAGCACCTAAGTCTTACGGGTGATCAAAAATAAAATGTCTACACTCATACCAAACGAGGGCTTAGAATACAAATAGAAAGTCTCAAGCATATATTTTAGGATAAATTACACTTTGTCTCTGTTTGGTCATTTTTTCACTCTAGTCATTTAAGTTTATTTTTCTTATTTTGGTTTTTTATATTTCAATTTTTTTAGTTTACTTCTAAAGTTAATTTTTGTTCAAAATTAAACAAAAAATGCCACGTTAACTGTCACATAATATAAAAAAAATATATTATTATATTGGTATTTGAGTTTGTCTAAGAGGTGTAAATTGTATCTAATAAAATATTTTTATGTTACGTGATTGTTAATGTGTCATTTTCTATCTAATTTGGGACACAAATTAACTTTTGGAGTAAATTGAAAAAAAAAAAAATTAAATATGAAGAGCTAAATTGAGAAAAAACAAATTTGAAAAGTCAATGTGAAAAAATGACTAAACATAAAAGAAGCAAATCGTAATTTATCCTATATTTTAAAGCTAGGGAAAAAAAATGGGAAAAAAATAGTTCATTTTTTAAAATTAATTTGATTAAAAAATTATTTTCATATAGTTGGAAATATTTTTAAAAAATTTAAATGTATTTTTTGATATTTATTTTTATAAAATGAATTTTTTATTTTTTAAAAATTTATTATATAATAAATTATGAAAACTCAACCAAATATGACTTTGGAGAGCTTTTATCTACGCAACACTTTACACAATAATAATTTCAATGCAACTATAACACTACGGCCTTGTTTGGAAACAGGCTATTTTAGTAATTTTTTTATTTTTTGACTAAAATATGAAATAAAAAAATTAATATGTTTAGGGTGACTTTTTGACTTTTTACAAAAAGTAAAGAGAAAAGATAATCTTTGACTTTTTGGTATAGATTATAAACTTTTTGATTTTTTAATAACTTTTTGACTTTTAAATTAAAACAGCTATTTGTCAAAATGAGGCCAACGTCATCGTTAATCCTTGATATCATCATTTAATAATAAAATATCACATAAAAAAATGAATCACGCCATTAAAAGTAACTATTCAATCCAACTCATCCCACTGACACATATATATAGTGAGGTCAAATGTACTTACATGATAGATTATGATTAATTAAGTGACATGGTTTAACCGTTTTATTCGATTTTTTGCTCTCTTTTTGGCTCACTTTATTGTTACACTCATTAAAAAATTAAAATTTTGAATTTATTAGAATTCTAAACATATCATTATCCATGACCTCACGCTTTCACTTTACACCCATCCTCTTTCTTCTTTTTTTTCTTCCTCTTTCTCCCACCATCATAGATGTAAACAACAATGGGAAGAGGTATAACTTGGGAGATGGTTGGGATAGTGTGGAAGGCAATATTTTTGAAATTTTATTTTTCTTTCATGCGAGGAATCATCAAGTAAAAATCTTACAACTTGAAAATCTTGATCATAGTTTGTTTGTTTCCCCCACTCCTTTTGTAGTTTGTTTTTCTAAGAAGATATTTGGCATCACCTATAAAAGTCAAAAAGTTACTAAAAAAATAAAAAAATTCATACTTTTGGGCGGGAAGTCGGTGGGGTCAAGAAAAAAAAAGTCAATGATAGTAGCTCAGTGCTGCATTGCATTTCCCCCCATAAAAAAGAAAACGTAGCACAATATAAGCCACAAATTCCCATAAATAAAAAAAATAAAAAAATAAAAATGCATGGAAAGCCAACTCAATGCTGTTGCATGTGTCAGGAAGGGCAACCCAGTAATTTTGATATTTGCTACAATATTTTATTACACATTTTTTCGTAAAAAATCAAAAAGTTATCTCAAATATACATATTTTTTCTCTACTTTTTTAACTAAAAAGTCAAAAAGTACACTTATATAGATCATCCCAAACAACCACTAAATGTATTGGGTCATATAATTTCTCCTACTTTTCTCTCATATGTATCCCTTTGGTATATTAGATAACTTCTCAACACGATTCAAGACGAACCAACAATTTTGTTTCCGCTACCCCTTTTGTAGTTTTCTTTTCTAAATGTATTGGGTCATATTGTTTCTCCTACTTTTCTCTCATATGTGTCCGCTTGGTATATTAGATAACATCTCGACATGATTCAAGATGAACCAACAATTATGTTCCTAATTTGTAATGTAAATTTGTTGTTTTGGGCATTTACTATGTGGGAAAATTAGTCTACCATCCCTCTCCAGTTTTTAGTAATAGAATAGGTCCACAATATTTTCTTTTGTAATCTAAGGTCCCTCACCCCCATACCCTTATATCACACCTATACTCTCATTCTCCCTCTACTATCATCTCTCTCTCTCTCTCTAAGGGTTTGATTGGCGCGAGAGAGAAGAGGAAGACGATAAGGATGATGATTGCTCCGAAGACGATTCCGGTCACTACCCATAATAGGAGGACAAATATCAAGATCGGCTTCGAGAGCTCGTTGTTCACAACACTACATTTGTATACTGTCATTTTAGATGTGTATATTTGTACACTCAATTTAACCTTATCTCTTAAAACACCATTCTATCTGGGTTTTTCAAATCTAGCTTGTTAGTTTCCCAAGCATTAACATTTTTCGATTCTATATCCGAAAAGGATTATCAATCATGGAATATAGTCATCTCTGGTTTTGCTCAGCACCAAAGATTGTAGCAAGCTTTGACCCATTTAATAAAATTGCGTAGTTGTTCGATTAAACCAAATAATTATACTTATTCGATTGTATTGCCTTGTTGTGATTTTGAATTTGGAAAACAAGTTCATGCAAAAGTTGTTAAGGTTTCTTCTTTATCGGATGAATTTCTTGGGACCAATCTTCTTAGCATGTATTTGGGAGCTGGGGACATGGATTCAACGAAAGAAAGTGTTTGATGAAATGCCAATGAGAGATTTAGTTACATGGAATGTTTTGATATTTTGTTATTCCAAGTGTGGAATGGGTGATATAGGTGTAGAGTTGTTTCGGCACGTGGGTATTGAAGGAGTTATTGCTAATGACTATACTTATGCTATTATTTTGAATGAATTTGCTTCTCGCACTCAAGTCTTTGAAGCAATGCAAGTACATTCATTGATTTTACATTGTGGGATTTGTTTGGATCACTTTATTAGTAATTCTTTATTAAGGCCAAGTTTGGAAAGTTTAGAATATGTGCACTTTTTGACTTTTCTTGTATTATGTGTAGAAAAAGTAGAGAGGAGATGTTGATTGATGTGACTCAAAAAAGATAAAAAGATGAAATAAGTGCACTTATATTGGGATGCCAAACTTGGCCTAAATTTGTACTCTTAAGTACGGTTTTATGTTTTCATTATACTCAATTGAAGATTACGATCACTACTCATAATCAAAGGACAAATATCAGGATTGGCTTCGAGAGCTCGCTGTTCACAACACTACATTCGTATATTGTCATCTTAGAGTAAGAAGACTATATGTGTATATATGTACACTCGATTTGTTCATACAAGTTTGTCATTATACTTAGTTTTCTTTGGTTTAAAATTGTGAACAAACACAGAGAAATTTGGTTTGATTAAAATTTCTCTGGTTTGGTTAAAACAATTTCTCTGATTGAAAATCATTATGTTAAAATTTATCTGATTTGGTTAAAATAATTTTCTCTGATTTAAAATTGTGAACAAACACAGACAAATTTGTGAACGAAGTCAGAGAAATTCTCTATGAACAGAGCCAGAGAAATTTCAATTCTCTATGAACAAAATTAAAAAAATTTCAATTTTCTTTGGATTTATCTGGTTTAAACTAAGAGAAATTTTAATTTTCTCTGTTTTGAATCCAGAGAAATTTTTTGGGAAGTCTAGAGAATTTCTTTAGGATTGAAATTTCTCTGGATCGATATTGAGAGACGTTAGACATTATGAAAATATTATATGTCTTTTATGTTATAAAATCTTAAAACCAGGGACCTTAAAAAAAAATCTCCTTACTATATATTACCTTCATAATTTTAGATTTTTTTAAAATATTTTCAACTAAAAAAAATATTAGAGATTTGTAATAAGTTACATACTAAATTACTAAATACTAAAAATTGAATGTTTAAATTTTTTATTTAACCTCAAAAGTAGTTAATAATTTTTTAGGTGGTGTTTAATAAAATTAAAAATTAAGTACTAAAATTAAATGTTGCATTTTTTAATCTCAAAAGTTATCTGACATTTTTTTTTTAATTAAGCGTTGAATTTAATCAAGTTATTTGATATGTAAAAGTAATTGAAATTTGAAATTCATTTAATTTTTTCTTTTATACTCTCTGTATATTATTAATGGTGACGATAGTGATATTGTAACAGTATACATCGATAATTATATATAAGCATTTATAAATTGAATTGATATTGAATAAAAATATAACCATTTAATATTTTCTTAATTTTTAGGCAAAATCACTTAAATGATACAAATTATAATCATTAAAAGAACTTAGCTAATTTTTAACATGTTAAATTAATCAAACACCAACAAGAAAAAAAAATCTGTGGAAGTCAAGGAGGTATGAAAAACAAATTAGGCGTCAACATCAACTATGCTTTTTCTTAGCACCCAAGAAATCCACCTTTGCTAATGCAGTTTCAATTTGTTTGTGTGTGTATGTGTGTTGAGATTTGGCCACGTGTCAAGATGACATGCAAAGGTTCACTGTTTACAAGGTTATGTATCTGGGTAGAAAAAAAATAGAAAATTGTTCGAAAATTGTTGGACTTCTTTAACCCCCACACAACTGACGTGGAAAGTTGGATATTTTAGTAGTTTATTTTCTGAGTGTTTGAGAAGTTATTATTTTAGTAGATTATTTTAGTTTTTGGTTATTTTATGAGGTTAAATTTTTTGTGTTTGGGAAGATAGATAAATTTTTTTGTAATTAGATGTGATGTTTATGAGAAAAAAATGAAATGATTATGAATTTGATGTAACATTTTGTTTTATTAGTTATTTTAGCCTATTTTGTCTTTTAATGCTATTTTAGCCGCACAAAAAAAAGGGTCCGAAAAGCTACTTCCCTAAAAAAAAATTAGTTGACTTCTTGGAATTGAGACTTTTTTAGTTTAGGATTATAAAAATTATTTGGCAAAAATTTTGATTTTTTTTTTACTTTTGTAAGAAAAAAAAATGATTATGATTTAAATGTGACATTTTATCTTATTGATTTATTTAGCCTATTTTATTTTTTGTATTTTTTTAGTCCTAATTGGATAGCCAAACGAAACCTTAATAAGCTAAAATAGTTCTGTGTGAGAAGACGATTGAATTTTTTTATAGTTAGATGTGATATTTATAAGAAAAAAATGTAATAATTATAAATTTAATGTGATATTTTGTCTTATTAACTATTTTAATTTATTTTGTTTTTTAGTAATATTTTAGTAAAAAAAAAAAAAAAAAAAACACGGATTGCCACACCCCATGCCTATTTTGGGAACAATGATACAAGCTGCTTTTTGGTTTTTTTTCAAAAAAATCAAAAGCAAATTTTTTGAGCAAAAAATCATTTGAAAAAGTTAGAAATAAACCAACTTTCAAAATTATCAGATTACCTTAATGTGACATGACACCAAAATATCCTCGTGTACTGATAAAATTATAATTTTACAAAATTGTAAAGGATAATATGATGAATTTACTTATTTTCCTCCTGATTTGAATTTACTTATTTACCTCGTGATTTGATATTATAAATAAATAATATTTTAAAAAAATTTATTAAAGCAAACGAGCAGCCTTTTTCATCTTGCCAAATAATTTTGTAAATAAGCTTAAAAAATTTATAGATTATATAAGAGAAATGAGATTTTTAGTAAATAGTCTTGTGAAAGTTTTAATATGTCATATTAATTTTCTTAATTTTAAATAATTAAGAAAATTTTGATTAGCTAATTTTTATTTGATAATCTCACATCGAGAAAAGAAGGAAAAAAATGAATTGTTTTACTCATATAAAGTGAATCTTATATTCCTATCTCATTTAGTGAGGAGCCCTATGAGAGCTTCAATATCTCAGACTAATTTTTTTGATCTTTTTAATTTTAAACAATTAAAACAATCTTCATTGGTTAGCTTTTATTTGATAATCTCACATTAAGAAAAGAAAGAAATAAAAAATGAGTTGTTTTACTCATATAAAGTGAATCTTATACTCTCATCCTATTTAATATTGTAGTGTTGTGTATGTTTCAATTCAATATAATTTAACTTTTAAAAATTTTAATTAATTAATTATGGCCTACCTAATCAGGTTAAATCATTTTTGATTTGATTGATTTTAGTTGGTTTAACCGTGGTTTTAATGGTTTAATCAAAAAAAAATTAATCTAATTAAAGATTGAAAGACTGAGATTTGCTTGATCAAAAATAAACTTTCTATCCAAATAATTTGTTAACTTTTATTTTATAATCTCATATTTAAAAAAAAAAAAAAAAAAGTGAGTTGTTTCACTTAGGCCAAGTTTGGGAAATTGTAAAAAAGTCAAAAAGTCAAAAAGTTATTCAAAAAGTTAAAAAGTTAACACTATTCACCAAAAGTCAACAATTACGGCTGCACAACTCTCAATTCGAATTTTTCTCTACAAATCAATTTTTACAATTTTTTATTACATATTTTTCCATAAAAGTCAAAAAGTTAACTCAAACATCCATATTTTCAACCTCAATTTTTTGGTCTAAAAAGACAAAAAGTACATTTATTTAGGACACTCCAAACAACCCCTTATATAAAGTGAATCTTAGGATTCGTTTGAAAAATGGGTTGACTATTTGACTTTTTGACTATTTTTGCTTAGGGGTAAAAAGCCTTGTTTTGGAAGGGTTTTTTTTGTTTTTGTTTTTGTTTTTTTTTTTAATATTTTGTGAGAGAAATAATGTAATAATTATGGGTTAGAAATGATGTTTTGTCTTATTGGGTTAAAATCCTATTTTGTCTTTTTGTGACTAAAATAACCCCAAACCCAACCTAACTCTTTTTCCCAAACGAAGCCTTAATAGTGTAGTATTGTGTATACTTTAATTCAAGACAGTTTAAATTTTAAAATTAAAATAACATTTAAAAGTTTTAATTAATTAATTTTTATATAAGTTGGTTGGTCATTTGAATTAACCGATTAGACTGAATCATTTTGAATTTAACCGATTCATTGGTTTAATCACAATTTCTCATATTGATTTTATTAATTTTAAACAATTAAAAAAAATTCATTGACTAACTTCCATTTAACCATATAAAAGTAAAATTTTAATTAGTTTATGATTTATTTTATAATCCCACATCACTAAAAAAAGAAAAAAAATAAAGTTTGTTTCACTATCAATATCTATCTATATATATTATACAAGGAAAAGAGAATTTTTAGAGAGAAGCCGTTTAGGAGCTCAAAACCCTTATTCTAAAATTATTGATTTTTTTTAATTTTAAACAATTAAAATCTATTTCTCTATCTTTATTTATCCCATTTAAATTATTTTTATTAAATTAAATCTCAAAATTAATTTCTCACCTTCATTGAATTTTTATTTTTGTTTATAAAAGTTCAAAAACTTCTTGTAGAAAAAAATATAGTGAAGAAATTACATTTATACTCTGAAAAATTTATGAAAAATAAATAATAATTTTACATCTATTTAATAGGGTAAATTAAATTTACTGTATTTAAAGTTAAGATTAATATTGATAATGAATAAATTTGGTTTAATTGTCAGAAATCTCAAGGGAGGTAAGATTTTTTTATTTTTATATTTATTTTTTAATTTTTTTTAATAATATAGAAAATATTAACCTGCATTTTTTGAATATGCATCGACTAGAAGTTTAATGACTCAAAAATTAACTTTAAAATTTGAGAATAATTTATGATTGAGAAAAGATAAATAATAATTTTTTTACATATGAATAAATGAGTAATTAAAATTTTCAAAAAAATATAAATCTATTTATTTCAAATTTTTTTAAAAAAATAAATAATAAATGCATTACTTAAAATGATAAATTTTACGTTATTTATGTAGTATAGAATAAGTCATATATTAAATTATTAGAATGTTATCTAACATTAATTTAGAGAGATTGCTTATTTTTAAATATTTTATCAATAAAATTTAAGTTTTTTTTTTCATTAAATGTTTTAATAATGTCTTAACAATTTAAGAATTTGATTTAATATTGCATAAAATTTAAGATTTTTATTAAATAATATTAAAATATGTATGGGTCTTTAATAATATATATGCAAAACTTTAGGGGAGATAAGTGTAATTTACCCAAATTGATAATAATGAATGCTTCTTGATTTATAAGTATTTTTGTCTTTTCACAGGCAAATCAAAAGGTAATATGATTATTTTCATACCAAAGTAACGTTATTTGTACGAACTTAATATATTGGAGGAATCTTGATAATAATTTCAAAAGCAATAGAGGTTAGTGTAATTATTAAAACTACAAAAACTGTATCTGTAATTATCAGAAATCTCAAGAAGGTAAGTGTTCTTTTTTTTGCTAAAATTAATAAAAAAAAATATTTTCTATTAGAATAAATACAACATACAGATTAGATATATTCAAGATTTACCCAACTTTGTTGGTCAAACTCAAATATGACCCAAGAGAAAAGGATAGAATTCTATCCCTTTCTATGCCGATGACAAAAACAAGAGATAGAAGCAAAGCAAACCAAACAAAACCTATTGAAAGTATGGATATTCCATTTCAAATTTAGAAGGAACAAGAAAAACTTTTCAAAAAATGGGTATGATAGACAACTAGTTTTGCTTTATCATATTGTGAAATGAAGTGAAATTGGGTCAATGGTCATCATTTTGAGAACCCAACAACCCAAAGTCCTTCTTCTTCATTCTTGTTCAGTTTTCTCTGAAATTGACATGTGAAACCATCTCTTTCGTGAAAAAAAAATTACAAGCTAAAAAACAACGAGTCAAACCATTCCTCATTTTCACCACCATCTCACAAGAATTCACCACCAAAGCTCATTCATTGCCTCTCTCTCTCTCTCTCTCTCTCTGCCAACATCATTCCTTACGACTGTGCACAGTGATTTTGGGCCAGGAATGCTTATGTGTCACGTCACCATTGGCTGGATCTTTGACTAAATCTGTTAGATCCTTTTGCAAATTTTAAATTCAAAGAAAATTTGTCCAAAAAATTTATTCAAAATAAAAAGGGATAAGGAAAATGATTTGTCTCCTTAAAAAGCCTCCTAATCTCCTTAATATCCAAAATGATGTCGTTTTGGGTTTTTTTTTTTTTTGCCTTGGTTTGAAATTTAGGGAGAGTAGGGGGTCAAAAATTAAGGGGATGTAGCACAGCCCAAGGGATAATTTCACAGCCATGCATATTTGAAAATTTATTTTTTAATTATTGATAAATTTTATAAACATTAAAATGTAAAATCATAAATTTTATCATGTGTTTGCGGAATTTTTTTTTTTTTTTTTTGTGGGCTATCTTTGAGAGGTAATTTTCCCCAATAACAATATGTGGTTGGGTACATAAGACCTATTTGGTGTAGATAATCCGAAGTGAAAATCACCCATTTTACAGTTTTCAAATAATTAATTTTTGTTATTTATGCCTAATAAATTGTAAAAGTAGCTCCACCAAACTGTCTACAAAAGGATCATATATAGGATGAATTTTGGATAAGATTCTAGTTAAAAATTTTGAATAATTGTATTATTGTTTTAAAACCGTCTACAAAAGGATCATGTAGAGGATGAAATTTTAGATAAAATTCTAATTAAAATTTTTGAATAATTGTATTATGTTTTAAAACCGTCTACAAAAGAATCATATATAGGATGAATTTTAGATAAAATTCTGATTAAAAATTTTAAATAATTTTATTATTGTTTTAAAATTTCATTATAAGATAATGGTCAACAAAAAAGTTTGGAAGTTTTAACAACTTTGAATATCATTTTTTTGGCTATCTCGAAAATGGTTTTCTGCCCTCAATTCCTCATTTCTTTCTCACACCAAGGTTGTTGCCCTTTTTTTGGGCCTATCATAGGCTCATTAATGACTTAAGTTGTTAATTTTGTAAGGTCCTTGAAAAGATTCATTTATACAAAAATTAAGATGAGTATCTACAATTATTTTTACTTAAAAAAATATATATATATGATTTTTTTCAAAATTATACTTTTTATTTATTTCTTTTAAAAATAAAATGTAATCCAATCCTATAGCTATTAATATTCATCCACTTAATTTTTGAATATATAATTTATTTTGTAAATTTTATAAAATAAACTGTTCAAATCATTTAGACCAAAGGTGGAGTGAATTATAAATCTTACAGCTAGTAGGGTTTGTAAATCCTCCGTTTTCGTTTCGCTTATTAATAAATTTAAATCTTTAAATAAATTTTTTAAGTAAATATATTTCAAAAGGATAAGGTATGATTCCACTTTTAAAATGCTCAACTAAATTATTTTTTCAGCTTAAAATAATAAAAATAAACTTTACAAAATATTTTATTTTATTTTTAATTGGGCTCTAAAGCCTTTAGATTTTTTTAAACTATTTTTTTAAAGCTAAAATCAACCTTTTTTAGTTTACAAAATCTTTTATAATTAATGTGTTAGGATCTCCAACAACCTAGCGATTTTCATTTTTTTTTTTTCTACTTTGGTCAAGTGCTGCATAGCTTAAACAAAAGTATCTAGCCAACCCATTTTTTTATAATTTATTCTCTTTCTTCTTCTTTCCTCTCTCCTCTATCCAATAATTTAAATAAAGAAAGAAAGAATGAATATTTAAAGGTTGACTAGTTAAATAAAGGGAATTGTTAGAGAGTGTATATAAAAAATGACTAATTAAAATAGTAAAAATATTTTGATTAGATATTTTAACAAATTTTGTGGAAAACAAATTTGTAAAAAGAAGAGTTTTTCCATGATATCAAAATTTCGTCCGGCAAATTATTTTTACCGTCTCTACGATTTGAAAATAATAATAATAATAATTAATCCCACATCTTTTACATATTTACATTCAACTTCCTTTAGTAAGGCTAAAATGTTCGAAATTAATGAATATAATGCGTATATACTAAAATAAATAAAGATAAATATACATTTTAGTATAAAAAAATAAGATTATAATTTTATTTTATTTTTCATTTAAACAAGGGTGAATTACACTAACAATCCCTATAGTTTGGGGCTCGTGTCACTTTGATCCCTGACTTTTCAATTATGACACATTTAACCTTGCATTTTAAATCTTGTACCAAATAAAAACAATTGAAGATACCATAACTTAATTTCAGGGCAAAATCGTCAATTTGATAAAATACAAACTAATTTGACAAAAATGAATTTCAAAAAAATATTTTTAAAAATCATTTGTACACACCAAATATAAAATTATGTAAAATTGATAAATTTTTTAGACATTTATTTATTTTATTTTATTACCAAATTAAATTTTATTATGTGTTTGGATGTGATCATGTAATGTGTGGTTGTTAAGATTTTAATGTGTAATCGATATATTTAATATATAAAATGTTTTTAGTTTTGGATTTTTTGATTTGATGGATTGGTTTAATAATGATATCAAAGTTGTCACCATATTTAACTTTTGAAGAAATAGAAACTAATTTAATGAAAATAAAAACAACCACTTGTATCATCATCCAAACACATAATAAAAATTAATTTAGTAAAAATAAATAAATATCTAAAAGATTTATCAAATTTACATAATTTTATCTTTAGTAGGTAAAATAATTTTTAAAAATTCAAAAAAAAAAATTTGACATTTATTTTTATCAAATTAGTTTATATTTTATCAAATTGATGGTTTTATACTTGAAATTAAACAATGATATTTTCAATCGTCCTTATTTTGAACAAAATTCAAAATTTATTGTCAAATATATCACAATTAAAAAGTTAAGAACCAAAGTGACACAAGCCTCAAACTATAGAGACCGTTAGTGTAATTCATCCATTAAACAACTAATGAATTATTGATGAAAAAATATTCAACTGCTATGTGAACTAAAATCTCAAGAAAAACAAATATAATTAAATCAAAAGTGTGACATTGTATTTTTCTAAATCTTTAGGAAGGTGAGTGTAATTTACTCAATTTTCTTTTTCAGTTAAAGCTTAAACAGTGTAAATTTCATAAGCCCACGTTGTTTTTATACTTTTGTCCAAAAGTAATTTTGTGAAAATTGAGAAACTTAGCAAAAATATTTCTTTAAAAATGTAGTCTTTTCAAAAAAAAAAAAAAAAAATTAGCAAAAACAATTCTTGAAAACAAATTTGATTTGATTTTCAAAATCTATTTTTATAAGAAAAAAATCTAAAAAATTAAAAAATAATTTGATACAAAAATAAAAGAAAAAAAAAATACTCATCATTTTTATATAATTTTATCTTTTTAAATAATAGAAATAACTTCATAAAACTAAAAAATATCTGTTTAATATTTATTTTTATCGACATAATTTTCAAAAAACATAACTAAAATTTACATATGAAATTCTATTTTGAAGACCCAAAATGGGAAGGCAAGCAAACGTGGCCATAGAGCCAAAAGAAGGCAACATACTAGTAAAAAATGAGAGCCACACAAATAAACATGAGAATGAAAATGATAAACAACATTATTCAATGGTTGTTCAAACTTCAAAGTTTAGGTCAAATTTCAAAACAAACAGTAGGAGTAGTAATTTCTTTTGAGTCGCATAAAAGGCTGAATCGTTCAATTCAAACCGTGTAAAGTGAGCTGGTCACTACTCAGTCAATTAATCAGATGTTTTTAAACCACCCTAAAATATTCTCTCTTTTTTTTAAGGATAATTTATGTCATTGATCTCGGTATATTTGACTAAAGTTTCAGTTTTTTGAAAAGATAAATTATACAATAATAATATAGGCACCAATTAATATATCAATTAGTATACTAACAAATAATGTGATATAATATTAAATATTTTTAATTTATATAATGGATGGAATCATAATTTTAAAATGATAATATCATAACATATGTTAATACATTAATTAATATTTAATTGGTGCAGATAAGACCATCGTAAATTATATCATTGAATCATGTAGTTTGAATGAAATTTCACTTTAATATTCATAATTTTAATTCATCAACTGACACCTTATCTTCAACATTTGGATAATCAATGACTTTTTTTATGAAGACAATCAATGTAATTTATTCAAAACTAAATTCAAAAGAAACTATTAAAAATTAAAGCTTATTTTTATTTCAAAAAAAAAAAAAAAAAAAAACCAAAGCTAAATCCAAAAGAAACTGTAAAGATAATCAATGTAATTTATTCTTTTTTATTTTTTGAGCTAGAATTGCTAAAATTCCCTCGTGACGTTTTTTTTTTTTTTGGTCCAAAATGTTAACTGCAACTAACAAAAAAATTCACATTAAAACATAATTGGAAGAGTGAAATTTAAATTGAAGATAAAAATACAAATATGAAAGTAAAATTTGAATCAAATTAAAATGACTAACCTAAATAATCTACCTTTTCGTTTTAGGTCAAGCAAACAAGTGCCCTAGAGCACACAAAAAAACATAAAAAATAAGTAAATTCTAAGACCACTATCACTAATTAAATACACCTAATTTTTTTTTTTACATTTTTTGAAAATATTTTTTTCTCACATTCCCGACCAATTATTAACTTGTGAGCATTTGCCCTTGTTTTGTCTATAGATGGTAGCGCAAGTACAATAGTAACTATGAAGAAGTGAAGTGTGTTATGTGTTATCATTGCTACCACAAAAAAAAATGGCAATAAAGCAGAGACAGTTGGGAGTTTGGTCAAGAGAGTTAAAGCCATTAAGTCATGAATTATTGGCTTCTATTTTTAGGTCCAAAGATATGAAAATTCATAGGCATCTGTAGTCACTACTTGAAGAGCAACCCGTACAACATGTTCACACACCCTCAGTTCTGTGCTATTAAGGTCTGAAATTTCAAAAATTCCAACACCTCACCAAATAGGAACGAAAAGAAAGAGCAAGGAATCAATCTTATGAGCCATAGAAAGTAGAGATCATACAACAGTATTTCAGAAAACAATGGCATACAAATAGTTCTGTAAAAAAGTAGTAGATGAGTAGTCTTCCTCCCACTATGTGTGGAGAAGCTAATATCCATGATTCGAACCCAAGCCATGAGCGGATAGCATTTACCATTGCTCCAAGTGATGAGAGCTCTCAATAGTAATTTCAACTCATGTTACGTGAAACAAAGATTAATGGCAAAATATACAACAAATTGAAATGTATAGAAATCATAGTCAAAAAGAAGCATTAAAGATGCCACCAAGAGGGGTCCCCAATGACCCTCTTTATCAAGAATTTCTCACCTTAAAGTTTGCATATGAAAGCAACTAATTATAGTTTAATTTCTCTACCACACATTGTAGACAACTAAATAGTAGTTCCAAGAGATAACTTGCCCTGTTAATCCAAGTAAAGGCTTGACGAACTGTACAAAACCCACGAGGAAATAATAGAAATTAAGGGCCCAATCGGTTGTGTTTTCATTTTTCCAAAAACACAATTCATTTGGCAAAATATTTCCAAAAACTGTTCTCCAGAAACACGACAAACTGAAAAAATATTTGGAAACATTTTGTTTCCAAAAAAATATTGCTGACAGACAAAAGATAAACAAACAAACAATACAGAAGATAATGACAGAACAAATTTAAGAAAATCGAATCTGAGAACTTGATTACTTAAAATCCTCCAATGCATAATAGCATGTAAAAGTGCATATTTAACCGCCTAACAAGACTGGCGAGACAAAAGTACTAGCAATTTCTAACATGCAAACTACTACTGAAACCATCAATTGGTCATGATTATCTATGCTGATTTTTCTTTAAAAAGTACTCAACCCTAATCAAGTAAATGCGATAACTGTCCAAAACCAATCTGAGAATTGCTTGATTACCTAGTTCTAATACCCCAGAATAAACACTCGGGGTCTCCTGTATACCCCCTATACCACCCGAGTATCTACAGATTTAACAAAACTAATCACATATACCCAGTATGTACCTACGCCTGCAAACGTCATCATTGGCTCAGCAAAAGAACATAGAACCCGCAACATTATCATGCAATCTCGGCAGCTCAGGAACCGCAGGACTTCCTACGGATGTGAGGCTTTTTTGCCCTGAAGATGTTTCGGAGAATTCCTCAAACTTGATGAATTGCCCCATTTGTTGGGCTGCAAGGTGGGCATAACAGACAGGTGCCACTAAAGAAAGAAAAAATAGTGAAAAAGGCCTTTTAGGTTTCATTTTGAAGGGAAAAAAGAAAAGAAGGAAATACCATATATTTACTAAAGGCAGTAACATACCTATTGAGATTGCAGTAGTACTCCTTTGGTACCTGGAAAGGGCAAATACAAATGAATAATGTCATTGTAAGTTGAAACTTCAGATGCAGATTTAGAATAAAATGAGAGCTTTAAAGCTTACACATATGATAGTGAGAGGATAAGGTTCTGCAGGTCATCAGGAGAGAAACCAATCTCATCAAGCAAGACATGATAATGTGCAGGCCGAGAAGTTCCCTTTCATTTCAAACACGGTCAAATTAGAACAAAAAATCGAGCAAAAAATAAGTTGATACTATTGTAACACAAGCATACTAGATTCCTCTATCAGAATGCTGAGAAAAGAAGAAAGCTAAATCAGCTGACTAAGAAAACCTAATATGGATTAGTTGAGGCAATTCCATGTTTTGGAACTACAAACAAAATAGAGTTCTAATCTTCCCTCAGTATGCTAAAACTCCCTAAAAGATTCTCAATATATAATGCATGCCGTGCACTGCTATTTTGACAGATCAAAACAAGATTTGGACCAACATGCAATAATCAGATAACCTGCAAAGGGATAAAAAAGGGTAATGACTTACTATCATCCCTTATGTTCAAAAAAAAAAAACTTACTATCATCCCTGCTTGAGCACACATGTAAAAATCATAGTTCCTTGGATGAACAACTTTTGTGTCAACCACAGTACCTGCACACAAGTGGATGCGCACATGTGCATAGTGAGATTGTTTTAACAGCTTATTAAGTTAGAACAGAAACAAACCAATGCTGCAAAGAAACAGACCAGGAGGAACATTTTCAGGGGCCCCGGATTGAAATAGCTTTGTGTGGTGATTCTTTTGAGCCACAATAACCGTGAACTTGGGAATTGTGGCCTCGCCAAGATGCTGGTAAGCCTGTGGTAACAAAAAGATGAGAAGCTCAGAATTGAAAGCAAAAATGCATCAATTTGATTCAAACAATCAGGTGCCATTTTCAGTGGATGGTTGAATGGTCATTTTAGATTACTATAATTTTAGCGTTTGGCATAAAGTGACTGCAATCCAGTGGCCAGATGTGTGTGGGGTAATAGTTTGTCTCGTGTCAAAAAATAAATAAATTACATGCCACGAGATAAAACTCATTCAATCAAAATTGTAGGCAGGAAAAAACCTTAATCATTTGATCCAGCTCAGTGTTCAGAACTTGATTAAATTGCGATTCGCTCACTCCATCCCTAGGAGAACAGTAAAATTCAGTGAGTAAAGAATCATAAGGTAATTCATCGGCATAAACTTGATGTGCAAACAAATACACAACACAGTTGTAGCAGCTAAAGACACAAGCATACCTGTATCCTAAACAAATAGTCAGTACACTTGTAGGGAAAAAAAGGACAAACAAATGACAACATTAAACCTACATACATTGATGCCTCTCATATCTATGTGCCGTATAGTAATATAAAATAAACAATTTTAAAGAAAATATGTTTCTCAGCAGTGTCAGAATCCTAAGTTTTTTGAATTAGACGTGACCCATGTCTACATCTGTGCTTCCTAGTCTGGATACAATAATTGTAACATTCTTGACAGACAATCTATCCTCTGTAAAACTAACAAAAACAAATCAGTACAACTAAAATTTTACCACAATAATATAATGATTACCTGAATAAGATGATCTGAGCTGGTTTGCGTCCATTGCTCGTTTGATAGAAGTCCACAAGCAGTTCCCTAGAGCATAGAGAGCAAGGACACTTCTTTAACAGTATAATGGATTTTAGATTACACAAAATTGAAACCAACTTATATATAACAAACTTCAATTCATAATATTGAGAAAATGCCTTCATGTTAGAAATACCTCATAATACCATCATCCTTTCCATTTGCTAAAGGTTTGAACAAAGATTCAACCATTTCCACCTTTGATGATTGTGTTCGTACAGCTGCTCTATACCTCGATATCAGCGGCCAAGATCGAGATCCAACAACCTAAAATAAATATCCAATTGGATGAGCAACAACATAATTATTAAGCACCATTTAACAAAGTGACTGATCTAGATGCTGCCAAAAAAATAAAGTAAAATAAAATACAAATCAAAGTACCGCAGCTATCGATGGAATATCTGATCGACCAGGAGACCCATGCGAGACATCCATCCCCAATATCATAGTCGGAGTATCTTTTATCAGGGGGACACGAGAGGCATGCTCTATGGCCAGCAAGGAATTTGTACCTCCAAGCTATGGAAAGAAACACACAGAATTAATGACTTGACTGTGAGATGAATAAATATAGCCTTACATTTTTCTAAGCTTTAATTACCAGACTACCTTGGAATTGATCTTCAGAAGGACGTTTGTAAGATACTGATCATTGATCTTAGTAGGTGAAATACATTGAGTGGCTATTCCAAAGTCACTCAGACTTTTCTTCTTCCATGGTCCTTGACAACGTAAAGAAAATTTAGAACATTATATGTAAAATTGCCTTAAAATAAAAACAAAAGATACAGAAATCTTACCATAAATATCAGAATTTTTCTTCTCTGGCAAGACGCATAGAAGAAACTGAGGGGGGCCTGGGAGTTTACCAGTGATCAGTTCAAACATCTTTTCTACTCGTACTATGGGGCTAGACCTTCTATATTGTGGATCTTCCTCAACTAGAGTATGTGGACGTTCAATATTCTGAACGTAAAGAAAACAATTAATTATATCAAGCAAAGCTTGTCTGAAACAAAAATACCCAACACAGAAACAAATACAGGGTACTTACAATGCCCTTGTTCCTTCCACAGTTTATAAGTTCTCGGGAAAGATGACTTGTATCACAACGAGCAGAGAAGTTGACAACTGCCCACCGTTCTATTCGGATGGGGGTGAAGAGTTGCTTTAAAAGAATAAAACAAGAACAATTAACTGCCAAATTAGTTCACAAAGTTGCTGAATTTAAGCAAAATAGGGAATGTAAGAGAATTATCAATTTCTGCAACCCTCCACCTAAAGTTGGAACACTTCTCTTCCATTATTATAAGGAAACCAAGGGCATACCTTGTTGTTAAAATTCCATCGTCCATTACGAGGTATGCAATCTTCACCATTACCAACCTTCAACTACAAATTGCAAGACAAATATAAGTCAAAAGACAACAGTAGTTAATTGGTATTTGAAAGAAAATTTGCACAAAAACATCCTCAAATAAATTTAAAAGACAATTGATATTTGAAACAATAGTTACATAGAAACATCCTTTAACAGAAAGTCAAAATTTACCTTTGGTGCTTCAAGGACACGGCCATCAACCTGGGTAAGCTGTTTCTCAATTGAAATGCCACAAGCAACAAAGAGAGGGTCATCATCATAACGGTAAGTTTTCAAAGCCTGCAAAATTAAATGAACAGTAAGATTACAACATTAAAAACTAAGAACACATGCATCGAGATAATAACAAGAATTTACATCAGTCACAACTCGTATTCGTTCCTGAGGCTTTTGCCTCGACTTTTCAACTAAAGATGCTCTCTGTATTGAAGATAAAGCCTTCGTATAACGCTGAAGAGATACAAGGGTACAAAGCTGGAATACCAAGACAAAAACAACATCAAAATCTTGTACAGAAGGAAAAGGAGTCACAGGAGAGAGTTAAAGAAAAAAAGAGGGCCAAGGGGGTGGGGATTGAGAAACACAATCAAGAAAAAAATAATTTTGCATACCTCTAGCGGAAGATAGTTGGGCCGTTTTGGTCTTCCAACATCAAGGCATGGCATGAAAGCGGAATAAGTAAGTTCAATGTTACGGTGTTTGGTAAAATAATCATACACAGTAATCTCTAAAGCTTCCCCTCCATATCCAACATCAGCATTCCTCACTTTCAAAGAAAAACTTGGAGAAACAATAAAACAAAACAGCATTATAAGTTTTCAACCAGAATGTATCAAAAGAAGAAGTTCTGTGCAATTAAACAAGCAAACCACTTACAATTGTTGATTGCAAGGCTTTTCACTCAAGCCTATGATCTTAAATTCCATGTTGCTGTGCCTTGTCTTAACCCTCATATTTTTTAGCATTTTCTTAGCCTGAACATGTCCAAACAATTACAATTTCAATAGACAAATAATAAAAATAAAATGCAGAACAAACTACCAATAAATTACCTTTGCCCAGTCAATATTACGAGGTTCCCGTGCATTCTGATTGGCCAGAAGAAAATCAATCACAGGTCCAGGTGTTAATATCATAGTTGTGGACACATCTGCACAATGAATTGTAAGCAGCATTAAAAATGGAAAAAGGGCAATCCCTGACAGTAAAAGGACAAAAGAATGGAGTTATACCCATATTCAAGGATAAACCACCATGAGTTGGACGAAAGCTGGAATGGAACCCCCGACAGCCAGTTACACCTCCTCCAACATTAGTGAAATTCCTCGAGTCGTCATGAAAGAATGACTGCCTCACCAAAAGGCAACCCCTGCATTCAACACCATAAGTTCATTTAGCAAAAAGATAGCGGATGTGAAAACAAGAAGAAACACAAACAAAAGGGGAAAGCCGATGGCCTTCCTTGTGGCCTAGTGGCATGGGTGGCAGCACTTAGGGCTTGCAAGGGTGAGGTAGTGGGGTTCAACTCCCCCAGGTGCTAATCTAACAATTAACAACTGACTTTCGCCAATAAAAAAGCAAAAAACAAAAGGGGAAATTTTAAAATACCTGTTAGCTGCTTGCTGCCGCAATATAATATCTAGCACTCTTAGTGCATCTTGAATATTTTCCACCTCGGATCCTTGGAGGGCAAGAGAAATGGACTTCAAGGGTATTTTCGCAGCGTAATTGATTTCCACATTAAAAGATTTTGACTGAAAAGAACGCTTTGACCTTTTACTAGATTCACTAGGGCTCCCATTGTGAGGAGGGCTCCCACTACCACAACCAGATAAGAAAAAATGAAATATAAATATTGGTTTCATGCATTATAATTTAAAAATTAAATATAAAAATACAGGATAACTAAATAATTAAAAAATACAAATAAAAGACCTACCGTTTTGCAAATGACTCCTCAAGCACCACTGTGAACTCTGAAATGTTTTGTGGTAGAGGCCCCACTGTGTACAAAGTTTTTTCTCCATCATATGCAAATTTCTTCCCAGCAAGTTCGGAAGAGTACGTTTGGTAAAGTTTATCAATAATTTTTCTCCCTATTCCCTTGTTCTCGACAACTCTCTTATCCTCCGAACTAATAGAAACCTGCATGTGGTATAGAACAATAGGTTTCATGCTGAACCACTGCAAACTTTAAATAATAAAAGTAGGACAGATGGCGAACATACACTATACTGGTAAAATATTTCATTGGGGTATTTGACAGAAACTTTAAAGTGATTTGTCAGCAATGAAATGCGCCGCCCAGCACTACCAAACCCGCGCCTACTGATTATAGAACGCTCAGGAGTGTCCAGTTTTTCTGGCTTTACAGTGGGTGGTATAATTGGTGGTGGTGGTGGTAAAGGAAGGGACCCAACTGCCTTTTTCTCCATCTTTTACTTGAAGCAGTAACCTAGAAGATTCTAAGACAAGCCAAATACACAAGCAATAAGTTTAAAAAAAGCAATGAATTACCAACTCAAGGAACACAAAAGGATCCACCTAAATGAGTTCTGGGAAGAAATAAAACTATTAAAATCCCTTAATGCCATGCTGCCAAGTAAAGAATGCCATAAAAGATGCTTAACAAAAGAAATTTGAACAAGTTCTATGAGGCAAATAATGATTTATGATTAACATCCCTAAATGCCATGCTCCAAGTAAAGAACATAACATGAAACACAATTCAGAATTTCATCTGATAGCAGTTTACACCAGTAGTCCTGAAGTTATCCTGCTGATTATGCAAATAATAATCAGATGTTAGTGTCAAGAATTTTGTGATGTCAAGAAAACATGAAAAAGAAACTCACCGAAACATATATAAAACAGCAGGCATGAATGCAGGACAATTTTTCAAGGCAATGGCTTAGACACCTTTTCAAAAGATTACATGAATGAACTACCAAAAAAATAAAAATAGAGAGAGGAGAGAGAGGATCCTCCATGGAAAACCTTTCTCAAATATCTTTCTTCCATCCATCTACACCTCTACAACCAATTGCACAAGTATGCATAATATATTTACTTTTGCTCCACATCTAAGACAAAGTTTACACAGTTAAATATATCAATTATCGTCAAGTGCAAAACAGAGCCATGAAGGCCACTCAAAGTGATGATTATAGCAGCTCAAACCAGTAAGAAAGAAAATATCATCTGATAGCAGTTCAAAATAGTATTCCATGAAAAATTCAGGCAAAAAAAATCTAACCCCTCAAAACATAGTGAAGAAATCCTACCAAACTTAACAAAAGTGAAAAAACTTAAATATTTTTCTTCAATCCATTCACACCTCTGTAACACTGATTACAAAAGCAAGAATAATTACTTTTTCTTTTCTTCCGAGCTAAGACAATTTTTACACATCAAAATGTACCAATTCTCATCAAGTGTGAAAAAGCTAGGAGTGGCACACACACAAGTGATAATTTCAAGAGGGTTATAGCATAGACACTAGAAGGATATCTAATACTAAAATATGAATTGTCAAGACAGCAACACATTTTTAATCAACTAAACCTAATATCCCTAAATAATTTCCCCTAATTGAAAAAATATACCTTTATAGCAGTGTAAAAAAAAAAATTTATCCAAAACAAGTTGACAATTAAAAACCATCCAAAGAACCTAAACAAGCAGTCACACATACAGGTCATGTGTGCACTCAATATGCACAAGCACAAGTAGAAAGAAGAAAAAAGAAAACACACTAAACCATGTGCACGTGTGAATATAATATTACACATATATATATATATATATATATTGTGAGAATAATATTAGTATAGTATATATTGTGTGAATATTGTTTCCTATTTCGGATTGGTTTAGGTTTATTCTTGTTTCCTATTTAGGATTAAGTCTAGAATTGCTATATATATCAGATGTACACATTGTATTGAAATACAATTGAATATACATAAAAACCTTCAGAAATCTTATTCTCACAATATATACTATACTAATATTATTCTCACATATATATGTGCATAAATTTCACTTTTGCTAAGCAACAAAGAACTCATATATGTATGCATTTGAGATATTGATAAAAGCAAGTAAATACACACCCAGATGCATATATTATCCACCTATTTTCAAAATCAATAAAGAGAAGAGCACCCAGAATGTTATAATGGTTCAAGCAAAATTATATGCTGAAACAATTAAATTCCCAAACCAAAAAAACAAAAAAAAAAAAGAATAGAAAGAGAATATGAAATAAGAGGAAAATGGGTAGCCCGGGGAGAAAAATAGACAAAGAAATCAACAGCATTGACTAACAAACACAATCAAAATCAACAACAGGACCAAAACAACAATCTACAGCACTGAAAAAACAAAATATAAGTTGCGAATTGAAGCCTATCAGTGAATCAAAAAATAACCTCGTGTATAAAAAAGCTAAGGAGACAAACCAGTAGAATCAGAGTCACACAAAGATCACCAATGCAGTCCAAAAAAAAATCCACAAATCGTAGTCTAAACCATGATTCAAAGCTTCAAGCCTCTTCAATACACGCACATACCAAAAACATATTTACAATGAAAGCTAGAAGAAGAATTTCAGTGAGACAATGTATATATATATGACTGAAATCAAGTCAAAGGACACTGAAACTGTTCTCAATCTTACCTTGCGATGATCAAATATATCTTTAGGGTTTCTGAAAGAAAGCAAATAGCAGAGAAGAGACTCTCGCTCTCGCTCTCTCTCTCTCCCTCTCTCTCTTTCGAGCAGCCTTGAAAAATTGGAGAGAATATAGAGGGAAAGATTCAATTTTATAGGCAGCGAAGCAATCAAAAATTTTGGGGTAATATTAGAGTACATCATTGAACAGGTAATTTGGAGTTTGATTTTGCGTCACAGCCGTTTGATTTCGTGATGATCATGATGGGGTTATGATTTGGGAACTAATGACTTGTTTGGTTGAAGAGATTAGGGGCCACTAAGGGAAACGTTGAATATGGAATTGTATTAATGGAAAATAATACGACAGTTCACTCACTACCCAAGAAGTTTTCCTAAACTGGAGCTCAATGATTCCAGCAATATTGTAAAATTGCAAGGGAAGGAGTTTGAATGTTTTATATTTATTATCAGAGTAATTTTACACTAACCTTAGCAGAAAATACAATAAATCTTATAATTTTTATATAATTATATTCGGTTCATGTAATATTTAGTTTCATTTTTATCAATAATTTGACTGTTATATAAATAAAAAATATGTTATCATATTTATCTTGATATTTTTATACTATCTGTATTAATTTCAATTCATTTAACTTTACTAATAAAAATATGTTATCATTATTGCACTCCCATGTCACTTTGTTTGGGTTATTTGTTTTATGTTGAGTTTCTCTCAATATGAGATAATTTTAGGGGCCTGTGGGATTCACCACCGATCTTATTTCTATGATCCTGAATCATTTATTTTGTAAGGTTCTTAATGTGTATTACCATAAAAAAAATTAAATCAATTTGATAATCGTAACATTTTCCTTTTAGCATATTTATCTCTAAAAAAAATAAATGATCTATTTTAAAAATTATATTATTCGTTTATTTTTTTAGAGACAAATACATGTAATAAAATGAAAATGGTTATGATTATCGAATCAAACTAATTTTTTTATGAATGATGTATATTGAGGACTTTACAAAATGAACGGTTCGAATTATTACAATGAGATCCCTGATGAACCTTATTTATTGCTCAAGTTCTCTCATATTAAAATGTGAACAGTAGAGACGCTCAATCGAACGATTTTAATAATAATTATATACACATTAAAATAGTTGCAAAATGGATCTCAAAAATTCCAAGTGGATCATTGCAAGTAGAATGACTCTTGCATCATTATTATTTTGTTTAATTACACTACTTCCGTTGAGAGTTTAAGAAAATATAGACAATTTTAATATAATTATGCCGATTTCCTTTTAGTAAGGTCAAAGGTATAAAAATTAATATACATGACGTGAAAATATAAAAATAAATAAAGTAAAATATACATTATAATGTAAAATATATGATAAAATCATATTTTTTTAATTTATATAACTAGCTAATTACTGATATAATGAAACTAAGTATTATGTGAATTAAAACCTCAAAGAGACTCAATATAATTATGTCAAAATTACGAGATTGACTTTTTTATTTAAATTTCTTAAGAGATCAGTGTAATTCACTCTCATTATTTTTTGTGATTGATTTTATGATTATTTTGTATTCATAAAATTAAGGTTGGTTTTAATCTATAGGCCAAGCAACATCCTTCTATATTATAGGTGAATAATAAAAGCTTTGTTGTGCTAATGACGGAAAAAAGGAAAGAAAAGGTCTCCAAATAAGTGCTATTTTGGTAACTTGGTAAAAAATTACGTTTTTAGCTAGTTTGCTAAAAAAGTTAAGTTGACTTTTTTACCAATGAATCATTTAGCAAATTCAAAAAAATCACATATAAAATTACAATTGCATCCTTTATTTTTTTTATATTTACATGGGTGAAAGTATAAATTTTTTACATTGGGGAATATTTTAATTATTTTATTGTGATGTGACATTATAAATAAATATTAATCAACAAAGCTAAAAAGTAATTTTTTACCAATTTTTTAAATTACTTTTTTAAAAAAGCAAAAAACTTGGTTAAAAGTTAAAAGTCAGCTTTTAACTATCTTCTCAAAACACTCCTAAGTTAAAGACAAGTAAATAAAAAATATATATATATATTTATTGACGGCAAAAAAAATAAGTTTTTGAATAATTATTAAATACTTCGGCATTTTTAGATTATAAAAAAATTATACTAATAATTTAAAAAATAATCGTCAAACTTTATGATAATCTCAATATAAATTATGCACATTCTAGAGCATTTTTTATAAACGTAATAAAAATTTTAACATATTTGTATACATCTTTGTACCAACCCTTGAACCTTTGACGTGTTTAATTCCAACAAGCTCAAAGAGGGCTAGTTATAGTTGTATACATCTGTTCATGTTGTTGTTGACAATCCAAAAATGCATATTATTTTATAAAAGTATTAATGAAGTGTGACAGAAGGCCATTATCATGTACCCGTAAAAATCTCACTATTTAATAGTAAATGATTATATGAATCTTAAATCTCATGTTAAAATGTAAGGATCCAGCTTTTATCAAGTTGTCATTGTCATTTTAATTTGAAAGAACACTTAAGTTTGATAGGTTCATTTTGGAATCAATTTCGGTGATTCGAATCATTTATTTTTTTTAACTTGTTAAATAAATTATTCATATAAACAATCAAAGCGATTGGATATTGGTAGTTATATATTTGGTTCATATTTATTTTTGAAAAAATATACGATAAATATAATTTTAAAAATAACTATTCATTTGTTGTAATATAAATTTAATTTAAACATATAACTATTGATATCTAATTATTTTATTTTTTATATAAATATTATATTTAACAAATTTTAAAAAATGATTGTTTGAAAACGGAACTTATAATTAAAGTTTTCCAAATCCTTCAAATTCTCTATGTGAACCTAAGGTAGCCTAACCAAAAAGATCATGTACCTTATTTAATAGTAATTAACCACATCTTAGTGGTGTTACTGTTCTATTTAATCTTTTGCCCTCATCTATTTTAGATCAACGTTGATGAGTAAGAGAAACATCATCAGAAGCAACACTGAAAAAATGAACGGTTATGATCACAATACTGCGCATGAGTTGATGTTGCGAGAAGCACTGTATAATTTACTGTGGTAGAATTTGAAACAATTTGGAAATGGCAGAGGAGCCCCTTAACCAATCCCTGATTGGCTTGCCTCTTTGGGAGGCGTTACCATTCGAACTGATGGAGAGTGGAATGAGAGTGGTTACCACGCGCCAAAATTATAGCAATGAAATGGCCTGTGTAATGAACGTGTGGGTTTGTGCGTGTGGGAGTCTATAATGATGTACAGTTTTTAATTCTACGGCAATTTACAGCTCACGAAGGTTTGTCCCCTTGGGGTTTCAGTCATTTAAGTTAAAGATTAATGATTCCTTTGCTAAATTTATGTTTTATTTGGAAAGATGTTATGGTAGTAATTTTTTAATTAAAATATGAAGGTAAATAAAATTAATATGTTTAGAATAATTTTTTAAATTTTTTATATAAAAAAAATTACAAAAAATAGAGAATTTTTTTGTTTTTTTGACTAAGGCTAAGGGAATAACTTAAACGAATTTTTAAGTTATTATTTTAATTTTTAATCTCACATTTTAACCCAAAAAAGCAAATTACGAAAATCACTTTCTAAGCAAAATATTATTTTGACCCTACTTTGTAAAATTTGAAATTTGTAAATTTTTTTTAGATACCTCTCTCAAACCTTAGTCATTGGCTATGACCGTTATCCTACTCCAGCCACCATTATCTTTTCCTACTAAGTCTCACTAGTGCATCATCCTTCACCCTATTATTACTCTTTAGGAGGGTTGCAAACAAGTAGAATCGAACTTTACTAAATTCGAGATCGATTTGTTTACTCATTGAGCTCGTTTATTAAGCTCGAGTTCGGCTCGATAACTAATTAAGGCCTCGTTTGGGAATAGACTAATTTAATAATTTTTTGACTATTTGACTAAAATATGAGCTAAAAAAAATTAGTATGTTTGGGATGACTTTTTGACTTTTTACGAAAAGATGTGCAAAAAATAGAGAGAAAAGAGAATCTTTGACTTTTTGGTATGGGTTATTGGCTTTTTAGCTAATTTAGTAACTTTTTGACTTTTTGGCTAAAAATGATGGTTCCCAAACGAGGCCTAAGTTAAAACTTAGTTCGGCTTGTTAATATTAATGAAATTCCAACTCAACTCGATAAGATTTTTTAATACATTATTATATCATTTAAATAAAAAAATTTATTTATAATATTTAATACATAAATAATGTATTTATGTTATTATTTATATATGTATACATAAATAATATATTTATTATATAATTTAAATAAAGATAAACGAGTCGAGCTTATCCGAGCTCGGCTAAACGAGCTAAGCCGAGTTGAGTCAACTCATGAACAACTCGATTCATTTGCAACTCTAGCCTTTTGTGTCCTTACTTCTGCAATGTACTCAAACCAGAAAAAAGTGAAAGAGATCAACTGAGAGAGAGAAAAAAAAAAATTGACTACGGAGATGAGCAAGACAAGGTTAGGGTTATAAGGGTAGTGGGTTTTTAGGAATTGGGTGTGTATAGGGTGGAGCTACAGGGATAAGAGTCTACTAAAGTGGAAAGTTATGGTATAAGGGTCATGGAAGGTTCGAAGTAACAATCAAATTACGAGAGTGAAATCATGAAAGTGAGGAAGGCTAGAAAAGATGGAATGGTGGTGAGGGAGGCTAGAGAGAGACTAACAAGCAATGGTGAGTTAGGGTTAAGCAACAAAGAGCGGCTAGAACTAATGGTGGCAGGCAGTGGTTGGGCGGGATAAAGTTACAAATTATGGGGCATAATTGAAATTTTATGAATAAGTACAATTTACTTGTATATTTTTTGGGTAAATTACAGTCACCTCCTTAGAGATTTTTGACAATTATACTGGCCTCCCCTCATTTTTTTGAAATTATACTGACCTCTCATGTGACTAACGACGTTAATAAGAGGGTTAGTTTAATAATTTTAACAATAGAAATCTTCGTTAATAATCATTAAATGTGTGATTATTATTTTAATTATATCTTATTTGGTATTTGATTATGACTATTTTATAGTTATGATTGAAAAAAATTTAATTGTGACATTTATAATAATGAACACCACAAATGTAATAACTTGTATACGGTACACATAAATTGGTGTGTATTATAGAATAACATACTGTTATGACCAAAGTAATGATGAAACAATTTAAAAATGTAATTACATAAATATAAGAAAAGTTACTTAGTAGTTGTTAGGGACATCATACAATTCAGTTGTCTTAAAAAAATAAGATAAATTATCTATATTAATAAAAAAATATTTGAGTAGTATTAAATAATATTTATAAATACTCACATGGTTTCACTATATATATAATTTAATACGTTACATACATACATATTCTTGTATTTTTCATTTGTCTTCAATAATTCATATTAATTTGTTTACCTAAAAAATAATTAATTGATTTATTTTATTTTTAATTTGCAGATAATTACTTCAAATGTTATACAAATTATATTGAAATCCCCTTATGTGTTAATCTAACAACTAATTGCTAACTTTTGCAACAACAACAATAAAAAAAAAGAAAAAAAAAAAGGAAACATAAAATTGTTAATCGACAAATGGTCAACTATCCGAAAGGAAAAATCTGCAAATCAAAAGTAAATCTCTACAGAGGTCAATGTAATTTCAAATAAAATAGGAAAAGCAAGTATAATTGTCAAAAACCTCAAAGGAAATGAGTGTAATTTATTATTATTATTATTTTAAATAGGTATGGGACTAATTTGGTGTTCTTCATTGGGATCCGCTTCTTCTTTAGCACTTTCAACCCAGCCATGTCATGTACTCTCCAGCAAATAAAGATGCATGGCAACCAGTGATCCGAAGGTGAGAAGGACACCACGTTTCTCTAGACTTACATTCTTGCCGATTGTTTAACTAGTCATTCGGCGATAAGATAACAGTCGCGGTTAATAAAGGTGAAAACTGCTGTATACAAGGTGACAGCTGAGGTCGACAAAGGTGACAACCGCGATAAACAAGTGTTGCATCGGTCGTCCAAGTGGTCAACAATCGACCGACATGCACAAACATGGCCTCTTCATTGCCTTCATATTCATAGTTGCCACGCGTTTCCATATGCTGGAGAGTGTAGGATATGACTGGACAGGAGATGGCTGGACAAGAGAGAATCAAGATATCCTTCTTGCATTTTCTTCTTGTATTTCCTACTTGCAAGCTCATTGGGCCCACTTTATGTCCAATTTTGATAATCCGAACAGTTCATATTTTAAGATTTGTTCATTATATCATACTTGTAAAAAATCAAGTTGATCAGATATCAGAAAGTATGTGTTCGAAAAACTGTTTATTAAATTCTTTAAAAAAATAGTTTTTAGTTCGAGTTTTCCGAATACATACTTTTTGATATCCAATCAATTTGATTTTTTATAGGTGTGATATACTGAATAAATATTAAAATATGAACGGTTCGAATTATCAAAATTAAGCTTAAAAGTAGGTCCAATAAATTTATAAGTAAAAAATATAAGGAAAAAATTGGTTGCAATTGTTGGGATCAGCTTTGTATGCGTAGTGGTGTATCAGTATTTGCAGATGCAGAGTGGTGGAATCGCCTACGCCTACAACGTACTCTGCTTCCTTTTTGATTGGGTGAATAAATTTATCACGTAAAATGGGCTTTAGGAACTAAATTGTATTTTCAAAATGAGAACCGTCAGATCAAAATGGTGCCAATCATGATTGGAACATCACCTTTGCAGCTAAAGCCTTGGTTTGGGAAGTGGGCTGGCTCTTTGGCTTTTTGACTTTTTGGGCTATATGAGCCTGGGCTCAAAAGCTTGGTTTGGGAAGGGCTCTTGGCTTTTTGACTTTTTTGACTTTTTTTGTGAGAGAAGAGTGTAATAATTATGGGGTTGGATGTGATGTTTTGTCTGTTGTGGCTCATGAGCCTATTTTGTCTTTTGTGGCTCATGAGCCCAATGAACCCTTGCCAAACGGTGATATAACTCAAATAAGTTGACTTTTTTTTTTTTTTTTTTCTAGTTGCCAAAATAGGCCAAAGTAACCCTCACAATTTTTTATTTTTCCTGTTTAGTTTTCATTTTTTATTTTTTGTTAAACATCGAAAAAAATATTTTCAAAATTTTTAAAAACAATTTCAATCCCAGAAAGAAATAAAACCATGCAAAATGATGTGTGTGTTTTTATTTTTCATATTTTTATAGCAAATTAGTTTTTAATTTTTGTGCACAAATTTCAGTAAAATGATTTTGAAAATGAAATCAAACATTTTTTTGGAAAATGTCTCGTAGCTCAAATTTTGTGGCTCAAAAGTGGCTCAAATGGCCAAAACGGGTCGTTTTGGCCATTTGAGCCACTTTTGAGCCACAAAATTTGAGTTACGTAGCATTGTCGCATTTTTTTCACTGACGTATTGTTATTTTAAACAAATATATATATGCACAATAATAACAAAAGTATTATAACAAACAAGGACCACATTTAGGGATGGTAATTTGAACCTGACCCAACGGAGATCCAAACCGCCTCATCTTGATAAATCGGGTTTTTCCTGAAATTATCTCCCATAGGGCCAGGACTCGTATTGAAAAATAGATCATCGACGGTTTTTGGGACAGGGATGGTGATAAGTTCCCCCGCCCCGAATATCCTCGAACTGTCCCCGTATATATACATAAAATATGTTTAGGGTTTTCCCCACACACTTCACTTCTCTCACACAATCACAAATCTCAAATCTCTCTATTTCTCTCTTTTTTCCCATTTCTTTCTATCTCACAATCGCATTTCTTGCATCGGCCTTTGTCTCTAACGTCTTCTTCGGCTCCTCTGTCCATCTCAAATTGGTGCTGTTGTGTATCTTAGATCCGTCGGTGCCATATCTCAGTTGATCTCAAGATCGCCAAACGTGCCTCTCTTTCTTCAGTTGCCACAGATCAGAACATCACTACCGTCATTCCATGTATTCCGCCACAGATTAGTCCATCACACGAGAAAGATTGTGGTGGCTTTGAATCAGAAAATCTTCAATAAATTTTATATAATATTTATAAAATATTATCAGTTTGTGTATATGTTTGATCATTGCACAGGATTTGTGGATCTAGTATGGACCTCCAAGTGTTTGTTGAAATGGCTCTAAACTAGAATTAGAGAAGATAGTATATGTTTTTGATCATTGCACAGGACTTGTGATGCTTGGTTTGAGAGCTTTTGCACAAAATTGTGATGCTTGTTATTGTTGTGGTTGATTTGGATCTATGGAAGATCTCATTTTTTTTTCTTTTTGGCCAGGAAATTTTTGGGGCTGGGAGCAAGGACGGTGATAGGTTTCCTGTCGGGGTTTAGGCTTGGGGACGGGAAAATTTTCACCATCAGGGATTGGGGGCGGGGAGTGTGATCCCCAGCCCCGCCCCGGCCTGTTGCCATTGCTAACTACATTTGCTAAAAGAATAAAGAAATTGACAAACATATATATATATATATATATAACAGTCTCTATCATGCTGATGTATACGCTGTTAATATATATATTTTCTTACATTTAATTTTATGTAGACAAACTCAATACTTTTTGAATTAATTTTTAAAAGTTTGATTTTTTTGTCATAAAATAATATTAGTTTTTCACTTTTTTAGAGGATTTGTAGATTAATAGCCCTTAAAAATATTATAAAGTATTTTTTAAAAATATATTAACACAAAAAATAGTTTAAAAAATATCTTTAAAACCTCATAATATATATATTTATAACAGTCTCTATCATGCTGATGTATACGTTGTTAATATTTTTTTTATCATTTAATTTTATGTAGACAAACTCAATACTTTTTGAATTAATTTTTAAAAGTTTGATTTTTTTTGTCATCAAATAAAATTAGTTTTCACTTTTTTAGAGGATTTGTATATTAATAGCCCTTAAAAATATTATAAAATATTTAAAATATATATATTAACACAAAAAATAGTTTAAAAAATATCTTAAAAACCTCATAATGAGAAAAATATAAATAGTAAACACCATGGTAAGATGTTGACGGTATTTAGTGGGTGTAATAAATTATACAGAAAAGCTTCCTACCTCCAGCTGGGGGTCGACCCCCAGTGATGTGTCACTGGGCGATTGGCAAAAAAAAAACAGTTTTTTTTTTTTTTGTGATTGCAGCGAATCGGGGGCCGCCACCTCACTGGGGGTCGACCCCCAGTGGAGGTATGAAGCACTTCTGTAAATTATATTATTTGATGTAGTTTACAAAACTGTTTGTTTGTATATATATATGAGAGAGATTTATTTATAAATCTTATTTGGAGGATTTATAGCCTCATAAGTCTACAAAGTGCTCAGCTTAATATTTAAATTTTGAAAAAGTGTTTTAGAGTATTTGGTATAATTTTTATTTATAGCCTACGAGACATAAATAAATTACATTAAGGTTTCGTTTGGGAACAGGTTAATTTAGTAACTTTTTAGCTATTTGGCTAAAAAGGTAGGTAAAAAAAACTTATATGTTTGGGATGACTTTTTGGCTAATTACGAAAAGATGTGCAAAAAGTAGAGAGAAAATAGAATCTTTGACTTTTTGGTATGAGTTGTTGGCTTTTTGGCTAATTTAGTAACTTTTTGGCTAATTGGCTAAAAAGGTAAGTCCCCAAACGGGGCCTAAATAAGAAAAAATTTATTATTGAGAAGTAGGCAAAAATATGCTTTTAACTACGCCAAATAGACTCAATTGAGTGTTTATTCGATAGTTTGGGAGTATGATCATGTGGTGCTTCATACTAGTATGATTGGTAGAAAATGTGAAATATTAACAATTTGTGTTAAGTGATTGAGGAATATAAAAAAACATAATAAATGATAATTGATGAGAAAATATGATCACGTGACACTCTGAAACTATTGTATAATTTTTTTAGTCTTATTTAATGAAGTAGCTTATCCATTGAAACACGTTAAGTCAATGAATAAAGATTTGTGCCTCGAATTTCCGTGCCCCGAATGCCCAAAATGACGTCGTTTTGGGCATTAGCCTTTTTTTTTTCTTTTTTTTTTCTGTCATTTTCGACCTGCAGAGCTCAAATTTGAGAGGGAGAAAGAGAGAGGAGAGGAGAGAGGGAAAGAGAGGGAAAGTTGAAAGAAGAAGGAATGGAGACACACACACACACAGAGGCCCGTGCATTCCAGCCAATCGTCCGATCATCGCAGCTCGTCCAGTTGCCTCCGCCGGGCCGCCGTCGCCTCCCCTCTACCTTCTTTTCTTCTTCTTTCTTTCTTCTTCTTCTTCTGTCTTCGTCTTCCTTCTGCTTCTGATTTCTGATCGAAAAAAATAAAAAGAAAAAATTACAACGACGAAACGACGTTGTTTCATAGATTCGGGGCATTCAGGAGAAGCTCTTTCGGGCTCCCAATCACAACTGTAAATCAATATTCATGTATTTTAACTACATAGCACCTATCTCATATGTGCATTATGAGACAACGTCTTCGAGAAGAACTTTTTTAGCCTTTTTGTTTTTTTTTTTTTTTTTTGGATGGCTATTTTAGTTTGATTAAAAAAAAATTATTTGAAAATAATTTTGATCTTTTTATATATTTTTGTGAAAGAAAAAGTGAAATAATTATAATTTAAATGTGATCTTTTATTTTATTAACTTTTTAATTTATTTTATATTTTAGTGGAATAAATTAGTCCCAACTCACTTGCCTAGGTTTGACCAAAAAATCAAAAAAACTCTCTACTATATATTATACAAAAAATGTTTGAGATACATAATTTATCATTTCTAAAAATGACTCTTAATGATATGTCTAACAAGTGACAAATTTTGATTTGTCAAATATTCTATCATGTAAGATCTAACATTAATATCACATCATTTAAAAATAATAAATTAAGATAATGTAACATCATTGATATTGTACCAACTAACATATCATCTCATATATATATATAATTGATTTGTTAAAAATGCCTTATCTGTTCATTTCCATTTTGTTCTCCATTTTCCGTTTATTTTACCATATGCACAATTGTCCTCGTGTGATGACTAGGGCAAAGGCACATCTTCATAAACTATTTATAACAACCTCAATCTGTGATTAGCTAATAATCCTTACTTAAGAATGCTTAATCAGTAATTAAGATGAAATTCTGAGTTAATTGCATGTGCTATGTGTTAGTTGTGTTTATATCTGACCATGGTAGGATATCTAGTTGAATTTCTATTTCAATATGCGAATTGAGGGCCTTAACGATCACGAAATTTACTAAGGTAACATGTAATTTGGCATTTTTAGAAATTTATGGTCGGTTTAATTGAAATTTAATTCGGAATCAAATAATTATAATAAATTGATTAGAATTAACTAGGCCTAATCAAGCTTAATTGGATTAACATAACCAAGCCTATATAAGGCTTAAGTGGCTTCTAGTTTCCACTACGCTTCATCCTCATCTCTTTGAGACATCAAAACATGGAGAGAGAGAAAGAGAGACCAAATGAAGAGATTGAATTCAAAGATATAAAGGGAGAATTGTTATAGAGTGCTAGAAGAATTGAAGGTTTGGCTCGTAGGAGCTCAAGAGTTTGTTGATTAGAATTCAATTGAAGACCTTAGGTGAGTAGTTGACTCCTAATATTTGCACCTAAATCATTAATGAAGGGAATTTAAGGAGACTTTGTGATCTAGTACAAGAATTGAGCTAGTATTGATGAATTTAAGCCATACCATGCATGCATGCTCATTTCATCATGTTTTAAAGTTGTTTTTAAAGAATTCTCACATGCTTGTGATTATCTTAGCTTTATTTTGAGAATTCATCACATACCATGTCATTTTACCTTATTTAATCATGTTTGGGAAGGTTGAAGTCCATATCAATTCATGCATGTTGTGGTTTCAAAGTTGCAAGTTTGATTTTGAACAATTAGCATGCTTTTGGGCCTTAATTTTGCAAAATGATCCTTAATTCTCGATGCTTCATAAGTTTACAAGTGTTTTCTTAAGTTTTGGGCCCAAAGGATATGTTTTAAAGTTTTGAATTTGAGTTTTGCATCTTGTACAACAATCTGGAAATTCCAGAATTCTGCATCATCACTCGAGCGACCAAAACTGTGCTTGAGTGACCACCTTTTGTTTTGAACCTTGGCTGGAGCGATCAAAAGTTGGCTCGAGCATAAAATTTGAGCTCCTAGTACTTTTGCAGAGTTAGGGGTTGGCTTGAGCGATAGAACATGCACTTGAGCGATCACTCTTATTTTTGAGCCTTGGCTTGAGCAACCAAAGGTTGCGCTCGAGCGTAAAATGAGAGTTCTAAGAAATTTTGTAGACTAAGGGATCCACTTGAGCGACCAAAGTTGTGCTTGAGCGAACTACTCTATTTTTGAAAATTTTACAAAGTGTTTTCAAGTGCATTTTGGCATCCTCATTGCATCCTAGGCATTCCTAAGCCATGATCCTATAATAATGAGGATAAGGATTACATGCACACCAAGGAAGAAAAGTAATAAGTTAAGCACCAACATAGCGTGTGTTTCATTGTGTGTCTGTTTCATGTTTGTGTAGGTCACGCGCCATAGTCCATCTGAACTGTCTGATCCGTCTGTTCTACGTTTAGAGCTATTTGTGAGTAATAACTCTGTAAAGCTATGTTCAACTTTAAGTATTTTCTGAATGATATGATATGATTCGTTTTCTAAAATGTTAGTTGATGATTAGATGAATGATTGTTCTATTTCTGAAATGTATCGTGGCATCCTTAGCATCATATGATAAGTTATATGTTACCTGGTACCAGGGTTGGTTAGGCATAACTATTTAATTGCTTTGTATACGTCCCTTTATGGGTCATTGGAACATCTCATGTATTCATGGGCCACTGAATTTATTATCACTAATGGATGTACCACGTATGATTATCTATGAGAATCTTATATGAATATGAATTTGTTATGGACATCATTCATAAAACCTTTACTCTGTTATTATTCACTAGGCTCTAGCTCACCGTATTATTTATGTATGTAGGTGATCAGGTGTGTGACCAGGCTTAGGACTTCAAGTCTGGATCTGTTTTGTAAAGCTAACCACCGTGCCTCACTTGGAGGTTCTTGGAAATTAGTGTGGTCAAGTTTTTGCAATGAAGTCCTATGTTTTGTTTACTTTTGTTTATTTGGACAATCTTTTGCCTCTCTTTGTTTATAGGGCTAAGTCCTTTTTTGTTATATTTGTATATGGATGACGTCATATTTATGTAAATTAAGTTTAAATTTTTTGTTCTATATATGTTCGCACAGCTCTATGGACATTATATGTTTGTATAGTTGCTTCTGCAAGCCCCTTATTCTATTAATTTGTTCAGAGGCCTTCGGTAATTCCAGGATTACTAGCCGATTACGATGGTAAACCTATAGGGGCGGGTTTGGGTTGTGACAGAATGGTATCAGAGCACGTGTTATACCGTACACATGAGTCCATGTGAGCTATAGGATGTCCTAGAAAAGAATTAGGGACATTACATCTGTACGTATGAGTGTGTATGAAATATATGAACATATCTATCTAATCTAGAATGAAACTAAACTGTAAAGATTATTTGCCTATGTTTATTAGTGCTCTGTTTACCTATAGCAAATGGAGAGAACAAAAAGTGATGATATGATTGAGTCCTCTGATGCCTGAATGGATCGAATGGAAAGAATGTTGGAAGCTTTGACTGGGTCTATGAGATAACAATAGAGACAACAATAGAGACAACAACTACCTCTTCCGTCTTCTCCAGTACAAGTGGAACCGATAAACAATGACATTATCGGGTTGACTTAGAAGTTCAACAAGATGAAGCCACCAACTTTTATGGATGGTATTGAACCACTAAAAGTCGAGACACGGATGTTAGAGATTGAGAAGTTATTTGAAGTGTTTTCGTGCTCCGAAACTCAAAAAGTATTATTGGCTACTTATACTCTAAAGGAAGAAGCTCGCCGTTGGTGGATGCTTATCCAAAATGACAATGTGGCCATGACCTGGGATCAATTTAAAGAAATTTTCTATGAGAAATACTTTCCTCAGTGCTTTAGAGACAAAAAAGTGTAGGAATTCGAGCAATTGAAACAAGGTAACATGTCTGTAGCTGACTATGAAGCCAAATTTATTGAGTTAGCCTGGTTCACCCTACATATGGTATATTTAGACTACAAGAAGGCTCGAAAATTTGAAGGCGGCTTGAATTTAGATATATTCAATCGTGTCGGTGTGTTAAAACTGCCCAAATATGTGAATGTACTTGATAGAGCTCTAATGACTGAAGCCAACCTAGCTGTAATAAAACAAGCTAAGGCTCCAACAACTGAATGGAAAGGTAAAAGATCTGGATTCAATGTCAGAAAGGGCCGTTCATTTTCTATGAATAAGAAACAAAATACAAGGTCTTCTAGTAATTCAAGTTAGAGTAGTGGATCAGCACCTACATGTTCAAAGTGTAGAAGGAAGCATAATGGTGTATGTGTAGACACCCTATTTTGACCACCCTTAAGACTTGGGTACCTCACGTTGAATACTCGATGATGAAACATTACGCTGTGCAATCGTTCAATTTTTTAGCAAAATGCTTTAGTTTCAAGCTTTAAAACTTAAACCTTGTACCCCCTTTAGACCAAAACCTTATTCTTTTCTAGCCTAACCACTTAGAGAAAAGCTGGCCAACAAGTGGCCAGTAGGCCATTCTTAGGTAGCCAGCCATACCTCTTCATAGCTGGCAAACCATGTTCAGCATAGTAGATATTTTGACAGTAGCCAGCTATCCCCATGTACATGCATTGCACCAGTTGTCTCTTTACAAATATTTCTAACATGAGAACTTGTTTTTCTATAAATACAAGGCCCCCCTCATGGTTTGGGGTTAGAAAATTTTGCCAAGAGCCATAACTTGTCCAACACACTTCCCTCCTCTCTTGGACAAGGCAAAATTTGAGCAAGACCCTTAGAAATCACAAAGGAAAGAGTTATTATAGCTTATTATTGCGTTTGGGTTTGGAGTCATTATCGCTCGTAAATGGGTTTGATTCTTTCTTTGTAGTTTTCTCCCTAGAAAAGGCTTGAAAAGCTCATTTCTCGGGTCAAGTAATGCTTGCTATTCTTTATTGTTTTGGACTTAGTGGACGTAATCATCACCTTTGGACAAAATGGAAGAAAAGATAAGAAAATGGAAAGGTAAAGTAAAAAGGCTAATAAAAGTGGTAAAAAGATAATAAAATTTGGTTAGGTTCAATCGGACGTTATACTGAACCTATTACGTCTTGAATCATCGCATATTATTTCAGTGATGTTTGATGATTCATGAAGCAAGTCTAATCCATTCCTTGAGGTAACTCCATGATAGGGATGAGGTATTGTCTATTTTTTGTTTCATTTATTGAACTCTTGTCCCATCGTTTCTAAGATCATCACGGAACAAAATTGCAATGATTGATGATTTGAGAGTCAAATCCACTCATTCCTTGATTATCTTCATGATAAGGAAAGACAGAGAGGATGAACATCTCTTGGAAACACTCTATTTTGCTCTGTTTCAGCTCTATTGCAACATGGTATTCCCTAGAAACAATGATCGGCCGTCCATCATTCTATACGGTCGACCACTCTCTTAGGCCGATCGGCCACCAATTTTATATAGGCAGTGGTATTTTTATAGCAGAACAGAGCAGATCCTGAGGTCAAAACTAAACAATTTTCAGACTGCAAATAGAACTGATCTTGGCAGCAAACAGAGAGGTTTCTGGAGGGTGTTTTCAATTGTGCACATGCCGTTCTTCGCCTCCCGTTCAAGTACATTAGATTAGTAGCTTTTAGATTTGTATGTTGTAGTTAATTAGTTGCTTTGGTTCCATTTGAATTTGTAATAGTTAATTAATTAGTTTATTCAATTGTGTTGTAATAATTAGTTAACTAGGACATTCATTCGGACCCTCTTGTACGAGGGCCACCTTGTAATATTTGTATGTCTTCCAACCTCCATTTATACTTATTGTGGTTGTATAAATCATCATGTTTTCGTTTCATATCATTATTATGCTTTGTATCCATTTTTGCATACATAAGGTTCGGTTCATCATTTTGAATGTCATTGTCATTTCCTACTTACTTGAATACGTGCATTACCACATGCTTTGAGTTAATCCATATGACATGTTAATAAGCTGAACCTAGTAGTTGCATTCTTGTATGTGTTGCATTAGCCATTTTGCATATAGGATCATGCATTTTTCTAATTATTTTATTTTATTTTCTTTGGCTTGCCTCGGTTGAGTATTGGCTGAGCATTTTTTGCTTTAGCATATTACATGTGTGTTTGTGTTGTCATGTCAAGCATACCATCCTGAGGCTAAGTGCTTATTTGAAATACCTCTTTGAATGCCTGTGGATGAAGGCTATTTCGCTTAAGTTGGAATCACTTTGATTAGTGTACATGTGAGCTCACTTTTCCTTAAAGTAGCACATATTCAAACCTCTTTGTGCTCTACAGTGAAACTGTAAATGGGTGCTTACAGTTGGTATCAGTTTGTGGGACAAAATTCAATATGAAGTACAGTCTTGCAGCTGTGATCATATCTGTTCTGATAAAATCTTGGCTGAGGTGCTGTCCGATTTCTAATTGTTGCTTTTTCTTTATTTCTTTTGCTAGGTAGTCTAAAACCATAGCTTCAAAAAGTTCTGATATCCCCCAAGTGCTTTGGACCCGTGTCGGAAGACTTTGTAAGGTCGGAGATCTTGTTCGGAGATAGCTAGTATTTGCCTCACTGTCATCAATTGCAAGGCGAAGAAAGGTCAGGCGGGGTTCACCAGTTTAGTTATTTCAATAATCACCCTTCAGCTCACCTATACTCAGCTCACCTCAAGCACAGTTACTTACTCCTGGAATGGCTAGTATCCATTATCAGATTTAGAGAAGTTTCTGATTTGTCTACAGCAATCAGTCGACTAGCTCCAACATGACATGATCCATCAAACCGAGGTCACGAATAGATTGCAATAACAACAACAGTAACTGGTTACGGCTTCTGTTTCATATATACCTAATGTGGCTACTCCTATGCCCGGTACCACTACCAATGTTACTGCAGCTCAGGATCCATCAATCGAGAGTATTCTGACTTTTCCCATCTAGGAAAACCCAATTCTAGTACAGATGTCTAGAGCTCTAGTTTACCAGATTGAGGCACCTTTTGAATTCGAGGTTGACCCCACAATGCTTAAAGTTAACAAACTTGAAAAACTATTCAAGAAGGCACAAGGGGTTAACTCAATTTCGGATATAAAGGATGGGTATACTGAATCTGTTGTTACTTTGCCGGAGCGATTCAAAATGATGCATATTGACTGCTTCGATGGTGCTGGGGATCCAATGGTACACCTACGTCTGTTTTATGATATCCTACGACCAATGGGTTTAACCAGACTTCAGAAGTTGTCGCTCTTCAGTCGAACTATGTCAGGTATAACTGTCATCTGGTATGCTAAATTGGAGGACTCTGTGAAACATAGCTGGGAGGAATTGGCTGAATCTTTCATTGCTCAATATTCTTACAACACGCAGATCGAGGTCATAACTTGTGATCTTGAAGTAACGCGTCAGGAGCCAAATGAGGGTTTCTCAGAGTTTGTAACTAGGTAGAGGACCAAAGCATCAATGATGATCACCCGATCCTTAGAAAAGGACCAAATCCAGATGGTTGCCCGAAATTTTCATGACAAGCTACTACAAAAAATGATCATTCTCCCCTTGTTCATGTTCAAGGAACTTCATGAAATGAGAGTTCAGATTGAAGACGTGATGAAGTAGGGTATCATCGTAGATGACAAGGAGCCGGCCAAGAGTCCTTTTACTCACAGTTCCAATGCTACCGGGGGTAGCACAGCTATGAGTCCTTCAGAGGTGAGTGTTGTCACCATTACCAAAACCGCCGACCCCTTTGCCCATATAAGCCCACAAACTTCCAATCCTACCTGAAACCAAAGGACATTCAATTAGCTTCACATGACCCTATCTCGAGCCATGCAGGTGTTAATGAAAAGGGGCATCTGAAACCCCTGGACCCCCGACCACTTCCAGACCTTCTCCCACCTAGGTACGATCCCAACAAGTACTGTGCCTTCCATCAACAACATAGCTACGAAACAGATAAGTGCTACCGCCTACGTCATGAGATTCAAGATCTTATTAACAACAAAGTTATAGCTTCACCTAAAAGCCAAACACCATAATCAACCCACTACCCAACCATAATTAGGTACCACCCTCACCACGCACCAACTACATCCATACACTACCCCTGTCCTATGACCAGAGTGTTTATATCACCCCCTCCTATATACCAAAGCCGGTGTTGTTCATCCCTGATGGCACAGACTTGTGCATAGTGAACATATCCAACCCATAATCCAAGCCTCATAAACATGTGGTGACAATACCCGAAGAAGATGAGGTTTTGACCTTGCAAGGAAGTGCCGATTTGTTACTGGAAATTATCCGATGGGGAATATGACTCGAGTTGATACATTGTTTATGTTACTCAACTCAAGCCTAAGGTAGTACTGCCAAGCTCAGTTGACGTTAATGTGGTCAGAGAAGACGGCCCAAGCCAAGGGCTGGATGATCTTATAGATCTTGAGGAAGATTTAGACAACCTCAAATTCTTCAAAGAATATGACCAAGGCAATGTGCAGATTGGTTGGTTTGATCTGAGCCTATCGGTTGATAATCAGGGATGACTGAGTGATGAATAGAAATCGGAGTTAAGTCTGAAGGAAAGAAAGTCGTGATAGCTGTGGTAGCTGGGGAAGGTGAAGAGAAATGGAAAGTGCCTGAAAGCAGTAGTACAGAAAAACCAACCTAGAGCAGTAGTACAGAAAAACAAACCCAAGAATTGTGTGTTAATGAAATTGTAAATGCTAAATAGGAAGCTATATTGGGATAGTTTGAACGGGAGAGGATCGAAGATAGTTGGAAGGCCGCAATACCTTGTCACCTTGATGGGGATAATTGTCCTGTGGGAGTGATTCAAGTAGAGCCAGACAACTGTTTGTCAACAATTGAAGATAAAGGTGAATGGTGGGAAGACATCGATCTGTATCTTGCTCACACAAATGAAGATTGAGAAGATCATATCCTTGATGAGACTTGGTATGCCGAAGAGATAGATCACCTAACCAGGAGTGGACGACATTTCAATCCTCCACACTTGAACCAAGCAGAACCCTCAGTAAATGGTAGAGAGATTGAGAAGGAAAAAGAGAAGAAGTTGGAGGAGGAGCTGGTTCTGAAACAACTGAAAAAGATCCAAGCTGATATTTCCATTTGGGCTCCTTATGGCTTTGTGAGTACACCGACAAGTAGTTTTGTCCACGATGGATAAAGCCAAGTTGTCCATTGATATTACACTAGAGCAACTCGTCGGCTTGATCTTCCCAAGTAGCACCAAACCTATGTTTACTTTTTCTGATAAGGAGCTGCCACCAGAAGGATAGGCTCACAACAAACCATTGTACATATCTGTTGAGCGTATAGGAAAATGGGTTCCAGTGGTTCTAGTGGACACTGGCTCTGCTATTAACGTTAGTCTTTCTCACACCGCCTATGTAATAGGCCTGAAGCTGGCAGATTTCATGCCCACAACCCAGGTGATCTAAGTGTACGACAATACGAGTAGAGAAGTTATGGGGATAGTGAAAATATAGATCTAAGTGGGCCCTTCCGAGCATGAGATTGAGTTCCATGTGCTCGATGTGCTAGCTACCTTCAACCTATTTCTAGGGAGTCCCTGGTTCCATTACATGAAGGCTGTGTCCTCCACCCTCTATCAAATGCTGAAATACCCTCATGAGAGAGGAGTTGCTACCGTTTTCGGGAACTCATCTATTCATCCACTACCAGAGGTTACTATGCCTTTGTTGAAAATCATTCACGGCAATGAGGATGTGTTTCTTTCGGGTTTCACTCTGGCAGAAGCCCAAGTGGTACAAACGATCCTAGCCAAGGATGAAGGCATGTATGTCAATGCTCAATCCATTTATTTTATGAACAAATTACGGTGTATTCATGAGATGAGGCTTGGAAGAAGTGGAAGAAAAGGGGTTGCGGTGGTAGCTCCACACAATCCACATGCCTTTGGGTTGGGCTATGTGCCCACCAAAACAGACTGGAGAAAGAAGGGAGAAGAGATGAGAGAAAGGGCCAAGACTAAGCGAGCCGGGAAACACTACGAGTTGGTTCACGGGCCAATCCGAGAAACGTTGAATGGACTCTTTGTTAGAGAAGAAGAGGATTTCCTCTTTTTTGGCTTTCCTGAGCCTTGGGTGGATTCCTTAATGAAGAAGCGTTTCTCGGGTTTTGAAATATTCTTCGACCACCAACTTCAAGATAGTGATGAAGAGGGGGGCTGATCCAAGTGTTGACACTGGCTAGAGTAAAGATGATGATTTAGACAGTAGTGAGGTTGGAGTAGGGGCAACACTGGCCAATCTCTCGATAGATCCTGAGACTAGTACGGAGAACTTAAAAGATACCACTACTATTTATATGATTGGAGGAACTGGTTGTGGACTCCACCAGTTGCATTCTGGATACGTTGAGGTCACTAGGGCACAATTGGAGAAGGGCTTTACTGCAAGTTCTGAATCAGATGATGAGCCTGAGTCTAATTCCACCGAGTCTGTTGAGTCAGAATAAGATTCGAGTTAGTCTGAATAGTTTGAGTCTGGCATTTCCGAGGGTGGTAGCCCGGGTGCCAAAGTCCTGTTGAGGTCTTTTATTAGTTTTTCTTTTGAGTCAACTGTAACAAAGGATTCAGACTTTATCAATGAGAATGTAGCGGACTTTACCTACTTTTTTGTGCCTTTAGTTTGCTATGTTGACATTGATTTTCAAAATTTTGACTTAAACGAAGAAGAAGAAATTCCTCGGGCTTTGAAAATTTTGTTAGACCAAGAGGAAGAGACGCATGCTAAGCCTTGCACAGATGAAATCATGGCAATTAACATAGGTACTAAGAAAGATCCGCGCTTAGTCCAGATCGTGTCCACGTTGTCTTTGGAGGAACGTAAACGTTTAGTCACTTTATTAAAATATCTCAAAGATGTTTTTGCTTGGTCCTACGAAGACATGCCTAGAATCGATCCTGAGATTGTACAACACCAGATCCCTCTTGACCCTAAGGCTCGACCAGTGAAGCAGAAACTCCGCAAAATCCGTCCAGATTGGTCACTAAAGATTAAAGAGGAAGTCACCAAGTAGATTAATGCTAGATTCTTAATGGTATCTGAATATCCGATTTAGTTGGCTAACATTGTTCCAATTCTGAAGAAGGACGGCAAGATCAGAGTTTGCGTCGACTTTCGGGATTTGAATAAGCCTAGTCCTAAGGACGACTTTCCACTGCCGTACATCGATGAATTGGTAGACTTCACCGCTGGCCATGCCTTGTTATCATTCATGGATGGATTTTTGGGGTACAACCAGATCTTGATGGAAACTGAGGACAGAGAGAAGACTGCGTTCACCACATCGTGAGGTACCTACTGCTACAGGATTATGCCATTCGGGTTGAAGAACATCGGGGCGATATATCAGAACGCTGCAACCACAATCCTATACGACATGATCCATAAGGAAGTCAAGGTGTATGTGGACGATATGATTATAAAATCCAAGGAATGGGAAGGCCACTACATCACATTGGAAAAATTCTTCAAACAGATCAAAGGGTATAGATTAAGGTTGAACCCACAGAAATGCTCTTTTGGGGTGACTGTAGGGAAAATGCTGGGTTTTGTGATTACGTAGAGGAGAATTGAAGTAGATCCATCCAAGATCAAGGCTATTTTGGAAATGTTACCACCAAGGACTGAAAAGGAAGTACGCAACTGTCTGAGGAAAGTGCAATTCATAAGACGGTTTATCTCCAAATTAATCTTGATTTGTGAACCACTGTTTGGTCTCTTGAAAAAGGGAAAAAAGTTTCGATGAAATGATCGATGCCAATTTGCCTTTGAACAAATTAAGCAGTATCTTCAGAGTCCGCTTGTATTGTCACAACCAGAGCTGGAGAAGCCACTGATCATGTATCTGTTGGTAACAGTGTCAACCATGGGGTGCATGCTGGCACAAGAATCAGAAGCTAAGGTGAAAAAGGCCATTTACTACCTGAGCAAGAAGATATTAGATTACGAGACCTGTTATACTCCTCTGGAGAAGGCTTGCTTAGCTTTGGTTTGGGCCACTAGGAAGTTGAGACACTTCCTGTTAGCTCATTCCGTAATTCTGGTTTCGAAATTAGATTCTATCAAATATCTCTTTGAGAAACCGGTGCTTACGGGTAGGCTAGCTCGTTGGTTGCTTCTTCTCTCCAAGTTTGACCTCAAGTATGTCATTCGTAAGTCCGTCAAAGGGAGAGTAGTAGCGGAATTTCTGACAGACCACCCAGTGAAAGGAGATGAAGCAGTAAAGTACCTGTTCCCGGATGAGGAGATTTTACAAGTAGAGGAAGAGACGTGGACAATGTACTTTGATGAAGCGGCTAATCAATACCGTTATGGGATAGGCCTGTTGCTTATAGCACTCGATGATTCCCATATAACCCTACCTTTCAAACTCCGGTTCAAAGTATCTAACAATGAAGCAGAGTACGAGGCATGTATCCCTGGATTAGAAGCTGCCCTAGAACTAGGGACAATAAGGTTGGATGTCATCGAAGACTCAAACCTAGTTGTTTCTCAAGCCAATGGAGATTGGAAGGTCAAAGAAGAGAAAATGAAAGTTTATGAACAGACCCTGGACATTCTGATTCCAAGGTTTGAAAAACTACAATTTACGCACTTATTAAGAGAGAACAATTGGTTTGCTGATGCGCTGGCAACTCTATCCACCATAGTAGACATACCGCACGGGATTAAGATGCGTCTGATTATCATTGACCAGAAGTATGCACCTACTTACGAGACAATAGTCGCAATAGATGAAGTTCAGGACAAGAACCCTTGGTATCATGACATTTGGAATTTCTTAGAAAATGACATGTATCCACAAGGGGCAAATGCCAAGGATAAACGGGAAATATGGCGTCTGGCCATTCAAATCATCATATGCAGACGCAAGTTGTACAAGAGAGGCCATCTGGGAATGCACAAGCTCTGCGTCGAAGAGGAAGAGTTAAAACGTCTCATGGAGGCCATCCACGGGGGAGAGTGTAGAGCACACATGAATGGTGTGATGCTGGCTAAGAAAATCCTCAAGCAAGGCTATTATTGGTCAACCATGGAGAAGGATTGTATAAACTTTGTTCGGCAATGCCACAAATGTCAAATCCATGCTAATCGCATGAATATCCCGCCATCAAAGTTTTACAACATGACTTCACCATGGCATTTCTCGGTCTGGAGAATTGACGACATTGGAGCAGTCTCGCCAAAGCGTTTGAATGGACATGAGTTCATGTTGGTGGCGATCGACTATTTTACTAAGTGGGTGGAGGCGCAGTCGTATTTAGTGTTAAAAGTGTCGCATATGGCCAAGTTCATCAAGAATAACATCATCTGCAGGTACATAGTGTCAAATAAGATTATATCGGACAATGGCTCACACTTCAAGAAGGAGGTAGTGAATTTGCTCGAGAAATACAATGTGGCTTTTCACAAGTCATGAACATATAAACTGTAATAACCCCGATCCACAATTAGCCACTAATCGTGTAATGACCCCGAACTGCATGTCCTAAATATCGGTAATTAATTATGTGTTTAGATGAATTAATGGAAGAATATCTGTTTGAATTAGAAAAATATCTGTTGAACTTACGACTTCAGATTGGAAATTGACGACCGTAATGGATTCAGAAAATGAAATTGAACACGCCTACGAGATACTGGGAATTTTTAGAGCTATTTGGAACAATAAATTGAGGACTGAATTTCGTCTGATTCGTAAAGCCTTGTTTGGCTCAAATGTTTTGGCTTATTTGTTTATAAGACATATATGACTTAAGAGATAAAGATTGTTGACTCAAAGACAAGAGAAGAAAATATCCAAGGGAGAGAGAGAGAGAGAGCAAGGGGGAGAATCAAGAGAAAGAAGAGGAAAGAAAGGGGAATCAAGCTTAGTTTCTCCAAATCAAAGAATCAAGGTAAGATTTTCATGAAACAGATTGTTGCTCCTTGGTATCTAGCATTTGAACTCAAAATCTTGGCTTAAAGTAGTATGAATCATGTTTATTTTGGTATGTTTGAGGATGAACCTCCATGGGTTTATGAAGTGAAGCTTTTATGTGCATGTTCATCATTTTTCAACTCAATTTATGGCTAATCTTTTAAATGATTCATATGGGTTTGGTTTTAAAGCTTAAATCAAGTTGTTTTTCTAGCGTTTTGGGCCTTGTTTCATGACATTGGAAGTTGGTTTTGGTAAAAATGGAGCCCACTTTTTGCGTAAATGGACTGGTTTTTCTACCCAGATTTTCACAGTCCGCTCGAGCGGAGGTTTGGACACTCGAGCGGAGATTTCGCGACATCCAAGATTTTCTTCGGTTGAGTGCTACGCCGAAAGGGACCTGTTTTTCAGAAGATTTTAAAAAGTGTTTTAATGCATGATTTTGGCATCCTCATTGCATTTTTAACATTCTTGAGGCTTAATTAAGTCATGATAATAAAGTTATGAGATTGAAACATCATTAAGAGCATACGTGGACTTGATTTGTTAATGTTATGTGTTAAAGGATTATGCGATACTGTGGATATTTGCAGGTTAAAACGTGAAGACCGTACAACCGGTTCTGGAAAACCACTGTAAGTAACATTTCTGTAAAGTTATGTTCTTATAAAGTATGTTCTGAAAATGCTATGTTATGTTATGATTTCTGAAACATTAATGTTTTCTGTGAACGAATATCCTATTTGCGAATCTAGTATGGCATCCATAGAGAGTCCCAAGTCATGGGGAACGGCATGAAAATGCGGGTCCATGACTAGTTTACAAGATCTCGTGAGTCACTTCATTGTGACGATATGTGTTTAATCAGTATCCGGAACTGATTACTCTAGTCGAAAGACGTTCTGTTATGTTTATGTTCTGTGGAATATGCCATTACGTATGTTCTGTTATGAATGATTTGTTTTACGGATATGATATATGTGGGATTCGTTTACTAACCCTTTACGTTAATGTTACTTGCTGGGTTTTAGCTCACCCCTGTATATACGTATTTATAGGTGAGCAGCCGGGGAGTCAAGCCTAGGCGGAGTCTTGCACCGAGCCGCCGTTTTGAGAGCCTACCAGAGTTTTGTATGCCTCGAGTTGGGCTAGGCCTGGAAGGCCGTATAGTGAGCTTGTTTTGTTATGTATTGTGGCATGTGCCTATATGTTTTGTATATGGATTTTGTTACATGTTATGTATAGATAGTGGGTAAATTAACATTTTTGGCATGTTAATGTATGTTCATATATATGCACAGCTCTTTGGACTATTAATATTCTGTTTTCGCTTCCGCGAGCCCCGTTTATTTATGTTATGTACAGGAAGGCCTGTGGTAATCTAGGATTACTGGCCGGTTACGATGTCAAACTTTTAGGGGCGGGTTTGGGTCGTGACAAATCGGTAATTAAGGATGTTAATGAGAGGATTAAAATAAATTATGGTTTATTATGTAATTTGCTCGATAGTTGGCTTTCTATCTGTTACTTGTAGAAATATCTGTTGGAATTCCGCTTTAATATGTAAATTGAAAGCCTCATCGGCATCCGAAACCGGAATTGATTACATCAATAGGTTATTTGGAATTTTTAGAATCATAAGGCAAATTTTATGAAAAAAAAAAATTGATTCAATCTGATTCATTAAGTCGTGTTTGGATAGACCAAATGCTCTAGTTAATGTATTAATACATCACAGGTATATAAAGTGCCTAATAAGCTTATTTGAGCTCATTTCTTTCATCTCCCTCAGTGCACAAATCTGAGAATTCATCTTAGAGAGAGAGAAAGAGTGCAATTCTAGAGAGAGAAAGGTAGAGATTAAGGAGAAATTGAAGGCTTTGACTTGAGCTCACCAAGATTGTGCTAGAACAAGAGTAATTCAAGACTCTAGGTAAGATTACAACCTCTAGATTGTGTAACTAAGTCATTTAACATGAAATTTCTTCAAGATTATGAGTTTGAATGTGTATATTGAGCTTAGAATAAAGATTTGAGTTGCAATTCATGCATGCATGTACATTTTCTCACAAATTGAGCATGAACTCCAAGAATTCTCTCATGCATGTTTGAAATTCATCTTAATTAGGGAAGATCATCGAGTTTCAAGTTGTTTTGTGGTGTTTGATCATGTTTTGAGAAGTTTGATACAAGAGAAATTCATGCATGTTATGTTCATAAACATTCTTGAAGTTTAAGTTGAAATTGGGAACTTTTGGCAAACCCTTGGGCCATGATTTGATGAAATGATTCTAAATTCTTCATGTTTTACAAGTTTACTATGTTATCCCTAGTTTTAGGGCCCAAGAGATGTGTATTGGATGGTTGAATTCGAGTTTTGAGCTTGGGAGGTCAATCTGGATTTTCCAGAAATTTGACCCACGCTCAAGCAGGGACTTTCACGCTCGAACGTAAACCCTGAATTCATGCACCACACTCGAGCGTGGTTCGAGCGCCCATCGAGCGTGAAAACCTTGCATCCAGTACTTTTTAGAGTTTATAGTCCGCTCGAGCGGGGAAAGTCATGCTCGAGCGGAGATTTATTGTCTGTATGTCCGCTCGAGCGGGGAAATCCACGCTCGAGCGAAGACCTCATTTTCAGAAAATTTGACTAAGCGTTCCAATTCATGTTTTGGCATCCTCATTGCATCTTAGGCATTCCTAAGACCTAATTAAGCTTTGATAATGAGGTTATGGATTAGAAACACACTAAGGAATGAATGTACTAAGTCAAGGAAATACAAGTGTGTGTGTGTTTAAGCATTGTGATAAGAAAGAACAAGAACCAACGTAATGAAAGCTAAGCCGTGTTGGCCACATGAATGTGTAATGATAAGACGTGCTTGTGTTATGTATTTTGTGGTTATAGGTCAAGACTCGAGGATTAATTGACCATTGCAGGAAACCACTGTGAGTAACTTTATCGTAAAAATACGTTCATATGAATTATGTTCCAAATGAAATGTGATAAGCTATGATTTCTGAAATGATATCTGTTTACGTGAACAAACATCCCAAGTTTGAAATCTATTATGGCATCCATAGATAGTCCCAAGTCATGGGGGACGTCATAAAAATGCGGGTCCATGACATACAAGTTTACGAGATCTCGTTAGCCACTCCATTGTGGTGATATGTGTTTAATCGGTATCCGGAACCGATTACTCTAGTCGGAAGACGTTCTGTGATGTGTTCTATGGGATGTACCGTTATTATGTTCTGATATGAGGTTGATTATGCTATGATCTGTTTTCTGCTTATGATATGTTCGGATTTCGTTCACTAACCCCTTTACCTTAATGTTATTCGCTGGGCTATAGCTCACTGTGTGTATATATATGTATAGGTGGGCATGTTGGAGATCGAGCCTGAAGGCTTTTGTCAAAAGTCTGTGTTCTGTTGTCAGCCAACCATTGCGCCTCACGTGGAGGTTCTGGATGTGTCACTTGTTATGAGTCTCGGTTACTGGTGTATATGACTTGTAGTTTTGTTGGCTGTACTTAAGATACTTTTATGTATGTGGGTCTAATGTATGAATGACTTTTGGATACGTATTTAAAGTTTTAAATATTCTGTTTCATATAAGTCAGCACAGCTCATTAGACAATTTTAATTATGTATTTGCTTCCACTAGCCCCTTAATTTTTTTAATCTGTTTAGAGGCCTTCGGTAATCAAGGGATTATTAGCCGGTTACGATGCTAAACCTATAGGGGCGGGTTTGGATCGTGACAGAGTGGTATCAGAGCACGAGTTATACCGCACACGCGAGTCCATATAAGCTATAGGATGTCCTAGAAATGAAATAGGGGCATTGTATTATCATGTTTAAGTGTATGAACACATCCTTATTGAAAATGAATTGAAATGAAAGCTTTGTGCATGATGAAAGAAGTTAAGTGGAATAACATGTAATGTTAATTTCAATACCGATGTGGAATCTATGTGAACATGAACGTATGAAAGTAAGGGATCATGTGACTGTAAATGAATTGAAATGAAAGTATAAACGTGTCTGATATGGAATGAAATGTGAGAACAGTGAGAACTTTCCTTATAATAATAAGTAACCTGTTTGTGTGTAGCCAATGAAAAGGACAAAGAATGTAGACAAATCTGAATCTTCTGACGCTAGGATTAGCCGGTTAGAAAGAATGGTTGAAGCCTTAACCAAAAATTTGAAACAACAGCAACAAGGGCAAATACATGTACCTGAACCAGCTAATTATGATATGGTAACACTGACACAGAAATACAATAAGATGAAACCACCGGAATTTCAGGAGGGTATTGAACCGTTAAAGGCCGAGGCTTGGGTTTTAGAAACTGAGAAAATATTTGAAGTATTTCCGTGTACTGAGGCACAGAAAGTTTTGTTGGCAACGTTCACACTCAAAGAAAAGGCTAGGAGATGGTGGATGTTAGTACGAAATAATAATAAGGGTATGACATGGGATAGATTTAAAGAAATTTTCTTCGAAAAATATTTTCCCCAATGCATCCAAGATAGGAAGGTATCCGAATTTATGCAACTAAAACAAGGCAATATGACTGTGGCCGAATATGAAACAAAATTCACTGAACTGGCTCGATATGCACCCCACATGATAGACACTGACTATAAAAAGGCTAGAAAATTTGAAGGTGGGCTTGACTTAGATGTGTTTGATCGAGTTGGCGTCTTAAAATTGCCAAAATACATAGATGTTCTTGATAGGGCCCTAATGTCTGAGGCAAACATAGCAGCCTTGAAAATATCAAAATCAACATCATCATCTGAATCAGAAAGAGCGAAACAGAAGAAACAGAAGGCTGAAATGACTAGTAATTCGATAACTTCTGCGAATGAAAAATTTAGGGCGAAAACTGTGAACAAAGAAAGCCGGGGAAGCAATGTGAACAATGGTATACCTAGTTGTAAAGAATGTGGGAAACAACATTGGGGCATTTGTCGCCGCCTGTTAGGGGCCTGTTTTAGATGTGGTCAAAGAGGGCACTTGGTTAAATCTTGCTAGCGAGCTCATCCGAACAGCACTAGGCCTAATGCTAGTATGACTGGTTCTGTTCTTACACCCTAGTTCCAGAAAATGCTCGGAACACTGAAACAACTGACGCAGGTATTACCTTAACTATGTGCAATTGTTTATATGGGAATTTGTGTGGAAGTGTACATTCCTTAACTTGATATAGATTGTGGACATGTTAATTGAACCAATTGAATTATTAAAATTATGAATCCCTAGTTATTGACTGCCTCGAAAACTTGTTAATTTTATGTGAGATGCCCGAAGCCCTATAACGAATTACCTAAGCTTTGGGAATTGTTGAGACTTATGGACAACGAGAACTTGCTGGGTTAAATCATTGTACCGTATTGCAAAATTTAATATGAACTGTTAGGTATGACCTTTGAACTATGCTAGAACTATTGAACATGGGAACACATCATGATTGACTATAGTTTGGGAAATCTGTACGACCATGACTTGAATTGAACTGTCATACATCATCGAATGAGTAGACCCGTGATCTCGAATTATATACCTGAATCAGCCACGTACAGAATTTCTGAAATTGAGAACTTATGTCAGTTTTGAAGAATGAACTTTTACTTATGAATTGTGAACGGATGCCTAAATGATAATTGATTTTGGACTCGTACCTGTCTGTATGTTTCCATGCTTGTAATACTAGTAGAATTGATGGGATTGAACCGTGGTTAATGAACACTTAGAGACTTACTAGTTGATATGAACTATCGTGACTGACCTGTTGAACTATGCTCGAACTGTTAAATATGGAGACACACTATTATTGATTGGATATGGAACATGTTTGGACTTACATACGCATATACCTTTGCATAGGATGTTAATTAATTGAACTCGACACACTCTTTGTGTTCGCTGCATTTGTATCTAGACTGCGTAGACTTATGACTTGTTGCCCTAACTATTGTATCTGGGGAAATTGTTTTGTGTTCATTTGTACATAGACCTCGTGGATCTGTATTGGGAAGGTTAGTAGACTCTGGACATGTATATATATGACTATACCGTTGCCCAGAATGATTGTTATGATTATTTGTTGATAACTTGACCGTTGGGACCATGACTCTGGGAAATTGTTATATTGACTGTGATGCTTACTTCTTGATAGGAACAATGACATACCTGTACACCCACATGTGAACTTACTTGGAGAATGTAACATTGTATATGACCTGAACTCTTCGATATGAACTATTGTGATACCTAACGCTGATGTGATTTGAGAACCGAGGAACTTAGAACAACTGTAGAACTACTGACTATGCACCTAAGCGAATGGAGTGTGAACTATAGAATTAATGTACCATGTTTGGAAATAATAAGGCTAGAACCTTTACCTGATCTAATCTGATAGAACTATAGTTTGATGAGACCTTTGTTTACCTGAGAGAACTTCTGTTTGATGACTCACGCTTGAACTTTGACTTGATATGACTGGGGAGAACTTGTATCTGCCATGACCTGGTTGAGCCTTTATTGATTTGATCCGCGGAGACCCTTATTGAGAGCTATTATCTGATTGATTACATTTTGGGGGATTGTGAATTGCTTATGATTAAATGACAGGGCTGTGTTGCTAAGGGAATTAACCGAATGAAAACTTGAATCAATCTCGAACACTTAGGAAGAATGTGAACCATCGACAGCAGACTACGTGGTTATAGATGACTTTTTACCATACGCCTATAACCGATTGGAAACACGCGAATGGGATTATGGAATTTGGTAACTTATGCTTGGAGAATATGGGAATACTGTATATATGGCATGTGATTAATTACCCGGTATTACCGTTTTGACCATGAACTTGTTTGACTAAAGAATGATTGCTTTGGTGTTACTGTACTTCAAAACTGATGGGATTCGTAACAACATACTGGTTTGATTATAAACTCTGACTACCTGGGGGTATATGTAATCAGTAGGACTGTTTCTGTATTGACACATAGTACGATTGAATTTGTGGGAACTGAGGCGGATGAATAGTATATGAATGATTACCTCAAAATTTCGTTTACTGCTATGGAGTCAATGTACGAAATTACCTTGTATTCCTGATAACTTCAAAATGACCTGGATTAACTGTAATAAGATTACCGGATTGAAAACCAAATCGAACAAGGACCGGATGAATGACTCGGGAGTAAGTAAATCAAGTCTCTGTGACTTAAAAACGGGAAACAGTGTGAATCTATGACGTCCCATAAGTACTTGATATAAGTAATGTGAGTAATAACTTAATAAAGTTATGTCCAACTGCATTTATTTTTTGTGTGACAGAATAAGTTTTGTTTTCTAAAATGCTATATGTTGTATGCTGAATGATTGTCCAATTTATTATATGTATTCGTGACATCCTTGGCATCATGTGATATCTGTTGGCTGTTACCCGGTATCGAAGGTTCCATCATGGAACTTAATCTGTCTGTACTCTGTTACCCGTACCGGAGGCTCTATCATGGGGCTCAGCGTGTGTATTCTCTGTTACCTGGATTCGGAGGTTCCTTTATAGAACTGGTTATTCGTAACCTTCACGTGTCTATATCTGTTCTGTATCTGCTCTGTTAATGCCAAGGGATGTATCACGTATGTTTAAGCAAGACTTGTGACATCTGTGTATGATCTAGACAAGAATGTGAATATAAACATGTATATGAATCTGTTTCTGATTAAAATCTGGATGTATATAAGACTCTGTTTTGATACGAACCCTAATCTTTGTATATGATTTATGATTCTGTTTCTGTACAAAGCTAAGATCGAGATTGGGTTATGAGCATATTTATGAATATGGTTATGCTTCTGTTTGCAGTTATATTTTTTATGGACATCATTTCTTTTGATATAAGACAACTTGAGTTTGGAGGACCAAACTTTTTAAGGTGGGGAGATGTGATAACCCTGATCCACAATTAGCCACTAATCGGTAATTAAGGATGTTAATGAGAGGATTAAAATAAATTATGGTTTATTATGTAATTTGCTCGATAGTTGGCTTTCTATCTGTTTATAGTGATCCCAGGTTTTAACCCTTGTTGAACAGTGATCCGGAGTTGGTTCCATGGATGTTAGCAGTTGTTAAACCTTGTTTTCGTCCTTTCATACTTTGTATTTGAGTTATAGGATGTGTTGGGCAGGTTTGTTACAGGTTGGTTGTGTTTGGGAACCAAGGGTTGCTGCCCAGAATTTTGGTCCTTCGCTCGAGTTAGCAGTTTGTCGCTCGAGCGAGCTCTTTGTTTTGGTCCTACGCTCGAGCCAAGTTTTATTCGCTCGAGCGAGAGTGGAGTTGTTGTTTCTGGTGGCTCGAACCAGAGTTGCTTCGCTCGAGCGAGCGATTGCGTCTGATTCTGGGCTTGAGAGTTGCACTCCTTGGCTCGAGCGAGATTTTCTTCGCTCGAGCGAGCTGGTTTGTTCTTCGCTCGAGCGAACAGTCTGTCGCTCGAGCGTGCGTCTAGTTGCAGACCTGAGGGTTTGAATTGTTGGCTCGAGCGAGAGCTCATTCGCTCGATCAAGGTGGGTTTCTTGTGTTTGGTTGCTCGAGCGACCAAGTCTTCGCTCGAGCGAGCCTGTTGTATATCAGCAGACAGCAGCGGGTTTAATTTCACTTTTTCATCTCCTTTTCATTTTGAAACCCTAGATCCGAGACTCTCTCTCTCTATACTTATCTTCTCTCTAGGTTTTCATCTCCTTCTAGTGTGAATCTATCCTATGTTCTTTGTAAGAAAGATAGAGGGTGTTGAGAGCTTTATTTTAATCTGAAAAACTTGGGATTTGGAGCACGTTGGATTTTGATCTTCATCTCTGTTGGAGCTCTAACTTCGAAGAAGGGATATCCTACTCCTTCTTATTAGCTTTGTCTTTGAATTTTAGCATTTTGATATGTTGGGAGTTGTTGTGTAATTTTGAGAAAGTTTGGGTCTTTGTGTAATTTTACAAAAGATGGGATTTTATATGTATATGAACCTATGTGCATGTTTGGCATAAAGAAATGAGATTAATGTCGATCTATTGAAGAAAATGAAACCTTAGGGTTGTTATGTAGATTATGGATAAAGCCTTAATTACATAGATAAATTAATTGGTATAATTAATTTTGAGAAATGAGAAATTGAATTGAGAATGTTGAAATCGGGAATGTGTGGGATTAAAGGGAGTAGATGGATTTATTTATCGCTCACCTATGTAAAATGTTGATGTTATATCCATTTGGTGCATTTATTTCCTGTTTAGAAATAACTGCTTTGGGCTATCGGTGGAGGATAGTCTTGATTGTTGTAGACAATGCATGATGATTAGGCAAACTAAAACTAATCAATTGAGTGTGCTATTAGATATAGTGGATGGTATAATATATCAAATTTCGTATTGATTGATCAAACTTGTATATGATAACTGCTTATATACATTGTTTTGTGTAGGAGGATATAGGGGATATACTCCACGGCTTATTGGAAGATGGGGGATGAACCTCTAAGCTGGATTTTGTGTGACAGTGATACAGCACTACAATGTGTATCAGCTGTGAAATAGAAGTGTTTTGTTTCATTAGTACAGCACTACAATGTGTATTATTTGAAACGTATGGAAGTGTTTTGTTCATTAATACAGCACTACAATGTGTATTATTTGAGATATATTGAATGATTTTTATATGTTACCGATGCAGCACCAAAATGTGTATCCACCATGAACTTCGAAAGTGTTTTAATAATGAACTATAATCTCATCAAATGTTTTGGCCGGGGTATTGAGCCTTGTTTTCAAACTCAAAGTTGAATCAGAAAAGGGAAAGTGAATTGTAACATGGACTTGAATGTCGTGAAGTTGTAATGTGTTATGAAAGAATATAAAAGTGTTGACCATCTATCAACTGCTAATCTTTTAATCATTGTTCATAGCTGGTTTAATGTATTTCTACTGGGCTGTGGCTCACCCTATATGGGACATCATTTTCAGGTACAGGTAGCATGCCACTTCCGAGAACATAGCTTGGGAGGCTAGAGGCTGGCAGACTTTTGTTGTTGCTTCCTCTTGATGTATTACATGTAAATTCAGGCCTAGGGCTTAATATGTATATGAGTTAGTACTCATTTCTTGTAACCAAGTGTTAGCTTGGAAAGTTGTAAGCCCATAGAACATTTACTTTTGTTGTCAATATGTAATACTTTTTGTAATGAATTACTCTGATGAAATAGAAGCATGTTTATCTTTTTACCAATGCATGTCTAAATTGATGGGTTTAATGTCATTATTTTGAGGGCGTTACACTGTTACTTATAGAAATATCTGTTTGGAATTCTGCTTTAATATGTAAATTGAAAGCCTCATCGGCATTCGAAACTAGAATTGATTACATCAATAGGTTATTTGGAATTTTTAGAATCATATGGCAAATTTTATGAAAAAAAAAAAATTGATTCAGTCTGATTCATTAAGTCGTGTTTGGATGGACCAAATGCGCTAGTTAATGTATTAATACATCACAGGTATATAAAGTGCCTAATAAGCTCATTTGAGCTCATTTCTTTCATCTCCCTCAGTGCGCAAATCTGAGAATTCATCTTAGAGAGAGAGAGGGAGTGCAATTCTAGAGAGAGAAAGGTAGAGATTAAGGAGAAATTGAAGGCTTTGACTTGAGCTCACCAAGATTGTGCTAGAACAAGAGTAATTCAAGACTCTAGGTAAGATTACAACTTCTAGATTGTGTAACTAAGTCATTTAACATGAAATTTCTTCAAGATTATGAGTTCGAATGTGTATATTGAGCTTAGAATAAAGATTTGAGTTGCAATTCATGCATGCATGTTCATTTTCTCACAAATTGAGCATGAACTCCAAGAATTCTCTCATGCATGTTTGAAATTCATCTTAATTAGGGAAGATCATCGAGTTTCAAGTTGTTTTGTGGTGTTTGATCATATTTTGAGAAGTTTGATACAAGAAAAATTCATGCATGTTGTGTTCATAAACAATTTTGAAGTTTAAGTTGAAATTGGGAACTTTTAGCAAACCATTGGGCCATGATTTGATGAAATGATCCTAAATTCTTCATGTTTTACAAGTTTACTATGTTATCTCTAGTTTTGGGGCCCAAGAGATGTGTTTTGGATAATTGAATTCGAGTTTTGAGCTTGGGAGGTCAATCTGGATTTTGTAGAAATTTGACCCACGCTCGAGCGGAGACTTTCACGCTCGAGCGTGAACCCTGAATTCATGCACCACGCTCGAGCGTGGGTCGAGCGCCCGTCGAGCGTGAAAACCTTGCATCCAGTACTTTTTAGAGTTTACAGTCCACTCGAGCGGGGAAAGTCACGCTCGAGCGGAGATTCATTGTCTGCATGTCTGCTCAAGCGGGGAAATCCACGCTAGAGCGAAGACCTCATTTTCAGAAAATTTGACTAAGCGTTCCAATTCATGTTTTTTCATCCTCATTGCATCTTAGGCATTCCTAAGACCTAATTAAGCTTTGATAATGAGGTTATGGATTAGAAACACACTAAGGAATGAATGTACTAAGTCAAGGAATTGCAAGTGTGTGTGTGTTTAAGCATTGTGATAAGAAAGAACAAGAACCAACGTAATGAAAGCTAAGCCGTGTTGGCCACATGAATGTGTAATGATAAGACGTGCTTGTGTTATGTATTTTATGGTTATAGGTCAAGACTCGAGGATTAATTGACCATTGCAGGAAACCACTGTGAGTAACTTTATCGTAAAGATACATTCATATGAATTATGTTCCAAATGAAATGTGATAAGCTATGATTTCTGAAATGATATCTGTTTACGTGAACAAGCATCCCAAGTTTGAAATCTATTATGGCATCCATAGATAGTCCCAAGTCATGGGAGATGTCATGAAAATGCAGGTCCATGACATACAAGTTTACGAGATCTCGTTAGCCACTCCATTGTGGTGATATGTGTTTAATCGGTATTCGGAACCGATTACTCTAGTCGGAAGACGTTCTATGATGTGTTCTATGAGATGTACCATTATTATGTTCTGATATGAGGATGATTATGCTATGATCTATTTTCTGCTTATGATATGTTCGGATTTCGTTCACTAACCCCTTTACCTTAATGTTATTCGCTGGGCTATAGCTCACTGTGTGTATATATATATATAGGTGGGCATGTTGGAGATCGAGCCTGAAGGCTTTTGTCAGAAGTCTGTGTTCTATTGTCAGCCAACCATTGCGCCTCACGTGGAGGTTTCGAATGTGTCACTTGTTATGAGTCTCGGTTACTGGTGTATATGACTTGTAGTTTTGTTGGCTGTACTTAAGATATTTTTATGTGTGTGGGTATAATGTATGAATGACTTTTGGATACGTATTTAAAGTTTTAAATATTCTATTTCATATAAGTCAGCACAGCTCATTGGACAATTTTAATTATGTATTTGCTTCCGCTAGCCCCTTAATTTTGATAATCTGTTCAGAGGCCTTCGGTAATCCAAGGATTACTGGCCAGTTACGATGCTAAACCTATAGGGGCGGGTTTGGGTCGTGACACAAACCATAGACTAATGGAAGCAAATAAGAAAATCAAGAGCATCTTATGAAAGATGGTGGAGGCCTACAAGGACTGGCCAAATAAACTGCCTTTTGCACTATGGGGTTATAGAACGTCAATTTGAACATCCACGGGGACAACCCCCTATTCTCTAGTATATGGGATGGAAGCTGTTTTGTCGATCAAGATCGAAGTACCGTCGCTGAGAATTATGGCGAGTGTCAGATAGCAGAGGCAGATTGGCAACAGAATAGGTTCAAATAATTGATGTTGTTTAATGAGAGGAGGTTGAAGGCATTGTATCATGTCCAAAGATATTAGTGCAAAAACGCTAGGGCCTTCAACAAGAAAGTCAAATCCAGAAACTTCAAAGAATGAGATATGGTGCTCAAAGACAACCGCTCCCATCCATGACCCTAAGGGCAACTTCCAACCGAATTGGACTGGTCCCTTCATCATCAAATCTATCTGGTTAGAAGAAGTAATCATCCTCACGGATTTGGATGGGTTGGAGTTCTCGCAACCAATCAACATGGACAAGTTGAAGAAATATTATCCTTGAGAGGCCCGCTAGGCCGAAAACCTGAAAGGGCGACCTAGGCAAAAGTTAGAGTATGAAAAATTAGAAATAAAGACAAATAAAGCTCGCAAGGTTGAAAACCAGAAAAGACAGCTTTGGCAAAAGTTAGAGTGTAAAAGGAGAGAGTTAATACTCAAGTGAACCCTAACTGAACTACGTAAGGCCTGATTCCTATCTTTGGGATACATAGGCAACTTCATCTCGTAGTTCGGCCATAATCATTTTCAACTCAACTGTCTTATTCATTTGTTTGATCCGTCTATCTCATCATCTATTAGCTTGGTTGTGTTACCTCTATTTGGCAAAAGGACCAGTTGCAAGATAAAACAAAGGGCAGAACGACAGTGAAAGTGAATGAAGTCGTAGGCAGTTATGATCTTCTTAATTCGGGTTGTACATAACGACAGTGAAAGTGAATGTAGTCGTAGGCAGTTATGATCTTCTTAATTCGGGTTGTACATCTTGAAGATTGATTCCATGCGTGTCAGGTAGTGATCATTAGTGAAAATTAGTTTTGGAAAATTTTAATGAAGTTAATTTTTAAAATTTCACTTTTTGTAACACAGATCATTATTTGGACCAAAAAGGAAAATTTTTAGTACTCATAACTTTAATTACATAATTTCAACACAAGTACACCCTCAAACTCTCAAGTTAAATCAAAGTTGCTTTTATATCATAACACTTGAAAAGAAAAGTCAAAGCAATAAACTAGGCGCACAGATAAGTGAGGTGATAGTCCTCTGCCTCATGCCCGAACTCTCAAACGTCTCTGTCGCCAAGGATGGCTTAACCTATGTCTCATCCTCAAGCCAAGCCAAACACTTGTCATAAAGGGCACAACTGAAGCTGGTAGTAGGGGCTAAAAACTCTCTCATCCTCCAAGTAGTGAGGTATCAAGCCAAGTGCGAAGCACAAACTGGAAATGTAGCTGGATATTCCACCCCCTCATTTGGACAGGTCTAATCATGCCCAAACTGGCGTCTGAACCGGAATAAGAAGTAGAAAATACAGTGTGTGAGGCCAATCAATTGTATACCTAGCTGGCGGGACATGCTGTAGCTCATCTCAGACAAGTTAAGCTAGGGGTATCGTCAAGCGATATCAATCGCGGATCTACTGCACATCCATTCGCACCATAACCCCTCTGTGGGGAAGTTCACTAGTTGCGACCAAAAAAAATAGGCTCTGGCCGAATACTCGGGGGAAGGGTCCACAACCTTCAGCTTATCCATCAACCACACCTGGGAAAGGATTAAAATAAAAGAGATTAAAGAATAAAGAGATGTGTGTTGAGAGAAAAAGTAAGGAAAGGGCTTTGAGAGAAAATAGAGAGTGAATGCCAAAGTGATGTGAGAAATCATAATAAGAAATGGTGGGAAACAATACTTGAAGAAGTAGTGGACTCCCTGCAAATCGAGAAGTCTCTCGCTAATGGAAAACATCCAAATCCATTATGGTTTCGGCTAGTGCCAGGCCTATACAACTTCGGCCCTCTTTGAGGCGTTGAGCCACTTCAATTAGTCGGATGTTGACTCCGCTACCACTAGGGGCAAGAAGATAATGGGCAAGTAAGCATATGTAAAGAGCATGTTGGCAATAACCTCGCCAAAGAAGATCACTCCTATTCCCGATGTCGGAGAAACGATGAATCAGGCCATGAATGTCTAACTTCCCATCATGAGCTGAAGATTTAGACTCCTTGAAAAAGAGGCTGCACATGACCAAAAAGGGGTTTAGGCATAATTTTCTCATCGCGTCGGAACTCCATTAACGCTTAAAACTCTTTGAGAGTGGGACATATTTCTTATGAAACCAGATTCAGAACCATAGGAGTCCGAACTGCAGGGCTATTATATCTGATAAGACTAAACCCTTCGAGGAGCACGAAAAACTAACTACAGTATGTTACCATGCAACGGGTGCTTGTTTTTGGTGTGGCAAAACAGGCCACATGATGAAAGATTGTCCGATTGGGTTCGAAAATACCAACCATCCCGTGGCAAATTCAGGCAGATACGTTTCTGCACCAAGAACAAATATAAGAGCTAACACTGCGAAAGAAGCCATAAAGCAAGGTCATGTATTCGCATTTGTACCTGGTCATGTCCTGAACACCGAAACTATGGCATCAGGTATACTCTTTATTTGTGCTCAAAATGCCTATGTATTGATAGATTCTGGTTCTATGCATTCATTCATATCACATGTTTTCTCACGGAAGTTGACTAAACCATTAGAATCTATGAATTATTTGTTATATGTATCTACACTTTCTGGGGGTTCTATGGTGTGCGCCTATGTGTATCCTGCATATGACAACATGATTGGGGATGTGTTATTATATGTCGATTTGCTGCCATTGGACATCGCTCATTTTGATTGTATCTTGGGTATGGATTGGTTGACGAAGTACTGTGCCACTATTGACTGTGTAAATAAATCAGTTGTGTTTCGATCACTTGATTTACCCGAGTTTGTGTTTACTAGGAATGGGATAGTTCATCCCCCATATTTGATCTCTACGATGAAAGCTAAAAAACTGTTGAGAAAGGGGTGTCGGGGTTATTTGTGTTGTGTATTGACTGTGCCTATAACTAACACTAATGCAGAGAATATCCCTATAGTCAATAAATTTTTCGATGTGTTCCCAGATGAACTGCCTGATTTGATTGTGTAGACACCCCATTTTTGACCGTCCTCAAGACTTGGACATCACCGTTTGAACACCCGGTGATTATCCATGTTTGTGTTCATTTGGAGTTCCCGGAGGTCTCGGCTACACGCCTTGCCTCAGGATCTCCGAACTCGACCGTTTAGTGTCTGGTTTTGCACCAAACACTTGTGTTTTGCCTTGGAGGGACAGGGAATGCCTTGTGAGGCATCCCCACACATCACTGGCCGTGGCTAGAGGCCACCGGCCAGGGTTTTATGCCATCGGCAATGTATGTTGCCGGTCGGCATTCTTTGTTGCCGGTCAGCAGTAAATTTTGTCAAAATGACATCTTTGGCCGGCCGACTACTATGCATCTACTTTTGCAGATATTTTAGCACAGCTGTCTTGCATTTGCTTCTCCTCTATACACGTGTATGGAGGGATGGCCCTCTTGTTAGCTTACCTTGTAAGCTTTACAAGATTGGCTCCTCTATAAGAGGAGGCCCTCTCTCCCTTGTTCTAGGGTTAGAGAAGTTGGAGAAGAGAGTGAGAGGACTCTGGTTTTAGGGTTTAAGTTAGTGTATCTAACCTATATCTATATCTCTCCCTCTCTTGCCATTGTGTGTGTTTTAGGCTTAGTTTTGTGCACAAACACCTACCATCACACCATCCTCTTGGAACTGAGGTTCTTAAGGCTTTTTTTTGGAGCTTTGAAGCTGGTTTGGAGCTCAAGGGACTGCTGGTCCACCATTTTTGAAGGTGGTCTACAAGGGTAAGACACTAGTCCCTTTTTACCCCACTTTTGCATTGTATTTTTGACCATCTTAGAATTGTTTTCAAGCTTAGTGTTTAATACATAAAAGTTCTGTTTTTGGGCCCTCTAAATAGTTTGTTTAGAGTGTTTTTTGGTTTGGAGGTGTTTGACCCCTCTTAAGCCTTGAGAGGCCCCATTTTGTGCTATTTTGAGTGAGCTTCGGGACTGTGGTGTTTGGGCCTCCTCACCAATGAAATCTTGAGGGATTTCAGTGGTAAGGATGGTACCTTGAAGTCCCAAGAAGGAGAGGGCCACCCCCTCTCCTTGTTGTCTTTGAAAAGGGCACTTTTTGGCCTCTTGAGGGAGCATCATGTTTGAGTGTTTGTTGATCATGCCATAGCTACTTTTTATGCTTATTATGCCATGATATAACATTGTTGTGTGTTGGTTTTGGTACACCATGTTAGTGTAACATACATGCCATGTAATGCCTTGTTGTTGCCTTAACATGTCTTAGGTTGTAAACCCTTATTCTCGCATGTTTTAGGCTTGGCCTTGTGAAGCTTTTGTGCTTATTTCACCATGTTTAAGGTCTGTCCATGGTTGTTTGGGTCGATCTTGGCATGCTTTGTGTGGCCCCTTTGCATTTTTGGTTTGTTGGCCTTAAGTGTGTAAGTGTGTAGCTTGCATTACTTGCTTCGGTTTAAGTGGTTTGGCACCATTTGTAACATCATTTCAGTCCCTAAGATATGCTTGTATGCTTGCTTTAGACACCTCTTCAATGCTTTGAAAGCTTGTGTTGAATGCTCCATGTTTTGGCCATTGTGCATGCTTCGGACTTGAGCCACTTAGATGTCATCTAGGTGCACCCTTGGCTTTGTTTAAGTCTGCCTTTGACTTGTTTTAAGTCCCCTTAGCCTTGTGAGGCTTGGTGGAGTTGACCTTGGATTAAGCCTCCATGGCTTGTCTTAAGTACTTAGGCCTTTGTGGCATGTTTTGCTATCTTGTTTAAATTGACTTGGCATTATTTTATAACATGATTTCAGAGCTTAGTTTGCATGCCATTAATCCATGTTTGTCCCTTTTAAATGTGTTTAAAAGTTGCTTCATTATGCTTAAGTCTTGAACCATGTATCTATGCATATTTGTATGAACATTTGCCTTCATGTACTTAGCATTTTTGGCCACTGTTTTAGGCCTATTTAGAGCTGCCTAAATCATGTTTAAGTCCATCCCTTCGTTGGTTGCATATGCTCCTTGTGTGTTGTAGCATATTGGTAAGTTGTTGCATGTTGGAACTTGCATGATTGAATGAAGTCACATGCTTGTTTGCATGCTTGGACATCCACATTGCATCTTGCATGCTTGTTGGTTAACATTGATGTTTCATGTCTTGTATGCTTGTTAGCTTGTATGCTTATTTGCATTGCCATGGTTGCATACTAGTCAACATGCCTAGGATTGCATCGCATTAGCATGCGTGCTAGACCTCTTGAGATGAGTATGATTGAGGTTGGGCCTCCTTGTGTGCTCATTTGGTTTGCATTCATTTGAAATTGAAGTTGCACACTTGATTCTTTGGGCCATCATGTATGGAAATGCGTGATTGGTGGTCCGAGAATTGAGGCACATCCTCCTTTGAGTCCTTAACATGATAAGGAGTGTGATTAGTGCATATATTGCTTGAAATGCATTGCCATGCTATGCCTCGTCCTCTGCTGCTGTAAGTTGCAGGTTCAGCAGGCATTTTTGGCCGACCGGCAACACATAGTGCCGACCGGCCGTCCATCAGTGGCCGATAATTCAATCAGCAGCCGATGATCATATTTGGCGGCCGGTGGAAATTCTACTCAGCCGGTGGTGTCTTCCAATGTCCAGGAAAGCAATTCTGAGACTTTGGCAGTCTTCAGAGGGGCAGAGCAGGGAAAACAGAGGCAGTCTATGCATGGCAGTGCACTTCCGAGCAAGACCGAGCATGCATTGCATTGGACCCGCTTCCTGAGAACTTTACTGCTTTCCTTAGCTTAGTTAATTTGTAAATTAATTAAGTGGTCTGTAATAATTAATTAGCTTGTAGGTTAATTAATTTGTATATTTATTTGGTCCCTCCGGGCGAATCTGTAATAAGTGTGGGTGCGTGTGTGTGCATGTCTTCCAATCCCCACTTCTTTCTTCCCTTTTATTTACCCGCTTATGATGGTAGATTAGGGCATGTTTAAATTAGCATACCTTATGCTATGCATGCGTGCATCCATACACTTGTCTTACATGCACCGGGTTCGGCGCATCATACTAACTGCATTTGTACTTCAATTCCAAATTGAATACGTGCATCAATTGATTGCATTTCACATGACATGTTTAGGTTAGTCGAGCCTACCCTAATTGCATCCTGTATGCGTTGCATTAGTCAATTTGACATGAACTAGGACCATACATATCTGCTAACTAGTTTATTGTTTTGGCACGGAGTACGATGTAAGTATTTTCATGCTTTAGCATACCGCATGCGTGTGAGTGCTATCATGACAGCATGCTTGCCATGTAGCTAGATGCTTATGTGAGATAAACTGCCTGAATGCTTGTGGGTGAAGGCTGAATTGTTTGAGTTGGAACAGCTCATTGAGATCCGTCTTTTAGCCTACTTACGAGTAACAAATCCCAAAGCATTTTCTAAAACAAACGGATATGCAATGCTTGTTTCCAAATTAGGCGATCTAGTCTATATTTGTTTGCTGTGTGCATAACATAGTAATTCTAGGCTAATAACTGGAATAAGAACACATAACGTTTTCAAAAACGGATATCACGGTTAGTAGAGGCCGGTCTTCGGACCGGGCGAGAAGGGGTGCTCATAGCTAACCTTCCCCAATCGTACCCAAGCTCCCGAGCCGAGGCAACTTTGGTGATGACGGACACGTGACCTTTGGCACCGAGTCAGGGTTTCCTAAATTTCTCAAAATAAAATATTTAGGTAGCGACTTTGTATCTGGCAAAGCAGTCCATGTTTGGCACTTCTTTTCAAAAATTTGTTTTCTCAAAACGATTTGCCAGATTTGGACTATTTGGTTCAAGATTAAGAATCGTGACAAATCGAGTCCGAACTGTAGCAAGCCCAATATGAACAGAACGGGGGTTCATCCCCCCGGGGCGTTCGGGGACGTCTACAGATTGATAGAAAAATTGAGTTTACCGTTAAGGTACTTCCTGGAACACAACCTATTTCTAAAACCCCATAGAGAATGTCAATTTCTAAACTGAAAGAGTTGAAAATCTAACTTCAAGAACTATTAGACAAGAAGTTTATCCGAACGAGCACTTCACCTTAGGGTGCTCCAGTTTTGTTTGTTAAGAAGAAAGATGAAACCTTGAGATTGTGCATAGATTATCGAGAATTGAATAAAATGACTATGAAAAACAAATATCCACTATCCCGAATAGTTGATTTGTCTGACCAACTTCAAGGAGCCCAAGTCTTTTCTAAGATTGACCTTAGATCTGGCTATCATCAGTTAAAAGTTAAGGTAGAAGATATCGAAAAAACTACTTTCCGGACTAGATATGGGCACTATGAATTTCTGATAATGCCATTTGGGGTAACTAATGCACCTACAACATTCATGGACTTAATGAATAGGATTTTCAAACCGTATTTGGATGAATTTGTTATTGTAGTTATTGATGATATTTTGATATATTCTAAAAGTAGGGAAGAGCATGAAAATCATTTAAGACTTGTGGTACGAACTCTAAGGGAAAAGAAACTATATGCAAAGCTTGCCAAATGTGAATTTTGGTTGGACAGTGTAACTTTTCTGGGGCATGTAATCAATAAAGATGGCATATCTACCGACCCGTAGAAAATTGAAGCTATTGTAGATTAGCCTAGACCAACCACTGTGATTGAAGTTAGAAGTTTTCTAGGACTTGCTAGTTACTATCGTAGATTTATGAAAGACTTCTCAAAACTTGCTTTACCATTAACCCAGTTAACATAGAAAAATGCACCATTTGACTGGAATGATCAAAGGAAATTAGCTTTTCAAGAATTAAAGACTAGACTGGTGACTACACCAATTCTGATTATCTAATGGAACAGATGGGTTCCAAATTTACAGTGACACTTCATACAAAGGCTTGGGGTGTGTATTAATGTAGAAAGGGAAAGTAATTGCATATGCTTCACAACAACTCTGTCTACATGAGAAGAACTATCTGATGTATGACCTTGAACTTGCAACTGTGGTTTTTGTATTGAAAATCTGGCACCATTATCTGTATGGAGTAAGCTGTGAAGTGTACACGGACCACAAGAGTCTAAAATATTTCTTTACTCAAAAGGAACTAAACATGAGACAAAGAAGGTGGCTCGAATTGATTAAAGATTATGACTTACAGATTCTGTATTATCTGGGGAAAGCTAATACCATTGCAAATGCTTTGAGCGGAAAATCTACTGGGAATTTGGCATGTATGCTAACTGGATAGAAAGAGTTGTTATGTGACTTAGAAAGAAATGAAAATAAAATTACGTTGCGTGAACAAGGTGGAATTCTAGCTCCCATTTCTGCTCAGCCAGCCATAATTGTGGAAGTTAAAGAGAAGCAGCTAGAAGATGAATTCCTGAAAAAGATTGTTGATGAGGTTGATTCAAAACCAAGGCCAAGATTTGTGTATGAAAGTAATGTATTGAAATTTCAGGGTAGACTTAGTGTATCGTATTGTTTAGAATTGAGGAAACGTATTATGACCGAAACTTACAATTCTAAATTTGCTATGCATTCGGGGAATACAAAAATGTACAAAAATCTAAAACAAAATTTTTGGTGGCCTGGAATGAAGAAGAGTATTGCTGACTATATAGCCAAATGTTTGCATTGCCAACAAGTGAAAGCCGAACATTAACGACCTGCTGGACTGCTACAGCCACTCCCAATATCAAAATGGAAATGAGAACATATTACGATGGACTTCATTATTGGATTGTCTCGCTCCTCTCGAGGTATGGATTCTATTTGGGTCATCGTTGATCGTTTAACTAAGTTTGCTCATTTTCTGCCTGTGAAAACTTTTTATAATGCGGACAAATTGGCTAACATATATGTGAATGAGATTGTAAGATTACACGGAATGCCAGTATCTACTGTGTTTGATAGAGATTCGAAGTTTATTTTAAGATTTTGACAGAGTTTGTAACGGGCTTTGGGGATTGAATTGAGGTTAAGCAGTGCATACCATCCACAGACGAATGACCAATCAAAAAGAACGATATGGACCTTGGAAGATATGCTCAGATATGTGTACCGAATTTCCAAGGGAATTGGGAAACTTATTTGCCTCTGGCCGAGTTTGTGTACAACAGCAGCCATCACTCAAGTATTGGGATGGCTCCTTATGAAGCCCTGTATTGCAGGAAGTGCCGATCTCTAATCTGTTGGGTCAATATGGGAGATAGACCATTATTAGGACTGGAACTTGTGTAAGAGACGACTGAGAAAGTGAAACTGATTCAGCAACGTTTGAAAATGCTCAGAGTCGTTAAAAGAGTTATGCAGATGTCCGGAGAAGAGACAAGGAATATGAAGTCGGTGACCATGTGTTCATTAAAGTAACTCTAATGAAAAGCCAAACACGATTTGGAATTAAAGGCAGGTTGGTACCACGATATATAGGACCGTATGAGATCATAGAGAAAATCAATCCAGTGATGTATCACGTGGCTTTACCTCCGATCATGGAGCACATGCACAATGTCTTCCATGTTTCGATGCTTCGGGATTATTTACGGGATTCGTTACATGTGATTAAACCGACACATGTGCTTTTAAAATATGATTTTACTTATGGAGAACGGCCAATACAAATTGTTAACCGCCAGATCAAAAGATTGAGAAACTAGGAAATCCCATTGGTGAAAGTTAATTGGCAAAATCATGGAGGGATGTATGCAACGTGGGAAATCGAAGAGAACAAGATGAAAAGATACCCTGATTTGTTCCCTCTAGGCCTGGCATTCTTCTGAAATAAAGGTAATTCAAGTTTGGTGGACCAAACTCTTTAAAGGAAGGAGACTGTAACAACCCTAACCTGTGATTAGCTAATAAACCTTATTTAAGAATGCTTAATCAGTAATTAGGATGAAATTTTGAGTTAATTGCATGTGCTATGTGTTAATAGTGTTTATATCTGTACATGGTAGGATATATGTTTGACTTTCTGTTCCACTATGCGAATTGAAGGCCTTAACGGCATCCGATCACGAAATTGACTAGGTTAACATGTAATTTGGCATTTTTAGAAATTTATGGTAAGTTTAATTGAAATTCAATTCAGAATCAAATAATTAGAATAAATTGATTAGAATTAACTAGGCCTAATCAAGCTTAATTGGATTAACATGACCAAGCCTATATACGGCTTAAGTGGCTTCTAGCTTCTCTTACACTTGATCTTCATCTCTTTGAGACATCAAAACGTGAGAGTGAGAGAGAGAGAGAGAGAGAGAGAGACCAAAGGAAGAGATTGAATTCAAAGATATAAAGGGAGAATTATTAGAGAGTGCTAGAAGAATTGAAGGTTTGGTTTGTAGGAGCTCAAGAATTTGTTGATTATAATCAATTGAAGACCTTAGGTGAGTAGTTGACTCCTAATCTTTGTATCTAAATCATTAATAAAGGGAATTTAAGGAGACTTTGTGATCCAGTATAAGAATTGAGCTAGAATTGATGAATTTAAGCTATACCATGCATGCATGCTCATTTTATCATGTTTTAAAGTTGTTTTTAAATAATTCTCACATGCATGTGATTATCTTAGCTTTGTTTTGAGAATTCATCACATTCCATGTCATTTTACCTTATTTGATCATGTTTAGGAATGTTGAAGTCCATATCAATTCATGCATGTTGTGGTTTCAAAGTTTCAAGTTTGATTTTGAACAATTGGCATGCTTTTGGACCTTAATTTTGCGAAATGATCCTTAATTCTTGATGCTTCATAAGTTTACAAGTGTTTTCTCAAGTTTTGGGCCCAAATGATGTGTTTTAAAGCTTTGAATTTGAGTTTTGCATCTGTACAACAATCTAGAAATTCCAGAATTCTACATCATCACTCGAGCGACCACCCTCTGTTTTGAACCTTGGCTCAAGCAACCAAAAGTTAGTTCGAGCTTAAAATTCAAGCTTACAGCACTTTTGCAGAGTTGGGGTTTGCTCGAGCGACAGAACTTGTGGTCAAGCAATCATTCTTATTTTTTAGCCTTGGCTCAAGTGACTAGAAGTTACGTTCGAGCGTAAAATGAGATCTTTTAGAAGTTTTGCAGACCATGGGGTCCGCTCAAGCGACCAAAGTTGCGCTCAAGCAAACTGCCCTATTTCTGAAAATTTTACAATGTGTTTTCAAGTGCATTTTGGCATCCTCATTGAATCCTAGGCATTCCTAAGCCATGATGCTATAATAATAAGGATAAGGATTAGAAACATACCAAGGAAGAAAAGTAATAAGTTAAGCACCAATAGAGCGTGTGTTTCATTGTATATCTATTTCATATTTGTGTAGGTCACGCGCCATAGTCCATCTGAATTGTCTGATCCGTCTGTTTTGCGTTTGGAGCTATTTATGAGTAATAACTTTGTAAAGCTATGTTCAACTTTAAGTATTTTCTAAATGATATGATATGATTCGTTTTCTGAAATGTTATATGATGATTAGATGAATGATTGTCCTGTTTTTGAAATATATCATGGCATCCTTAGAGCATCCACATCAGCCTCAATAAATTTTGAGTCAAATTATAACTCAAAATTCACTTTTGTTATTTTAGCTAGTCACCTTTTTAGTACTACTTACTGCATCAAACTCTCTATTCTAACTCAATCTTATTAAAATATTAATTTCTTGTTATATTTGTTATTCTTTCTTTTTTTTTATTAAATTGATAAGGTGTCACCCAAACAATTCTTAAAAAATAAAAAAATAAAAAAAAATTGCCGTTGACCAGTTAGGCTAATTTTAGGCATTTTTCTTCTTCTGCTACAGTCACTCACGGGACATCCGGTAGGATATTTGGGGGGACATCCGAGTAGACAACCGGTTTAAAGATTTTGGCCCAATTTTGCTCCAGAAAATATAATAAAAAATCATGTAGCCAATGAACAATGGCTCAACAAAGTTGCTGAGGTATTGAAACAAATTTAACAAAAAGTTAATTTAGAAAAAATTTGTTGAGACTAATGAAGGAACAATTTTATGATTTACTAGCTATATTTTACCTTTTTGTTATTTTGCCTCCTCTGATGCGGATGCTCTTAGCATCATGTGATAAATTATATGTTACTTGGTAATAGGGTTGTTTAGGTATAACTATTTAATTGCTTTGTATGCATCCGTTTATGGGTCATCAGAAAGTCTCATGTATTCATGAGCCATCGGATTTATTATCGCTAATGGATGTACCTAGGGCTGTAAATGAACCAAACTGTTCATGAACAAGTTCAACTCGGCTCGTTAAGGGCTCGACTTGGCTTGGTTCGTTTAGTAAACGAGCCGAGCTCAAACTCGCATAAGCTCGACTCGTTTATCTTTATTTAAATTATACAATAAATATATTATTTATATATAAATATTTAATATATAAATATATATAAATAATAGGCAGCAGTATAATCATAATAACTGTATTGTATCTTATGATTTGGAAGATCTCGAAATAGGAAATGGAGACCCCATTCATCAAAGGATACAATGTTATGAATGTAAAGGGAATGATAAATGATTTTACTGGCATTAACTCTATCATAAATGGATTTAATGACTATGGATTTGTGATGGAATAGAATATTTTTATAAAAAGTAATTGGATGGAAGAGAATGAAATGCCAACCAGTAGGGAAATATGAGTTTACTACATCAAGGACATTGTGAATGTTTTTATGGACTGGTTCTTTATAAATAAATAATAATAAAAAAAATGTTGAATGACTGTTTAAGAACATAGTCTGTTCTTAGGTAGATCTGACTGGATAATTAGATGGCATGGAAGTAATTGACTGATACGCAAAGGGGTTTGAAGCCAAAGCTAAAGTGTAACTAGGTTTAGGAATATTACCAAGAATTTGGTATCGGTTGACTAGATTAATAGAAAGTGCAACAATAGGTTGGCTGGTTGGTACAATGGCAAGAGGTTTTGTAGAAGGTTTGTGACTTGACATCTGTAATGGAAGAGACAAAAATAGATTAGCATTCACTGGGGATATCTAACCTATCAATATGAAAATTGAGTAGATTAGTGTAATGGGCAATTGAATTGCAGTGACTTCTAATTTGATGAAATCGAAGGTAAGAATCTTGGTCAATGGTTTTTGTGTAGGTTATTTTAAAGGCATAATGATGAATAATTTTGCGATATCAAGTGACTTGTAACTTATGTGTAGAACAATAAGGAGTAGGCATGAGGCACTATCCCCCTTGTAAAAATTCTCAAGTAACGAAATCAGGGATAGAATTTTGACTATAAAAAATGTATTCAATATCAAAATTAAAGATACTTAAAATAGATTTTCAACAAGCAAAAATATGCTTACAAGCAATATTTTGAACATCTTTTTCTAAAACATATTTAGCACTTTTACAATCAACACTTAATAAGAATTTTTGATTTAAAATATCTTCTTGAAATTTACTAATACATAATACAATAGATAAAATTTCTTTTTTAATAGTGCTATAATTTTTCTGTGTTTTGTTTAAACAACAGAATGGAAGCGAACAATCTGTTCAGAAGACTTGGGAGTGACCTTCTGAAGGAGAATGCCATCATAACCAATATCAGAGGCATCAGTTTAAGTAATTTTTAATGAATGTTCAGTATGAATACCAAGGCCAGGTAAATTTTTGACATATTTTTTGACTTGATGAACAATAACAGTATGACTGGAAGACCATGGAGGAGGGTTATCCTTTAACCGATCAAAAAGAGGTTGACAAGTTTTCCTAAAGTCTTTATAGAATTAAGGGAACCTAAAAAATGTTGTAATTGGTTTTTGTCTAAGATCTCATCAAGAAACTTAGAAGCAAATTCAATGGATTGACTTATGGGAAGAATAGTACTTTGGTAAATATCACATTCTAAAAATCTAACTTTGGTTTGAAATAACTTAATCTTAGGTGCAGAAATGACTAAGCCATTATATTTAATAATGTGGAAGAATGATTGGAGATGTTTCCAATGTTCGTCAATGGATTTGGAGAAAATTAGGATATCATCTATGTAAACAATGGAAAAATGACTGAAGGGATTAAATATTTCATTCATGATATTTTAAAATTCGCTAGGTGCATTTTTCAAGCCAAAAGGCATTACATTCTATTCATAATGACCAAAGGGTGTAGTAAAAACAGTTTTGTAACGGTCATTAGGGTGAATTTGGATTTGCCAAAATCCACTTTTAAGGTCAAATTTACTAAAGATGACGGTTTGACTAAGTTTTTTAATTATATCTTTTTATTGGGGATTGGATATCTGTTCCATTTTAAAACTTTATTTAATGGTTTATAATTGATAACTAATCGTGGAATGCTACGTTCAAGTTCAACATTTTTATTAACATAAAAAGCAGGATAAGACCAAAGTGACTTACTTTTACTAATAATATTATTTTTTAATAATTCATTAATTTATTTTTTATACATTTCTACTAATTTATTGTTCATTTGAATTGGTCTGGATTTAGTGGGGATTAGTCTTTCATTAAAAATTTTAATATAAAGGAGTGTGATTACATGTTTTTTTTCTATGCCAGAAAGCACTAAGCAGAGTAGAATAGACTGTAATTTCTAAATGTTTTTTAAATTGTTTAATTTTAGAAACAATAATTGGATTAGTTAATTGAGTTTTAATTCGTTTGTATTTTACTTCTTCTTTGAGAAACTTGAGTTGTTTTGTTAACTTTTCGGAATCATTCTAAAGTAGTTGTTAAAATAATTGGTTTATCCTGATGAGTTTTTTTTTTTTTTTATCTTTATTAATTAATAGAAATTTTAGTTTATTGGTGTATTTTGTTTTTAATTTAGGATTGTCTAGTTTACTAATGAGTTCAATTAATGAATCTTCTTCTTGTTAGGATTTACTAAGGATATTGATGAACATCATCAGTATTATCACTAAGAGAATAATAATTAGAAGTGCCACTGGAAAGGTCAGGATTACTAATTTCACTAGATGAAGGACTAAATAAGGGAGGAGATTGATCGTGTAATTTGAATATTTCAAATATTTGATGTTGATTGTCTTCAGTGATTTGTAATTGATTAAGTTTATCTTTTAGTTTTTCTTTAAGTTTGCATTTATTAGAATAATGGCCCTTTTTACCACTATTATAGAAAGTAACATCTTGTGTAGATTTTGACTTCTTAAATGGTTTAGTTTTCTTGTGATATTTCTGTTTAGGTTTAGTATAATATTTGTCAAATGATTTAAAGGGTGAATATTTTTGACAATATTTTTAATATGGTTTTGGGAAAGATCTAATTTTCTTATGTTTGTGACGCGACGATGCTATAGGAGGTAGACCATATTGGTCATAGAAATCACTTAATTCATATTTAGCTTTATGTTTATCTCTAGCAGCTTTTTGACTGAGTTTCATATCGATACACATTTTTAATCTTTCTTTTTGGATGGTATAAATTATATCACCATAGGTTAAATTATCATATTCTATGATACTGGTAGGTTGACTAAGAACATCTCGGATTTTATGAGCAAAAAAATTGGGTAAACCATTAATGAATTTTTCTTTCCAAAAGGATTTCGTACAATCATCTCGAAGCATGACTCGAGAAAACACATCTTTATGTCATCTAAAATCACTTAATGTGGGATAGGTTAAATTACTAAGTTGATCATGGATTCGAGAATGAATATTAGTAGGTGTTCCTATAAAGTGTCTAATTATGGTAAATATTAAATTATTAATTCCATCAGGTTTACTTGTACCTATGTCTTTATCAAAAATAGGGAATTCATTTTCATCTAATTGGACTGCATGTTGGATAGTTTTGTGCATATCAGGTGTGAGGTATTTGTCCCACCATGATTTAAGCATACTAGTAAAACCAGATGTAAGTAAAGAGATTATCTCAGGCTGGGCATAATCAGGGTAATTACTTAGATAACTATTTGCTGCCATGGACATATGATTTAATTTTTCAAGAATGTGATTTTCATTAAGGCCATCTATGTTCCATTCATATAATTTTTTAGCAGAAATAGAAAATTGATTACTAATAATGGTTTCTTTAAATTGAAGATCTAGAGGAGTAGGTTTAGTGTATCAATTTTTGGTAAGAGTAGTAGGATTGATTTTTGGGTGTACAACTCTATTTAGATTAGTAGTTTGAAATTATTGTTCTAAATGACGAATCTCATCATTAGTAGATGTCTCAGAATCACTATTATTAATAGTTAATGGTAGTTATTGTGTTAATACAATAATTCGTTTGTCTGTGGAAGGGGTAGATAACTTAGTAAATAATTGTTCAATGGCTTCAATGGTATTAGTATCCCGAGTGACTAAATTTAATCTATTCCTAGTGCTAGGAAGATTAATAAGAGGTTTTTTTTAAAGTTTTACTTGTTAAAGTATGATTAGTGGAATAATCATCAAAAGTCGTTTCAATTTTGTCTAATTGTTTACCAATAGTTTTTAAACATTGATTTGTATAATTATTTTGTTCAATTACTTTCTTAATTTCAGATTCATCACCAGGGAGTTTAAAAGGAAAAGCATGGAGGATTGATCCTTTATGTTCAATGAGGATTGTCTCTAAAGGAGGATGATTAGAAGAAATTGTAGTATTAGGGGAGGTTTTCCATTTAGTCTTTGTAATAGTGTTTATTTTTTGATAATAATTCTCAAGTTATCAAAGAAATTGATTTCTGTACGTATTTCACTCATAAATTTATGCCATTTCTTGGTTATTTTAGATTGTTGTTGGGCATTATATTGAGTCCTATAGGTTTGTCGATTAAATTTATTATCTTTGGATTTAAATTCATCATATAGTTTATTGAAATTGGGTGTAAAAGGTTTATTAATAGTCAATAATTGTGGGTTGACAGGAGGAACTATTTCAAAATCCATTTGAGTGGGTGACTCTTGAGATGTGGTTTCTTCCTCATGAAGATGTGTTTGTGTTGAATAAACTAGTTTACTAATTTGAGATGTAGAGGAATTATCTATGCCTTTGAACTTACTATTAGTAGTGTGTGAAGGTTGATCAATGCGAAGTTTCCTATCTTTTCAAGTAAAGAAAGGGGTACTAAAAATTTCATCTTCGTCAATAAGGATACTGGAGGTACTTGTAGCTCGACTTTTTTGCGCCCCATTCGAAAGTTCGAAATAAGCCCTACAGTTCGGACTCTCGCGGTTTTGAATCTGATCTCATAAGTGCAATGTGAAATAGATAAACACCAAAGAGTCCAAATCCGGCAAATCTTTTGGAAAAATGATTTTGAATCAAATTGCTAAAAATGGACTGCTTTGCTAGATACAGAGTCGCCACCTAAATATTTTATTTGGAGAAATTTAGCAAACCCATGACTCGTGCCAAAGGCCATGTGTTCGTCATCACCAAGATTGTCTCAGCTCGGGAACTTAGGTATGAGAGGGGAAGGTCATGAATTGAGCACCCCCACTCGCCCGATCAAAGATCGGGCTCTACTAACTAATCATGACATGAATTTTATATACATTATATGCTCTTGTTCCGATTATTAGACTAGCATTACTATATGATGCACGCACACACAAGTATAGACTAACTTGCAAGAATTGGAATATTTTGATTCATGTTTGTTTTGAAAAATTGTTTTGAAATATGTACCATTTGAAAAAGTGATCGCATATAAACATTGCTCAAATTATTCCAATTCAAGCAACAAGCCTTCATCTACATGCATTCAAGTAGTTATAGCAATTAAGCACTTAGCCTCATGGCAAGCATGCTAAACATGGCAACAATCACACACATGCAATTATGCTAAAGCGAGAAAAGGCTCCTTAGCACTCCAAGCCAAAACAATGATAGAGTTAGAAAAATGCATGATCCCTAACTATGCAATATGACGAATGCAACACATGCAATATGCAATCTAAATAGGCTCGGCTACTAGTATGGCATATGAATTAATTAAGTAGCATGCGGTCTAAGCACTTATTCAAAGAGTGTGTTAAACTGACAATGCAGTTAGAATGATGAACCGAGCCCGGTGCATGCAATACGAGTGGATGCAAACATGAAGTATGCTAATTGAAATATGTTGTCCCTAAACTAACCATCATAAGCTAGTAAATAAAAGGGAGAAAGATGTGGAGTTGGAAGACATACATGTTATTACATCATTGCACTCTCACAAAGGAGAGTCCGAATAAACTAAGCTAATTAACTAACTAATTAAAGCAAAACTAATTATTACAAAAAAAAAAAAAATAGCTAAACTACTTAACTAATTATTACAACAAATGAATCAACTAACTATTCTAGTTAACTAACTAATTACAAAACGAAATTGAATAATTAATTAGTTACAACACTTTACAAAATTAACTAGCTATAACTAATTAATTACAACAATTTAAACTTAAACATGCTCGGGATGCATGGAATGATCATGCACGTGCTCAGTTTCCACTTGAAAAGCCACTGTTTTGCTTTCCAAGAGCCTTTGTTGCACAATTGAACACTTACACTATTGCTCACTTCCAGAATAACTATGCCCTACCTCAGAAACATACTGCTGAATTTTGCATTGGTGGCCGGCCGGCCAGTGATGAGGGTTGCTGGCCACCAGTGATGGCTGGCCGACCATCAAAGGTGATCTGCCGGCCATGGAAAGTGACTTGCCGGCCACTGCTGCCTAGTTTACCTTACTGCAATAAAGGACAAACAGAGCATGCACAGGGTATTTTCAAGGGATTGTTTGCACAACTCACCCCTCTTTTTCATGAAAAAATCAAAGGAGTAGCAAGTTTGGTTCACAAACCATCAATGGATGCAATTTCATTCCATGATGGCTTATGAAACCAAGTGTGCAAGTTCAATAAATGCAACAAAACAAGACACAAAAACCACCTCCCTATCATGAAAGATCAAGAGAAGTAGTGACCTTGGAAACTTGAACCATTTCATCACTAATGAGCATGAAATGCCTCAAGCTTCCATGTGTTTAATTAACGTCCGATTGAACACAACCAAATTATTATCTTTCACCATTTTAGTCTCAATTTTAATTACTCCATTTTAGGTTACCAACCATTCTTTAATCAATTGAGTCCAAAGAGTGAGTTTAAGTCCTCTAATGGAAAGAGGGCTCAAACCAAAAGTTGTTTTAGGCATGAAAAAGACATCATGCCGTTGGTAATGAACCCTGAAAGGGATTAAACCATTAAGTATGACACCTCAATCTCATGCTTTAAACAAACAAGTCGTTTGAATCACTTTCAAAGCAAGACAAAAAGCTAAGAAAGAAAGGAGGTTGAAGAGATTATTAGTGCTGAAAATGAGTGAGAAAAACATAAATAAATGCTATCAACTCAAATAAGATGGTGTTTAAGGCCTAAAATACCAAGCTCATGAGGACAATTACATTACAAGCATGCAAAACAAAGCTCAAATGCAACTATCACTCAAAAACAATGCTAAAGCAGTCTAAAATAAGTTCTGAAACATGCTGGAATTGAACTAAAAATAGCTAGATTAACATGTTAAAACATGGCACAAACTAGGCTAGTAAGTAAGACATAAGGAGATGAGGCTAACCCCTCCAAATTTGGACTTCAAAACATGATGTTGACCACTGAAAAAGCTCTGAAAATCAATGTTTAAAAGCTTAGAAAAAGATAGTAAAAGAGTAGGAAACACAAGGGTAAAGGCCTCCAACACAAGGTACAAAGAAGGGTTATCAACCCCTCAACCTTTAATAGCCTTAAAACCTAAGCTTCAGCCCAAAAATACAGAAGTTTTACAGTCCAAAATATTTGGAAAATAAATAAAATAGTAGAAAAAGCAAGCAAATGGGCAAAGCCTTATACCTCTTGAAAAGAAGAAGCAATTCAATTAACAAAACCAAGACAACACACCCTTCAAGAGCTCAAACCAAGCTCAAAAGTGCCTCAGCTCAAAGATGAGAAGGTTTGGTTAAGTGTGTATAGGCAAAGGCTAAGGATTTGTAGGCAAAAGTGTAGAGATTTGCTAGAGAGAGAGGAAAAATTTTGATCTCAAAATTTTCTAACCTTAAAACATGAGAGAGGGGCCTCCTATATATAGAAAACATGAATTCTCCTCAAGGATATCCAGCCCTATACGTGGGTGAAGATGCAAACATTTGTGCAAACAGCTGGCACAACTGTCACAAAATATCTGCAAATGAAACTGATGGCCGGCAAGCCACATTAGTGGTCGGCAGCCAAAAAGTGATGGCTAGCAGCCCAAAAAAGTGGCCAGCAGGCCACCAAAAGCTGCAGTCTTGAAACGCACATGGTTTGGTCCAAAAATAGGGCAATAGATGTGCATGGTTTAAAAGGCTCAATGCTACGTCTTTCCGTTGAAGACTTCGAGCACTGGACGAGCACATACGCTCATCTTCGGGTGTGCATGTGATGGCGTCCAAGTCATAAGAGCCGTCAAAAATGGGGTGTCTACAGTACTATGATGAGAGGATTGACTACAATTTAGACGATTAAAATGGATGTGAATTGAACCATTATCATATTGTTGGATTTGTCTGGCATCATTGCTATCTGATTGTTTTGGGTGGACATAATTATCATTGATTGTGACCCAATTATCAGGAAGAGTTATTTCTTGCCAACAAATAGTTGTGGGGACTTCTATATTGGATTCATTAGTACTACTTTGGATAAGTAAGGTTTTATCTTTTGGACTTTTGACTAAGGCATGAACATTAAGAATGGTTTTGATACATTTGTAATAAATACGGTAAATCAAAGCAATAGAATCTGCGCCACCTAACATTTTGGTAAATTCATCAGAGATTTGTATATTTAATGTTAAAGTTTTTAATATGTGAGGATCACGTAAAGTTAGAGTAAAATCAAGAAAATAATATAAAATGGACAGGTTCTTTATGAAGACCAGATTCCATCATGCCCATTAAACTAGCATGATAATTGATAAATCGGGCATCACATAAATATAAGAAAACAAAAGAATTAAGTTCTGCAGTAGTTAATGGCTTGATTGCTACTTGTATTAAACCTATATGAATAAAATTATGATCAGTGGATAGATGTTTTTTGATTGATTCTTTGGTTAATGGTGACATGTTTCTTGGACTTTTGTTGATGCATAAACTTGTTCAACCATTTTTACATGTAAATCAATAGTAAAAGATGACTTTAGAAAATTGGTTTTATAAATTTCTTTAATTGGTACTTTTGGGATATTCCAACTTAAATTTATTTTTAAATCTTGGAATTCATATTCTTCTTCGTTTACTACTGTGTTAGGTATTAGAGCTAAAGTTGTGGATCTAAAGTTGACTGAAGAGTTACTTTGGAATAATTGACTCATTTTCTAAATACTTTAAATTAGCTCAAGAGAATCTAAATTCTTGGTTTACTTATCATTTTTTCACATACTATGTTTTCACACATAGCCTCTCTGAGGAACCCCTAGATCCATCAATGGCCTGTCCTAAGGACTTACACAGGATGTGGGACATAAGGTGGGTGGCTACTAGCAGAGTGGAAAATGGATAATAAGTTTAGAAGAATAAAGAAAGCTTAAAACCATTATACAAAGATAGAAATAGAGAAGAATTAAACAGAAATAACTAATCAATAAGCGAACATCAACTAACTTAGCTTTGATACCAAAAGATAGAGAAAGAGAAAGACAACAGAGAAATCATGGAAGCGAAGATACTAGAAATAAAAGACAAAATTACAATTAAAAAACAGAATAAATAAGAATGCAATTTAAAACTTACAATTGCTTACTGGAAACTAAGAAGCCTAGCTTCAAAATACAATTTCACAATGAATAACTTACAATTTTATGGTTACAGAGAAGGTGAAAGAGAGGTATTTCTCCTTTTTTCCAATCTACCTTCTTCTTGACTGAGAAGAATTTGATATAGGTGAAATAGATGACTGTGATGCTTGTGAATTGGGAATCTGACGGAAAAGTAGCACTTGGAGACACATGGGTGCTGTCTGCTGCTTTCGGTGATTGACTGAAAGTTGTCTTTGCTTTTAACTGTTATGGACTAGTCTTTGAGTGAATCGTGAATAGTGAATAGTGACTTTTTCACTATTCATTTACTTTCAGTGGAGATGCATAGCTGCATAGTTGATTGATGGGGAATCAATATATATATCAACAACTTTTCTCAAAGTAAGAGTAGTGATTAAAGCTAATGTATATATGGAATCCAATGACTGTTTTAGACATATAGGTGTTGAGCATCTTGGAATTACAGACCATATGGATCATGACTAGTAGAGGCTTCTGGTGAGGCTGATTCATCTGAAGCATCTTCTTCATCTTGTGACTTGGCCTGGACCAGTAGTAATTTTGCAATCTAAATTAATTCTTCATTACTGGTCTTGGACTTGGGCTTGGATTTCGATGACTTGGGTTTGGAAGGTTCAATGCTGGGTGTTGAGCTTCCAAGTCTGACTGTTGTAAGAGGAAGTGGGCTTCCTTGAGTGATTGAAGCAATTGGGTTCTCCTGAGAGGACTTGACCATTGTGGGAATAGGAGCATGAATGTTGACTGGAAATTCTTGTTGGACTTGTTCTATAATGCGATAGGTTTTGAATGCATCCCACTATTTAATAAAATGTTGCCGACTGACTATGTTTTCAAAAAGATTGTATTGCCATTTAAATATCCAAGGGACTTTATATTTGGACATAAAATGGAGTAATATAGGGAATTGACTTTTTTGTTGTCTTAATTTATAAACTGAAGAGAAATAAGTAACTTAGGTCATTAGTTTAGAAGGAACAATATCTAGGATGACACCATGTTGAGACCACATCTCAGAAACCAAGAAGGGAATTCTGACTTGAACTTATGATAAAAAGAGAACAACCAAGAGTGACTGAATGACTCATTTTGGTGTAGGAGGATTTTGAACTAGGGTTATTATGAATGGAATGAAATGCCTTTTGGCTTGAAAAATGCACCTAGCGAATTTCAAAATATCATGAATGAAATATTTAATCCCTTCAGTCATTTTTCCATTGTTTACATAGATGATATCCTAATTTTCTCCAAATCCATTGACGAACATTGGAAACATCTCCAATCATTCTTTTACATTATTAAATATAATGGCTTAGTTATTTTTGCACCTAAGATTAAGTTATTTCAAACCAAAGTCAAATTTTTAGGATATGATATTTACCAAAGTACTTTTCTTCCCTTAGTTATCAATTATAAACCATTAAATAAAGTTTTAGAATAGATCAGATATCCAATCCCCAATAAAAAAGATCTAATTAAAAAAACTTAGTCAAGTCGTCATCTTTAGTAAATTTGACTATAAATACATTATTTATATATTAAATAATATAAATAATATTTATAAAAAAATTATTGAGCCGAGCTCGAGCCCAGTTCCTTATCGAGCCGAGCTCAAGCTCAATAAACGAGCTCAATAAATAAATGAGCCGAGCTGAGCTCGACCTCAGCAAAGCTTGGCTTGGCTCGGCTCGGTTCGTTTGCAACCCTAGATGTATTACGTATGATTATCTGTGAGAATTTGATATGAATATGAATCTGTTATGGACATCATTCATAAAGCCTTTACTTTTTTATTATTCACTGGGCTCCAGTTCAACGTATTATTGATGTATGTAGGTGATCAGGTGCGTGACCAGGCTTAGGACTTCAAGTCTAGATATGTTCTGTCAAGCCAACCACCGTGCCTCACTTGGAAGTTCCGGGAAACTAGTGTGGTCAAGTTTTTGCAATGAAGTCCTACATTTTGTTTACTTTTGTTTATCTGGACAATCTTTTGTCTCTCTTTGTTTATAGGGCTAAGTCCCTTTTTGTTATATCGATACATGGATGACGTCATATTTATGTAAATTAAGTTTTAAATTTTTTGTTTCATATATGTCTGCACGGTTTTATGGACATTATATGTTTGTATAATTGCTTTCGCAAGCCCCTTATTTTGTTAATTTGTTCAAAGGCCTTCGGTAATCCCAGGCTTACTGCCCGGTTATGATGATAAACCTATATGGGTAGGTTTGGGTCGTGACACTATTACAATTATTATTTTATTTAAAAAAGTTAATTTCACTAATGCCATAATTTTTATGGTATTTACTATTGGGCTTATGGGTTTGTGGAGCCTATCATAGATCCTATTTTAATGATCCAAATCATTCATTCGGTAGGATATTCCATGTATATCATTCATAAAATTAAAAAAAAAATTTAAGTCAATCTAATAATCGTAACATTTTTAATTTTGTTGTATTTTTCTTCAAAAATTGGATGGTCTATTTTTAAAATAATCATTCATTTTTATGAAGACACACGATAAAAGAAAAATACTATGATTATCAAATTAACTTAAATTTTTTCATGAATAATATGCACAGAGGGCCTTACAAAATAAATAGTTCAAATAATCAAAATATGACTCATGGTAGGTCCTATGCCTCTCAAGTTGAGATTATTTTTAATTAAGATTTGAATATGTAAGAAGTCAAACCCTTTACTTAATCATTTATTTTCTTTATTTAACCTTTTATTTGAATATTAAAATTATATAAATTTTATACCGTGTTAAATAAATAATTTATTTTAATCTTGACTTGAGAACATCTCTACTTAAATTATCAACTTTGAGGTGGCACTTTTAAGACTAAAATGTGATATTGTTGTGGTCCTTTCGAATGTACAAAATTGAGTTGCTAATTAGTATGTCTTAATATTAAATTTGGCATAGCTAAAAAAAGATGTCAAATTTTTTAATTTACATTATTTGAATAGTAATGACTTATAAAAGATTTTTAAAAATAAAATATTTTGAAGTAAAAATAATAATCATTATAACAGTCAAAAAAAAATTTGTACAAATAACATGAATATTTTCATTTAGATTTTACTTCTTGACATATGAAAGTTTATAAATTTGTTTAAATTGTAAAAGATTCTTTCAATGGTATAGTAAAATGATGTTATAATATCTCTAATGATGTCCCATATCTTTGACCCAAATTCAATTTTAATTATACATTCATAAAATGTAAAATAAAATAGGATAAAAATAAAAATCCCAAATTTCAGTCAAATCTTCAAATTAAAATTTGTCATTTCAGTAGTGACAATCATAATCATTATATATACATATATATATATATATATATATATATTTTAGATCTACCGTGTGGTATGATTTGTTTTTTGTTTTTTTATTTTTGTGAGCATTACCTCCACTACCATTACTACTAGCACTAATATAACTATTAATATATTAGTTTTAAGGTTGCAATGTTAACATGTTTTGTCTTTTTATACATTATGCATGAAAGCGAGTATAATAAAAGATGTACAATATTTTCATGTTTCGTTATCATGTGCTCTTAGGCATATGTTAACAAGACCCTTTAAGTAAATTTTCAAAGGTTTATTTGTAATATACCCTTGATTTTTTTTTAAATTATAATTTTGATTTTTTACTTTAAGGTAGTGTTTTTCTAATGAAAAAGAAAATACAATGAAATGGTTATTTTGTAGAGGTTAAAAAACAATAATTCCATTCAATTTTATTTGATTTAATGGCATTTCACCTTCATATGGATTTTGAAAATTACAAATATTTTTTTGTCATAATTTTTTATTTAACATAATTAACAAAAAAAAAAAAAAATCCTAACAACTCTCATATACAACAATAAAATTACTTGAATTTTTAATTTAAAATATTTTTATGATATTATTAAAAATTATTAATTAACTTAATGATTTATTAACAAAATAAATCATCTGTTATGTAATTAAAAATTTAAAAGGATGAGATATAGTTTTTACAATTATAAAAAACAATATATATTTTAAACAAATTTTATAAAATATATTTTTAATTTATTTAAAATTTAAATATTATGTATAAATAGCTCGTGTCTTCCACCGACATATTTTATTAGTATATATATATATAACACGTACAGCTGCCTCAGTCTCAATCCACAATTTAATTTTCACTCTGCCACCAAACCAAACATTATCGAACTCATCTAACAAATATGACCCATATCGGGGAATTTTTTTTTAAGGTCCCTAATAATAGTAATTTAGAGGATAAAGGACTCAAAAAAAAAGAACGATGTCTCAGGTCCCTTAACTAATAACGCGTGCTTTTTATTTACTTCTTGGACCAAAATACCCTTCACAATCAACGGCCAACTTGAACAACATTCTGACGACTGATCAGTTCCAGACTTCACATCCAACCATCTTCACGAGCAAGGAAAGAGCAGAATTAGGGTTTCTGAATCATCTTCACTATCGACATTAGGGTTTCATTATCTTTTGTGAATTTTTTTCCATTCATTCCCCACAAATTTCTCTGACTCATTTTCACTATTCATCGTCATCTCAGTTCATCTTCATACAGTGTATCTTCATCTCAGGGCATATCAGTTCATAATTAGGGTTTTATACTCACTCTGGTAAGTTTTTCTACAATCTAACGAGTTTTTCTCTGAAAACACAACTAATTGCATTTTATATTAGCCTTCCATTAATTAAGGTTTCAATTTCGTAATAAAAGCTACATGAATTTGAAAAATGTTATTTCTCTACGTTTTGAACTTATTCTTGAAAATTGTTATGTGATTTTGTTTGTAAATTTCTCTGGTTTCAGAATTTCTCTGGCATTTGCTTGATCTATGTTTCTTCTTTGAATTTTCTCTAGCATGGTTAATTTCTCTGTATTTCTTTATGTAATTTTCAAATTCAATTCATTCAAATTTCTCTGCTCTATAAATTTCTCTGGCATTTTAATTTTCTCTGGAATGTGTAATTTTCTCAGGCATTTTCAATTTCTGTGCTTGCTAAATTTATGTTTCTGTTTTGAATTTTCTCTAGTTATATTTTACATATATATGTAATTTTACTCTCTTGTCTGTGTCTATGTTTCTCTGGCATTTATAATTTTCTCTGGCCACATCACTTTTCTCCCTTGTATGTGTCTGTCATGTTTAATTTTCTCTAGTTATGTCTGTAAATTTTCTCTAGTTTGCCATGTTTAATTTTCTCTGGAATGTGTAATTTTCTCAGTCATTTTCATTTTCTGTGCTTGCTAGATTTATGTTTCTTTCTTAAATTTTCTCTGGCTATATTTTACATCTATATGTAATTTTTAGCAATTATTCAAAATTTCTCTGTCATGTTTATGTTGCTTTATTTATTTTCTCTAAGAATGAAAATTAATTGTGGCTGCATGTATTCCACATTACTTTCTCCTTTTTGTCTGTCTGCCATGTTTAATTTTCTCTGGTTGTATCTGTAAATTTTTCTAGCATTTCAATATTATGTGGCTTGCAAGATTTATGTTTTTTTTTTTTTTTTTTAAATTTTCTTTGGTATGTTTATTTTGTTCAATTCTTGGTTTCTCTATTCTGTAAGTTTCTGTGGCATGTTTACGTTGCTTTGTTTTTTTTTTTTTTTTTGCTAATTGTGGAATGAAAATTTTTTCTAGCTTGCCATGTTTATTAGTTCTCTGACATTTAATTTTTAGTGTCTAATTTTCTCTGACATTTATAATTTTCTCTGGCCACCTTAGTTTTCTCCCTTATGTGTAATTTTCTTTGACATTTTCAATTTTCTCTAGGATTTAATATTGACATCTTTATGTTTTCATTGTCTAGAAATGGCGAAATGTAAAAGCAGCAAAACACCAGAAACATTAAGAAAGAAATAGAAACTCTTTAAGTCTTATGATCTTAGATCAAAAAGCAGCAAAACACCACAAACTCCTCTCCAAAAAACAGAAGTCCAAGGTGATGAAGTAACAAGCATCAAGATGAATACCCCAACTTCAAAAGACATAAGCTCGAGAGGGGCATTCAATACCGATCCAACCTCTCATCTGCTGTCTCATTTTTTCGAACACTTAAAATTCAATTCAATCCAACTTGAAAAGCTTCAAAAGACTCCATTCTGGTATTTGATCCAAGCTCTAACCATTGGAAGGATAGATCCAAGGAAGTTTAGAAAATCTGATGATGATGTAGTTGCAATAATCCAACGTTACAATAAAAAAATGAAAGCATTCACAGTTGGTAAAAAAACTTGACCTTTACAACCAGTGACATGATCTTGATTTTTGGTTTGTAAGGCAGTAAATGATCCATGTCGTTAAGATACTCAAAAAAAGCCAAACATTGCATTCCTAAGGCAAAGATTCCCAAAGGACACAAGACTCACTGGTCCTGTTCTTAAGAATGCCTTGGTCAAAGCAATGAAAGGCAAGCAACCAACTGACTTCAAAGATGTAGCAATCATTGTTACATTGTACTTGTCACCCTATTTTTTGCAACAAGTGGAAATTCAATAGGGTGGGTTTTTATCAAGTACGTGGAACCTCTTGAATCAATGAAGTAGCATGATTGGCCAGAAGTAATCACAACAATATTGATTGATTCTATTACAGAATTGCATAAAACACCAAAAAAAGTTACTGGGTATGTCATTGCATTGTTGGTAAGTAGAATTTCCATTCAACTTTACAGTTATGATACTTACAAATTTGTGTGTTTAGTAAAATTTAATTACTTCAATTTCCATCACAGTATTAGCTATGTGAACATGCAAATATCATTGACTGGGAAGATATTAACACAACTAAATTCCCAAGATGTGCCAAGTGGAACCTGCAAAGCTTGACCAAATAGCTGTAGAAGGCACCAATCCACTCTCTTGCACCTCGATAGGTTAGATTTCTATCGCCACTCAAATCTCAGTGAAATTTCAAAATTTCTCTGACCACTGGTTTGTTTCCCTCCTTGTGTCTTGCTTGATTTGATTAATTTTCTCTGTGATGTAATATCTTATATGGAATAACTTATGTGCCTTGACTGATTGAGATCGATTTTCTCTGAAATTTCAATTTATGTTGCTTCTTTGATTACCACTGGTTTATTTTTGCCCTTATAATGAATTCTCTTTGGAATCCAAATTTTCTCTGACCAAAATTATAGTAACATTAACTTATATGCCTTGATTGAGTTTCTCCGATATCTAAATTATGTTGCTTGTTTCATGATTTTCTCTGGCTCATAAAATTATTTCTCTTTGATTGATTTTCTCTGACTATTGGCATTTGGTTGATCTTATTTGAATTTTTCTCTCAGTGAAATTTTAATATTTCTCTAATAAAAGAGTCTCTTGTTACAGATAGATAACAAGGAGCTAGTTAAAACCCCATCAGAGGAGTTTTGTCTTGGCAAAAAGAAGAAGAAAGAAGCAAAAATGGCATTGGCCAAATTCAAGGAGACATTAGAAGATTCATTTGAAGAAAAAAGAGGAAATGAAGAAAGGGAAGGTAACAAAGAAGAAGAAGAAGAAGCAAGCAATGGAGAAGAAAATCAAGCAAGCAGTGCAGAAAAGGAAGCTACAGAAGAAAATGAAAAAGTTGAAGACAAAGAAGAAAATGAACTGAAAGAAGAAGATGCAGGCACTGAATCTAAAGAGGAAGAAGAAAACAATAAGGAAAGGGATGAAGAAGAAACCAATGAGTCGATAAACCAACATCATGATAGCATTTGTGGCTCAACAATGTATCACCCTCAAGAATCTGAGGAATCAAAGGATGCCCAAATTACTAATCTACATCAAAGACTAAAGACACTTTCTAAATCCAAAATAGAAGAAAAGAAAAATTGGAATCAATTACTCGACGAAAAGAACATTGCAATAAGAACCTTGACATCAATAACTCGGAACTTCAAGAAAGAGACAGCACAAACCAAATGAAACTAAAGATGTTGGAGATTTAAAGAGAAGATGATACAAAAACAATTCAACAGTTGAGGCATTCAATTTCAGATCTTGAAACTGAAAATGCTAGTTTGCATGAACAAATTAAAGAACTATTGGTCCAACAAGCAACATAACCTTACCGAACACCAACACAAGTTCAATTCCAAGGTCAGTGAAAATCTTGAACCACAAAAAGTTATGTTCTTGTGTCAACATAACTCTGAGAAATTTCTATTTACTAAAATTTTCTGTCAATGGTAATTTTCTCTGGAATTTAAATTTCTTTGACCACATTAGTTTGGCTAGTTTGATTTCCGCTGCTTATTTGATTTTCTTTGTTTATTTGGTTCCATATGTGTGTAATTTTCTCTAGATTTTGTAACTTCTCTGACCACATTGATTTTTGGGACTTGTTTGATTTTCACTGTGTATAGTTGGAATGCAAGTGGAACAACAACCAATTACCCAATAAGAAAACTAGCACACAAACCACAACCAAAACAAAAGACAAAAATCTATGGTAACTGGAAAATATTAAATCAAATACATTTACATATTGAAATATGATCTGTTACTTTAGAGAAATTTAACTTTTACTGATAGTTTCACTGTCTATAGTGAAAAAAGATCCTACATCAATGATTAAGAATTTAAAGGCAAAAGAAAGGAAAGAAAAGCAAGATCTAGACTTTCAATATCCCAAAGTTGTGAAAATTACTAGAGGTTCAAAGCAAGTTGCAAAGCCAATAGAGCAAACCACCAAAGACAAAAAAGTACTTGATGCCAATGACTATGTCTTGCTTCAACCAACAAGCATCAGAAAATCTTGGGTTTTTATACAAAGTCTACCGGTTGCAAAATTGGTAAAAGAACATGTCAAAGATATCTTGCAACACATGTCAAATGTATCTGGACTAGAGTAAGTACAACAAATAATAATAGAAGATAACAAATAATAATTTACTAACTTATATTGTATTAACAACTATTAAATCCTTTCTTTGTCATCTTGTAGGGCTTTAATATGGACAAGTGAGTTGAAGCTCATTATTTTTGAAGATATCAGAAACCTAATAAAGGAAAAAGAAATTACCAACAATGTAAGTTTTCCATCAAATTTCTCTGCAATGTTCCATCAGCCTTTATAAACTAATGTTACAATTATAAATGATATTTTTCAGGTCATTAATGGTTATAGAGAGATCCTATTTGCTGACCAAAGGAGAAAATGACAAAAAGTAACTTCATTTTTTTTCACATGCATGAGCTTGATATGTTACTACCCTTTATTTGATTTTCTCTAGAATTTACTAACTACTTTCTCTTGTTAAGATATTTCTTGAAGCCAGTTGTGTCACTAGTCTAATTTTCTTTGACTAGTTGTGTGCATTTAAAATTTCTCTGTGTGTATATTTATGAAATTCCTGTCATTTCAACTTTCTCATAACTATTTTTTGATTTTTTCTGATCGCATAACTTCATCACGATGACAGAAAATCAAACTTTTCGAGTCTCATTATTTGACAAGCATCTTGAAACCGCATAGAGGAACTACAGGTTCCTCAATTTTCCAATAAATATCAGGAGCATTGAGAAGTCAACAGATGGAAATCACTGGACCTTGCTTGTCTCGGATAAACAAGACAATTTATGGAGGTACTACAACTCACTAAGGTTAAGGAGGGATGATGCACAAGACAAACATATTAAATATGCAAAACAATTGGTAATGAGTGCAAATTTCTCTGATCCATGATAATGTTTATGTGATGATAATTTTCGTAGAATCCCATTAATTTGTGTGTAAATTTATCAGTTATTTAAAAATTATTTTTTTTGCAGCAAGATTATGTAGAGAAGTTTTTGAAAGCTTGCCTTGAAAGAGAGGAACAATCACAACCCCCTTTCCAATTGATAGACTTACAATACACAGATTATGACTTTCAATATGTCGATAGTGGTCCACAACAAGCCAGTGATTGATAAGTTTCATATAACATCTATAAATAAGATAATCTAATTTGAATGTTTCTTAAAACTAACTATATATATAATTTGTATGCAGTGTGGATTGTAGCTTCTTTGTATGCTACATAATGAGACAATATATCAACCATGAACCTATTAGCTTGACATTGTTGACACAAGACGTAAGGTTGATGATGACAGAAATCATAGAGAGATTTGCAACCGAAGTTGGTCGGTCATGGACAGAACTAATTCAAATACCACCCAAAGAAAAACCAAAAGTATAATAGTGAAAGCACACTAGTGAAAGGAAGACAATGCACACAATGTAATTAGGAATAACCCTTCAATTTTTTTTTCATACATTGAAGGAATGATGATGTTTGACATATATGTATATATCTTTTTTTGACTAATGTAAACTTCAAAATTTCATAGCTATGAATGGTTAAATATATATATTTTTATAATGCATGCTAAGTGGTGATTGTCAACACAATCCATACAGAGAAAATTATATCTGAAAAAATATATCAGGTATGAAGTTACCAGAATTTCACAGAGAAATTTATCTTGTATCGTGCCAAGAGGGTGCCTATATGATCATCTAGTTTGTAATGCACTGTATTGGTACAAAACAATAATCAAATTCAAAAAACACAATGCATACAGTAATTTTCTTTGCTATTGGCAAATTTCTTTAGATGAATTTGACTTCACAAAGCACAATGCACAGAGTAATTTTTTTTACTAGTGGCAAATTTCTCTAGATGAATTCGACTGGTATTATAAACACACTGCCTATAGTGTGTTTCAACAAACACAATGCATATAGTAATTTTTTCTGCTATTGGCAAATTTCTCTAGATGAATTTGACTGGTATTATGAAGGCACTCCCAAAGTATGTTTCTAAAAACACAATACAAAAAGTAATTTTCTTTGCTATTGAAAAATTTCTCTAGATGAATTTGATTGCTATTATATACACACTGTCCAAAAGTACATTTCAAAAAACAAAATACACAAAGAAATTTTCTTTGCTATTGGCAAATTTCTCTAGATTAATTTGACTGGTATTATAAATACACTGCCCAAAGTATGGTTCAAAAACACAAGCATTGATCCAGAAATTACAAAAAAAATTTCAAAGAAAATACTAAACATAATGCACAACAGGCACGTTATTTTTATAATAAGATCCTCTAACATCCTCAAATGTATTATTTAATCAATAAAATGTATTATTCTCAACTATTTAACAAAGGTTCCTTGCATGTCCTCTTACTATAGCGACCAATACTCTCACATCGGTTACACTTCATCACCCTTTTAAACTCTCCAATAGAAGCAATTCTGTTCTTCTTTGGCCTTCCAGCTGATCTCTTACTCAATGGAAGTAAAATCATAGCATCATCAATGCAACACACATGTTTTCAACAGTTGGAACTGGGCCAATTGAAAATGAGTATGTTTGACGATGCATATCAGCATGAAAAAATGGTTCAACAAATGAATTCAAATTCTTTCCACTCCTAAAAATTGCAACAACAGCATGTTGACATACCCATTTATTTTCCATTTTCGATATGAACAAGTTCTCAACTCAAGATCAACCATAATCGAAGAAAAACAATGCACTTCAAACACATTATCAGATGATAAACTCACATTCCATGTCCTCTCATCCATGAAAGCCTTTTCCAACACACTATCCATACGAAGACAAAGAGCTTTATTCTATTTACTAGAAAGCATCCTCCTATCAGACCTCATATTCATGATTTGCAATCGTATAATGTCCACCAAATTTGTTATTGGCAAGTGCCAAGCTTCTCGTATCCATGAATTGAATGACTCAGCAACATTTGAATACATTTCACCATAACATTTCCCTTCAAAATATGCATCACTCCAATTTTCATATGGTAAACTTCTCAAGAAAACACTCACAATGTCTCCTCCTTCACTTTTTAATTCATTTAACTTGCAATGGAATGACGCCTTTGTTGGTGCATATGCACATTCTGAAAACTTGAACACAATCGTCTCCCTAACCAACTTTGTGTTTCCACGTGACAACCTATCCCTCAAATTTCTCTGTAGATGTTCAAGACAAAATCTATGATAGCAATTAGGGAAAAACCTAGTAATTCCTTTTACAATACCACAATGTCGATCTAATATGAAACTTGTCAACCTCTCTGATCCCAATAATTCGCATAAATGTTCAAGGAACCAACACCAATTGTCTTTATTCTTAACATCAACAACGACAAAAACTATAGGGAAAAAACCTACAAAACAAATAGGAACAAGCATATTAGATATACAGACGCAGAGAAAATTAGAACAATAAACAACTAGAGAAATTTGACACTGTCAAAATCCAAAAAAACTTCACACAGTAGGCAAATCCAAAGAAAATTCACACAGTGGCAACATCCAGAGAAAATTCACTGAAAATTCACATAGTGGCAACATCTAGAGAAAATTCACTTAGTCACCAACTCTAGAGAAAATTCACACAGTGCCAACATCTAGAGAAAAGTCACACACTGACCAAACCCAGAGAAAATTCACACAGTGGCACATCTAAAGAAAATTCACACAGTGGCCACCTTTAGAGAAAATTCACATAGTGGCCAATTCTAGAGAAAATTCAAAGCGTCAGAGAAAAATCACAAAGCATAACCACAAAGATAGAAAATTCACTCAATTCCCACATATATAGAAAATTCACATACTTAGTGAAAATTATATATATTTACAATTACCTTTATTCCCATATTTTCTCATCGCAGCAAGCATAACTCCTTTGTATCGCCCTTTCAAAAATGTTCCATCAAGAAACAATAATGATCGACAATATTTGAAACCAGCAATGTATGCATGAAAAGCCACTAACACTCTTTTGAAACGCTTGTTATCTTCAAAATCTAACTCAAAACGACTACCTGGATTGTTTATCAATGCCTCGTCAAAATATCATTATAATTGATCGAATGACAAACAAAAATCCCCATATGTACTACATTTTTCTTTTTCAACCCTTAACCAATTAAGACCCCATACTTGTCTTTTATTTCTTTGACAACATCTACTGGACGAGTTAAAGGTTTTGCACTTATCTCTTCAAGTATCAGCCCAGAAACTAAGCTGGAAATCATCCTACCATGTTTACTAGTACGAACTGCCACACCACATGTATGTTCATTTTTCAAAGTTCTTATGTTAAAAAAAACCCATTTGTTTTTTTAACTGAAGCATGTACATGCTATATACATCCCCTTGATTCCTTATATACACATTCTACCGTAACCCTCAGCTTGTCATTTTTAACATACGTAAACTAAAAACCAACCTCAATAGCATACATGCATAAAACAGTACGGAACTCAACCACACCACCCTCACATTTTTGTCTAACACTCGTAATATTATTTCGCCAACCAACTAATAATAACACCTTTTCTTGAGAACAAAACTTAGAGAGTAAATTTCTTTCAATATCCACAAGCCTATCACATTCACCATGCACAACATCTACCCAATTAGACCCCACTTCGTCCTCTTGATCAGAAGTACTATACCTAATAACTGAATCATCAACTATATCAACACCACATGCACAAATAACCCTCAACATATTCAGAAAATCAATATTATTTTGAACCATACAATTCGGATGGCTCATAATAGAATATGAAATACACATCGTCTCAAGTTTCAAATTCTCCCATATTTTACACAAAATGCCAACTAATTCCTCAAAATTCAATTCGCATAAAACATTAATGACAATAGTATCATTCTCATATTTGCACAGCAACAACATTGCACTATCCATCTAAACTGAAAGAAAAAACACAAAAAAATAACTTGTTCAATATAAAAACACTTCACAAGAACAACATAAAAGTCAAGAGAAATTTCTAATAATTATAATTTTCTCTGCATTATAATAACAAGTTTATAATTTTCTCTGAACTCAAATAAAAGTCCAAAGAAATTTACAAACTTATATTTACCTTCAAGATAACAAAAGCAAAATCACAGAGAAAATTAATGAATCCAGAGAAAATTAATACTAACTATTAAACACAATCATAAACAAAAATTACACAGAAGATTTGTTATGAAATTATAAGCTTCTCTGTGATTTTCACCAGACTACTAGCTTACAATTTTCTCTGTGTGACTGTGTAGTATTGAACTCAAATCAAAATCCATACGAACCTATATTCACCTTCAAGATAATAAAAACAAAATCACAAAGAAAATTAATGAGTCCAGAGAAAATCACAGACAACACTAATGCTAACTATTAAACACAATCACTGACAAAAATCACAAAGAAGATCTGTTATGAAATTATAATCTTCTTTGTGATTTTCACTAGACTAGAAGCCTTCAATTTTATCTGTGATTTTCGTTGGATTATAATAACAAATATACAATTTTCTCTAGAATACAAAGAAAGTGCAGAAAAATGAAAAGTGCAAAAAAAAAAAAAAAAAAAAAAATAGAACACAAAACTTAGGAAAGTGTAGAAAAACAGAGTTGGTCTCCAAACACAAAGAACAAAACTTATCATTGATAAATATGTAACAGAGAGCGAAAAATCAACTCTAAAAATCAAAATCAACTCTATTGTCAATAACAAAGAATGAAAAATCAACTTCAAAAAAAAAAAAAAAAAACACTAAATTGGCTTTTCTCTCACATTGATCAAAACTAAAAATAAAAACTTAATTCAAAATACACTACAAAAACTTCTCTGAAACCGGAGTCCTTACATACAAATCAAATGAAAAATCAAAAACTTACACTGATTATTAAACCTACCTGATTCAACTCCATTGGAAATCTGAGCTTCAACATGAGTTCAACTTCTACACGATCAACAAAAACAAACTTTTACACGATCAACGAAAATCAACTTCTACACGACTACAAAATTCCTATAAAATCTCCATGAAAATCTACATTATCAAAATCTCCATTGCCAAGTTCATCCAAAAGTAATCTCTTACAAAAATAGCAACGTAATCTTCAGTTTCCAAAATTGAAAGCCACATATATTATAAGGAAGGGTAAAATAGGTATTTTATAAAATAAAATAACATTGAGGGACCTTAGGCATCAAAAAATATTATTATAGATCTCTCCTCCTACTAAAAGTTGGGTAGGGATCTTAGATCAATTTTATTTTTGATTTGCCTAGACAAGTAAATCTTGAAAGCCTAAAGCTTTTTAAAATATTATATATATATACACTAAAGATAAATATAAAAAAAAAAAAAATCAGTCACTAAAAAAAGACAATCCCAAACCACCAATGTCACAAGTTTAATATAATTATAATGTGTCTTCTTAGGTTATGTTTGACATCACTTAGTTCATGTTTGTTTACTGACGTAGGTGGTCGGATTGGATTGTTATAGTTGTACTCACAGCTTATTTGGTAATGATTATGAAAATAGTGAGCGGATTGAGTTGATTTATATAAAAATTTTAGTTTATTTTATTAAGTGCATCTGTTTGTTTGAATATTTGTTTTAGTTTTTTTTTTAAATAGAAATACTTTTTATTTATTTATTTTAAATAAAAATAATTTAACAATCTCATTACTAACCATCTCCTAAACTATCATCAAAATAAACACACTTTTACTTAATTCTCTTATTAATAATCCCCACATTAGTAATCTCTTCACTAACTATTATCTTACTAATAATCTTATCCAATCTAATCTACCAAATAGATGTGACCTTAAAGTACAAAAATATATATACTCTCCCTTCAGATTTTATTTGGATCTTTAATTTGAGTTGGCATTTACGGGTGGAAAGGAAATAAGAAGGAAAAATTGATAAAGTATACCTTTAACTTTTGTCACTTTTATGTTATTTCTTTACTTATTTTCCTCCACAATTTTTTTCTCAAATTAAAGATTCAAACATAGTCTTAAATTTTTAATTCACATAATATTTTGTAAATTTTCATCAATTATTTGCTATTCGTACTGATGAAACGTTATTTTTTTACTTTTGATTATTTCTATATTTACACATTATCTGTATTAGTTCTGATCATTTTAATCTTATTAAAAAAAATATCATAGTAATTTTGTCAAACTTTTGGAGTCAGTGTAATTTAAAAAATTATAGAAAATGTCTATGTATTTATAAAAAATTTAAATAATGTTATTGTAATTAATTTTAAAAATGCCTTAATTGATTTTTTTACTTTTATAAAGAAAGTGCATAAGCACATAAAAATATTTTTTCTGAAGGATAAATTACAATTTGTCCTTAGAAATATGGCTATTTTTTCCCACCGACAAAACTACTATTTTTTGAATTTAGCTATTAAATTATTTTGAAAATTTCCAACATGGTCTAATTACTAATTACCCTATAATTTATTGATGAAAAATGTCACATAGGGCTCCACATGATTTTTTGTCACCAATTAATTAGACGATGGTTTTTTTTTAGATGGTTAATTGGCCTATAAAATTCAAAATTTAATTTTGGAACTATTTTTAAAAGATTGTACTAATGACAATTTTAACGATTGTTTTTAAGGTTGTGTTTAGATTATGAATTTAAGTATCTTACCCTTTCAAATTATTACCCAAATTCATAACCTAAAAATCACAAAATACCAAAATTTTATAATGTCAATATTTCAAAACACTTTTACATATCTCAATTTTTTTTTACACATTTTTGAACGATAACAATAGTCCTAAAATTGTTTTTATCATTTTTTTTAAAGATAAAAATTAATTTGAGAAAAATAAATATTAAAAAATATATTTATAAAATTTTAAAAATTATTTATGCGTGAAATAAATTCATATAAAAAATTTCCCTATTTTTATTTTTCACTAGCCAAATAGGGGGTGCCCTTATTTACACTCCAAAATATTGATTGAGCACCTCATTTCTTTGAACACCCTAACAATAATTTTGAAAAATTGTCTTTTTTTTGTTGAACACCCCCAAAACAATTCATTAATCTCACTTTTAGCTCCCAATATCTTGCAACCGGGATGACCTTCGTTGCCGAAGCCATCTCTAGCACCCTCTCCACCGTCGGAATCTCCTCCCGTCTATCCTCACCACCCCCTGCAACTTTGTTGGCCCTTTCCCCTTGCCATCCTCTTTAACTAGTCATTATCACCTCCAATGTCAGAGCCTTTTTCGAACCTTCTCTACCGTCGTAATCCCCTACCACCCTTTGCAACTAGTCATTACCATCTTTGCTTTCAAATGCCTACCACCTCCTCTTGGTCGTCTGTGATTCTCTTCCCTTTATTCACCATTTCACATCTTCTTCTTTCTTTTCCTCATTCTTTTCCTTACCAAAACCCTAGATCTAGATTAGATAGATCAAATCTAGAGTTTTAGGAGGAAGAAGAAGAAGAAAAAGAAAAACAAGGAGGAGGAGGAGGATGAGAAAAAGAATGAGGACAAAGAATAAAGAAAAAGGTGTGAATAAGAAAAAAGAAGAAGAAAGGAAATAGGAGGTAGATTGTAAGCGACGACGGGGAGAGTTTTGGGAATCGACTAATCGAAACTGGAAAGTCTAGCCAAAAAAATGTCAAAGTTGAGAGGAGATGGCCAGAGTTAGGTTTAGAGTTTGGTCACTTTGATAATTTGAATAAGGGTATGTTGGTATTTTTTATTTTTTAAATAGAATATTGGGGTGCCCAAACAAACTTTTGGATGCATGAGCCACCCTTAAATAGGTTAGGGAAAGAGGGTTACTAAATGCCCTACCTTTCTATTTTGGATTCCTTCATTTATTTTATTTTATTTTATTATAATTTTATTCTAACATCAAATTCCAATTTTGTCCCTATCCCTATCCTCCCAAGTTTAACGCTTATCTTAACCCTAACCCTAACCATAATCCCACCACCACTTCCACTTCCACTCCCACTAACACCCTCTAGCGACCAACCTACCATGATTTCTACTTCTACCGACAACCTTCGGAACCACCACTTATACTTTCCACCGTCATGACGCCTACCCTCCATGACTTCGACCATCGCTATCTTTATTCTTACTAGTAACCCAGATCCAAAACCAGATCGACGAGCAATCTAGATAACTAAAACCAAATTGATGATCCCCATTGTAGATCGACTCTCTTTCGTGCGTGACTCTCTCTCTATTTCTCTCTCTCCGTATCAATTTCTCTTTATATATCACAGTTTGGTTGATTTCTCTTTGTTCGGTTACATAGAACCAAACTTGTTGAATATGTTTGGTACCTCACAATCAAACATATGCCTTTTGTTCGGCTATATACTACCGAACATCAGGCTTTTGTTCAAAACTGGTTTTTTGAATGGTGACAAAAGTGGTTGTGAAGGCAAAAAAAGGGGTTAAGGTGCTTGCTAGAATGTGAGAGATATTCTAGAAGTGCGAAGACGCAGATCAGAATTTAGATTAATAGGTCTCGGAGAGACAAGGGCGTTGGGGGAGGGTCGTTAAAGTGCGAGGGAAACTGCTAGAGGAAGGAATGAGGAGTTACAAGTAAAAGGTATAGGGTGGGGTTAAAAGGATATATTTGGGATTATGTTAGGGATCCAAAGAAAAATAAAGAGGGAAGCAATTTTGGTGGTGAGGGACCAAAAAAGGGAGGGGTCTAGAGTAGAAAGGTAGCAGCATTTAGTAGCACTCTTAAAGCATTTCCAATGTTGTATTTTTTTTCTTCCACCAAATTTGCGTAAAAACTCCATTTGATATCATGCATTCTAACGGAGAATGTTGAACTTTCATTAAAACACCGGTCGACCAGACGGATGTTCGGCTAGTCGACCGACTAGTATAATTTTTTCACAAATTTTTGCAAAGAGGTAATTATCTAGGAGGACTACCGGCCAGTCGTTCGGTAGTGAGAATGACATGTAGCTTCAACAATTATGAACAGTGATTTGATGAAAGGTATATCCATCCTCGATTTAATGAAAGATTTGAGAAATCTTAGATTTGATACTTATTTGGTGATAGGGTTGGAGCAGCAAAAGACACTTGTTTTTATCAAATTTAAATTTGATGAAACAAAATGTGTTGGATTGGAGATGATCTTAGAGCATCTCCAACATTTAGGCCTAGTTTGACATGATACAAAAAATTCAAAAAGTCAAAAAGTCACTATCCTATTTAAGTCACATCATCGCATTTAAATCACATCATCTCTCTACCACATCACTTCAAACACAACCCATATTTTACGTTTTTTTGTAAAAAGTCAAAAAATGCACTTATTTAGATCATCCCAAACAACCCCATAGACCATCTCCAACGCTTCACCAAACCTTACATCACATTTGAAATTTGGTGAAAAAGTCACTTTTTGCAGCTCCAATGGTTTCATCAAATTGGTATCAAAACGAGAATTCACCAAATTTTTCATCAAAGTGAGAACAGGGGGAAGATTTCACCAATTTACTGTGCGTGACCGTTGAAGGAGACCAACCGGTCGACCGGTTCCCTTGCAAATAGGTTGGTTCAAACAGGTCAAAAGGTTCAAAGAGGTAAAAAAAAAAAAAATACACTAACCGGTCGACCAGCCGGTCGACCCTTGCTTTGATGACAACCATTGGAGCAGTCTGTATCAGATTAAGAAAATGGTCTTTTTTTTACTCAGATTTAGTGAAAAATTTGGTGAACCGTTGAAAATGCTCTTACTCTCTTTTTTTTAACATTTTTTTATTATGAAATTTTGGTAAAAACTTCATATGATATCGAGCGTTCTAACGGAGAATTTTGAATTTTTATCAAATCACTAATTGATCGAGAGGACGACTAAGAGGACATCTATCCGATCGATAAACCAATGTAAATTTTTATTATCAATTGCAAGGAAATAGACGTCTGGAGAACAATTGGCTAGACATTCGGTCAGTCGTCTGGTGCTGTTGCATGCTTTGTATCTCTAACTATTATTTACAGTAATTTGATAAAGAGCTCTAGTTATGCCCAATTTGATGAAAAATTTAACATATTGTTAATTTAATGCTAATTTAATGCTAATGTTGGAATATCAAAATTAAAGTCTTTTTACCAAATTTAAATTTGGTCAAAAAAAAGAGACGATCTTAGGAAATGACAAGGCTCTCGGAAATAATAAAAATTATCAGTCTTGGACCATAATAACGTACTTTTGACCGACTACCGGAAGAAACCGGGAGACAGCCCTCGGGACATCACGTGGGCCGTTACCGACCTCAGAACCGATATCACCGTGGGCCATTATCTCTCTCTCACACACACAAACATATCACGCTTCATTTCTGCTCCACAATCTATTGCTCGCTCATTCTATCTCTTCTTTTTCCTCCATTAACACACCATCTCTACAACTCCAAACTCATTTCACAGAGAGAGCTTAGTCTGCATACATATATATATATATATAGAGAGAGAGATGGACGAGGGATCAACGGGGGCACTCGTGCCGGCTGTGAAGGGGGAAGTCAAACCTTTCTCCGCCGTCGCTCCGGCGGAATCCGGTGGCGCCACCGCCACAGAAACGGCGGAGGTACCAGCAGATGAGCTTGACCGTGACTTGTTGTGCCCGATTTGCATGCAGATCATCAAGGACGCGTTCCTTACGGCGTGTGGACACAGCTTCTGCTACATGTGCATCATCACTCACCTTCACAACAAAAAGGATTGCCCTTGTTGTGGACATTACCTGACTAATAATCAACTCTTCCCCAATTTCCTCCTCGACAAGGTTGGTTTTGAGAGTTCAATTCGATGATTTTATTGGTTCTAGTGATGGTTTTTTATAGTCGTTTTATGAAATTTTGTTTCGTTGTTGAGAGAATTGTGGAAAAGTAATGAAAATGAAGTCTATTATCATATTCCCTGCGTTTTGATACAAAGTTTACTTTAACTAGATCAACAAACTGAAAATTTGTTTGGATGTTGAGGAAATTGTGGAAAAAGAAATGAAAATGAATTCTATTATCATATGCCCTGCGATTTGATGCAAAGCTTACATTAACTAGGTCAATAAATTGAATTTGACTCACTTGATTGTTTACTTATGAGGCCACATACAGGGAAACAATGAATGTGCAAAGCACAATTATAAATCTCTATATGCATTAACATTTGTTTGTGTTTGTATTTCTATAGGCAATAGCGACTCAAAGTTTTTGGAGACCTTAGGCTATCCTAAACATCAAAATTAGGCCTTAGCTAACTAGACCCTTAAAGAATTGAGGCCTTTGAGAATAAGAATTTTATGAAAATTTGGCCTTAGGCATCAGACTAAATGACCTGATCATTGAGCCACCTGTCAATAGGTTACGTGTTTATGTATATCTAAAAATGGAGGGTACATGACTCAATCTGATTGATTGAAACGAATGAACCTGTGTGGATTTGGCTGTGCTTTTGGTGCTTGCTGGTTTTATGTTTGATATGGCATTTCTTCTGAAGAGGCCCTTATTTAATTCTCTAGTTCAAAAACAGATATTTAGGTGGCCATGTTTGTTAATATATTTTTATCTAAATGTTGCATCTAACCAAATGGAGGGTACTTGATTCAATTTGATTGATCAAATGGATGAACCTCTGTGTATTTGGCATTGGCAGTGTGCTTTTTGTTGCTTGTGGTTTTTTTACTAAATTATGCGAGATAATGTTCATTATGGCAACACTTCTTAAGAGGCCCCTATTTAATTCTCGAGTGCAGAAAGAAATATTTTAATTGCCATGATTGTGGAAAATGATTGTGGAAAATAGTTGTATGGTATACATCTACACTCAATATTTACATGGATTCGCCTATGTTTTAGATTCAACTTAATAGAAGACCATGTTATTAGGTCGACTAAAGTGTCTGTTGACAGACGGGCCAAAAGAGTTGCCATTTAATTGTTTTTGGTGTCAAGTTTTGAACATTTCTTGAATATGGTACACATACCAAATTCAAAATTATTTCCTACTTCCAAATTTTCATGGGCCTCCTTATTTGTATGCTGGTGATACCAGGAGCTGTTATGAGAGAGAGAGAGAGAGAGAGAGGGGCAGGGAGGTTTAAGGTTTTGGTTCCTTCATTTATTATTTTTCTAATTTTTATTCTGAGGGTAGTGCTATCTATTCTCATTGAATACTGGATTAATTTTGGGAATATTCTCAATAAGTCCACTTTTTTCTTGAAATTTTCATCGAGTCCTATTAACAATATGTTGAGAAACTATATTCCTGAAATATATAGTCCTGTCAACACTATATTCCCTAATTATAACTTATTTTCCCTTCAGTCAACATTATTAAAAGTAGGACTTATTTGATTTTTTCCCTTAATTTTATTGTTATTATTTTTGGGGGAGAGGATGCTGAGTGGAATTGCTATCAGACGAATATTAGCTGACTTGAAAATCCTACACTTCAAAGAAAACTCTTTAAACCTTAATATACTTGGCTCCTCACTTGTATTGAGTTTCCCTTTTTATATTATTATTACTACTATTAGCATATTGGTGCTATCACTGAATTTGTTGAAGCACATACTTGTCTTCTAACTGTAATCTATAGCAAATCTGCCAGCAAGTTAATTTGTTCATTTGACAATGATTTGTATCTTGAAATTATCTCCTTCAAAATGCAGCTTATTGTTATACGATTTCTCTGTGCCACATTTGTAGCTATTGAAGAAGACCTCTGCTCGCCAAATATCAAAAACTGCATCCCCTGTAGAACAATTTCGTCAGGCAATGCAACAGGTCAGTTGTTATTTCAGTGTAATCTTCTGATGGCAGTTGCAATTTGGCATTTATTTGATTTGTTAATTGTTATAGAGTATAATCATGTATGGATATACATATGTGGCTAAATTTAGTAGAAGGTGTGGTGGAATCAAGGTACAAATTATTTCATTTGTGTTGTGGTATTTTGAAGCTTTCTTATATTTGGAGAAAATATTATTATTGTCACACTAAGAAGCACAAACACTTCTAAAAAGGTGGTGTGTCCATGTCGAAACAGGTGTCTGATACTCATCTAAATGTGTTAATTTTTTTTTTTTTTTTTTTGGGGTTAGATTCAGACGCTTGGAGGACACACGCGTCCATTGCTTAAACACACCTATCCATTGATTAGGTATACATGAAACTGATTATAAGTGTGAACAAAATAATTTAGAATACGATGACAAAAGAAAAACAATGTCCATTTAAGGAAATTATTGTTATATAGCATTTATTGTCTTGAAATGATATATTCATATATATGACATATTATAAATATATAAAATTATATTTTTTGTGTGTGTCCCTCACGTGTCGTGTCTTGCATTTTTTGAAAATTGCTGTGTCGGTGTGTTCGTGTTTCTTAGTTGTAAGTGGAAATTTTATTGATGTAAACAATAGAGTACATGATCACTGGGGCATACCTGTTACATATAAAGGATAAGTAAAACAGTTACACAAGCACCGAGGGTGCTACTCATCTTTGAGGGCCTATTGTTGATTGGAATGGATAATCTGTACCTGGATTGGTGTGAAATGGAATTTCTTGGCCCTGTATCTGGCATTTGTCTAATGAAATTGTGTTTCATTGCATTCTTAGAATGTAGCAAAGAATGGATTTGCTTGTAAGTACAATTTCTACTGTATCAAATAATATTTTTAATTTAAACAAGTATAAATGCAACTCTTACTTGCGACCTTTAGACAGGGTTGTGAAGTGTCGGTCAAAGAGCTAGACACCCTGTTGATGCTGCTTGCAGAGAAAAAGAGAAAATTGGAGCAAGAAGAAGCCGAGAGAAATATGCAAATCCTATTTGACTTCTTGTACTGCCTAAGGAAACAGAAGGTTGATGAACTAAATGAGGTTTGTTACTTATAATTTGATATATATGTTGATGTTCAGTCATTCTACATTTATATATACAGTAATCTCTTGTATGTTTTTGTTGTCTTTTATTTTCTTTGTTCTTTTCTTTTTTGTTAAAGGGGGGGAAGCTGAGTATTATGCTTTTTCTTTTTTAAATATATAGTTGTGATTTGTGAGATTTATTCTACTAGGGTCCTCCTCTTTACCATCTTAATAGATTATTTTCCAATAGGAGTGATATTAAATCAGTTGCCAAGGCTTCATCTAAAATGTGTTTCTGTCCTAATGATTAATCATTTTTAACATTTGAGATGAAAACCTTCTTTCACTGAAACAATTAAATGGGTTATTAGATTGATGTGTGTCTGCTGCTTGTTTAGATACAAAACGATCTCCAGTTTATCAAAGAGGACATAAATGCTGTGGAGAGACATAGAATAGAGTTGTATCGGGCAAGGGACAGGTATTCAGTGAAGCTGCGGATGCTTTCTGATGATCCTACAGCAACAAAATCTTGGCCTTCACCATTTGCTAAGAATAATAGCGGCTTTATGTCTAGTTCTCGTAATGCACAAGGAGGGCTGGGTATGGGAAATTTTCAGTACAAGAAAGCGGATGGGAAGGCTCAAGTAAACACCCTTGCTTCCCAGGCAAAGGATACCTTGAGTGGAATGGGTTCAGAACATGTGAGTCAATCGAGTCTTGCTGTAGCAAGGAAAAAGCGTGTCCATGCTCAGGTTAGTAATCTTTTGAAGGCTTCATTTGTAGAAATCTTGGCCAGTAATTGGTCTTTGTCATATGGCTTTCATATTATTTGTAGTTGTTCAAGCATGGTTGGACCATAAAATCAATTAAGCATCAGTCAACTGGCACCTTAAGATGCATTAGTATTTATATATGTACAATTTAAATAACGTATCTTTAAATTTTTTTTTACCATGCTAGGCCTTTGTCTTTCTGGTACAAGAACAGTTAAAGAATGCTGTTCTGTCACCTATGTTTTCACAATGGAAAGGGCTTGCTATTGACAACTTGCGAAGTATAGTGAACTTCATTCAGCTCAACAAAGCCTTAACCCACTTACTTGTGTTTGGTTACATGAGTTCCCTTTTTCACCATTTAAAATTTTAAAGATTTCCTGTTTGTATATTGTATCTGTGTTAATTTTCCGCTGTAAAGTTTGGAACTTCCACAAGGGGTTACATGAAAAGACAGATTGTCCTGGTGGACAACATTGATATATACGTGGCTTAGATTCTATTGCCGTGAAACTATTCCGTATACTGTTGTAATTTGTTACAATTTAGTTCGTTCCTTGTCTGGATTTATCTTCTTTTCTTACTTTGCTGCAGTTCAATGACCTACAAGAGTGTTACTTACAAAAGCGACGGCAGTTGGCAAACCACCCACTTAAGCAGGAAGAAAGGGATACAAATATCATACATAGAGAAGGTTATACTGCAGGACTAACTGAGTTTCAATCTGTGCTGAGTACCTTCACACGGTACAGGTATGGTTGTCAGTGCTTCCTTCATGGGAAGATTTTTCCATGCTATTATTGTCTTCAACTTACAGCTCACATGAATTTTTAAATTAATCTGAAGCAGTCGACTAAGGGTCATCGCTGAACTTAGGCATGGGGATCTTTTTCATTCGGCCAATATTGTATCAAGGTAAGATAATTGTTTGTGTTATGATTGTATCCAAGTTTTCAAAGATGAACTTACGTTTTTTCATGGAAACATTTGCTGAAGGAATAAATACTAATCGCGTTTTTAATATGTACTGGAGCAGTTTTTCTACATGACAATATAAAAAAGCTTAAAAATTTTGGTTTCTTAACCGGAGAAATTAATTCCTCTATTAGTGTATTTATGATTGGTATTTTGGTGGTCATTAGGAAAGGGGATAGGATTATGTTAGTTAAACTAGTTATTGGAGGAAACATAGTGAACGTTATTAGTGCATACGCCCCTCAAGTAGGATTAGATGATCAAACTAAGAGTGATTTTTGGGAGCAAATGGATGAGATCTTACGGGAGATACCCGTAGGAGAGAACCTGGTTATAGGTGGAGATTTTAATGGCCATGTAGGCATAGATAACCTAGGCTATGAAAGCGTGCATGGTGGATACGGTTTTGGTGACAGAAATAAGGCTAGAGAGAGTATCTTAGATTTTGCGTTGACTTCTGACCTGGTGGTGGCCAATACTATGTATAAGAAGAGGTAGGAGCATTTGATCACCTTTAAGAGTGGGTCAGTTAAGAGCTAAATAGATTATTTCTTAGTGAGAAAAGTGGACCGCCTAAAATGCAATGATTGTAAGGTGATTTCTAGAGAGAGCCTGGTCTCTCAATATAGGATTTTGGTACTAGATTTATGTTTTAGAGAGCAATACCAAGCTAGGAAAGATGGTAGGTATCGTAGGACGAGATGGTGGGACCTAAAAATGGATAAACTAGAAATATTTAAGAATAGAATGGATAAGGAAGGTACTTGGGAACTCGATGGCCAATTGTACGAGGAGAATCTCAAGAGAAGTGCTTGGAGAGTCGAAAGGGACAGGACCCAGCTTTAGGGAAACTTGGTAGTGGAGGGAAGAGGTTCAAGTGGTAGTTAAGGCAAAAGAAGAGTGCTTTAAAGAGTGATAGAAGGATAGAACTAAGGAAAACCTTAAGAGCTATAGATTTACTAATCAGGAGGTCAAAAAAGTAGTGAGAGAGGCTAAGTTGAAAGCTTATGATGACCAATATACTAGACTAGATAGTAAGGAGGGAGAGAAGAGGGTATACAAATTTGCTAAGATATAGGAGAGGAAAACAAGAGATTTTAATCAAGTTAAGTGCATCAAGAGTGAGAGGATTCTAAGGTATTGGTGAAGGATGAAGAGATTAAAGAAAGATGGAAGAACTATTTTGAGAAACTATTAGGGGAAGAAATAGCCAGTAATACGATAAACCAAGACTATAGGTTCTATCGTAGGATTAGGAACTTTGAAGTGGAGATTGCACTTAAGAAGATGAAATCAAATAAGACTTTAGAACCTAATGATATCCCTATTGAAGATTGGAAGTGTTTGGGTAAAACGGGGGTTGCTTGGTTGACTAGGTTGTTTAGCAAAATTTTATGGACTAGGAACATGCCAGATGAGTGGAGGAAGAGTATTTTAGTGCCAATTTATAAGAATAAAGGAGATGTCCAGAATTGCAACAACTATAGAGGAATCAAGCTAATGTGTAATATAATGAAAGTGTGGGAGAGGGTGATGGAATGCTGATTGCGAGATAAAACAGAGGTGTCAGAGAATCAATTTGAGTTTATGCTTAGCAGGTCAACAATGGAAGCGATTTATCTTTTGAGGAGAGTAATAGAAAAGTATAGAGAAAAGAAAAGAGACATTCATATAGTGTTTATCGATTTTGAAAAAGTATATGATAGAGTGCCCCGAGATATAATATGGTGAGTGTTAGAGAAGAAAGGGGTGACAAAAGGTTGCATTGATGTGATTAGAGACATGTATGAAGGGATGGTGACCACTATTAGATCACCTGCTAGAGAGACAAATGAATTTCCTATTACTGTAGGGTTACACGAAAGATCTACCTTAAGTCCTTATCTTTTTGTTTTAGTTATGGATGAGTTGACGAGAAATATTCAGGATGACGTGTCATGGTGTATGCTTTTTGTAGACGATATTGTGCTAGTGGATGAGACTAGAAAAGGAATTAACACAAAATTGGAGATTTGGCGAAAAGTTCTTAAATCTAAAGGATTCCAGATAAGTAGAACTAAGACAGAGTACATAGAGTATAAATTTAGTAACAGTAACAATGAAAGCAGAGGAGAAGTGAAGATTGAGAATCAAGAACTGCCTAAGAGTGAACAGTTTCGTTACTTAGGGTTGATTATCACAACAGTGGGGGAGATTGATGCGGATGTGGCCCATATGATTAAGGCAGAATGATGTAAGTGGAGAAGTGTGTTTGGGGTACTATGCGATAAACGAATACCTACTAGACTAAAAGGTAAGTTCTATAGAACGGCTATTAGACTCGTGATGTTGTATGGGACGGAGTGTTGGGCAACCAAGAAACAACATGTAGATAATGAGTGTGGCTGAGATGATGATGCTAAGGTGAATATGTGGCAAGACTAAACCAGACAGAATTAGGAATGAGTGTATTCAGGAATGGGTAAGAGTAGCACTGATAGAAGATAAGTTGAGAGAAAATCGATTGAGATGGTTTGGTCACATTCAACGGAGATCAACAGAGGCAGTAGTGAAGAGATGCAATGCTGTAACGGTAGATGAGAGTATTAGGGGACGGGGTAGGCTTAGATTAACGTTGGCTAGCGTTGTAAATAGAGATATGGATCTACTTAATTTGACTAACGAAATGACCTTTGATGGGGCTGCGTGGAGAAGAAGGATTCACGTAGCCGATCCCATTTGATGGGACTTAAGGCTTGGTTTGGTTTGGTTTGGTTTGGTTTATGAAAATCATGTGAAAGCCTAGTCCCTTAAGCTGCTTGAGCACTTAAAAAGGTCAATTTTGGGAACTTGCTTTGGCATTTTATGAGAACAGTGAAACCCAGTCCCTTAAGCTGCCCACAGGGCTTAAAAAGGCAATGTGGGTCAGGTGGAGGCAGCTAGATATCATAGGGTCTCTATTATGTATCCAGTGGTTATGATTAAGTTTCATTACAATATGTATGATGATTGTGTTGTAATATGTTATGCTGTATGATATGGACAAACCCAATTGCTTTTCATTGTTTGAACAGGTGAATTTGGATATAAAATTATATGAAATATTTATGTGACATTGAATCGTAAACAAGAGATCTCTGTTTGAACTTGATTGAATCTGCCTTGGACAATCTTAGTTGAACAATGAATTGGCACCCTTGGTGGTTTGGAAACCATGTTGTATACATGAAGTAAAAACGATGTATCTGGTTTAAGTTGAGAGCCTTATGGGAACTGGAGGGAGCCATAAAAAGGTGTGTCAAGTCTCTGAGAAAAATGTGGTTATCTGGTCTCTATGTTTCCACAGAGGGCAAGACCTAAAAATAATACAACGGAAGTGAAACCAAACCCAAATTGTTGTAGTATGGTTTGTGGAGGTTAGTTGTATTATGAAGGGTAAATAGTTATTTGTTTGTTTTCTTTATTATGATTAAAGACCTATAAATATAACTTTGGTTTGCTAACTCTCGTTGTGAACGGATGTGAGGCTGGCAGTTGGCACTTTTTTTTTTTTTATTGGCACTGGGGTGTCTGGCTAATCCCCAAGGGTGCATAGACCCTCGGTAAGGAGTTTCCCGCAAGTGCACCACGGTCAATTCAAGGGTTTTCTCTCAGTCTGATTGCCCTATGGAATTGTTAGCACTTAAGAGGTTTTGATTCCTGAACCTTTGGCCAGACATGGTTAAGCTGTGGCTGGTTACTTGGATAGTATTTTCTGTCACATTTTTTCCGTTAAACTTGGATTCCTTTATATGTTTAACATGTTCTTGAGTATTTCTATCCACATGAAGCTTCTCTCTTTGAACTAGGACAAATTTAGGATACTTGGTAGTTTGAGGGCAAGGAAATGTTGTATTTTAAGGTGTTAAGGTTTAGGCTAGAAGTATAAATCAGGGATTTGCAGATGGAAAAGAGTGATGATTGCATGGTTTCTTCAAGTGTTTGGTCGCAGAAATTTTCAGGGCATATGTGCTGGAACTCTCAGAACAACAACGATTTTATGGATTTTGGTGCTGATTTAGAGACCAGAACGTAGGGGAATGAGGGTTGGTTAGGCTTGATTGGAAAGAGTTTAGAAGCTGAAATTGGAGTGTTTTGTGGCTGTAAATAGTAGCCTAAGAACATTATTTTTTTTTTTCTTCGAAATAAGAGAGGCGGATAAGAAGCAGCATCATTTCACTCTTGCTAGGGTTAGGCAAATTGAAAAAGCACCATGTCAAGTTTTCATCAACTTTATTGTATCAAATATAAAAATTACATAGATATTTTTAAGTTGCTATAGATTTCCTTTAAGAATTACCTAGATATTTTATTGGACGTTAAAATTAGAACGATACTATAAACCATTTAAAGATCTGAAACTTAACCCTTAAGCAGACCAATGGATCACTTCCACAGTCTATGTCTAGCAAATTGCAAAATTAAACCTAATAATACACAAACAAATCTATCAGCACTGTGTTAAAATAGTTAGACTTGAAACTAATCTAAAACTTAATTTCCTGACACCCTGAACATGCTCCTTGGGAAATTTTAGATTTTCACCTTCTTATTGCATGCTCCATGACACTCACAGTGCTTCCTTGGTCTTCTAGAAGAATCATATCCACCAAAATTCTAAAACTGTTCATGTCTTACTGCTTGCAGCATAGAATTTGACCGTGACGATGAGTTGTTTGCTACTGCTGGAGTTTCGAGACGTATAAAGATTTTTGACTTCTCTTCGGTATGTATTTTTTTTCCCAAGTGGGTCTATCTTTGGTTTCAGTAGTACACATGATGACTATGCAGAAGTTAATGGATAGTTGCTCACTTACTCGCATAAAGATGTTATCATTTAATTGGTCTTTTTGCTTCCGTGTATCAGGTTGTAAATGAACCTGCAGATGTGCACACCCCTGTTGTGGAGATGTCAACACGATCAAAACTTAGTTGCTTGAGTTGGAACAAGTTTACTAAGAACCATATTGCTAGTAGTGATTATGATGGAATAGTAACTGTTTGGGATGTCACGACGAGGCAGGTAATTATGAAATTGCCACGATTAGTTTTTTCTGGTCTTGCATGGAAATGTTATATATGCCATATATCAATTAGTGCTATGGATGTTGTTGATTTAACTACATATGGTTTTTTTTTTTTTTTTCTTTTTCCAGAGTGTAATGGAATACGAGGAACATGAGAAACGGGCATGGAGTGTTGATTTTTCACGCACAGAACCCTCTATGCTTGTCTCTGGCAGTGATGATTGCAAGGTACTCGAGAAAACTACTACTACCTTAAACTAGTCTTACCTGTTTTCTTTATTAGTTATTTTATTGGGAAAAAAAAATACCTGGGTTGTGGCTAGAACTGTTGGATAGAGCATTTGATTTTCTAAGTCTCTACTAGATAATATACTTTTTCTTTGATGAATAAAATCTAACTGTGTTCCAATTTTGTTTAGTTATTTGTTTCTTTGGGCGATGGGGTTTTGAGTTCAGTGTGCACTCTGCTAATAGCCATTAGCTACTAGACTAATACCAGTTAGTTTTGTGTTTAGCTTAGTTTTAATGCATACTGAAGCAAATGGCAGAGTGAAGAAATAATGAACTTGTATCAATACAGCTGTGTATGGTACAGGAACTCATTGTTACTTCCAGATTGAACAAAATCTTTGTCAAGATTCTGTGTGCTGTTTGATAACAGAAAATTTCACACAACAATGTTTTAAAGTTGTTGGTTGTTACATGCACTGCAATAAAAAAAGCTGCAGAGACCCACTGGAGCCATCGATTTGCTTCATAGGGAAGAAACAGTGTCCGTGTTCACACATCTGCACACAAATGAAATACCCCCAAGAGAAAAATAGGAAAAAAAATCTCAGCCTTTTTCTAAAAATGACAACTAGTGGGGATTGTATCAATACCCCAGTTCCACACATAAGATGGAATTGAAAAGTTAGAAATTTGCTACAGTGTTGTGAGATGAAATTGGGCAAGCTGGAAGGACCTTATCACTAAATTTGTAAGTCATACATTTGGGCCGACTGTTCACTCTATTTTCATATCTGATGAGTAGGGGTTGTTGTTTGTGTACTTTACCAAGTCATGAATTGTATGGGGGCAAACTTCAATTGCTTTTCCATTTACGCTAACCACACTGTTATCTGTATTATTAACAGGTCAAACTATGGTGCACAAAGCAGGAAGCTAGTGTTCTTAACATCAACATGAAAGCGAACATTTGCTGTGTCAAGTACAATCCTGGATCTAGCAGTCACATTGCAGTATTCTTCTAGTCAACTCAGCATCTCCATCCTCTTCTTTTTTGTTTCCCATCATTATTTTCTTTCTTTCCTTGTTTATTTTTGTTTTTATTTTTAATTTTTTTTACCGTGAGTGTCGAGGAGGATGCACCACTGAACTTCTTTTCCAGTCAAATCTGGTTGTTAGGGCACTGCAGAGGATCCAGATCCCTGCTGGGATGAGTTTGTTTATGATTCCAACCTTGGTTCTTGTTGGGCCCATCCTCTGCTTTCCTGTGCCATGGAAATTGTGCCATGTCTCATTAGGACATCACTCTCAAAAGATCAAACAATGCCTTCCTGTAAAACACAGCACGGAACCACCCTTGGTTTATGTGGGGCCTTATTTTTTGCTTTCCCATGCTAGTGAAATGTGTCAGGTGTCGTTTAGACACTTGCTGTCAATAGAACAAACTATAACATCTTTGTTAAACACAGAACTTGTAATCGATTTGGCAGCGCTGGCATGCTTGCATGTATATCTGAATCCTGCTATAGCAAACCGTCAGAAAAGAGCTTCTATGTTGTGCTTCTTGTACAGATTTAACTAAATTGTATGTACTTTGTTGATAACCATCGTACACTTATTTGAAATGGTGAAGTGGCTTCTTTTTCTTTTTCAGATTACCATCTTCTAAACACAAGCTAGGCATATCAAACCTCATGTAGCCATGTTAAGCAAATTCTTTTTAAGCATGGCTTCCTGTTGTTAGTAACAATCGTTTGTAGTTTCATTGAACGGCACAGACACGATAGTCATTCTGGTTTCCTCATTTGAAACAAAAAAGAGACTCACTGTGTATACCTTCCTAACTTTTTGCAGGTTGGCTCTGCAGACCATCATATCCACTATTATGATTTGAGAAATGCTAGCCAGCCGCTCCATGTGTTCAGTGGACATAGGAAAGCTGTTTCATACGTGAAATTTTTATCCAATGATGAGCTTGCGTCTGCATCTACTGACAGTACATTACGTTTGTGGGATGTGAAGGAGAATTTGCCGGTAACATGTCTATGAAAATATTTCACTTTATTTTGCAATCAGTGCAAGTGTGATTTCATAGATTACACATTGGCTGGCATGTATGACTGAAGAAACCATCTCTTGGGTATTATATCACCACTAGTCCCAAAAGCTTAAGTTGTTAGAAAACGAGCCCGACATGTGAAAACTACTAGTCCCAGAAGCTTAAGCTATTAGAAAATGGGTCCAACAATGTATATTAAGCACACCCTCTCTCATGTGCAAGCTCATCTTGCACGTGAAGTTGCAAACATCCATATTCATACACAGAAGAAAGAATGCAAACAGGAACAAATGCAAATGGAGAGACTTCAACCCTCCACTTCTCCCAACTTGAGCTCTGATATTATTTTAGATCACCACTAGTCTAAGAAACTTAAATTACTAGGAAATTGGCCCAACAATGTATATTAAGCTGTCAAGCACCGGTTTTATATGCCAATTGGAATTTTGGGGTCTAATTAAAGCAGTCCTGGTGTAAATTCTACTGAATCAGGGTAGGGAAGTGAATTTGTTTTATCTAGAAAAGTGAAACTGGATTATGTAGTTTTGTCAAATTGTCATATATAGTTGTGTGGAAACTTGCGTTTGCATAATTGAATGAAGATTACACATATTACGGACTGACTGAATTAAGTTTATAAACTGCATTATAGAAAGTTCTGAGACTTACCAACGTAAATTTTTCATGAAACTTATGTTAAGAGAGTAAACGCTAAACAAGATTCTAAGGAGTTTTAAGAATTAAGTATATGAACCAAAATAAAGCACTCGCTTTTTCCCGTATATTGGAGGCCGTAGCCTGGGAGAGGAAGCCTTGCCACAGTCAAGACTTGAACCCTTCCCTTGACTTCCTAGTGAGGTGCAGGGGTTCTAGCCAACTACGAACCAAGATAAAATATTGAGAATATATTGTGGTTTGTTGAATCTCATCTTTCTATATGGAGTTGCATTATTAAAGTTTCTTTTTTTAAGTTGGTTGATGGGATTTTTTGTTTTTTTGTGTGTGATGCGTCCAGGTTCGTACCTTTAGGGGCCATACAAATGAAAAGAATTTTGTGGGTCTTACGGTAAACAGCGGTTATATTGCTTGTGGCAGTGAAACAAATGAAGTATTTGTTTATCATAAGGTTAAGTATTTGTTTATTGCTTGAGCCATTTTTGATCTATTAAAACGTAAAACTAATCAAAATTTTGGGATTTGCAGGCAATCTCAAGATACGTGACTCGGCATAAATTTGGTTCACAGGAGATGGATGATACTGATGAAGATGCGGGATCTTATTTCATTAGTGCTGTATGCTGGAAGAGTGATAGCCCGACAATGTTGGCTGCAAACAGTCAGGGAACAATTAAAGTGCTGGTGCTTGCAACCTGAAATTGTAAAAAGATTGGCATAGAGGAGTACAATTAAAGAAAAAATAAAAAATAAAAGAAAAACACCAAGTATCAATAGGGATAATCAATTATTCCATTGTTGGACACAGATTATTTTGTACATAACATTGAACTGGATTCTGACTCGGGAAGGACGAACTAAAATTTAAGTGGGGAAATTTCTAGGGTTCTTGATGCAGTTTTTTTTCCTTTTTCTTTTTCTTTGCAAAATTAGTGCTTAAATGTGTATGAAGGTAAGATAGACACAAGATTTGACAAAACTGATGGTGCTCAGATGTTGAATAATGTAGTCAGCATAAGCAGTTCTTCAGTGAGATTCATGATTTTGAAAACTGGATTGGATCAGGCAGTTGAACCGGACAAACCGGAAAAGGTCAGCCACAAAATAGAGTGACTCGAGCTCGGTTTGGTAAGGGCTCGTTTGAACTCGGTTCGTTAAATTTTTTTTGCCTTCAAGCTCGAGCTCGTTAAATTTTTAATAAATGAGTCTAAACATTCTAAAGCTTGGTTCGTAAGCTCGGCTCATTAGTTGACTCGTTTAATATTTATTATTTATTTATTAAATAATGCCAATGTAAATAATAGTTAACTATAGGTAGTACATTTATATAATAGGGTAGTAGATATTATTATTTTGATAAAATATTAATTTTTTTAGTATGTTTATATATATTGTATATATAATTATATAATCAAAGTTTAATTTTAATTTTAGTCTTATACGCAAGTATGAATTTATAAATTTTTTGACTCACTAAGGCTCATGAACAGGCTTGAACTCAAGTCAAGTCTAAGTCGATTTGGTTCGAGCTCGATTTGTTAAATTTTTATTGAGTTGGAGATCGAGTTCGTTAAAATTTTAATAAACAAATTTGGTTCGGCTCGGCTTGGTTGGTTTCCAGTCAGCCCTAGCCACAACCGGCTGGTAATTCTCTTTGCAAAAAAATGAGCTTAATAGAGGGATCAAGCACAGCCATTGATGCAGCCAATGCTCTTGTTAGTTAAATGTTTCATAAAGTTAAATTTAACAACAAATCAATGTATGAAAAAATTAAAATAAATACTTCTAAGTAATTGTTTGTTATTTATTTATTTTTTTAATTTTAGTACTTATATCTTTTGGAGTTCGTAAATTTAATTTTTAAATTTATTTGGCAATACTTACATTTAATAAAATTGATATATGTAGATTCGATCTTTCGAAATCTTTCAAATAAGATCAATATTAAATACGAAGTTTAAAAAAAAAAAGTGTTAAATGATTTTGTCAATCAAAACGGCAAAATAGGTTTTTTTTTTTTTTTTTGGTAAAAGTAAGCGCTCGAAATTGCTTTCCGTTGTTTAGATGAATAGATCTTAAAAAAATACATGAAATAAAATAAAAATTGTTTAAAATGAACTACTGAGTGTAAAGTGACATGTTGAAATTTTAACGTCATAAATGAATTTTTATCTGTCCAAATTATGGAAAAAACAAGTAAAATAATTTAAACAAATAAGTAAAATGTTAAATATATGGGGAGATATGTTAAAATAATTTAAATAAATAGGTTTAAATAGATTGAGATGGTTCGGTCATATACAACAGGGACCAATAGAGACATAGTGAAAAGATGCGATACAGTGACGGTAGGTAAAAATATTACAAGAAAGGACATACTTAAATTGACGTGAGTTAATGTAATAAATAGAGATATGAATTTTCTTAATTTGACTAACTAAATGACCGTTGATAGAATCGAGTGAAGAAGAAGGATTTATGTAGTCAACCCTATTTGATGGGACTTAAGCTTTGGGTTGGTTTGGTTTGGTTTAGGTTCAAATATGGAATAGATATGTTCAACAAACTTGCACTTCAAATAATTTGAACAAACATGTTAAAATAATTTGGACGAGTAAGTTCAAATATGAGAACAAATAGATTCAAATTTTTTGCACAAATACGTAAAAATATTGACGTATATAAGTTAAAATAATTTAGCTAGATATGTTAAACATATGGAGACATATAGGTTCAAAAAATTTGCATAGATAGGTAAAAATATTGATTTACATGGGTTAAAATAATTTGGATTCATACATTAAAATTATTAAAACAAATATGTTAAAATAATTTGCATACATGTTCAAATATGGAAACAAATAGGTTCAAAAAATTTGCATAGATAGACAAAAATATTAACATATATAGGTTAAAATAATTTTAATAGATAGATATCTGATGGTATAAAAAAAATTTGTTTATGGTGTTACAACTTCAATAGGTCATAACTTTGCGCTCAGTAGTCCATTTTAGACGATTTTTTTTATTCCATATTTTTTTTTCGAGTCCATTCAAAATTAACCAAAACATGTTCTTTCTTTGTTTTAATTTAATTAACCAAAAAATCAATCTATTAACCAAAACATGTTTCATTGTTTCATATTTAATGTTGATCTTGTTTAAAAGATCTAACAAAGTAACAGATATTAATTTTGTTAAAAATGAAAGTGTAAAACTCAACTAATAATGTAAAGAATTATCATTATCACCACAATTTACCAACCAAGAATGCCATTCATGTGTCCTTATAACAACAAAGACTAAAGTTTGGACTTTCGTCCCAAACCACATCAATAGTTGGACTTTTTATCAATTTTTTGTTGATACACGTTATTATTGATATATAATGTTATTATTCAATAATAAAACACTATATAGGAAGGTGAATCTATTATGTATAAACTACTTTCCAACTCAACCTGCTAACTTCGGGTTCATTTGGGAATTGACTTTTTAAATAATTTTTTATTCTACCTTTTTAAGAAAAACATGCAAAAAAAAAAATAATAAATAAAAAAGAAAGACTGATCTAATAACTTGTAATAATTTTTAAAATTTTTTTGACTAAAATATTTAGTTTTCAAACATGCTACATCTACATTGTAAGTGCAAGCATGCATTGTAACTTGTAAGTACATCATGCTTGCACGGCAGATAGGGGTGTAAATTTGACCTACGACCCATGGGCGCCCTAAAATCCATCCATAGCTCAGTTAGGTAGGCCCAAGCTCGAGCTCAGCCCAAGACCTTGGGCTTGGGCCTAGGCCATCATTTTGAAATCTGGCTCGGCCCATGGGACCATGGCCCAGTCCATTAGCTCGCTCAAGGCCCACTCAAAGCTTGGCTCGAGGTCCGAAGTTATTTTCAGTAGAAAAGAATAAAATTTTGATTAAAAAAATAGAAATTTTTTTAAAAATATTCAAGTCCGGCCCAAGCCCAAGCCCACTAGACCGCTTGAGACCCGAATACTCTCTGGGTTTGAGCTTAATTTTTTGGCTTGTGGGCCAACTCGAACCACAGGTATTTCAACGGTGGATGGATACAATTTTTAAAGACCTTAAAGATTGTTGTGTAGTTTATATTGATGATATACTTATCTTCTCTAAAACCAAGGAGGAACATAAGAAACATTTAAAATTAATTTGTGAAAAATTCCAAAAACATGGAATTATTTTGTCTCCAAAAAAGATTGAATTAGAAAAAGAATCAATTGAATTTTTGGGAATAATTTTAGACCAGAAAGGTTTAAAATTACAAGAACATATTTTGTCCAAAGTACGAGATTTTCCTGATACTCTCGAAAATATAACGCAATTACAGAGTTTATTAGGCATTTTATATGCATATCCTTAAAGGCTCTGATACCAATTACAAACCTACAAAGGAAAGGAGCTTTTTTCTAATTTTATTATGGATTTATGGTGGAGTTATGGAATTATACTAAAGAGAATATAGACAAGCAAAAAGATGGAGAGACGTTGAAGGGAATTTACATTACTTTCTTCATTGGCATGAATGCCAATTTATAGAATACATAGTGCATATACAAACAAAAGCCAAGAGTTATGGCATATCTACCATATCTAATCTTGTAATGGCTATTACGTCTAAGAGCTACAACTTCTTTGACAAAGTGTACAAGCCTAGTCATAGGCTTATTAAATACAAAAAACAAAACAAAGGCTATAAAGAAGAGACAATTATGAAAGTGTACAATTATATGCATATTATATACATATAATCTTTTTACTACAATTATATACATACACTATACATGTCTATCCTCCCCGGTTTTCAAAGAGAGAGACTGTTATAGATAAGCTTGGGCTGAGCGGGGTTTGTCGTGTAGCGGCGGCTGAAAGGATGTGGCTGATCACTTTCCGCCAAATAATGCAGGTTGCTCCACGTGTCCTGGATAGGGTTGGAGTCGATCAGGAGACAACTGCATTTGATAGTGGGGTCCACTATGCTTCCATCTTGATGAGATTGTGATATTCTTCATCGGTCTCGATGGAGAATCCGGATCTTGGTGTATTGCTCATTCCTAATTGTTCTACATCATCCATGGTCATGGCTAGTTCCAACGGAAGATCCAAATTATTCCTCTTTTTGAGATTAATTAACATGTCAAGAGCCTCATTAATTTGTGTTGGAGACCTTTGATATGTTATGGGAAAATGAGTTACAAATAATATTCTTCCATCTGTAACCATAAATGGCAATTTTGCTGAGCCATGGATGTTGGACGCTGCTTGTGAAACAGATATTAGACTGTCTATCCAATATTCTGTTAAAGAAAGTTTTCGGATATTTTCCAAACTTTCTCCGGTGATCTTCATCTAAATAATCATCTTCAAATTCAAAATCTTCAGTTTCTAAGATACCAAATCTGGTATGGTTGGAAAAAATGTTCTCGTTCTCGCCAACCAACAGTGCTGGAGATCCAGAAAGTAAAATATTTGCTCCATCGAAAGCCTTTTACTATCCATGAGAGCATTGTTTTGATGATCATTGGAAAATCTATCCATTGGATTGGATCTAGTATTTGAAAAATAACTTGATTAGTTATTCCCCAATCTATATCCTCAAAAAACCACATGTCATGGTTTGCCATGATGGTTATTTTGGGAATTCCATCTTTCAAATTTAATTTATCATAAGATCGTTCTAAGATTTGTCTAATCTTATCATGATGATCTTCAACTCGATTTTTGATTAACATAAAAATTTCTTTTGGAAGCAAAGTTCTTGCTTTTTCAAAAAGACAAATTCTTTTTATTTGTTCAAAAACTGGATCAGAAAACTCATCTGATATGAGGTCTGATAGTTGAAGAAAATTATTTTTTTTTCAAAATTAAAATCTTCATTCCAATTCATTTGTTTAAGAATATTGAAACAAAGATTTTGCAAACCTTTTAATTTAGCTGTTTGCTCAGCTAATTTGTTGGCCAAAGCTCCCATGTGTTTTCGAAATTTCACTTTGTTGTCTACAATGTGAGTTTTCCAAACTCCATTGAGTTCTGTATAAATTTCTCTGGATATACCAGGGTTGAAAAAATCTTTTATTTCAGATTCATCTGGTCTAGATGTCTGAATATTAGTTGGAACTGGGTTAGTTCTCATTTGATTCCTTTGAAAAATAGGCATGGCTGGTGCACTGTAAAAAGCTTTTTTAGCTTTGGTCATGCTATCATATGATTTATGACTGGCTCCTGGAAATCCGCAAACTTGAATATTGGCTTCGTTCCAGTCTGTGTAAATTCCAGGTTGTTTTCCTGAGAATACAACATAAACTCTTTCTTGTTTGGGGTTTGCCTTTTTGGCAATTGTCACCCAATCTCCTTGAGCGGGTTGTTTACCCTTATCCATTGTTTCCTCTTGGTCTAGAGGTCTTACGCAAAATTAAATTTACTTGTTTAGCAATTTAATTTTACGAAACAATTTCGCTAAGAAAATCTGCAAGAAAATTGTTAGTTCCTTTAAGATGTTCTACTTCAAAAGTATACTCGAAATTTTATTATACCGGGCTAGTCTTCCTGCTCAATAGGTTTTTATTGATCAAGAAATCTCTTGCCTTATTATCGGTCGTACAATAAAATTTTACGGGGCTAAATAAATATGAAAACTCTTTATTGCTAATTTTATTGCAAGTAATTCTTTTCAAATATAATATATTTGTTCATTTGGTTTAAATGTTCCAGAATTATATCCACAAATTAATTCTTCTTTTTGTAATTTTATGGGTATTGAATTTTTTCTTGGTCTAATCCCATTTTCTGATAAAGGTATCTCTTTATCATGCCATAAATTACTGGGTATAGCTTTAAGAACACATCCCCAGCATGCTTCTGAGGCATCTGTTTCTAAAATTAATTTATCACCTGTTTTAGGAAGATAAACATCTGGTAAAGTTTTAACATGTTCTTTAATTTGTTTAATTAAAGCAACATCTTCTGTTGTCCATTCAAAAATAACATTTTTCCTTAATTTGGTTAACCAAGGAATTTCTATTTTTGAAAGATTTTTAATAAAATTTCGTCCATAATTTAAAATGCCTAATAAACTCTGTAATTGCGTTATATTTTCGAGAGTATCAGGAAAATCTCGTACTTTGGACAAAATATGTTCTTGTAATTTTAAACCTTTCTGGTCTAAAATTATTCCCAAAAATTCAATTGATTCTTTTTCTAATTCAATCTTTTTTGGAGACAAAATAATTCCATGTTTTTGGAATTTTTCACAAATTAATTTTAAATGTTTCTTATGTTCCTCCTTGGTTTTAGAGAAGATAAGTATATCATCAATATAAACTACACAACAATCTTTAAGGTCTTTAAAAATTGTATCCATCCACCGTTGAAATACCTGTGGTGCAATATTTAATCCGAAAGGCATAACATTCCAGTGGTAATGTCCTCTAGGTGTACTGAAAGCTGTCAATTTTTTTGACTCTTCAGTCAATTGAATTTGCCAAAATCCACTTTTACAATCAAATTTGCTAAAGATTTTTGATCCTTTGGTTAAGTTAATCAAAACATCTTTTCGTGGAATAAAATATCCATCAAATTCTAAATTTTCATTTAGCCGTTTATAGTTGACTACCATTCGGGCTTTTCCTCTTTTAATTTCAGCATGATTTCTTACCATAAAAGCTGGACTAGAGTGAGGGCTTCTAGTTTCTTCAATTAACTTTTTGTCTAAAAGTTCCTGGAGTTGAATATCAAATTCATCTATATCTTGTCTAGTATAGATCATTGGTCTTACTCTAATGATAAAGATACCATCATGGCAAACCATGACATGTGGTTTTTTGAGGATATAGATTGGGGAATAACTAATCAAGTTATTTTTCAAATACTAGATCCAATCCAATGGATAGATTTTCCAATGATCATCAAAACAATGCTCTCATGGATAGTAAAAGGCTTTCGATGGAGCAAATATTTTACTTTCTGGATCTCCAGCACTGTTGGTTGGCGAGAACGAGAACATTTTTTCCAACCATACCAGATTTGGTATCTTAAAGAAACTGAAGATTTTGAATTTGAAGATGATTATTTAGATGAAGATCACCGGAGAGAAAGATTGGAAAATATCCGAAAACTTTCTTTAACAGAATATTGGATAGACAGTCTAATATCTGTTTTCTGGCGGCGTGCAACATCCATGGCTCAGCAAAATTGCCATTTATGGTTACAGATGGAAGAATATTATTTGTAACTCATTTTCCCATAACATATCAAAGGTCTCCAACACAAATTAATGAGGCTCTTGACATGTTAATTAATCTCAAAAAGAGGAATAATTTGGATCTTCCGTTGGAACTAGCCATGACCGGGGATGATGTAGAACAATTCCGGAATGAGCAATACAGCCAAGATCCGGATTCCCCTCCATCAGAGACTGATGAAGAATATCACAATCTCATCAACAGGATGGAAGCATAGTGGACCCCACTATCAAATGCAGTTGTCTCCTGATCGACTCCAACCCTATCCAGGACACGTGGAGCAACCTGCATTATTTGGCGGAAAGTGATCAGCCACATCCTTTCAGCCGCCGCTACACGACAAACCCAGCTCAGCCCAAGCTTATCTATAACAGTCTCTCTCTTTGAAAACCGGGGAGGATAGACATGTATAGTGTATGTATATAATTGTAGTAAAAAGATTATATGTATATAATATGCATATAATTGTACACTTTCATAATTGTCTCTTCTTTATAGCCTTTGTTTTGTTTTTTGTATTTAATAAGCCTATGACTAGGCTTGTACACTTTGTCAAAGAAGTTGTAGCTCTTAGACGTAATAGCCATTACAAGATTAGATATGGTAGATATGCCATAACTCTTGGCTTTTGTTTGTATATGCACTATGTATTCTATAAATTGGCATTCATGCCAATGAAGAAAGTAATGTAAATTCCCTTCAACGTCTCTCAATCTTTTTGCTTGTCTATATTCTCTTTAGTATAATTCCATAACTCCACCATAAATCCATAATAAAATTAGAAAAAAGCTCCTTTCCTTTGTAGGTTTGTAATTGGTATCTGGTGCCTAAAACCTCTCTTTATGATCTTTATAGACTTAATTGTAATTTAACTCCCATCATTAAAACCATTGATGAATCACACTGGATTTATAAAATTTTAGAAGAAAATTTTAGTGAACATCCATTAAAACTATGGCAACGTAGTCCACGTTATTGTAGTTTAAAATTAAAAGACCCTAATGTTATCATTAGAGTAAGACCAATGATCTATACTAGACAAGATATAGATGAATTTGATATTCAACTCCAGGAACTTTTAGACAAAAAGTTAATTGAAGAAACTAGAAGCCCTCACTCTAGTCCAAATTTTTATGGTAAGAAATCATCTTTGAAATTAAAAGAGGAAAAGTCCGAATGGTAGTCAACTATAAGCGGCTAAATGAAAATTTAGAATTGGATGGATATTTTATTCCACGAAAAGATGTTTTGATTAACTTAACCAAAGGATCAAAAATCTTTAGCAAATTTGATTGTAAAAGTGGATTTTGGCAAATTCAATTGACTGAAGAGTCAAAAAATTGACGACTTCAAGACACCTAGAGGACATTACCCTTTGTAATGTTATGCCTTTCGGATTAAATATTGCACCACAGGTATTTCAACGGTGGATGGATACAATTTTTAAAGACCTTAAAGATTGTTGTGTAGTTTATATTGATGATATACTTATCTTCTCTAAAACCAAGGAGGAACATAAGAAACATTTAAAATTAATTTGTGAAAAATTCCAAAAACATGGAATTATTTTGTCTCCAAAAAAGATTGAATTAGAAAAAGAATCAATTGAATTTTTGGGAATAATTTTAGACCAGAAAGGTTTAAAATTACAAGAACATATTTTGTCCAAAGTACGAGATTTTCACGATACTCTCGAAAATATAACGCATAATTCTGAGTTTATTAGGCATTTTAAATTATGGACGAAATTTTATTAAAAATCTTTCAAAAATAGAAATTCCTTGGTTAACCAAATTAAGGAAAAATGTTATTTTTGAATGGACAACAGAAGATGTTGCTTTAATTAAACAAATTAAAGAACATGTTAAAACTTTACCAGATGTTTATCTTCCTAAAACAGGTGATAAATTAATTTTAGAAACAGATGCCTCAGAAGCATGCTGGGGATGTGTTCTTAAAGCTATACCCAGTAATTTATGGCATGATAAAGAGATACCTTTATCAGAAAATGGGATTAGACCAAGAAAAAATTCAATACCCATAAAATTACAAAAAGAAGAATTAATTTGTGGATATAATTCTGGAACATTTAAACCAAATGAACAGAAATATATTATATTTGAAAAAGAATTACTTGCAATAAAATTAGCAATAAAGAGTTTTCATATTTATTTAGCCCCAGAAAATTTTATTGTACGCACTGATAATAAGGCAGTAAGAGATTTCTTGATCAATAAAAAACCTATTGAGCAGGGAAGACGACTAGCCTGGTATAATAAAATTTCTGAGTATACTTTTGAAGTAGAACATCTTAAAGGAACTAACAATTTTCTTGCAGATTTTCTTAGCAGAAATTGTTTCAGAAAATTAAATTGCTAAACAAGTAAATTTAATTTTTGCAGAAGACCTCTAGACCAAGAGGAAACAATGGATAAGGGTAAACAACCCGCTCAAGGAGATTGGGTGACAATTGCCAAAAAGGCAAACCCCAAACAAGAAAGAGTTTATGTTGTATTCTCAGGAAAACAACCTGGAATTTACACAGACTGGAACGAAGCCAATATTCAAGTTTGCGGATTTCCAGGAGCCAGTCATAAATCATATGATAGCATGACCAAAGCTAAAAAAGCTTTTTACAGTGCACCAGCCATGCCTATTTTTCAAAGGAATCAAATGAGAACTAACCCAGTTCCAACTAATATTCAGACATCTAGACCAGATGAATCTGAAATAAAAGATTTTTCAACCTGGTATATCCAGAGAAATTTATACAGAACTCAATGGAGTTTGGAAAACTCACATTGTAGACAACAAAGTGAAATTTCGAAAACACATGGGAGCTTTGGCCAACAAATTAGCTGAGCAAACAGCTAAATTAAAAGGTTTGCAAAATCTTTGTTTCAATATTCTTAAACAAATGAATTGGAATGAAGATTTTAATTTTGAAAAAATAAATAATTTTCTTCAACTATCAGACCTCATATCAGATGAGTTTTCTGATCCAGTTTTTGAACAAATAAAAAGAATTTGTCTTTTGAAAAAGCAAGAACTTTGCTTCCAAAAGAAATTTTATGTTAATCAAAATCGAGTTGAAGATCATCATGATAAGATTAGACAAATCTTAGAACGATCTTATGATAAATTAAATTTGAAAGATGGAATTCCCAAAATAACCATCATGGCAAACCATGACATGTGGTTTTTTGAGGATATAGATTGGGGAATAACTAATCAAGTTATTTTTCAAATACTAGATCCAATCCAATGGATAGATTTTCCAATGATCATCAAAACAATGCTCTCATGGATAGTAAAAGGCTTTCGATGGAGCAAATATTTTACTTTCGGATCTCCGACCTTTGTTGGTTGGCGAGAACGAGAACATTTTTTCCAACCATACGATTTGGTATCTTAAAAAGCGAAGATTTTGAATTTGAAGATGATTATTTAGATGAAGATCACGGAGAGAAAGATTGGAAAATATCCAAAACTTTCTTTAACGAGAATATTGGATAGACAGTCTAATATCTGCTTTCTAGCGGCGTCCAACATCCATGGCTCAAAAAATTGCCATTTATGGTTACAGATGGAAGAATATTATTTGTAACTCATTTTCCCATAACATATCAAAGGTCTCAACACAAATTAATGAGGCTCTTGACATGTTAATTAATCTCAAAGAGGAATAATTTGGATCTTCCGTTGGAACTAGCCATGACCTGGATGATGTAGAACATTTTCAGAATGAGTAATACAGCCAAGATCCGGATTCTCCTCCATCAGAGACTGATGAAGAATATCACAATCTCATCAACAGGATGGAAGCATAGTGGACCCCACTATCAAATGCAGTTGCCTCCTGATCGGCTCCAACCTTATCCAGGACACGTGGAGCAACCTGCATTATTCGGCGGAAAGTGATCAACCACATACTTTCAAACCGCTACACGACAAACCCAAATTTCAAAGCTTATCTATAATCTCTCTCTTTGAAAACCGGGGAGGATAGACATGTATAGTGTATGTATATAATTGTAGTAAAAAGATTATATGTATATAATATGCATATAATTGTACACTTTCATAATTGTCTCTTCTTTATAGCCTTTGTTTTGTTTTTTGTATTTAATAAGCCTATGACTAGGCTTGTACACTTTGTCAAAGAAGTTGTAGCTCTTAGACGTAATAGCCATTACAAGATTAGATATGGTAGATATGCCATAACTCTTGGCTTTTGTTTGTATATGCACTATGTATTCTATAAATTGGCATTCATGCCAATGAAGAAAGTAATGTAAATTCCCTTCAACGTCTCTCCATCTTTTTGCTTGTCTATATTCTCTTTAGTATAATTCCATAACTCCACCATAAATCCATAATAAAATTAGAAAAAAGCTCCTTTCCTTTGTAGGTTTGTAATTGGTATCAGAGCCCAATCTATCAGAGTTTCTTTTAGGAAATTTATTACAACCAATTTTCCAATTTTCTTTTAAAATTTTATCACAACATTTTTGACCGTATTGTGAGTTGGAAATTTGATTTTTTATTTGTTTTTTCGCCTTTACTTCTAGACATCGATTTGCTATCTCTCTTAGAACATAATTAATGCGAAAACCAAGATTATCATTTTCTTCCTTCCCCATTTTTTTGAGAAAAGCAGGATAGTTTTTAATACATAACTCATCCCATGGACTAGGGAGTTTATGAAAAAATTGATCTAACCAAGGTTGATTTGCTGGTGGATCAATAAGATAATAATATTTTTTAAAAGTTTGAACATAGTCTTCAAAAAGACAAATATTACATAATTCTAATTTAGTCAAAATATAATTTGCATCTTCTTGCAAATTAGTATCTCCATAATAACCACATAAATTTTCTTTTATGAGTTTTGCAAATTCAGCTAAAATTGTGTCAAGTGTGAGAAAATTTGTTAATAAAGCCGTTTTTTGACTTTTTCCAATTTCAGATTTTTCCCACTGTCTTAACCATTGCAACACATCTCCCTGGAGAGTTGCTGCAATATAATCAAGGAATTTTTCCTTTGACCAACTATTTTTATAATTGGTAATAATGATGGACAAGGATTGTGCCCAATCATCTATTGCTTGTGGTTGATCCTTAAACGGAACATGAGACAAGTCTAAATAAGTACCAATTATATGCATATTATATACATATAATCTTTTTACTACAATTATATACATACACTATACATGTCTATCCTCCCCGGTTTTCAAAGAGAGAGACTGTTATAGATAAGCTTGAAATTTGGGTTTGTCGTGTAGCGGCGGCTGAAAGGATGTGGCTGATCACTTTCCGCCAAATAATGCAGGTTGCTCCACGTGTCCTGGATAGGGTTGGAGTCGATCAGGAGACAACTGCATTTGATAGTGGGGTCCACTATGCTTCCATCCTGTTGATGAGATTGTGATATTCTTCATCAGTCTCTGATGGAGAATCGGATCTTGGCTGTATTGCTCATTCCGGAATTGTTCTACATCATCCGCGGTCATGGCTAGTTCCAACGGAAGATCCAAATTATTCCTCTTTTTGAGATTAATTAACATGTCAAGAGCCTCATTAATTTGTGTTGGAGACCTTTGATATGTTATGGGAAAATGAGTTACAAATAATATTCTTCCATCTGTAACCATAAATGGCAATTTTGCTGAGCCATGGATGTTGGACGCTGCTTGTGAAACAGATATTAGACTGTCTATCCAATATTCTGTTGTTTTCCTGAGAATACAACATAAACTCTTTCTTGTTTGGGGTTTGCCTTTTTGGCAATTGTCACCCAATCTCCTTGAGCGGGTTGTTTACCCTTATCCATTGTTTCCTCTTGGTCTAGAGGTCTTCTGCAAAAATTAAATTTACTTGTTTAGCAATTTAATTTTCTGAAACAATTTCTGCTAAGAAAATCTGCAAGAAAATTGTTAGTTCCTTTAAGATGTTCTACTTCAAAAGTATACTCGAATTTTATTATACCGGGCTAGTCGTCTTCCTGCTCAATAGGTTTTTATTGATCAAGAAATCTCTTCTTGCCTTATTATCGGTCGCATACAATAAAATTTTACGGGCTAAATAAATATGAAAACTCTTTATTGCTAATTTTATTGCAAGTAATTCTTTTTCAAATATAATATATTTCTGTTCATTTGGTTTAAATGTTCCAGAATTATATCCACAAATTAATTCTTCTTTTTGTAATTTTATGGGTATTGAATTTTTTCTTGGTCTAATCCCATTTTCTGATAAAGGTATCTCTTTATCATGCCATAAATTACTGGGTATAGCTTTAAGAACACATCCCCAGCATGCTTCTGTTTCAAAGAGAGAGACTGTTATAGATAAGCTTGAAATTTGAGCTGGTTTGTCGTGTAAGCAATTTGAAAGGATGTGGCTGATCACTTTCCGCCAAATAATGCAGGTTGCTCCACGTGTCCTGGATAGGGTTGGAGTCGATCAGGAGACAACTGCATTTGATAGTGGGGTCCACTATGCTTCCATCCTGTTGATGAGATTGTGATATTCTTCATCAGTCTCTGATGGAGGGGAATCCGGATCTTGGCTGTATTGCTCATTCCGGAATTGTTCTACATCATCCGCGGTCATGGCTAGTTCCAACGGAAGATCCAAATTATTCCTCTTTTTGAGATTAATTAACATGTCAAGAGCCTCATTAATTTGTGTTGGAGACCTTTGATATGTTATGGGAAAATGAGTTACAAATAATATTCTTCCATCAGAACCATAAATGGCAATTTCTTTGAGCCATGGATGTTGGACGCCGCTTGAAAGCAGATATTAGACCGCCTATCCAATATTCTGTTAAAGAAAGTTTTCGGATATTTTCCAATCTTTCTCTCCGGTGATCTTCATCTAAATAATCATCTTCAAATTCAAAATCTTCAGTTTCTTTAAGATACCAAATCTGGTATGGTTGGAAAAAATGTTCTCGTTCTCGCCAACCAACAAAGGTCTTTGGAGATCGAAAGTAAAATATTTGCTCCATCGAAAGCCTTTTACTATCCATGAGAGCATTGTTTTGATGATCATTGGAAAATCTATCCATTGGATTGGATCTAGTATTTGAAAAATAACTTGATTAGTTATTCCCCAAGAATCTATTACTTCAAATAATGTTCAGATTCCTATTTTTCTAGGAACAAGAAAAATGGATAGATTTTCCAATGATCATCAAAACAATGCTCTCATGGATAGTAAAAGGCTTTAACGATAGACTATAACTAAATGGTGATACAATAATAATGTCATGGTATAACCGTTGTAATAATTTTTTTGTTTTTTTATTTTTATATTTTAATGAAGAGATGTATTATTGGGTAAAGAATAACAACTAGGGAGCCCAAGATACAAATTCTATGGGCATTATAGTTGGGCTTATCTTTGTTGTTAAACTCCAACTTTTATATAGATTTGGGCTAAAAATCTAGTTGAAGAAATGTGCAGCCCATTACTTGGGGTGGACTACAAGGATCATGTTTCACTATCTTTTGTGACCAATGCAAAGCCCATCCTTAATTAAAAGGCCCAAAACATATCCTATGTCACAAACTTTACTAGGAAAAGTTTTTAGATATTTTAAAACTATTACCCTGAATTGTCTATGTGGTATTTTAGGTTAATAAAAAATTGTAACATCTTTTATCTCCTAACAATTTAATGTAGGTGAGTCAGTGTCTTATTTGTAAATTTTCCATCACATATTGATTTATAACATTATATAAACAATGTCATATAATGGCCCCGTTTGGTAAAGTTGTGGGAAAGTGATTATAGATTATAACTTAACAGTTTATAGCTTATAACTATGAACATAATCTGATTTTTAATTTATAAATTACGCTTCTCCTTCCCCACTCAAAGAATAAGTTGATTTTTTACTTATAAAAAGTTATAATATGTATTGTTAAACTGAACCAAACACATCAAAATAACTTAAATTAAGTTAAAAGTTGAAATAAACTGAAAATAAACCCTACCAAACAGGGCCAATGTGCTCGATGAGTAAATAATTACCCACTTATCCCAACCCAACCTTTAACCTTTGCTGTTTTGGTGTATATCATTCAACTTCAGCTAGGAAGATATACTTGAACGCATTAAGTGAGAATTTAGGTCTCGTTTGGAAGCATGTTATTTTAATAACTTTTTAACTTTTTACGAAAAAATGTATAAAAAAATAGAGAGTGATGTGATAGCTTATAATGATTTTTTTAAACTTTTTGACTAAAATATATAGTTGACAAGTGAGGCCTTAGCATTGAAAAAAGCCAGGGAACTAGAAAAAACAGTTTATAAAGTGGTCAAAAAATAAAATATACAACGCAATGTGAATTACATTAAAAATAAATTTTTGATTACTTTGTTGGGTTCATATTTAGCGTTTTACATGCTTTGGGTATTATAATGATTGTCTAAAAAAAAAAAAAATGAAAATGTTTCACATAATTTGAAACCTAAATATTGGGGTTTTGATATGCATGGTTGGCTTCAGAAACCGAAACTCGGCAGTTTGAACATGATTTGCAGATGATTACATGTCTATCTAAAATTTAATCTCAACTTGAAATGAGTCGAGAAAACCTCAACATAGTTTGAAATTTGGTAAATTAAGAATAATGAAATGCTTTATCCGATCGATTTATGCAGGTAGAAGATGATGGTGGGTGAAGACCTTCCGACCATAATGAATTAGAGAAAAATACTTTACAAACTAATAAATTTTAATAATTTTTCGTACTAATTGATGTCTTATACAATAATGAAATTTTAAACTATGAAACATGACCTACTTAAAAAAACACGATAAATGCCAGACCAATCACTTAAAAAAAGATATAAAGTTTATTAATTTGTATAGGATTAACTAGTTTTAATCAATAATGCGTGCACATTTGTTTGTGTATTAAGTAACAACTTAGGTCATGGCCTATCTCATCCACAGGGGTTGAATTTTAAGAGATTCTATATATTTCTTTTCTTTTGCACCATGCAATAGTAATCAAAACAAATGGCACATATAGTTGAATTGATCTTCATAATAACAACTTAATACTATTAGCTACTCATTCTTATCTTCTTCATTATAAAGTCTCCATCAAAACATCCATTGAGGTCAATATACATGCTTAACTTTCTTTAGCTACCTTCCTATATTTGAGGATACACACAAAAATTAAATAATAAAAAAAAGAAGAAAACTTTGAAAATGAGCTTGACTTTTTATTAAATGATAGTAACACTTAATGAGGGTAGTTCTTATTTTCTCCAAACCATTTGGATTACAAAATCAACAATCTTACGTGTACATAGAAAAAAGTTCATGTAAAAATACATAAAAAATTAATATGTGATTCAGATTTATTCTGTACACTCTGTATATTACAAAACTTAAATGTTTGATATAGATATGATCAATCCTATAGAAACACATGTTTTGGCAACAATTATTCAGTACAGACATTATGTCAAACTTGCTTGGTAAGATCTATATATTTAAAGGAGAATTTTTCAACATGATCCTCACGAAATCCATGCAAATTATTTTGATAGTTTGGTATTGCCTTGAACAAAGCAAAGCTTCACAAGAAAAAGGTTGTTTATGTGTGTTAGGTCAAAGACATCGGCTTTGCGTAGCAAAATTCCACTTGCGAATAATTTTTTTAAAAGGAAAAATTGAGAAAAAGGGCTTTGAGCATAGTGTTCTATAACTATTAGAAAAAGGAAAATTTGCAGTGCTTTGACAATTAACACGTAGTATGTGATAAAGATGTTTAGAGTTTTTTGAAAGAGTCAATCGGCACAAGGAACCACTCGTGTGAGATCAGGCCAGTTGATTTTTAAAATGCCCTAAAGTGGCCAGATTGATTAACTAATGTGATCATAATCACTCGTCATGTTACAACTCTGGGAATGAGAATGGGTAAATATGTCTTTCTCAACTAAACATCAAGAGAAAGCTAATTCATCACGCGGTGATACTTTTTGAATCTAAATATAGGAGCACTTTGGAAAGATTAGTAAAAAGTCAGCTTTTTGACTTTTTAGCTTTTTTAGCCAAAATAACCCAATTTTTTTGCCAAAAAAGTCATCAAAAATGTCAAAAAGTTAATTTTTTACTAACTTCCTAAAACACCATATAAAATTCAATAAAGAAAGAACTTAATTGACTAGGTCAACTCTTTAATGCCATAGCTTCTTGAACTCAAATTCAATGTGCCTAAGATAGAAGCAACATTTTACGTCCCAAAACTCTCTGTGTGCCTCCTTACAAGCAACCAGTACTACAATTCAGATAAGAGATAAAGTTTAACTACCCAAAAAAACTTGTATAATAATTTATTAAGAACACATTATTCAATCTTATTTTGCAAGTGGATCTTACAATTTATGATATACAAACCATTTTTCTTTTTTGTTGTCAATGATGTGCGATTTAAATGGATTTGTCTTTGACTTTGGAGGACAACTATATAAATTGAAAACTAGCATAGGTAAGCCATTAATTAAGGGGCAAATTGCAGGAAGAATCGTAAAATTAAATGGTTTGAATTCAACTCTTGTTGATGCTTCGTGAGATTAATCGATATTATAATTTACAAGTAACTGTAAATATTTGAAATGTATTCTGAAGAAAATTGTAAGTACTCAAAGTAAAAATGTAATGAATATAAAAAAGAGTTGAATTACTCCCAGTATAATTTGGACTAGAAGGTATTGTTTGGACCCGCGAGACCCACTACGGGTCTATTTTGATGATTTGAATAGTTCACTTTGTAAGTCTTTCGTGTATATTTTTCACAAAAAAAATTAAGTCAATATAATAATTTTAGCTTATTCAATTTATTGCGTTTGTTACAAAAAAAAAAAATGAATGGATTATTTTTAAAAAAACATTGTCGTTCATTTTTTTACACAAATGTAAATATCAATTGTTTAAAAAAATATAATAAATTGAGTAAGTTATGATTATCAGATCGAGGTTGTTGTTGTTAAATAATTCGAATCATCGAAATGAGATCCGTGGTAGACCCTAAGACCCAAACAACACCATCCGGTCTAGGTTATAGAATGTAGGCAATCCAACTCCTAAAAAGAATAGCTAGTTAATTACACATGGATAAAATATTCTAGATAATGAATTTATATTTGTTTTTCATATAATAAGGTTGATTATGTCAACTAAACACAGAGTTATATATGTCATATTTATATAAGCATTTTATTTTATTTTATTTTATTTTATTTCTAAAGCCATGTCAAATGCATTTTTTTCATCATTAAAGCTATGCATAAAACAGTTTTCTCATTAGATTTTTATACTATTAAACACAAAGATAGTGATGTTCACAAAAGTAACTAGATATTTATGTTTAATGATAAGAAAATTAGATAAAAAAATATCTTCATGTATATCATTTTCTCCCATTTTCATATGTTCAACAAACATCTACACTTCGTTCAAAAAAAAAAAAAAAAAAAAAAAACAAACATCTACACTATTACAAAACTCAATGTATGCATGAATTAATAATGCCAAAAAATGGATGAAAAGCTAGTTGTTTCGTTTTGCCGACCTCTTTGCATGTAGGCCATAGATGAACAAGCCAACATATAAACAATGAGAAGGACCATTGCAGAAAAATTTAGAGAGAGAGAGAGAGAGAGAGATGTGAAAACACACTTTGTTGCTAGGTTGCGTATTGTGATGGTCATTAGCTAAAGCTATTATTAATGAGGGTAAATTACACTTACATCATTTGAGATTTGAGTTTAATACATATTACTCTCTGACGTTTGAGATATTATATTAATCTCTTGTCATTGTAATTATTTAGATAAAATGAAATTATTAAACTTATGCACTCTCTTTTTTCTTAGTTTGTTTTACATCAAAACATACCATATAACTCTGTTTTTCTCAAAGCGTTCCTCTTGACATACCATATAAGTAGTGTGACATTTAACATCCAAAATATACACATATAACTGTGTTTTTCCTCAAAGCATTCCTCTTGACACAATTTGGTATAAAAACATTTCTTTTCTTTCACATTCCCATCATTACTCCCAAAAGAAAATATTTTAAAATCTCATTCTTTCTTTGATAAAATTTCTTACGTTAACATAAAAAAATCTCACTTAAACAATCCTTTTGAAAATATAACCCCATATGCAAATCATAATCCCCATCTTACCTCTCAATACACCATAAGTATTTACATCTCAATATATATATATATATCTACAACCTTCCCTGACCATAGGCCCAAGGATTTAAAAAGACCGGTATGAAAACCGTTAACACATATATTCATTCAAATGAGATTACTGAAGTAAAACATACTGCCAATCTCATTTCCACAACATGAAAACCGATAACACGTATAAATATCCAAATGAGATAACTGAAGTAATACATACTACCAATCTCTTCTCTACGGGCCTACAGCATGGATGACAGATCCAACAATACTAATAACACATAACACTTTACCGGTCTCACCCAGAAGAAGGTGCTCCTCAGGTCATACTTTACCGGGCACAAACCGGAAGGGAACGAAGAACCTATCATAATGTGCCACGCTTTGCTGGCTACAATACGGCGGGAAACGGACCCCCTTTTCACACTTTACCGGACGTAAACCGGAAAGGACGAGAAAACCTCTGTCAATGAGCCACGCTTTGCCGGCTTAACATGGCGGGTAACGGACCCCCAAACATCATCACAATAAAATATAATCATGCTAACCAACATCAATAATACATTGTGTAATACATATACCTAGTCCGATCACCACCATAACAATCACTATCAGTTAATTACATTAACTCATTTCTTTTAAAATATACTCCGCGAACCATCATCCCACATGGGTTTTCCTTCATTTCAAACATTCCTAAAACACATCATGGGGTACTAAACATCAAGACCATAATTATTCAACAATAGTCTCTCAACGGAAACAACACTTACAAACGTTCCAATTACCTCTTTAATAACATAATTCATAACTCAACAATGGAATTATCTATTCACAATGTGCACTTCCAACCAACAACTTATCATCTCATATCGCACAGTCCATCCCACACTAGTACACATGGCATATATTTAACAATAATCCATACTATCCTCCACCGATGGCCGAGGACAAACTCTAGACGCCAATTACATAATTCGAAATAATAGATACACCTTTAGGTAATTCCACATTCCCGTTCATCATAAACTCTCAAGTTTTATAAAAAGGGATAATTGGTTCCATTTTGTTTTGAAAATAAAACCTTACTACTCCAAATCTCGACAAACACCACAATGGCCACGTCCACTAACATTAATACAAAACCCCAATTATTCCTAAACAACCACATCATAACCCCAATACCATTTAACATTAAACTTCTCTTTAATATTCCAAATCAATAACCAAAATACCAAATCTTTCCAATTTATATCCTAAACATGATTTATTACCCACAACCAGTTATATACACAATCCACGAACTCACCAATATAAACCCAAACTCCACCCATATGCTTTTTAACAAAAACCAGCAATAAACTATGTTTTTAAATGCCATAAAAATTACCACAAGTCTATCTATAGTGAGGTATTAAAAAGAAATTCATGAATCCTTACCTCTTGAAGTGAAGGGGCAAGAAGCCGAAAAACCACCGGCAACGAAAACACAATCCGCTCAGATCAAAATGAAGCCCTCGCGACCCTCTACATTTTGATCTATAGGACTAGGGGTAGAAAATAGTTGTAACTAGATGAAACCCAAGTTTTTAGGTCCAAGAAACCTGAAATGGCAAAAAAGAAAGAGAGAGAAGAGAGAGAAAAATAAAAAGTGACTTTTTCAGCGCACTACAACCTTATATAGACGTGCAGACCACTCGAGTGCAAGAAGTGACGCTCGAACATCCAGACACAAAAAGTGTGACCGTTCAAGCGCATGAACTGTCGCTCGAGTATATAATACAAACTCTTAGACGTTTTATAGACAAGTGACCACCGCTCGAGCACAAGAAGTATAGCTTGAGCGAACACCGCTTGAGCGAATAATGACAATTCTTAATATCTCTACAGGACCTGCAAAAGTGTTGGAAGTTCACAATGACCGCTCGAGCGCAGAAGCAAAATTCTGGGCAACAACAGCTTGAGAACACAAGTCACTAACTTGTTTCCAATGTAAACAAGACACTCCAATAACCAAACCCAATAAATAATGAGTAGACGCTAGACATGATAAAAGGTAATGAAACCCAGATTCAAAATATCAACGGGTTGGATTCAAACCAAGGTCGCTATAAAAATCGACAAAAAAATATTGTTTTATCCATAAAATAGGTGTACATAAAATATCTAAAAGACTATTTTTGTTAAGTTTAATCATTAAGACAATATAAATTTTACCTACCTTTCCAAAATAACCTTTACCCACAATACCAGTTGTTGATAACTACGGCAAGTAAGCAAATTTTATGAGTTCACTATCAAGTCTGTCCCTTTACACTTTTTTTTGGTTGACAAACTAAACTTTTGGTGTCTATAATTTGTATTGTCTTAATTTAGGGTTGATTTCAGAATTAACTATTTTAGTTAATTTTTTTAACTTTACAAAAAGATAAAAAAAATAAAAATAAAAAGAATTGTTGATTATTATTATTATTATTTTATTTTTTTTTGAACACTGAGAACAATTGACTATTTGATAGTGATTTTTTGACTATTTTAATATGTTTTAGATGTATCAATTTTTTTTTTTTAGAACATTATGTCAATTTAGCCCAATTAATAACACCCCCTAAAAATTGAATAGAAATTAAAAGGGCATAGACAATTTTAAATTAAATGCCAACCTTAAATCACTTTATGGGGTGTGAATGAAATATTTTGCCCCTTTATTTCAGTCCAATTTTTAAAGAGGTGTTACTAATTTTATTAAATTGACACAATATGAAGAATTGATAGGTAAAAGTGATACGATAAAATTTACAAAGACTAAATTGATAGTATAAATAAATTATAAAGATTATCAGTATAATTTAAGTTTTTCTTTTTCTTATATATACCATATATCGCTTTGATGTTGCAAAATAAATATTAAAAAGATTTTCTTCAATGGCAGGAGAAGTTTCGTATTTAAATTAATTAATTAAGGTTATCTTTGAATTATAAATTTGTAAAGAAAAAATGAAATAAAAAAATAAAATAAAACAAAAGAAATTATAATTATTTATTTTTTTGGGTGAATATATTATAATTATTTATTACATTTCACTTTCAAATTTTCCTTTCATAAATTCAAATCCAAACATAAGATAAACACTACCTTAAATATTTCACTTCAATAATATTAAAATGAATATATCTTTTTGTCATTATTTATTTATTTAATGATGTGGTATATTCATATTTGTCAGGTATAATAATGACTCGCCTATATAAATGTCATTGATATTTAACTAAAGTAGATGTAACATGAAAATAAAAAAATAAAAATGTGATAATAAAAAAAATATTCTAAACAAATCTTTTTTTTTATTTTTACTTAAATATAGTTTTTAAAAATTTAAAAATAATTTTATTTTGGTCAAACTTCCTTGTCTATACTTTTCAACAAATTTTTGGACATATATGGGGACAACCTTTGTGCAAATGTCATATTATTAATAATGATTGGATGGGTTTAGAGATCAAAGAAGATAAGTTCTCCAGATTTTTTTTTTAAATTTAAAAAAAATAATGAAAAAATTTATAATTTTTATATGATTTTATCTTTTATGAGGGTGAAAATAATTAAAAATAATTTTTTTAGTATTTGTTTTTTAAACTAGTTTTTTTTCTTAAAAAAAATTTGAACTTATTTTAAAAATGAAATCAAACCGAGAGAGGCTTACAAAAAATTTTTTAGGATAAATTACTGTAACAATCCAGATTTTTAATTATTCTGTTAATTTATTATATATTAGTATGCGTAATTTTGTAAAATAATATAATTATTAAAATTTTATGGATCAAAATATAAATAATAAATAATAATAATAGGTGTGATATTAAAATAAATAATTAATTTTCTGTTAATATATGATGAAGTGTAATTTAATTAAGAATTAATTAATCTATATAATTATATCATCAAAATGTATTTTACATATGTTTTGACTTACCAAAATCTATTTTATACGAGTATGTTTTATTAGTATATTAATAAAAGTTATGTTTTATAAAGGTTTCAGTTACGTGGAATATCTTCTGAATCCTATTTGTTCTAAAGGAAATCCATGGATATGTTTGTTTTACTTTTCAAGATATTTGACTATGACCTTATATACAATTATGTTTTGTAAGTACCACCACGAGAGTCCTATGCCTTGGGGGACTTAAATAACAATTGGCCTCTGTTTGATTAATTTGTGGTCCTCTGTTTGTCATGGATCTATTGATCTCTGTTCTGTGCGGACCAAAGTGCTGTACGGAGCGAAGTGCTACATTATTATGGGAGCCACCTCTAGAATCCGTACGAGCCACCTCTTGAATCCGTACCTCTGTTATGTGCGGACCAAAGTGCTGTGCAGAACTAAGTGTTACACTATTGTGGGAGCCACCTCTAGAATCCGTACGAGCCACCTCTTGAATTTGTACATCTGCTTTCGATACTTCGTGACGTGTTCTGCTCGCTTGCATCAGTGGTTATGGTCATTTACTTACATAATTTCTGTATTTCAATTTCTGGCACTTAACTGATTTGTTTACCAAATTACCGTGGTTATAGTTATTTATTTACATAATCTCAATTTTGCTACTTAAATGATTATTTGTTTCGACTAAGTTATCTTAAATGTTTTGGCCGAACTAACTATCTATGGTTATTTCGTGTCCCTTATACTCTTGGTATAATATTTCTCACTCTGCCATGTGCTTATAGTTGTTTACTAATTTTCAGGAAATAATGCAATTCAGAAATAGCCTTTGGAAAGTCTTAGATGCGGGGTTGCGGAATAAACACACACAGAGTATTTTTATAATATTTTTATATGTAAATATCGGCCTTTTTGGTCAATGAATTTTGTAATAAAAATAGAAGTTCCGATGATTATTTTGATACCCTTACTTAAATATTTCTTCCGTTTGCGTTTATTAATTTGTTTAAGAATTGGCCGGAGGTAACTTCAGTTACTGGCTATCACGATACTTAACCCTTAGGTGCGGGGAGCAGGTTGTGACAATTACAAGTACGCTCTTTGAAATTTGCTTAAAATATAAATTGCCCTTACAGTTTAGAAATTACAAATACATCATTTCCATAATTTCTTATTTAACAAAATTAATAGAAAAATAAAATTTCTAAGGTGCCGTTTGGTAACACTTACGTTTTCAGTTTTCTGTTTATATTTACAAAAATTTTAAAAACTCAAATAAAAACTTATTTGGTAAAATTTTTGATTTATAAATCAGTGGTCTCAGTTTATAAATTTGGCCAAAAAATGAAAACACAAAAAATGTGTTTCCATTTTGAGTTTTCAGTTTTTTTTTTTTTTATCACCTAACACTAGCCACCACCCGCCACCATTTTCCGCCACCACCACCCACCACCCACTCCCCACCACTACCACCCACCACCTGCCACCACCCGCTGCCACCACCACTCGCCGCCCGCCACCCACCCCTCGCCACCACCACCATCACCACCCACCTGCCATCCACCCGCCACCACTCACCATCCGCCATTACTATCCACCGCCAGCCACCACCACCCGCCACCTACTTGCCACCACCACTCACCACCCACCTGCAACCACCATCCACCCACCACCACCAGCCATCTGCCATCGCCACCACCATCACTCACCACCCATTTGCCACTACCACCGCCACCACCACCCATTCGCTACCACCTACCACCCGCCACCGTCACCCACCCACCCACTATCACCACCCGCCACCCGCTATTCGCCACCCACCATCACACCCGCCATCCGCCACCACTACCACCACCACCACCACCCACTTGCTACCACCCACTACCAACCACTATCACCCATCCACCCACTACCACCACCCGCCACCTACCCGCCGCCACTACCACCACCCATTCGCTACCATTCACTACCTGCCACGGTCACCCACCCACCCACCACCACCACCACCCACCTGCCACTACCATCCACCGCCCGCCACCTACTTGCTACCACCACTCACCACTCACCTGCCACCACCACCACCCACCACCACTAACAACCACCCACCCACCCACCCACCCACCACCACCACCATCACCCACCATCCACCTACCACCACCACCCACTACCACCTACCACCCGCCACACCCACCCACCCACCCACCCACCCGCCCACTACCACTACCACCTGCAACCTACCGGCTACCACCTATCACCACCCGCCATCCGCCACCCACCTGTCACCACCACCCGCCACCCGCCACCACCACCCACTCACTACCATCTACCATCTGCCACCGTCACCCACCTACCCACCATCACCACCCGCCATCCGCCACCCACCTGCCACCACCATCCACCACCCGCCATCACCACTACCACCACCCACTTGCTACTACCCGCTACCGTCACCCACTCACCTGCCACCACCACCCACCACCCACCACTCACCACCCGCCACCACCACCACCCACTCGCTAACACCCACCACCCGTCACCGTCATCCACCCACCCACCCACTACCACCACCACCACCCACCACCCACCACCACCAGCTACCCACCACCCACCGTCACCACTTTCCACCACCCACCTGCCACCACCCACCACCACCAGCTATCCACCACCCACCGTCACCACTTTCCACCACCGTCTTTCGCCGCCACTTGCCACTACTTGCCATTTCTCACTCTTTTTAAAATTTTTTAAACATTTTTTGTCAATTACCAAACGCGTTTGTAGTTTATATTTTTCTAAAAATAAACAAAAAATAAACAAAAACCAGTTTATAAAATTTTTGTAAATATAAACTGAAAACGTAAACGTTACCAAACACACCCTAACTATTCTTTTATATAACAATTAAATTATTATAATTGTTAATTGAAATATATATTTGACATTATTAAAACTGTTAATTGATGTAATAATTTATTAATAAAAATAGTCATTTATTATGCTATTAGAAATTTGAAGGGAATGGGATGTAATTTTCAAAATCACAAGAGACAATTCATATTTTAAGAAAATCTCAGAGAGTGTATCTATAGATTATCCTGTCTTTTTTAATTAACAAATCTAGTGCTTATCATTTGTGCTTTAAAATTTAAAATTCAATTATTGCATATTACATCTGCAAGTAAAAATAAAAAATAAAAAATAAACTTGTCTTACCTTTTTTCATAAAAATTTCATTGAATCCTCTTAACACTAGTTGAGGGGGTGTGTAACAAGTCCGATAAAAATAATAATAAAAAATAAGATTTATAAAAAAAATAAATTATAAATATACTATCTAAAATTTGCTTAAAATTTAAATCGTCTCTTGTAATTTTGAAAATTACAAATATTTCTTTGATAGATTTTTTTATTTAACAAATCAACAAAAAAAATTTCGTTTTACTACTCTCCTATATAACCATAAAATTACTATATGAATTGTTAATTGAAATATATTTTTAATATTATTAAAAACTAATAATTAACCTAATGATTTATTAATTAAAATATATTTTTAATATCATTAAAAATTAATAATTAACTTGATAATTTATTAATAAAAATGTCACTTATCATGAGATTAACAATTTGAATGGACATAATATAATTTTCAGAATCACATAAAATAATCTGTATTTTAAGTAGATTTTAAAAATATATTTGTAATTTATCTAAAAATTTATTAATTTATATTAACATCTATATATAGTTTTTAGAGAGAGTGAATAGAAGATCAATAATTGGTGGCATAAAAAAGAGAGATGACAAAATAGTATCCAGAAGAGGAGAGAAAGTTAACGGAAGTAGGTAGGTAGGACAATTGATCAGCCTCTCAATTAGCAAGAAGCACAAGGAAGGAATCTTTCGGTGGTCATCAACACTAAAAAAAACATATATATTATTATTTTATAAATTAAAAAAAAAAGTAGAAGGAATCTTTCAAATCAAAGAATAAGAGAGACTCTGTTCACATGCTTTTGGGTCCATCGTCCTACCCTGGGTGAGCAATGATACATTTTCTTAATTTTAAAGTTTTAATTGAATTTTAATAATGTAACAGAGAATAAAAAAACAAAAATGATTAAGAGCTCTAATGAGTTTTAATAGAAGTGGATTTCACTGTGATGTGATATTTTAAACTTTTTTTCTGTCACATTATTAGAGCTTAATTAGAACTTCAAAATTCAAGGATGTATCAAAAAAAACAAAAAAAAATCACATTACAGTAAGATCCGCTCCTATTAGAACTCCTTTATTAGAGTTCTTAATTATTTTTTCCTTGTTGAAGTGGAAAAATTTAGAAATACAAAAAGTTGCAATAAAATACATAATTATGATACATATATTCACATTAATAGATGTAAATAATTTTTATCTCGTATTTATACATTTTGTATTTGAAATTTCCTATATTTCTAATTCAATCATGTTAAAATTGATGAATATATAACATTCAAATGAGTCAAATTTAAATATTTTTAATATATATATATATATATTTTATTTTACATTAACGAGAAGTGTTTCTCCCAAACATACACCGTCTTAAACACACGAATGTCATGTAAATCATGAGGACTCATCCCATTAGGAGTGTAAAATGAATCAAGTTACTTGCTTTTGATTTGTGTTTGTCTTGTTAAAAATTTGTTTGAGACTGGTTTATTATGTAGAAAACTAGAATTCATTTGGAAAATTCGGAAAATTTACCCATAAGTCTTAGTTTTTGAAAAATTGAACCATTTAGTCCTAAAAATTTTCTTATACTCCATTTAGTCCCATTTTATACATCATCATGATGTTCATGATGTAAATGAACATTGGAATATTATAATTTGATGAACATTGGATGTTTGAAATCTAATGTTTGTAACATTAATCTGATGTTTGAAACATTGTAATGGGACCTTTCAGTCTATAAGAAAACTTTTAGGACTAAACAGTATATAAGTTATTAATTTAGGATTTATTGGTACATCCCCCAATTAACTTTTTAAGTAACTTTTTGATTTTTTATAATAAAAAAAAGTAAAAGAAAATGATTTGATAATTTATAATGATTTTTTGATATTCACTAAGTTTGAATAACTTATTACTCTCAATTGAAAATGTTGGATAAATTACACTTTGCTCATTTTATGTTTGATCACTTTCTTACCTTGACTCTTAAAGTTTATTTTTTTTTCATTTTGACCTTTTATGGTTCGAGTTTTTCTCAATGTATTCCTAAAACTAACTCCTGTTAAAAATTGGACAAAAAATAACATATTGACAATTATGTAACGTAAAAATATTTTATTATATATAACTCATATTTCTAATACAAACTCAAATTCTAATACAATAATATATTTTTTTTTATTATGTGACAATTATTGCTTATTTTTCGTTTAATTTTGAACAAAAATTAATTTTAAAAAACTTGAAATATGAAAGGATAAAGTTAAAAAAAAAAAAAACTTTAAGAACTAAGTAACTAAGTATAATGTTTATAGCCATACGCCTTCACAAGTTACAATACGTGTGCTTTTAAATAAAATCATTAAATTCCTTTTTACATCTATTTATGTAAATTACTTAATGCAACTAATGAGAATGATTTCTTCGCCGATGACCTTCAACTCAAGTAGAAAGTGGGGATTTTTTTTTTTGGTAACAAAAATGAATGTGCAGTTAGGTTACTCTACACATTCGTCAGAGAGTATTACCTTTTAATATTCACATATATCTACTGAAACCAACATCGCACCTACATCAAGGCTAAAGCTAAGGTTCCAACATACTTTGAATATTAAGTAGGTGTAACCCCAATAATTTGCTATGAGGAAGACTTGTACTCAAGTATTGAGTGAGGTGGATAAGTTCCTTACCACTAAACTAACAGATCATTGGTAAGTAAATAGTAAGAATTTGAATTCTTGCTTGTGAGAATTGTTCGTTTTATATTTGTTTGAGATTTTTTTTCCTCTTAATTTGAATTTTTTTTTAAAAAATATTAATTATACAAGATATTTGAATTTCTTGTAATTATAATTTGTTAAGATTTATTGTAATATCATACATTAATAAAAAAAAATATGAGACCAAATGTGAGAGAGGAAATTGGGTGTTGAGAGAGAAATTTCAATAATGTGTGTTTAGAATCACCCTCTCAAAACACACTAAAAACTGAGGGTGAGCTTTTCCCCCGTAGTCTTTACCCTTGCATTTGTTTAAAGGCCTTTTTGTGTTTTTCAAATTTGTTGAATTTCTTATATGCTTGCAGTTATCAGTTAAGACTTTTTTTTTTTTTTTTTAAATTATTTTATTTTTTTATAGTAATAGTTGAATATATACTTTTATCTATAATATTGGTAATTCCTCCTATCAATTCAATTCAATTCAAAAAAGAAAAAAAGAAAAAAAAAAGAAAAGAAGATTTTGAACGAATAATTCTATTTACACTCACTTTTGTTTGTTTGTTTGTTTGTTTTTGTTTTTATTTTTGGAGAACATGAAAAGCAGTTGTATTAAAATAAAACAAACAACATACAGATTAAAAAGAAAAATAACAAGACCTTAAAGGGCCAAACAAACAACCAAACAACAAAAACAAATCCGCTAAAAAACCAGTTACAATTCAGGAAAAATCACCAATCTTCTCGTAGGTGTGGTTTGAAAATTTAGATATGTGTCAAACCAAGTAAGATTTGTATCAACACCCGCTGTCGACGTTGACGTTGACGTTGTCCCTATTGCCATTGTTCAACTCCACCACCTCTGCTACCGTATTTCGGATACCACCAGAAGCTCAAGTTGAAGAGGAAAAACACACACAATGGTATAAGAGAAGGCTTGAGAGAAGAGAGAATCATTGTGGGTGTCGAAAATTCAAAAATCTATACCAAAATCGGAAGAGAAACACTCAAAACCCATATTCCAGACATAAAAAGCCTAGATCTACATTTTGAAAGTGCATATCTATACTTTAGCGGTGTAGATCTATATTTTAGAAGTGTAAAAGAAGTCGTCAGAATATCGTCGGAGCACCGCCGAAAATTTCTAGAAAAAGAAGCTCTCTCTCTCTCTCTCTCTCTCTCTCTTTTCAAGCCTTTATTTACACTCACTTTTGTTTGTGTTTACACCCATCATTGGCTTAACTTTTTAATTATGATTTCACACATAAATCAAATTATCTTTATGGACAAAATCTTAATATTCAAAAATTTTCTCCACACCCATTGTCCCATCTTTTCTAATTACTCTGCCACTACCTACTTATCTCTTCCCACTCCCACACTACCTCATATTTTCTAATTATTCTACCACTTTCTACTTATCCCTTCCCACTTCCCTACTAACTCCTTGTCTCTCACTTATTATCACTCACCATCACCATCCTTCTTTTTTACCCACTTATCGTTCGCATGTCCCTTTTTTTACCACCATCTTCTCACTCATCTTTAATCGCGTCTACTTCTCTCCATTCCTCTCTCTCTTTTCAAGCCTTTATTTACACTCACTTTTGTTTGTGTCACACCCATCATTGACGTGACTTTTTAATTATGATTTCACACATAAATCAAATTATCATTATGAACAAAATCTTAATATTCAAAATTTTTCTCCACACCCATTATCCCATCTTTTCTAATTACTTTGCTACTACTTACTTATGTCTCCCCACTCCCCTACTAACTCATTTTCTCTCTCTCTCTCTCTCTCTCTCTCTCTCTCTCTATCACAGTATCACTCACTATTGCCATTCTTCTTCTTTACTTACTTATCGTCCATATGTCCCTTTCTTTACCATTATTTTCTCATTTATCTATAATCGCGTCTACTTCTCTTCATCCCTTCTATACTCTGCAACCTAATTATAATCTCATTTTCTCATTAATATTACATTTGTCAATATAATACAAACAATCAATCATTTTTGTCAAAATAATATAATTAATCAATTTTAATTTTGTTAAAAAGTGAATAGTGATCAGCCTGAATTTTCAAAAAGTGAATAGTAAAGTTTTCAAAAATATTTTTATTTAACTAATATTTAACAAATATATATATTTTAAAAAGATAATATTTTGTGTCAAATAAATATGTATATTAAAAAAATTCAAATTGTTACAAATAATATTTTAGACATCATCAAAATTAAATATGATTAACAATCTCCCCATTTTTTATGATGGCAATATTTGTATAGATTTGACACAAAATAAAATTGACAAAATATTTGATAACCCTGCAACATATAATTTTCAAAAGAAAAAATCATATTTTTTTCTCCCCTTTTGACATCATCAAAATAAAGATGAAGAGAAGAAACAAACACATTTGATAAAATAATCTGAGCAGCCAAAAATAAAATAATTGGCCTTCTGTCTTGTCGGAATCATTGTGGGGATTTTGGAGCATCTCGAGCGCAGAAAATATTGACAAACAAGAGATTTAAGTAGATATGCATCGAGTAATCGATCGATGGAGTGTATAAAAAGTGATACAAATCATAGGCAAAGATACAAAATCATCAAGTGTTAGAGAGAAAAATTTGTTTTAGCTTCTTGTGTAATCATGTCATTCCTTACCTTGTCTATTAATGAGTCGGATCTGCATGAGATGCCTGTAATACAGGCAAATGAGAGAGTACCAGTGACACAGGCACATATTATGCCTGTAAATGAGGGTTCTAGTGTTATTGGTAATCAAAATGATTTCGATACTATTAATAACACTATGGCTCTTAGTACACAGGCCATGACTGCAGTTTCCAATATGGCGCGACGATTACAAGCAAGAGTACAAGAAAATCAACAATGGAGAGATAAGGTGTGCTTGTTAAAACAACAAGTAGTTGATATGTGTAAGGAGAAGAAAGAGTTAAAAAGGAAAAATGCACAGTTGGAGAATGCAGTGCATTATTATGCAACGGTGATAATGCCAAGACTCACAGAAATCAAAAATAGAGAGAGGCATGTAAAAGAGGCTCATGAAAAATTGTTGAGAGAAGTGAAAAAGAAAAAAATCTGTGAAGCCTTCTGAAAATTTACATGTAATCGAGTAATATTTTCTTTTTCTGAAATAAAATTGCGAGCATTTCTTCCTTTATTTATTTATTTATGTTATTTTATTATTATTATTATTATTATTATTATTATTATTCTGTCGTTGCACAAAAAAAATTTGTTTGTTGGTGCAGATAAGGAGTATGACAGACAAGGAGTAAAAAAAAATATGTATATATACTCCCCCTAAAATTATGCACAGAATCTACACATGCCCCCCCCCCTTTTTTTATAGTTTTATAATGAAAATATATGAGTCTCCCCCTGAATTAATGCACTAAAAATTACATAAATTTGAAGAGACAAATTACCAATCTATAATGCCAAGGGCCATTAAGATCCGGACATAAACAATTACACCAAATGCACTAGCATAAAAGGAGAAAATAAAAATAAAAACAATTTCTTCAGACAAGGTAGAAGCAACCATTATTAAATCCAAGAGAATTTGGAGCACATACAACAAGTAAAAAAATGTAACACAGTGCAACAAGAATTTTAACATGTTGATCGGTGATGACCTTGATAATCGGAAGAAATTGAGAAGATTGGGTAGATCGGTGACGAATTTGTGTAGATCGGCAATGGATCTTGATGGATCAGTCACGGATCTTGATGGATCGGTGATGGAACTTGATGAATCGGTAAAGATGGTGATGTAGACTTTGGGTAGAGAAGTGATGGAGTTTGGAAGATTGGTGAGGGATTTTGGTGGATGGTGATAATGGTGAAAGTGATGGATGATTTTATGGATGGTGGATGGTGGAGTTGGTTGTAAGCTATGGTGAGGGTGGAGATGGAGTCGGCTGAGGGTATGAGGAAGAAGGAGAAAGCGAGAGACCAAGAGAAAGTGAAAAAGAGAGAGTAAGGGAGAGAGTGGGTGAGAGATAGAGACGGAACGGGAGAGAGAGAGAGAGAGAGAGAGAGAGAGAGAGAGAGAGAGAGAGAAAAATTATATATATAAATATATGTATATTATTATTATTGTTATTATTTTTTATAATAATAATTATTATTACAATATTTATTTTATTTAATTATTTAAAAAAAAATTATTTTTTAATATAAACATTATATTGGAGTATTCATCATACCAAGTTCTGTTCTAATATAATAAAATTGTTCTTCATTTAGAGGCTTGGTAAATATGTCAGCTAATTGACAATTTGTAGGCACAAATTCGAGTTCAATGTCACCTTTGAGTACATGATCTCTTAGAAAATGATGCCTTATTTCAATGTGTTTAGTGCGTGAGTGCTGAATAGGATTTTTTGAAAGGTTAATGGCACTTGTGTTGTCACATTTTATAGGAATATGATCATAGTGAAGTCCAAAATCTTGAAGTTGTTGTTTCATCCAAAACAATTGTGTACAACATCCAGCGGCGGCAATGTATTCTGCTTCAGCAATTGACAGAGCCACTGAGTTTTGTTTTTTGCAAAACCAAGAAGTGAGTGAGTGTCCAAGAAAATGACAAATGCCACTAGTGCTTTTTCAATTAAGTCTACATCCCGCAAAGTCAGCATCTGAGTAATCAAAAAGTTCAAAGGTGGTTCCCTTAGGATATCATAATCCCAAATTTGGAGTGCCAACAAGATATCTAAAAATGCGTTTGACTGCGGTAATGTGTGACTCTTTCGGTGTGGATTGAAAACGTGCACACATACAAACACTAAACATTATGTCGGGCCTACTTGCAGTAAGATAGAGTAAAGAACCAATCATACCTCGATATTTCTTTTCATCTACAGGTTTACCTTGCTCATCTTTGTCGATTTTTATCGATGTGCTCATTGGAGTTGCTGCAGGCTTTGATGATTTCATTTCAAACCTTTTGAGTAGATCTTTGATATATTTCGTTTGATTTAAATGGATTCCATCATTAGTTTGTTTAATTTGTAGACCAAGGAAGTAATTTAATTCCCCCATCATACTCATTTCAAACTCACCCTGCATGTCTTTAACAAACTCTTTGCACAAATTTTTATTAGTAGCACCAAAAATAGTATCATCAACATAAATTTGAACAATTAGCATATCTTCTTTTTTAATTTTTATAAAAAGTGTTGTATCAATTTTTCCTCTACAAAAACCTTTGTCAAGTAGAAAATTACTCAATCTTTCATACCATGCTCTAAGAGCTTGTTTCAAGCCATATAAAGCTTTTGAAAGTTTGAAAACATGATCCGGGTATTTATGATTTTCAAAATCGGGAGGCTGTTCAACATAGATTTCCTCCGAAATGTACCCATTTAAAAAAGCACTTTTAACATCCATTTGATATAATTTAAAATCTTTAAAACACGCAAAAGCAAGTAACATTCTAATAGCTTCAAGTCTAGCAACTGGTGCAAAAGTTTCATCAAAATCAATTCCCTCTTCTTGATTATAGCCTTGAGCTACTAATCTAGCTCTATTTCTAGTGACAACTCCAAATTCGTCCATTTTATTTCGAAAAATCCATTTTGTACCAATAACGGGATGGTCCTTAGGTCGAGGGGTCAAAAACCAAACTTCATTTCTTTCAAATTGATTTAATTCTTCTTGCATTGCTAAAATCCAATTTTCATCATTTTCAGCTTCTAAAAATGATTTTGGTTCAATTTGTAAAACAAACGCTAAGTTACGACAAATATTTCTAATAGAGGAACGAGTTTTTATACCTTCCGCCGCATCACCTATGATGAGGTCTTTGGGGTGGCCATGAGCATACTTCCATTCTTTTGGTAGATTTGAGTCACTTTCTGGAAGAACATATATTTCTTAAAGTTTCTCCATTGTCATTTCTTCTTCATGTTCGCGTAATGGATTTTCTTCATTTTCCTTTTTGTAAATACTCTCCATGCTTGGTTGATTTTCTACAACATCATTACTTACAAAATTCTTGAAAATAATATCATTAGATTCATCAAAAACAACATGCACAGATTCTTCAACAAGTAGAGTTCTTTTATTGAATACTCTATAAGTTTTACTAGACATAGAATAACCAAGAAATATAGCTTTATCCGATTTAGTATCAAATTTTCCTAAGTTATCTTTATTGTTATTTAATACAAAGCATTTACAACCAAAAGCACGCAAGTGACTAATATTAGGTTTTCTACCTTTCCAAAGTTCATAAGGGGTTTTTTTAAGAATAGATCTAATCATGGCACGGTTTATAATATAGCATGCAGTATTAACAGCTTCCGCTTAGAAATATTTAGGCAAATTATTTTCACAAAGCATAGTACGGGCCATTTCTTCAAGAGTTCTATTTTTTCTTTTAACCACACCGTTTTGTTAAGGAGTCCTAGGAGCTGAGAAATTATGATCTATTCCTAAGTTATCACAAAACATAATAAAATCGTCATTTTCAAATTCTCTACCATGGTCACTTCTAATACTACAAATATTAAGATTTTTCTCATTTTGAATTCATTTACAAAGTTTTGAGAAATTATAAAAAGCTTCATTTTTGTGTGCTCAAAATAATACCCATGTATATCTAGTATAATCATCAACACAAACAAGGGCATAAGATTTTCCTCCTAAACTTAATGTTCTAGATGGTCCGAATAGATCAATATGCAAGAGTTGAAGCGGTCTAGTAGTTGAAACGATATTTTTGGATTTAAAAGAAATTCTAGTTTGTTTTTCAAATTGACATGCATCACAAAGTTTATCTTTTTCAAAAACAATTTTTGGTAAACCTATGACTAACTCATTTTTTGAAAGTTTGGAAATTAAATCAAAATGAGCATGTCCTAATCTTCTATGCCAAAGCCAACCATTATTATTTATAACAGATAAACATTTAATGTTAAAATGAGAAGATAAATTATGTAAATCAAACACCTATACATTCTCATGTCTATAACCTATAAATAAAGTTTTGTTTTCTAAGATATTTTCAATAGTGCAATGAGTTTTCTAAAAAATAACTCTATAACCTTTATCACATAATTGACTAATGCTAAGCAAGTTATGTTTTAAACCTTCAACAAATAAAACATTTTCAATAATAAGAGAGGGATTTTTACCAATACTTTTTACACCAATGATTTTACCTTTGCTATTGTCGCCAAAAGTCACATATCAGCCATCCTTTGGTTGAAGTGTGGCGAACATAACTTTGTTTCCAGTCATGTGCCTCAAACATGCACTGTCAAGATACCATCTATTGTTATTGGATTTTGTCTTGAAACATATCCACAAAAATTTAATTTTTCTATTGGTACCCATTTTTTCTTGGGTCCATAAAAGTTAGAATTTTTTACTCTTGAACTGTCTTTAGGAACCCACATCTTTTTTATTTTAGCAAAAGGATTTCTTTTAACAGGACATGAAAGTGAAATATGACATTTTGTACCACAAAAATGACATGTGAGATGAGAGTGATTAAAAGATGCATACACAAAGCCATTTTTGATAGCTTTTACTTTTGAAAAAGGTTTATATCCAATTCCAGCTCTACCAAAAGTACGATTTTGATTTTTAAGAATTTTATCTAAAATTTTTCTGCCTTGAGTGAATTTTGAAAGAGTATTTTTCAAGTCTTCAATATTTTCTTCCAAAATAATTTGTTCCTTTTTTAAAGACTCATTTTCTTTTTGCAATACAACTAAATGTTTTTCAGAAATTGAAGACTCCTCTCGAGTTAAAATCTCATTTTCCTTTTTTATTTTCAAGGCTTCATTTTCTAGAACATTTATCTTGAAAGTCAATGATTCATTTTCTTTTGATAAACTTGAAATTACTTTCTTTTGACAATTACTTTTCAAGCTAAGTTTCTTAAATTCAGCATGTAATTCATCAAAAGCTAATTGTAGTTCATCAAATGTAAATGATTCGTCATTTACCTCATTTTTGTTCCAAGTGCCATTAAGCATAGGTTAGCAACCTCATTTTTGCAAACTTCGGTTTCTGTGTCGCTTTCATCACTATCTTCTCGCCATGCTGCAATCATAACTTTCTTCTTATCCTTCTTGAATTTTTTCTTAAGTTCTGAACATTCTGATTTGTAATGTCCAGGTTTGTTGCATTCGTAGCAGGTTACTTTAGATTTTTTGTGATTTTCTCATCTTTGAAAATCTCTGTTGTTGAAGTCTTTTCTGAAAAAATTTCCTATGCCTTGTTTCTTTCTCACAAACCTTTGGAACTTTCTAGTGATGAATGCCATTTCCTCATCCTCATCTGAATCATCTTCCTTATCCTCTTGTTGTTTCAAGGTGGATTTGAAGGCTATTCTTTTCTTCTTGTTGTTGTCCTCATCTTCCTTTCCTTCTTGCATTATGAGCTCATGAGTTAAAAGAGATCCCATTAACTCATCTAGATTTAGCTTTGATAAATCCTTGACTTCAGTAATGGCAATGACTTTTTGGCTTCCAACTTTTTGGCAATGAACTAAGCACTTTTCTTACAATTTCAGCATTAGTATTTATTTTTCCAAGAGAAGTTAAACCATTAATAATATCAGTAAAGTGAGTAAATATTTGAGGAATAGTCTCATCAGGCTTCATTATAAAGAGTTCATAATTATGGATTAACAAACTGACTCTAGATTCTTTAACTTGTTCGGTTCCCTCATGAGTCACTATAAGCTTGTCCCAAATTTCTTTTGCGATTTTACATGTGAAAATTCTGTTGAACTCGTTGGCATCTAAGGTGCAGTACAACATGTTTGTGGCTTTGACATTAATTTGGGCCATTCTAGTATCTGATTCATCCTACTCATCTTCAGGTTTTGGTATCCTAAGTCCATTTATGGTTTTGATAGGAATTTTTGGACCATTGCAAATAATTTTTCGGCATTCATAATCATTAGATTGAACATGTATGGTCATCCTAGTTTTCCAATAACTAAAATTTGTGCCACTAAATAGTGGTGGCCTATTGGATGCTTGTCCCTCGGGTAAAGAATAATTAGGGGTTGTCATGATTTACTCTAAGACGGTTAAGTCACACAAACCAGAGTTTAGGCTCTGATACCAATTGTTATCCCAGATAGGCAACCCAAGAGGGGGGTGAATTGGGTTATTAAAAATTTCACAATATTAAAATTAACACAATATTCAGGATTTTAATAAATAAAAAAAAAACAGAATAATAATTATCAATATAAAAGTAAGAGAGATAGGGAAAGAAAATCAAACATTGCGATTTATAGTGGTTCGGCATGTCATGCCTACGTCCACTACCCAAGGAACCTCCTTGAGAATTTCTTTACTATCAATTGAATAAATACACCACCAACCTTGTGGATTTGGCACAGGACTTACTCTTATCTATTGAGCCTCACTCAACAATAAATGTCTTACCCTTACAAAATCTCTCACAAAATAAGGAATAAGAATAAGAAGTACTTAAACCCTCTTTTACAATAATTCTCTCACAAAGAGTAGATATGAAAGTGTAAGAACAAAGGTTAGACTTAGATCTGAAAGTGAAAAAGCAGAATACAATATACTTAAATTTTGGAGCTCACAGAAAATTTTCTCTTCAAGTTCTTTATTTTTTTCTACACACAACGCTTCTATTTATACACAAAAATATACCCGTTGGACGCTCTTTGCTGACGTCATGGCTTACATAAGTACGCTCCTAATGTCATGGCTTACATAAGCACGCTCTTGATGTCATGGCTTACATAAGCATGCTCCATGATTTTAAATAGTCAACAAATGTTAATAATTAAAAAGATAAAAGTAAGACTAATTTTTTCTTTTCCTTTTTTATTTTTTTCAAACATGGAGCCACCGTTTTTGTAGACAATTTAATACAAAGTTCACAACTTTCAAACACACAAATGATTTGCTCCATCTTGTTTATAATATATATATATAACTCCATCTTTTTCTTCTTATTTGATTATAATATGATATAATCAATGTAGTGCAAAAAGTTGAATAACGCACGTGATGTATTCTATTTATATTATATGCATTATATATCTAATGTTCTAATCAGATATTTGCATACAGAAAAATTTCTTTAATAATATTTATGATGGATCTAAAAATATGTGCCATCTTTAAAATATTATATATGTTGTAGAGATTTTAAACTAAATATATCCTACCATTACATTTGGATATATCACTTTTGTCAAAAGAAAACAACTCATTAATATTACATTTGTCAATATAATACAAACAATCAATTATTTTTGTCAAAATAATATAATTAATCAATTTTAATTTTTTCAAAAAGTGAATAGTAATCAGCCTAAATTTTCAAAAAATGAATAGTAAAGTTTTCAAAAATATTTTTATTTAACTAATATTTAAAAAATATATATATTTTAAAAAGATAATATTTTGTGTCAAATAAATATGTATATTAAAAAAATTCAAATTATTACAAATAATATTTTAGACATCATCAAAATTAAATATAATTAACAGATTCGTGTATGTACGTTGAATGCAACAATTCTCTTGATCAATGTTTCAAACTTATAGTTGTGAAATATTGGGTAGTTCAAATCGGATTACAATTGATGGCCGATGTTAAATCTTGTTTATGTAGTTAGTGGTGAATTATTTGCCTTGGGATTTTCCCAAAAATCAATATCTCAAACCCTACTTTTAATTATCAATTCAATTTTTCAATTTCATTTAATTCTCGTTTAGTCATGATATCCCTCAATCTTTTTATCAAAATTAATTTAGAAATTTAGCAATTAAATTAATTTAATTTCTCATTTGTCCTTGTGAATCAATACCTGGACTTATCGTTATTATAAGAAATTTGATATAGTTTAGTATTTATTTTTGGTGTGTGAAACGACTCATCACTCTTACTTCCCACTCCATGCTCACTCCTCTACCATTGCCACTGCTTTCTATGCCTACAACCCCTACCTTAGGCGATCCTATCCCTACCGGCCGCTAGTCAACCCTTATACACACTGTTACCCCTTTCCTTTCCTACCTCATCCTCTCCATGTTGCCCATGTAAAACCCTAAATCCATTACCCTCGCTATTATTGCCCTTTAACACTCTAGATTCCCCATACTTGCAGCCATTCTCCTATCAAAAACCTAGATTTGTCATCCTCACCATTAGCCTCTTCTTCGAAATGCTAGATCTATCAATTTGCTACCATCCTCATTTAGTGGATTGAAAGGAAAAGACAGAGAATGGAAAACAAGAAAGCGAGAAAAAGAGAGAAAAAAAAGTCAGTGTAAAGAGAAGTTGTGAGATTATAAGTGGGGTTAAGATTGTAATTATAGATGTTGTAAAGAAAAAAAAAAAAAGAACATATATCTTTTAGAGAAAAAATGTGGGTAGTTTTCAAACTTGGTACCTGTAACAACCCTCGTATTGATCAGATAACCAATGAATTATATCGATTCATCGATAAACCGATCATAATGACTGATAATTGAACTGATTTAAATCGGCATCGACCGATTGAAATCAAATCAAATCAATAAGTTTACATACTGAATTGCATGTTTTATCTGTTGATTGTTTGACTACCTGTTTAAATGTATGAGTTTAAACTGTTAATTGAAGGCCTTATCGGCGGCCGATTTAGAAACCGTTTGATGTTTTATAATCAGCATAATATTTGTGATTTAATGATATTTTTATCTGAAAATTGATTAGGAATGATTAAAGTAGGTTGAATTGAGTTAATTACGGACTTAGGCTTATTTACGAATTTGCCACTCATAGTGGACCATTGTTTACTATCATTGTTGAGCCTTAGACTTGTTCACTTTGAGCAAAACATTTCCTCAGCCCTTCTTGTTGCCCTTAGCCGACCAAAGAGATTAGAGAGAGGGAGAGTTAAGAGAAATTTGGGTTCATTTGTTGAAATTGCTTGAATCTTCAAGAATTGAAGTGTACTTGCTATATTGATCTTCTAGGCTCCCAAATTGAAGATTTAGGTAAGAAAATTTCCATCTTCTTGCTATGTTTTGAGTCCATCTTGCATGCATCATGATCATATAGAAATGTAAGTCATGATTGAGCTCATATAGGTTGATTCAAGATAGAATTCATGCATGCATGTAGAGATTAGTGAATTTGGAGGTGAATTCATGCTTGAATGATGCATGCATGTCCATGTTTCCATTATAGTTCATGATTTCAGAATGTTTTCCAACTATTGAGCTCTCTAAAGCAAGATTTGAAGATTAAATTGGGTTTGAAGCTCATGCATTGCATGTTTTAAACTTGTTCTTGAAAATGGTTTGAGATTGGCTTCAATTGATCAACCCTTGGCCCTTGCATGTACAAAATAGTTTTTGAAACTTGTTATACATTGAGTTTAAAGTGTTTTTCCAGAATTTGGGGCCAAGAGGATGAGATTTGAGTGTTTGAATGCTTGGTTCGAACTTGGGAGACAAATCTGGAAATTCCAGATTTTGCTTCCTCGCCGAAGGATTCTCGCCGAAGCGAGCACCTTTATTCAGGCGTCCGCACGAGCAAGCATCAGCGTGTATCGTAGCGTAAAATCGAGCAACCAGAAGTTTTCCGCTCGAGCGAAGGATTGTTCGCTCGAGCGAAGCCTTTGATTTTGCAACCTCGCTCGAGCGAGACCCCTGTTTTCAGCAAACTTTTGAAAGTGCCTTCCAACTGTATTTTTGCATCCTCATCGCATCCTAGGCATTCTTAGGCCTAGTTTAAGACATCTTAATGAGGATTTAAGCATAGAACCACACCGAGGAAATTTAGAGATTTAATTATCATCCTTTCCAACTGTAAACTTAGTGTGTGTTCTATTGATTGACCTGCTTAGGGTTGACTCTGGGACGTGCTCTAGCTCGATAGCCCAATCATCGTGAGTAATGAGATGTGTAAAGATATGTTCAAAATGGTTATCTTTTGAATACTGTTTCTCGAATCAAGCATCGAATCGATGTTATTTATCGAATGAATGTATGTCCTACTTCGAATCAGATTGTGGCATCCTTAGCACCTCGTTATTGATCGTTACAGAGCTCTGTCGGTTTCCTTGTGGAACCATATCATTTCTTGAATGATTGGCCATCATTATCGTTGGTCTATTAAGGCCGGTCCTTTTGGACCCATCGTTATAGGCTATTGGATGTACCACATATGATTGATTGAAATCTTGAAAGATCAAACTCTTGTTTAATGAATTGATTTCATTTATCGCAAGGACATTCATTCATAACCTCTTTACGCTTTATGTTATTCATCGGGCTTTAGCTCATCGTTATATATATATGTAGGTTCTCGAAATTAACCAGAGCTAGGAGCGTGATTGGTCCCCGCTTTGTCACCACCAATGTGCCTCCTTTGTGAGGTTCCGAGACGCCATGCCATGGCTTGGGGTGTTTGTGTCCCCACTAGTCTCCTCTTGCTTTTGTCTTGTTATGCGTTCTTGTATAGACTGTTTTATCAGATTGTTATCGAGGATTGAGTCCCCAGATCAATGTTTGTATGATTGTATATCTTGTCTTGGTTTGAATGCATATATGTATGGAAAATGTTTTTGGCATCTTGATTTTCATGACTCAATGGACACTAGTTATATCTTGTATTGGCTTCCGCCAGTTCTCGAACTCTGTTCTCATGTATTCAGATCAGTAGGCCTTCGGTAATCTCGGATTCTTGGCGATTCTGATGCTAAACCCATAGGGCGGGTTTGTCAGGATAAGACGACTGTGTTCCGAGTTCTGTTGAACCCGCACGGTTGAATATTCTGTTAGCTCAAGAATCTTGTCTTGTATAATGTATACTAGTGACAGATCGTCGTGCATTGCACGATGATGCGTGCCCATAAATCAAGTGAAAGCATTACTCATAGTAGTTGTTGATGCAAAGTTGAATGTCGACAAGGAGAAACATGTTATTGATATTCATAACTACTATTATTACTAAATAAAAGGTAATAGTGTAGAAAAGAACAACAAACATTTGGTCTTTGATAATGAATTGGCTTCTAACAATTTCTCTCATAAAAACACACTAAATACTTTAAAATATCATAAGCATAACAAATTTTTGCAGAGTGTTTTTTCTTTTTAGAAATTGAATCAATACTATTTTTTTATGGACAGGTAACCATCACAGTGCAATGTGGCACTGACAAAACGAACGGCTAATTATTCCACTGTATCCACAACTATATGATTTTGAACAAAATTTAGTCTGAGAATTAGAAGAATCACAAAGAATAAGAAGACAATAAAAGGCATTACTCACTTCGGCCTCAACAAATATATTCTTTCCAATGCCAACAATAATCAAATCTTGCAAGCGGAATGAAATCATAATTAAATAATTTGGCAAATGAATAAATAAACAAAACAAAGGAACCAAGCTTTACAAACCAAAATCTAGAGAGTATATGGTAAGAACCCTCTTCTTTTTTTTTTTTCTTTTTTTTTAAAAAAAAAAAAAATAAATTTAAAAAGCCAATAAAGATTAAAAAAAATGTTGAAATAATTAATTAGATAAAATGTCACATCTTATATATCAATCAATTACTTTTCTCTCACAACTTTCTATTTAACTACAAAAAATTTCACAAATCATCCAAATATAATTTTTGTTTTTTTATCTCATAAAATAACAAAATATTAAAAAATTCAACTAAAATAAACTAAGGCCCTGTTTGGGAACAGGCTAATTTAGTAACTTTTTGGCTATTTGGCTAAAATATGAACTAAAAAAAACTAGTATATTTGAGATGACTTTTTGACTTTTTACGAAAAAATGTACAAAAAGTAGAGAGAAAGAGAATCTTTGACTTTTTGGTATCGGTTGTTGGCTTTTTGGCTAATTTAGTAACTTTTTGACTTTTTGACTAAAATTGAGGGTTCCCAAACGAGGCCTAGTTCCGAAACAGAAGCAAGGATCCTCTTCTTGGATCTCTCAACTTGGGTCCCTACTTGGTGGGCCATTGGGCTCATTTTTAGATTCAATTTCGATGATCCGAATTGTTCACATTTTAGGATTTGTTGAGTGTATCATACTTATAAAAAATCAATTTGATCGGATATCGGAAATCATGTGTTCGGATCATCAAACTAAAAATCGTTTATTAAAAAAAATTTAATAAATAGTTTTATTTTTTAATAAAACTTTTAGTTCAACGATCCGAATACGTGGTTTTCAATATCTAATTAATTTGAGTTTTTTTTACAATTATGATATACTCAATAAATTTTAAAATATAAATGATTTAAATTATCGAAATTAAATCTAAAAATGAATTCGATAATCCCCAAATAAGGAGTCAAGTAGAAAGATCCAATGAGAGATTTGAACGGCCGAAACAGGCCCTAATAAAGTAAAGAAATTTGTACATGAAATGAACCCCAACACAAAATGAAACCCGAAAAAGGAGACGTGGCTTGCAAGGGGGAGACGTGGCTGCCTCTCATTAACAGGGAGAGAGTCATATGTGAATTTACCAATTAATCCAACAATCTTTAATAAAACAAAAGTTAATCTGAATAAAGGAGAAAGGCAAAAATGAAAAGTAAAAATAGAGCCGTGGTTGACTGTAACACTACTAACTTATTGTATAAGTGTATAGATATGTTTTTTTATTTATTTATGATAAGATGTTTTGGTGTGCAATATATATTGTATATGTAATTTTATATAAATTTATATAAGTTTTTATGAAATTACAGAAATGATATTATAAAAATACGTAAGTTGAATATAAATTTACATAAATTTATGAAAAACTTACATAATTAGTTGACAATTTATGTTTTTTTTTAATAAAATAACTTAGGTAAATTTGTAAAAATTTATCTTTTTTTATGATGGTGTTTTATGCACTTTTCTAGTATTTGAGATTTGGCGCGTGAATTTCACCAACAAACCAACAAGCCTTAAAAGTACGTGGCGAGCGGGTCTCGCATTCAAAAGCACTTCCACGCACAAAAAATAAAAAGCAACGGACAACTTCCACAAAATCGCATATTCCTTCGAATGTACTCCTTACTATACCCACTAGAAAATACAATTATTACTTATTAATAAAAAGCACAAAAAAACAAACACCATGATGAAACTATCGATTTAGGAACAATAATAAACATAGAATAAATTACACTGATTTTATTTAAAATTTGAAAAAAATATATAAATAATTTCATAATTTTCATATAATTATATTAATCTCTTTTTTAATAAGATTAAGAAGAACAAAATTAATGTAAAAATTGAAGACAATCTTAAATATATGACAATATAATTTTTCTATCTGTATGACACTACAACATATAAGACTTTTGTTATAAAAAATATTTAGAAACCAATTTTCATTGTCACGAGAATAGTTGTTAAAAGATCGTCTCAAAAAATCAAAAATAAAGCTTTTAGTGACAAAATTTTAAAAATGTCACTAATAAATAGACTTTTGGAGACAAAATAATTTGGTTTTAAAATGGTTTATTTTTTGAGACAAAAAATTTGATCCTAAAAGAATAATAATTCATCATTAATGTCTAATTTTTGTTACTAAATATATAATAAAGACACTTTTCGCAACAAAATTATTTGTCCTTAAAAAATAATTTTATTCCTAAATTTTGGTCTCTAAAATTTTAATTTTTTGTAATGTGTCTATTGAATTATTAATGATAAAAAAGAATTGAGTGTTATGTAAACTATGAGTGTCTATTATAACTATATTAAAATTATATAATTTATTTTAATCTTTGTAAATTTGAAGAAAGTTGTAATGTTTGAGATAATTTAAATAAGTGTATTTTTTAACTTTTTATAAAAAGATATGCAGAAAAGTAGAGAGATAATGTGATTCAAAAAAGATAAAAAGATAAAAAGTGTACTTTTTATAAAACACACCCCAAACAATATTTATTATTTCTGATATTATTGTAAATAATAATAATAAAAAATCATCTCATATTATTGCTCAATCAATAGGCTAGTTGTTCCATCAAATAAATAGATAAATAAATATATAAATAGGCTAGTTCGGGCCCCCACCTTTGATTACACATTGATTGCACCTTAATAACCAAAATAAAAATTTATTATTCTTATATGTTGTGGCATTTTTGTCTCAAATTATTGTCACCCTATCTTAGAAATTTCATCATGATTAAACAATTGCGATTATTATGAGATAAAAATAATAAAAAAAACTTATAGAATAAAGAATCTTTAACAATTTTTATGTAACTTATTACTAATGATTGTGATTGGTTGATTTGTGGCGATACGTAAGCTCAAACATTTTTTGGGATCTTTTGGAAAGTTACAAAAAAAAGTCGGTTTTTTAATTTTTTTAGTCAAAAAAATTGGTTTTTTTACCCAAAACAATCCAGTTTTTTGTCAAAAAAGACACTAAAAAAGTCAAAAAATTAATTTTTTACCAACTTTCCAAAATATCACTTTATTTCAATAGCCCAACAGTATCCTTAGAATTGAATTAATATACATAGTTAATTTGATGATGATAGCATTAGCATGTATAAAATAGTTTTGATCTCAAAACCTCTAATAGCAAGTAGGGTCAATTAATTCTGTGGCCTCTGAAAAAAAGGAGAGCTAATTTTAATAGAGTGAGAGGTCGAGACCACACTCTTTTGTTTATATGTTTGTTTTTCAAAGAGGTAAACTAATATCATAAGAATAATAAATTAAAAGATGGACCACTATTATTAATAACAAATTCACCATGTGTATGTGGGTGCCTTGTCAGCTATGATTCAGATACCACATCTATAGAGCCCACCTTACGCAAGTGTTGCCGGTATGTATTAGACCACATGCTTTGAACATGAAAGGATTATTTGTTTGAACGGATTAAAATGGTACCAATTATAGCCATTCGTTAATTGTAATTACTAATAGAAAATGAAAATTTTAGATAATTTAATTATCTTTTCTCAATCGTAGAGAGTAGTTTTGAACGAGGAAAGGAATGAGGGGTGGTTATTTGTAATAGTACATAGACCTTTGCCTTATGCAAGTGTTGATGGTATATATTAGGCCACCATCCTTCGAACATGAAAGGATTGTTTGTTTGGACGGATTAGAATTGTTATGTAATGAATTTTTAGTGCTGAGATAAATAGTTTTTAAATTATTTAACTAAAATGATATGTATTTAATTATTTATTTGGTTTTTACTTTTCTAATCAAACGATGGACTAATAAATTTATTAGACATGGAATCTAATCACGTATCTCAATCCCATGAAGTAAAAGTCCCTAGAGAGGTTATTCAGTAGTCTTAGAATATAATTAAATGATGCTTTAAAGAGATTGTGATTGGTCAAAATAGTGAAATTCACAATTTTGTGTTGAGATATAGGAAAATAATAAGAGAGTATGACAATTGGTGATTGACTGAAGTGATGATAAGAACATGTGGCACTCCTGAAATACTTAATAATTTTTTATATCAAAATTTTCATGTCAAACTTGTCACCTTGGAAGTGTACTCAAAAGTGAAGAGATACTTTGTAAAATGCTTTTCATGTGCACATTTTTTTAGTCTGATAGAGTTGATACAATTTTGAACAAATTTGACTTGGATGTAGTTTTTAGTTTGTTAGAATGATTTCGAGTAAGAATGTAGTAATTATTTTCTAAATTAATGAACCGTAATTCCATTAACAATGTATATATGTTTTTTCTATTTATTTACCGAACATGTATGGAATTAGATATTTTTATTGAATGATCATTTTATTTTAAAAGTTCTTATACCATAGTATAAAGTTTTTTTTTTTTTTTTAGAATACAAAATCATATGATTGAAGTGGGATGTCTAATTTCATAACAAAATGCTACACATTTATGTCAAAAAATATAATTACTTATCATTTGGATGTATTTTTCTAAAAACTTTTCCCCCTTAATATATATATATTTTTAAAAAAATTAAAAATAAAAAAAATAAAATAAAGAAAATGTCAATTAGCCATCGTAATGACAGTGTCCATAAATCTCCATTTGAAGATTCGACGTTGTAAAGATCAAATTGTGAATCATTAATAAAATGCAACTTATTAGAACAATAACAACAACAACAATAATACTAGATAAAAGGGAATTATCACATCAATGTAAGTTTACAAAATTATTTACGAATCAATAAAGAACTTTATATATATTAATAATTAAAATTGTAAAATGTTTCATGATTTTATATTATTTTACTCTGACACCCACTGGGTGTGATTACCCCATAGATTAAACCCTTTTTGAAGTTTTTTAATTAGATAACTCTAATAAAACTATTTATTAGTCAGTATAAAACTTATGAAAAAAATTTCAAAATTTAATAAAGTTTTTTTAAGGGTTAATTACACTAAAATCTTTTTAACTATTAGTGAATATCACGTTATTTTCTTCATTTATGAATTCGTACATTTTGATCTCTTCAATTATAAAAATGTATCACTTATCCCATTCAAGTATGGTTGTAAATGATCCAAGTCAACCCGAGAATAAGTTGTTCAAGTTTGGTTTAAAATTTTAATGAGTTTCAAAATATGTTTAAATTTGATTTGTTTGCATAACGAGTAAATCTCAAATAAGTTTGTAATGAGCTGAACAAGAGTGGAGCTCAAGTAACTTGACTTTTTTTTATAGTAGATGTAAACTTATTGATTTGAGTAGTAGACTGTTTAAGTTTAATTTAAAAATTTCACGGACTTAAAATTGTATTCAAGATTAGCTTGTTTATATATTGAACTGATCTTAAACAAATTTTAAACGAGTTAAAAATAAGTTGAAATTGAGTAATTTGGTTTGTTTAACAGTTATACATTGAGGCCTCTATTAAAGAGGCATTTGTATAATTTTTATAGTTAAAAGAGTGAATATGTATGAGTTAATAAATACAAATAAAATTTAATAATTGAGATGATTTTAGTGTAATTAACTTCTCTTTTTTTTTTTTATATTTTTTTTATAGTTTTTTATTTCCTTAACTCCAACCAATTCATGTGTCCAAGCATAAAAATAAAATAAAAAATGTAAGAAAACTATTTTATACAACATTTGGGAAAATAATTATTTTATGAAAACATTTCAAGGCTTGAGGCGTTAACAAATAAAACCCTAACTTTTTTTAATTATTTCAATTTAAATCTAAAATTTTGAAAATGGTATCAATTTTGAAAATGGTATCAATTATAGCCATCCTTTGAAAATGGTAACTAATAGAAAATGAAAAATTTAGACAATTTAACTATTTTTTGTCAGTGATACTAGATGACGAGAGTAGTTATGAACTAGGGGAGTACGTAGGGCGATTCGGACGGTTTGAGAGTAAAATTATAAATCAAATGGCCGAATGGCAGATTAACAAATTGTGGTTTGTATAGTTTTGGACAAATTGATGGATTGAGAAATATTCTAACCAATTATCAAATATTTACATAATATATAATATTAATTTGTATAATATTTTTTTATATATATAGCACAAACTAATTTTACATAATATGTTTCATATATATAACTACTAATTTGTAACAAATTTTACATCTTAAATCTCTCTCATACTCATTTTTACTTTCATATTTTATTAGAAGTTAAAAAATATATATGTGTTAATTATAGCGGAGTGGGGTGTAGCGGTTTCGAAAGCAGATTATCAATTTTAAAGTTTAATCCACAATTAACAGATAGAACGGTGTGGATTGATGCGATTTTAATGGATTAAATGGTATTTTGTATAGTCCTATTATGAACTAGGAATGGAATGACGGGGTGGTAATGAACTAGAAATGAGAAAAGTAGTGGTGGATAACAAACAAACAAAAAAAAGGATGAAACAACGACACTGGGTTGGAAAAAATGAGTAGTGATGGATGTTGATAAAAGTGAGAGGTTAGAGTCCGGATCCTCTCCTTGAGGAGGGTCCTTCATTCTGTGCTTGCAACGGCTCAGATGAGCTGTTGGTCATCCAATGACTGAGACTATTATAAAAAAAAAAAAAAAAAAAAAATCAAAAATGAATTTTTTTTAGTTCCCGTCCAAACAAAACAACAACACAGCAAAGAGAGGGATTCACTTTCACTCTCACACAGCACTCTCACTCTCACACAGCACTCTCCTTCGTCGAACCCATCCTCATCCTCACCGACGGCGAACTCCATCCTCACCGACGACGAACTCCTCAGAACCTAAGATGTCTTCTGCCGCCAAAGCTTTCGACTGATGCTCTTTACAAATTACAGTCGACACTAAGGTCAGAAATCGAATACTGTAGACACCCCATTTTTGACTGACCTTAAGACTCAGACGTCACTGATTGAGCGCTCGGTGATGTTACATTTTGTGCTCGTTCAGAAGTCTCAGAGTCGCGGCCGTGCGCCCTGCCTCCGGACTCCCGAACTCTCTTCTGTGCCTTGTCTCGGTTTGCAAACTAGACTCGATTTTCTCTGTTTCTTTTCCTGAAGGGAGGGAAGGATCCCGTAGACCATCTCTCAGTGGCCGTGGGCTACATTTCGTGCCCGTAGGCCATTTTGCCCATTTCGAGTTCTGCCTCGGTTTTGGAGCCGTCGAGGCTCTTGCCTGGACCACCCAACCATCTCCGATTCCTCTGGTTTCTGGCATGCATCTCATTTACTCCCTTTCGAGGGACACTGGGGTCTTAGATACCCACTTCGTGGCCAAACACCACTTTCGGTGCTTAACGGCCGGTTTTCGGGATCCCGAACTGCGTGTTTTGGCTCCCGAGCATTCGTTTTGCATCGGTTTTTGTTCATTTTTGGAAGGTACCTATGTTTTATCATAAGAAAGGTCACTGGGGGGTGGGAGGCCAGCAATTGTCTCAGCAACCAGTTATGCTCCTCCGGCGCCCCCCGGTGCTCATTTTTCTCACTTCCGGGCTAATGTTGAACACCCTAGGGCCATTTTCTTCGAGCCAAAACCACATTTTTGTGTTGTACACACATGGGAGGACCCTAAAAACACATGGCCGGCCAGTAACTCTCATTGACCCTTTTGAACCCCTTCTAAAAGTGGCATGTTGTCTCTCCTGTTTCAGAGTTGCCAGATTCCAACCACAGGGCCTTGTTGTACACACATGGGAGGACACCAACCTTTGGTGGCCGGCCAGAAATTCTCATTTTCCATTTTTGCCCTTGGCCGGCCGGCCATGGGGGGTGGCCGGCCGGCCACCTCTAGTAAAAGTAGCTAGCCATGCTCCCTCAAGCATACTTTACAACAGATAAATTGCTTTCTCCCGAAAAATATCTCAGATCCTGGATATTTTGGGAGGGAAAGCTTGGGTGCATTTCCCTCCACTTTTACACCCCTTCTTTTGCCCATATAAGGGGCCTCCCAGCTCTGTCCCTAGGGTTAGAAAAATTGGTTCAAGCATGTCTCTCTCCATCTCTCTCAAATTCTCAAGTTTTGGTGCCATTTCTTCATCATCTTCAAGCACTACCATCACAACTCCATTCCAGCAGCTAGGAGAGCTTTCCAGCAGCTAAGAGGCTCTCATTCTTCAAGCAAAAGGCAACCAAGACTTGTTTTCAAGGGTAAGTCTCCATTTCCCTCTTTTGTAGCATTTTCTTGCTTCATTTTTCAAGCCTATTTTCTCACTGTTTTGGGCTCCGACCTAAACTGAAACTAGGTCTATTTTGAGCTATTCTCCATGTTTGTTCAAGGGCTCAACCATGTTTGAGCCCTCCATCTTGCACTTGCTTCAATATCATCTTGTATGTCAGTATTTTGCATGCTATTTCTAGCCTATGAGTGATTTGTTTTCGAGCATAATGTAAACTGTGAGTGGGCCTATTTTGAATCTACGGAGCTAAGTGCTACAGTGGGAGCCACTTCTTGAATCCCGGTACTACTGATAAGGAGCAAAGTGCTACACTGGGAGCCACCTCTAGAATCTACGGAACTAAATGCTACAGTGGGAGCCACCTCTTGAATCCACAAGCATCGTCTTTTTCTCTGAATTGGTACTATTATCGCCATCGTTATCGTCATCTTGATGGCCATCATTCTTTGTTTGGTCTGTTAAGACCCGGTCTTTTTAAGACCTCATCACATCTTTATCATACGCCAAGGATGTACCACATATCACTATTTTAATCGAATGACATATGGCCAAATATGAGCCACAAACCGAATGACCGATAAATTGATGAAATGAGTGGTTTTAATATGAAAGGACATTTATTCTTAACCCTTTACGCATTATGTTATTCATCGGGCTTTAGCTCCTTTGCTCATATATACATGTAGGTGTACAGGCACCAGACCGCGGCTAGAAGCGTCAGGGTTACTTCAGTTTTGTCAAGCCAGCCTATGTGCTCACTGTGAGGTTCCGAGCCTACCTTGCCAAGGCTTAGGGGTGTTTTAGTATTTCCCCATCAGTCTTTCTTCTTGCTTTTGTAATAACTGAATTGAACGTATAGACTGAATGTTTGCTGCACTGTTGAGTAGGGATTAAGTCCTTATATTGAGTGTTTGTAAATATTGTATATACTATTCTGTACCGATTGTTAATATGCATATGTATGGAAAATCTTTTTGCATACAGACTATCACAGCTCATTGGACATTGTTTATTTACTGTATTGGCTTCCGCCATGCCCCCTCATCAGACATCGTTCTCATCATAGCGGGCCTTCGGCAATCTCGGATTACTGGCCGGTTACGGTACTAAACCCATAGGGGCGGGTTTGGGTCGTGACAATAAACCACCTGCGGGCGGCGCTCAATCAACTCCAGACGTGGGAATGGCACGCACTGTTCTGAGCAATATGCAAATACCAGTTTTGTGCTTTCTGACTTGGGTATTGGGTCAGTTTTTGTTACTTTGTTTTGAGTCTGTCTTTTTGTTTTGAGTCAGTCTCTTTTGTCTTGGGTCTGTCTTGTTGTATCGAGTCAGTCTTGTTGTATAGAAGTCAGGTGATTCCGGGGGTGTTACCTCGGGCGTCACCATTTTGTTTCGCATTTGTCTTTTTTTTTATTTTGAGTCTGTTTCTGCCAGGGAGCCAATTATGCCAACAGATTTTGAAACAAAGAAGTTGATTTCCACGCTCTCGCATTTGCTTCTGCCGTGTGCTAGTTATGCCGAGATTTGAATGAAATGGCAGTGCATTCCACCTGCTCTCTTATGCCTTGAAGCCATTGTATTGACCTAAGTTTTTCAAAACCTTTTTGAACACTGCAGTGAAAACAAAGAGGGAGAAATTCCTCGGGATTTGCAAAACTTTGATCAAATTGAGAGAAAGAGAGGCGTGCTAAGCCCTCAATGAATGAAATCATGCTTGTTAGTGTGAGTACTGAGAAGGACCCTGGCTTTGATCCAGATTGATCCTACATCGTTTTCAGCCATGAGCGATTTGTCGCTTAAAACTTTCAAAAAAATGTTTTATGCGGTCTGCAAAGACATGTGTGGGATCGCTCTGATTGTGCTTAGGATCGCTTCACCTCGAGACTCGACCCCTTGGCTTTCAAACCTTGAACGGCATTCAATGTTTAACTGCCGACGATGTAAGGCACTGTGGCGGATTTGAAGCGACCCTCGAACAAGGGGCACCAAAGTCGATCAAGAAGGTCGACCTCATCGAAGAAGCTTGCAAGGCTAGAGCGTAAGCACCCTCGAACTAGGGGCAAAAATATCCGATGTGCTCGAAGAGCCAAAGGTGGATCTTCAGAAGTCAATACAATAGCCACTCTCACGGATATAGAGGGCTTCAATCTCGTAACCATTTGGCATGGATGGTTACATTTTTACTCTTTGAGAGGCTCATTTGGGAAAACCCGAAAAGGCGACCAGTGCAAAAAGTTAGAGCGAGACAAGAAAAATATATATACAAAAATGCAAAAAGAAAAAAAAATGCAAAGATACAAAAAATGCAAAAAAAGAAAAGAAAAGAAAAATGCAAAAAAGAAGAAGAAAAAGGAATGAAAAGGATAGAAAAAGAGAAAAGGAAAGAAAAACAAAGCTCGAAGGTCGAAAACTCGCAACAGCGCCTTGGCAAAAGTTAGAGCATAAAAAGGAGAGGTTAAATACCCGAGTGTACCTTAACCCCGAACTACGTAAGGCTTGATTCCCATCTTTGGGATACGTAGGCAACTTCATTCTGAAGTCTAGCCGTAAAACGATTCAAATTCAATTGTGTCTATGTAATGGTTTTGACCATCCTTGCCTTCTCTGTATCCAAGAGTACGGTTGCAATCATCGCTCCGAGGACTGACTACAATGCGCTGCGGTGTCGTTCAAACAAGGGGCAACTTTCCGTTGCCATTCAATGCGCCGCGGTGCCGTTCAAACAAGGGGCAACTTTCCGTTGCCATGCAGCTCTCTTCAAGTACGGGGCAGTTTTCCTTTGGATCCGAGGTTGTGCATCTCAAGAGTAGGTTTCATGCTCGTTGAGCAAGTGGCCGTTTGCAAAAATAGTTTTTGAGAATTTTTACTGAGGTTGGCTAATTTTCTCGAAAAATCATTCTATCTTTTCCAAAACTGGACCATTTCTTGGACCCAAAAAAGGAAAATTTTCAGTGCTCATAGCCTGACTTGCATGATTTCAAATCAAAAACTGAACAAGCATGTTAATCTAACTCTCATTTTTGGTCAAAATTGTTTTAGTAGAAAGCCAAAAACAAAAAATGGTCGAAATGATGAACTAGGGGCACAGTTGATTCAGGCTTCCTGTCTTTTCCCTATTGTCAATGCATTTGCCAAAAAAAGAAGGGCACTCTACCTGCTGGAAAAGGGCACCACTGAAGCTAACCGCAAAAGGGCTGAAAGCTCTCTCATCCTCCAAGCAAAAAAACTGTCGAGCCAAGTGCGAAGCACGAACTGGAATGAGGCAAGATATTTCACTCCATCATCTGGACAGATCTTATCACGTCCAAACTCCCCAGCAAAGTATCATCAACCGATGCTAGCTGCAGATTTGCTACACACCCAGTTGTAGCGCAACCCCTCTGTGGGAGGAATTCACTAGCTGCGTGCAGAAGAAGAAGAATCTAGCAGAATGCTAGGGGCACGAGCCCACAACTTGCTGTTTATCCATCAACCACCCAGGGGAGGGATGAAAAATGAGAGATTGAAGAATAGAGATGTGCGACGTGAGAAAAAGTGACCAAAAGGGTTTTGAGAGAAAAATTGAGATTGAGTGACCGAGCGATATGAGAGACACAAATAAGAAAGGGTGGGAAACACTACCCTGAAACAGTTCTGGCACGCCCGAGTGTCGTGTCTTTTTGTTTTATCTCGATTTTATTTTGGGTCGTTTCGAGTGTTACTCGATGTATCTAGGTTGTGTGCCTTTTATTTCCTTGTTGAGTCGTTTTGCTGTGTTCAGTCGTAGGCTCAATACCTGGTCGAAAATCCATCTCTCAATTTCAAAAAAATAAAATCGTTTTGTGCTCCGAGTGCTGTGTCGTTCTCCACTTTTGTGCAAAATAGAATTTGTTAAAGCCGCGGGGTTCAACCCAGGTCATGTGAAAACAATAAAACCAGGACCCATCTGAAGCTATGAAAGTTCCGGACTACAAAGCAAAAGAAAAGAAGGAAAATCGAAGCATCTGAGTGAGTTTCACCTTCAGCAAGTTCCGTGATTGTATTCCGGATGTACCTCTTCAGGCCTTGTTAATACTACCGAAGTGTGAGTGCGCCTCTACCTCAAGTGTAAGCCTGCTTGAAGTCAGAATGACAGTCCAAACAACACCCGAGGGTTTTACATGCAGATGTTATCTCTCGCCAATTTGAACAGGGTGTGCCCTTTTTGAACTGAGTGTGTTGCAAAGTCCTCTAAGAAGCAAATCAAAGGCACCAGAGTACATATTTGATGCTCCTCTATTACATAGAATGTGGACTTTCATATACACTGTTGTTGCATGCGTGCCGCGCATCGTTATGATTCATGCATAGAATGTGCTTGCTTTCAACATTGCATAAATTGTGCTTCCATACTTGCATAGAAAATGCTTGTATCTATTGCATCAAAGATGCCCCCATACTTGCATAGAAGATGCGTTTTATCACACTTTCTTGTGCATTTTATCTTGCTCGCACTGTCTTGTGCACTTACACTTTGTATCTCACTTGCACTGTCTTGTGCATCTTGTGTTTGTATCTCACTCGCACTATCTTGTGCATTGCATATCAATCGCGCTGTTTAGCGTATCGCACTGTCTTGTGCATTTCAAATCACTCGCGCTGTTTAGCGTATCGCGCTGTTTAGCGTATCGCACTATCTTGTGCATTTCAAAATCAATCGCGTTATTTTGCGCACCTAATTCGCACTGTTTTGTGCAGTTTACATTCGCGTTATTTTGTGCACCTCAATCGCACTGTTTTGTGCAGTTATCATTCACGCTATTTTGCGCACCTCAATCGCACTGTCCTGTGCTTTGTATATCACATCGCACTATCTTGTGCATTTCAAATCAATCGCGCTGTTTAGCGTATCGCACTATTTTGTGCATTGTATCATTCGCGCTATTTTGGGCACCTCAATCGCACTGTCCTGTGCTTTGCATATCACATCGCACTATCTTGTGCACTTCAAATCACTCACGCTGTTTAACTTATCGCACTATTTTGTGCATTGTATCATTCGCTATCTTGCGTGTCTCAATTGCATTTTGTTAGTGCATTACATTTCACCGCGCTTATTTTGGCGATCGCACTATTTTGTGCACATTACTTGCGTTGTGCATGCATTTTATCGCGCTATCTTGCGCACCTTACCTGTATCACACTGCTTTATGCATTCACCCGCCGGCACCGCGTGTGTCAAACTTTCGAAATTACAAGAATCACATTGAATATATGTTGTTAGCATATTGTTCTTGTTGAATTTCTTTTTTTTGCAGGCACGATATTGTATGTACGGTTCATTTGAGGTTGGTGCGACCAGACGAATCGCGCAGGTATCGTATCTTCTCCGTGTGAGATGCGACGAGAATTGAATGGTTCTCCGCATTCCTAACTGCATGAAATGTAGTTGTTGCTTTGCATTCTTGCTTAAAACTGTTGTATCTATTTGCGAATACTTGCTTCATTGCAGCTTGCTGCACTTGCATGATCATTGAATTACATCTGATCCTGTGCATATCGCTTTGCATTTCGCCCCCTAGCCTGCTGGCACGCCTGCGGGCATATCTCTGTTCACCTTGTTTGATTGTCTAAGTCTTCGGCCTTGTCAAAAATGGGTCGTCTCTGGGCTTTGACATTCACTCCCGTCACTTGTGACTTCCGAGTTCTGTCAAAGAGGGGCAACTGTAGACACCCCATTTTTGATCGACCTTAAGACTCAGACGTCACCGATTGAGCGCTCGGTGATGTTGCATTTTGTGCTCGTTCAGAAGTCTCAGAGTCGCGGCGCCTCGCCGGACTCCGAACTCTCTTCAGGTTTTGTCTCGGTTTAACCAGACTCGATTTTCTCTGTTCTTTTCTGAAGGGAGGAAAGGTCCCAGACCATCTCTCGATGGTCAGGCTACATTTCGTGCCCGTGAGCCATTTTGCCCATTTCGGAGTCCGGTTCCCGATTTTTGAGCCGTCGGGCCGTGTGCCTCGGTTCGACCACCCAACCATCTCCGATTCCTCCGGTTTCGCATGCATCTCATTTACTCCTTCGAGGGACACTGGGTCTTAGATACCCACTGTGGCCAAACACCACTTTGCTTAATCTACGGTTTTGGGATCCCGAATCGTGTTTTGGCCCCGAGCATTCGTTTTGCATCAATTTTATTCATTTTTGGCAGTACCTCTGTTTTATCATAAGGAAGGTCATGGGGGTGGGTGGCCAGAATTGTCCTAGCAACCGCTTATGCTCCTCTCGGCCTGCTTTTTCTCACTTCCTGCTAATGTTGAACACCCTAGGGCCATTTTCTTGAGCCAAAACCACATTTTTGTGTTGTACACACATGGGAGGACCCTAAAACACATGGCCGGCCAAGAACTCTCATTGACCCTTTTGAACCCCTTCTAAAAGTGGCATGTTGTCTCTCTGTTTGAGTTGCGATTCCAACCACGTGGCCTTGTTGTACACACATGGGAGGACACCAACCTTTGGTGGCCGGCCAGAATTCTCACTTTCCATTTTTGCCTTGGGCCCTTGACGGCCATGGGGGTGGGGGCTGGCCACCTCCAAGAAAAGTAGCTAGCCTGGCCAGTTCCTCAAGGCATACTTTACAATTGTATAGCTGTTTCCCCCAAAAAATATCTGTATCCGGGGGATATTTTGGGAGGGAAAGCTTGGGTGCATTTCCCTCCACTTTTACACCCCTTCTTTTGCCCATATAAGGGGCCTCCCAGCTCTGTCCCTAGGGTTAGAAAAATTGGTTCAAACATATCTCTCTCCATCTCTTTCAAATTCTCAAGTTTTGGTGCCATTTCTTCATCATCTTCAAGCTCTACCATCACAACTCCATTCCAGTAGCTAGGAGAGCTTTCCAGCAGCTAAGAGGCTCCCATTCTTCAAGCAAAGGCAACCAAGACTTGTCTTCAAGGGTAAGTCTCCATTTCCTCTTTTGTAGCATTTTCTTACTTCATTTCTCAAGCCTATTTTCTCACTGTTTTGGGCTCCAACCTAAACTGAAACTAGGTCTATTTTGAGCTATTCTCCATGTTTGTTCAAGGGCTCAACCCTGTTTGAGCCCTACATATTTCACTTGCTTCAATATCATCTTGTATGTCAGTATTTTGCATGCTATTTCTAGCCTATGAGTGATTTGGTTTCGAGCATAATGTAAACTGTGAGTGGGTTTATTTTGAGCCCTCTTCAACATTGAAGAAGGGCTCAACCCTGTTTGGCCTCTCTATCATGCACTTGCTTCATGATCTCTCATATTTACCGTAAATTTGCATGATTTGTTTGACCTACATGTAGTCTATTTTGGAGCATGTCATTAACTGTGAGTAAGCTTATTTTGTGTCCCTCTACAACATTGTAGAAGGGATCAACCTTGTTGGGGGTCTCCATGTTGTGCTTGTCTTTATATCTCTCTTTGGCCCCCATTTTTGCATGCTTTTTAGGCCTATCTAGCTTCTGTTTTCGGCCATGAGCAGTACTGAAAATATCCATATTTTGGCCTTCTTGTCATATTTCATTAAGGGTCTTTGCTGGTTTGATAAATGTTTGGGGTACCTCATGTTATAGCCTTATGTATCCTAGTTCTTGCATGGCATTTTTAGCATGTTTTCATACTGAGTTGGGGGATGTCTTCTACTGTAAATATTCATATTTTTAGTCCCTCTTCAGTGTTGTAGAAGGGTATTTTTCTGTTTGGGCATTGCATGTATCACTTGCTTCATAGCCTCCCTTGTGGAGCCATTTTTGTATGCCATTGTTGTCCTATCTATGCTTACTATTTCACCATGTTTTGTACTGTAAAAAATGCTATTTTGGGGGTGCCTTGCTACTGTTTTTCATGTCATGTACCAATTATGCATGTTTGGTATGGCTGTAGGCCATTTCGGGTGCTTAATATCACATTTCGGGACCATTCCGTGCATTTGGTGTCATTTCCCCACCTTTCGGGACTGTTTTGCATCATTTGTGAGTGCTGAAATCCCATTTGCATGTTTGCATATCATTTTCCATGTCATTTCGTGCCTTGGGGCCATTGCCTCGGTTTGCGTGTCCGCGTGCACGCATTTCGAGGCACTTCATTTTCATCCATCGGCCTCTCATGTGAGTGTGGCTGAGGCCCTCTCATGTTAGTGTAAGCCCAATTTGCATTGTGTATGCCATTTCATACCTTCATGTTATTGCCTCGGTTTGCGTGCCCATGCGCACGCATTTCGAGGCACCTCATGTTCATCCATCGGCCTCTTACGTGAGTGTGGCTGAGGCTCTCTCATGTTAGTATAAGTCCATTTTGCATCTTGTATGCCATTTTAGTCTCATTGCATCCCGTATGCCATTGCCTCGGTTTGCGTGTCCGTATGTACGCATTTCGAGGCACTTCATTTTCATCCGATGGCCTCCTGTGTGAGTGCGGCTGAGGCCCTCTCATGTTGGTGTAAACCCATATTGCACCGCATATCTCATTTTAGTCCTATTACATTCCGTATGTCATTTTCTCGGTTTGCGTGCCCGTGGGCACGCATTTCGAGACATCTCATTTTAGGCTCATTGTACATCATATTTCAGGCCGTTTCATGCCTTTATGCCATCGCTTTGCTTATGTGCCCATGTGCACGCATTTTGAGGCACTTCACTTTATTCGACGGCCTCTTATGTGAGTGTGGTGAGGTCCACTCGTGTTAGTGTAAGTCCAATTTGCATTGCGACGCCATTTCATGCCTTAGGAGCACTTCTCGGTTTGCGTCTGCAGTGCACGATTCCGAGACATCTCATTCCATAGCATTGTGTATGTTAGGATTGCATATTAGCGCATTTCATGCGTATCATGCATATTGCATCGTGTCCGGGATAGGAGTTAGCCCGGGCACGGAAACGAGGCGCGTTTCATACTCCGAGTGATGGAACGGGTCTCAATTCCCAAGTCGCCGATACTTCGGATTACCCATGATGGAGTTAGGTTTTGTTGTAGCATTCATTTGCATTCACCCCATATTGAGTTGTGCAATCCGACTCCTCGGCCATCATGCATTGATATGAGTGATTGGTGGCGCGAGGATCGAGGCATGCATATATTTGTGAAGTACATTGCTATGCCCCTCTCCGCTTCTCTGCAAGAAATGAAGAATCAGCAACTTTCCGGAGTCTGGCACGCATTTCGAGAAACATCGTAAACAGAGGCTAATTGGGGCATCCCAGTGGATTTCCGCGCAAGGCAGCCCAACATGCATCATTTCATTATCCGGAGTAGAGTCAAGGCAGCCCCTGGCTTGCACGTTAATTTTACAGTTTTCTTATTTAATTTGATAATTAATTAGGAATTTGTATATTTATTATTCGGACTGTATATTTTGGACTGTATTATTCTTTTATTTTGGACTGTATTATTATTTATTCGGACCCTCTGTGCGAGGGCATAATTGTAATAAGTGTGGGTGAGTGTGATGTATGTCTTCCAACCCCCACTTCTTTCTTCCCTTTTATTTATCCGCTTATGATGGTTAGATATAGGACATATTTCAATTAGCATACAGTATGGCAGCATGTTTGCATCATTCATCTGTTTTGCACGCACCGGGCTCGGCGCATCATACAAACTGCATTTGTATTTCAATTCCGAATTGAGTACGTGATAATTGTAGCATTCCACATGCCATGTTTAGAATAGCCGAGCCTGCTATAGTTGCATTTTTGCATGTGTTGCATTAGGCATTGCTGTATACTTAGGATCATGCATGATTTCTAACGAGCTTCTATTTTGGCGTGGAGTACTCGGTAAGTTTTATGCTTTAGCATCCTTGCATGAGTGTGAGTGATTGCCATGAATAGCATGCTTACCATGAGGCTATGTGCTTATGTGATATAACTGCCTTGAATGCCTGTGGGTGGAGGTTGAGTTACTTGGAGTGGAACAATTCATTGACTGTTTGTTTTAAGCCCACTAGATAGTGGCAAAATCATGTTTTCTAAGCCCACCTGAGGGTGGCAAATCCACGTCTTAGCCTACTTGCGGGTAGCACCATCAAACCATTTTCAAACAAACAAATATGAAGTGTTTTGTTCCAATTCAGGCGATTCAGTCTATACTTGTATGCTGTGCGCATCACATAGTAACCTAGGCTAATAACCGGAATAAGAACTCACAATGTTTTCAAAATCAGATATCATGGTTAGTAGAGGCCGGTCTTTGACCGGCGAAATGGGTGCTCACGGCGACCTTCCCCAATCGTACCCAAGTTCCCGAGCCGAGGCAACTTTGGTGATGACGGACACGTGGCCTTTTGGCACCGAGTCGGGGTTTCCTAAATTTTCCATTTTAAAATATTTAGGTGGCGACTCTGTATCTGGCGAAGCAGTCCATGTTTGACACTTCTTTTCTAAAAATCTATTTTTCTCAAAACGATTTGCCAGATTTGGACTCTTTGGTTCAAGATTAAGAACCGTGACATTTGAGTCCTTCGAACTGTAGTGACCCAATATCGAACCAGAACAGGGGGGACTCGCACTCCCTTTCCCCGGGGTGCGTTCGGGGACGTCTACAGTTTCTGGCGACTCCACTGGGGATTTAGAGAACTTGACTCGAACTCGTGATATCTGGTTTTGACTACACTTGTGTGTTTCTTTGCATTGTATTTGCATTGGTGCGCCTAGGACACCGTGTTTGCCATATGCCATTCCCGAACAATTTGCCGGAGGCTTGTCTTGTCAAGTCATGTCCGTAAGGCTGATCGGCTCTGGGCTCTGACAGCATGGGAACACAAACCCCGGTTTTACCGGGGCACCCTTTTTGACCATTCAACCTAGTGCATGTTCGGATCTATAGTGACCATTCCAAACTAGGACAGGTTGCTTACTCGTTTATAGGTTGTTTGAAGCCGCTGCGTGCGTAGTGAAACCCTAGTTCCTGACAAAAATAGGACAGGGAAACCTTCCCCCAACATAGGGGTGTTTGGCTCTCACTTATCTGTTATATGCTTTTAGAGTGCGTCTTTACAGGAATGCATGTATCAGTTTGCAAGTTTGGGCATCAGGCCTGCGGGCACCAATTCAGTATTTTGGGATTCAGTTTACCTGAGGGTAACGGTTTACAGGCCAAATTTTGGGGCAGAATTCAGTAGAGGGCACAATCGTCCTGTTATGCTCATATCTGTTTTGGTGAAGTTAGGCTGAGATGCTGCATGTTTTCCCTTTTGCTAGGGTAATCCTGGAACCATAGCTTCAGAAGGCTCCGAAATCCCTCGGGTACATTGGACTAGTGCTGATAGACTTTGTTAGGTCAGAGATTCAATTCAAGGGCAACCAGTGTTCTTTCGTTGAGGCAAGGCAAAGAAGGGCCAGACAGGGCTCATTGGTTTATCTGATCCGACAGTCACCAGTCACATCATCAGTAGACCCGTGATGGCACAGGGTTTGGAAGAATTTGTGGCCGTGGTAACAGCGCCAAATCAGGGAACTGCCATGCAGGCTGAAACCAGTATTGAAACGCAGCGCCCATCTGGGGTATCTGCCTCACATCCAGCTTTGGGACCCCAGCCGAACTTTGACCCACTTCCGCCAGTTGAAGATTTGCTGTGTCCGAGTCCTCGAGAAGGGTTAGCTCAAGCCCAAGTTTTCAGACCCTTGGTGCAGCCTAATGAGAGGCGTTATCCCCTTGATGCTAATGACCTTGATCTGACTGCAGTAAAAATTGCGAACCTTGAGAAGCAATTCAAAAAGGCACAGGGCCTTAACTTCATTCCCGACATTGAGGATGGGTACACCGAGTCTGCTGTACGGCTCCCAGACAGCTTCAAAATGCCATATATTGATCGTTTCGACGGGTCTACGGATCCAATGGTACATATCCGACTTTTTTTGGATGTCCTAAAGCCGATGGGTCTGACTAAGCCACAGAAACTCTCTCTATATGGGAGAACCCTATCCGGTGTAGCAGCCACTTGGTACGCTAAGTTGGAGGACAAAGTGAAGCAAAACTGGAAAGAATTGGCTGAAGCCTTTGTCGATTAGTATTCCTACAATACCCAAGTTGAAATGACCATCCAAGAGCTTGAAGCAACCCGCCAAAACCCAAAAGAGCCTTTTGTAGAATTTGTTACAAGGTGGAGAGCAAAGGCAGCACAGATGACAGATCGCCTCTTCCGAGAGGGATCAAGTGCAGATGATGGTACGAAACCTCGAACATGATATCTTGCAAAGTTGATAGTGGCTCGCTTATTCACTTTCAAAAGTTTGCATGAACTGGGGTTCAGTCGAGAATGCGTTCAACAATGGATCATTCCTGCAAAGGTGAACCGACAAGGAGGGTGATTTCAAGGAGTACCAATGTCGGAAGTAGCACTATTCCCGAACCCATCGAATCAATACAATCGCCATGACCAACCCTTTTGCCAATCCAAGCCTACAACAAATGACCGAGCCCAGGCGTAACTTTCACCCCTCTCTATATGAGCTTGACTAGCGCACTAAAAGTCTTGATGGAAAAAGGGCATCTCAAACCCCTCGATCCTCAACCTCTTCCCAACCCACTCCCACATAACATAACCTTCGCTTGTATGTACCATCGCCAGCCATCGTCATGGTGACCGTTGCTACCGCCTTCGTCATGAGGTCCAAAATCTCATCGATAACCGGACGATAGCTCTACCTTCAGACCCCAATGACCAAACATTTCCCACCTACCTCAACCTTATCCATACACTGCCATCCACCTATGACCCCAACATATACATCACCCCGGCCCATCTACCCAAGCCTGAGGTGTTTATCTCAGAAAGCACAGACTTATGCATGATGGGTGCACCTGAACCCCAATCATCTCAAACCCATGAACCCACTACTTCCGAGCTGATGAGGATGATTGAAGATCTTCAAAGAACAGTGGCGGATTTAGCCTTTGGAGTTTTGGCTCCATCATCAACCACATCGCCTACCAGGGAGTTCATGTCAAAAGGCTCCCCAGTCTTGGGACGGGCTGCATTTGAGGAAGGCCAATTCCTTGGCAAAGTGGAAGCGAGTGGAAAGAATAAGGTAGGGGCGGACATGGATCCCCATGAACATCTTCTGTTGGCTGTTAAGGCTTTGAAATCCGAGGGACTAAACAAAGAGCAAGTGCTCGCAGTTGTTGCAAAAACTGTGGACGGCATTTTTGCCACTCAAGTTAGGGGCAGTCCGAATCAAGGGGAAAATCGGGAAAAGGGCTGTCGTACCAGAAATGATCTTGTTAGCTCTAATCCTCCACCCAGAAGAGATCAGCAAACCAGGCCAGCACCTGCTAGTCCTTTTGCGGGTGCGCCCAGCAAAAATCCACAAGCCTTGAAGTACTAACCCCGAGGTCAGAGGGTCTTCCATGACCTCCACATGCCTTTATCCAAAGCTTTCCAAATCCTTGTTGGACAAGGCCATCTCAAACCCCTTGAGCCTCGGTCTCTCCCGAACCCTCTTCCGGCTACACATAATGCTACCCAAGATCTGCGATACCATCAAGAACTGGCCATGCTACCAACAACTGCTTCCGTCTTCGCCATGAAGTACAGGATCTATTTGACAACGAGGTCATCCTCCCGCCGAGCTCAGCAAAGTCTATCGGCACTGGGTCAGTGAACTTGGGGGATGATGTTATGTGAATGGGGGATAAATGTAACAACCCTCGTCACTGATTACTGATTTCCTACTGATTTCCGTTTACTAAGACTGAACATGACTGATAATTGAACTGATTAAAGTACTGGATTGACTGACCGAAAGTTGAAACTGAATTGATCGAATATACCTATTGAATTGCATACTCTATCTGTTTGATTATGTGATTTGTCTGTTCGCAGTTTATGCTTAAACTGCTAATCGAAGGCCTTATCGACGACCGAATTAGAAACCGTTTAGTGTTTCATGATCAGTAGAATTTATCTGATTTTATGGTAAAATTATCTAAAATGTGATTAGGTATGATTAAATTAGATTAAATATTGGTAAACTTGCATTGTCACCTTAATTACGGAATTGCCACCTAGTAGCCACTATCTCACACACTTAGAGACTTGAGCAACACTTAGAATCAACAATTGCTCAGCTCATTCCTTGCCTCAAAATCGACCAAGAAGTTAGAGAGAGGGTGAGTTAAGAGAAATTGAAGTCATCTTGTGAATTGCTTGGGAATTGAAGGATTTGTAACATAGATTGCTAAATTGAATCTCTAGACAAGTGATTGAAGACTTAGGTATGAATTTTATCCTCTTGATTATGTCTTTAAGCTTCATCTTGCATGTTTCATGCTAAATTAATGAGCTAAGTCATGTTTTAAGTTTATCATGTTAGATTGAAGCCTAATTGTTGCATGCATGTTGAATTTAGTGAGTTTGGAGTTGATTTCATGGTCAAATGCCACATGCATGTTCATAATCATGTTTAAATCCATGCTTTCATCTCGTTTTGAAAGAAAGGAGTTCATTTGAACAAATTTTGAGGTTTTGATTTGGTTTAGATTCCTTGCATGGCATGTTTGGAAATTGTTCTTGAAATGGGTTTGAAGAATCGTTTTAATTGACTCACCCTTGGGCCTTGAAGTCACAATTTGAGCTTTGAAACTTATTGTATATTGAATTTGGGAGTGTTTCCCAGAATTTGGGCCCAAGAGGTCGAGTTTTGAGTGAAAGAATGCTTGGTTTGAGCTTGGAAGGCAAATCTGGAAATTCCAGATTTGGCTTCTTCACTCGAGCGAAGGATTCCTCGCTCGAGCGACCAACGTTTACTCTGAGCCACGCTCGAGCGAAGGATTGGTGGCTCGAGCGTAAAATTCGAGCATCCAAGATTTTTATCTTGTTTCATCGGACCACTCGGCGAAGGATTTCTCGCCGAAATAAGCCTTTGATTTTGGAAGCCCGCTCGAGCGAAGGAAGGCTCGCCCGAGCGAGACCCCTGTTTTCAGCAACTTTTGAAAAATGCTTTCCAAGTGCATCTTTGCATCCTCATCTCATTCTAGGCATCCTTAGGCCTAGTTTAAGACATCTTAATGAGGATATAGATGTAGAACACACCGAGGCAAATTAGGGTAAGTTATTGATCTTCCCCCAACTGTATAGCTTAGTGTGTGTTCATCTCAGATAATCTTGTGTAGGGTTGGCTTACCGAGGAGACGCCTAGCATATCAGTAGCCCGTAACTCGTGAGTAACAATTGTGTAAAGATATGTCCAAAATGATTATCTTCAACTATTTACTTTATTGAACTGCTACCTTATTGAAATTGTCTATTTTATCGAATCACATCGAATCGAATCAATCGTTACCGAATTGACACCGTTCTTGAATTGATACTGCGTTCAATCGAATCAACTTTCTTGAATTGACACTGCTTACTAAATTGAACTGTCCACTGAACTGATACTGTGTACTAAATGAACGTATGAGTTATATTCTGTACTGTACTGTGGCATCCTTGGCACCTACTGTTTACTGATAAGGAGCAAAGTGCTACACTGGGAGCCATCTCTAGAATCTACGGAGCTAAGTGCTACAGTGGGAGCCACCTCTTGAATCCACATACCGTGACAGAGAGATCTCTGTCGGTTTCCAAGTTTGGAACCACTCATCACAGTGATGGCCACTCGGATACCGATATGGAGCAAAGTGCTACCGGGAGCCACCTCTAGAATCTATCAGCTAAGTGCTACAAGGGGAGCCACTTCTTGAATCCCGGTACTCGATAAGGAGCAAAGTGCTACATCGAGCCACCTCTAGAATCTACTAACTAAATGCTACAAAGGGAGCCACCTCTTGAATCCACAAGCATCAGTCGTTTCTCTCTGAATTGGTACTATTATCGCCATCGTTATCGTCATCGCTTCGATGGCCATCATTTACCGTTTGGTCTAAGACCCGGTCTTTTAAGACCTCATCATCTTATCTTTACGCCAAGGGATGTACCACATATCACTATTTTAACTGAATGACTGTTATGGCCCGAAATATGAGCCACAAACTGAATGACTGATAAATTGACTGAAATGACTGGTTTTAATACTGAAAGGACATTTATTCTTAACCCCTTTACGCATTATGTTATTCACTGGGCTTTAGCTCACTGCTCATATATACATGTAGGTGTACAGGCACCAGACCGCGGCTAGAAGCGTCAGGGTTACTTCAGTTTTGTCAAGCCAGCCTATGTGCTTCACTGTGAGGTTCCGAGCCTACCTTGCCAAGGCTTAGGGGTGTTTTAGTATTTCCCCTACTGTACTGTCTTACTGTTTTGTAATAACTGAATTGAACGTATAGACTGAATGTTTGCTGCACTGTTGAGTAGGGATTAAGTCCTTATATTGAGTGTTTGTAAATATTGTATATACTATTCTGTACCGATTGTTAATATGCATATGTATGGAAAATCTTTTTGCATACAGACTATCACAGCTCATTGGACATTGTTTATTTACTGTATTGGCTTCCGCCATGCCTCATCAGACATCGTTCTCATCATACAGCCTTCGCAATCTCGGATTCATTGGCGGTTATTGCACTAAACCCATAGGGGCGGGTTTGGGTCGTGACAATAAACCACCTGCGGGCGGCGCTCAATCAACTCCAGACGTGGGAATGGCACGCACTGTTCTGAGCAATATGCAAATACCAGTTTTGTGCTTTCTGACTTGGGTATTGGGTCAGTTTTTGTTACTTTGTTTTGAGTCTGTCTTTTTGTTTTGAGTCAGTCTCTTTTGTCTTGGGTCTGTCTTGTTGTATCGAGTCAGTCTTGTTGTATAGAAGTCAGGTGATTCCGGGGGTGTTACCTCGGGCGTCACCATTTTGTTTCGCATTTGTCTTTTTTTTTATTTTGAGTCTGTTTCTGCCAGGGAGCCAATTATGCCAACAGATTTTGAATGAAACAGCAGTGATTTCCACGCTCTCGCATTTGCTTCTGCCGTGTGCTAGTTATGCCGAGATTTGAATGAAATGGCAGTGCATTCCACCTGCTCTCTTATGCCTTGAAGCCATTGTATTGACCTAAGTTTTTCAAAACCTTTTTGAACACTGCAGTGAAAACAAAGAGGGAGAAATTCCTCGGGATTTGCAAAACTTTGATCAAATTGAGAGAAAGAGAGGCGTGCTAAGCCCTCAATGAATGAAATCATGCTTGTTAGTGTGAGTACTGAGAAGGACCCTGGCTTTGATCCAGATTGATCCTACACTGTCTTCAGCGCGAGCGATTTGTCGCTTTCTTAAAAACTTTCAAAAAAATGTTTTGCGCGGTCCTGCAAAGACATGTGTGGGATCGCTCTTGAGATTGTGCAATTTTAGATCGCTCTCACCTCGAGACTCGACCCCTTGGCTTTCAAACCTTGAACCGGCATTCGAATGTTTAATCCGACCACGATGTAAGGCCTGTGTGGCCAGATTTGAAGCAGCCCTCGAACAAGGGGCACCAAAGTCAGATCAAGAAGGTCAGACCTCATCAGAAGAAGCTTGCAAGGCTAGAGCAGAAGCACCCCTCGAACTAGGGGCAAAAAATATCCGATGTGCTCGAAGAGCCAAAGGTGGATCTTTCTGTAAGTCAATACAATAGCCACTCTCCTGGATATAGAGGGCTTCAATCTCAGAACCATTTGGCATGGACTGGTTACATTTTTTACTCTTTGAGAGGCTCGCTGGGCCGAAAACCCGAAAGGGCGACCCAGGCAAAAGTTAGAGCGAGACAAGAAAAATATATATACAAAAATGCAAAAAGAAAAAAAAATGCAAAGATACAAAAAATGCAAAAAAAGAAAAGAAAAGAAAAATGCAAAAAAGAAGAAGAAAAAGGAATGAAAAGAATAGAAAAAGAGAAAAGAAAAGAAAAACAAAGCTCGCAAGGTCGAAAACCTGCAACAGGCGCCTTGGCAAAAGTTAGAGCATAAAAAGGAGAGGTTAAATACCCGAGTGTACCTTAACCCCGAACTACGTAAGGCTTGATTCCCATCTTTGGGATACGTAGGCAACTTCATTCTGAAGTCTAGCCGTAAAACGATTCAAATTCAATTGTGTCTATGTAATGGTTTTGACCATCCTTGCCTTCTCTGTATCCAAGAGTACGGTTGCAATCATCGCTCCGAGGACTGACTACAATGCGCTGCGGTGTCGTTCAAACAAGGGGCAACTTTCCGTTGCCATTCAATGCGCCGCGGTGCCGTTCAAACAAGGGGCAACTTTCCGTTGCCATGCAGCTCTCTTCAAGTACGGGGCAGTTTTCCTTTGGATCCGAGGTTGTGCATCTCAAGAGTAGGTTTCATGCTCGTTGAGCAAGTGGCCGTTTGCAAAAATAGTTTTTGAGAATTTTTACTGAGGTTGGCTAATTTTCTCGAAAAATCATTCTATCTTTTCCAAAACTGGACCATTTCTTGGACCCAAAAAGGAAAATTTTCGTGCTCATAGCCTGACTTGCATGATTTCAAATCAAAAACTGAACAAGCATGTTAATCTAACTCTCATTTTTGGTCAAAATTGTTTTAGTAGAAAGCCAAAAACAAAAAATGGTCGAAATGATGAACTAGGGGCACAGTTGATTCAAAGCTTCTCGTTTTTCCTATTGTCAATGCATTTGCCAAAAAAAGAAGGGCACTCTACCTGCTGGAAAAGGGCACCACTGAAGCTAACCGCAAAAGGGCTGAAAGCTCTCTCATCCTCCAAGCAAAAAAACTGTCGAGCCAAGTGCGAAGCACGAACTGGAATGAGGCAAGATATTTCACTCCATCATCTGGACAGATCTTATCACGTCCAAACTCCCCAGCAAAGTATCATCAACCGATGCTAGCTGCAGATTTGCTACACACCCAGTTGTAGCGCAACCCCTCTGTGGGAGGAATTCACTAGCTGCGTGCAGAAGAAGAAGAATCTAGCAGAATGCTAGGGGCACGAGCCCACAACTTGCTGTTTATCCATCAACCACCCAGGGGAGGGATGAAAAATGAGAGATTGAAGAATAGAGAGATGTGCGACGTGAGAAAAAGTGACCAAAAGGGTTTTGAGAGAAAAATTGAGATTGAGTGCCCGAGCGATATGAGAGACACAAATAAGAAAGGGTGGGAAACACTACCCGGTGAAACAGGCTCCCTGTGCACGTCTGAGTGTCGTGTCTTTTTGTTTTATCTCGATTTTATTTTGGGTCGTTTCGAGTGTTACTCGATGTATCTAGGTTGTGTGCCTTTTATTTCCTTGTTGAGTCGTTTTGCTGTGTTCAGTCGTAGGCTCAATACCTGGTCGAAAATCCATCTCTCAATTTCAAAAAAATAAAATCGTTTTGTGCTCCGAGTGCTGTGTCGTTCTCCACTTTTGTGCAAAATAGAATTTGTTAAAGCCGCGGGGTTCAACCCAGGTCATGTGAAAACAATAAAACCAGGACCCATCTGAAGCTATGAAAGTTCCGGACTACAAAGCAAAAGAAAAGAAGGAAAATCGAAGCATCTGAGTGAGTTTCACCTTCAGCAAGTTCCGTGATTGTATTCCGGATGTACCTCTTCAGGCCTTGTTAATACTACCGAAGTGTGAGTGCGCCTCTACCTCAAGTGTAAGCCTGCTTGAAGTCAGAATGACAGTCCAAACAACACCCGAGGGTTTTACATGCAGATGTTATCTCTCGCCAATTTGAACAGGGTGTGCCCTTTTTGAACTGAGTGTGTTGCAAAGTCCTCTAAGAAGCAAATCAAAGGCACCAGAGTACATATTTGATGCTCCTCTATTACATAGAATGTGGACTTTCATATACACTGTTGTTGCATGCGTGCCGCGCATCGTTATGATTCATGCATAGAATGTGCTTGCTTTCAACATTGCATAAATTGTGCTTCCATACTTGCATAGAAAATGCTTGTATCTATTGCATCAAAGATGCCCCCATACTTGCATAGAAGATGCGTTTTATCACACTTTCTTGTGCATTTTATCTCGCTCGCACTGTCTTGTGCACTTACACTTTGTATCTCACTTGCACTGTCTTGTGCATCTTGTGTTTGTATCTCACTCGCACTATCTTGTGCATTGCATATCAATCGCGCTGTTTAGCGTATCGCACTGTCTTGTGCATTTCAAATCACTCGCGCTGTTTAGCGTATCGCACTATCTTGTGCATTTCAAAATCAATCGCGTTATTTTGCGCACCTAATTCGCACTGTTTTGTGCAGTTTACATTCGCGTTATTTTGTGCACCTCAATCGCACTGTTTTGTGCAGTTATCATTCACGCTATTTTGCGCACCTCAATCGCACTGTCCTGTGCTTTGCATATCACATCGCACTATCTTGTGCATTTCAAATCAATCGCGCTGTTTAGCGTATCGCACTATTTTGTGCATTGTATCATTCGCGCTATTTTGGGCACCTCAATCGCACTGTCCTGTGCTTTGCATATCACATCGCACTATCTTGTGCACTTCAAATCACTCACGCTGTTTAACTTATCGCACTATTTTGTGCATTGTATCATTTGCGCTATCTTGCGTGTCTCACCTGTACTTGTTAGTGCATTACATTTCACCCGCGCTATTTTGCGCATCGCACTATTTTGTGCACATTACTTGCGTTGTGCATGCATTTTATCGCGCTATCTTGCGCACCTTACCTGTATCACACTGCTTTATGCATTCACCCGCCGGCACCGCGTGTGTCAAACTTTCGAAATTACAAGAATCACATTGAATATATGTTGTTAGCATATTGTTCTTGTTGAATTTCTTTTTTTTGCAGGCACGATATTGTATGTACGGTTCATTTGAGGTTGGTGCGACCAGACGAATCGCGCAGGTATCGTATCTTCTCCGTGTGAGATGCGACGAGAATTGAATGGTTCTCCGCATTCCTAACTGCATGAAATGTAGTTGTTGCTTTGCATTCTTGCTTAAAACTGTTGTATCTATTTGCGAATACTTGCTTCATTGCAGCTTGCTGCACTTGCATGATCATTGAATTACATCTGATCCTGTGCATATCGCTTTGCATTTCGCCCCCTAGCCTGCTGGCACGCCTGCGGGCATATCTCTGTTCACCTTGTTTGATTGTCTAAGTCTTCGGCCTTGTCAAAAATGGGTCGTCTCTGGGCTTTGACATTCACTCCCGTCACTTGTGACTTCCGAGTTCTGTCAAAGAGGGGCAACTGTAGACACCCCATTTTTGATCGACCTTAAGACTCAGACGTCACCGATTGAGCGCTCGGTGATGTTGCATTTTGTGCTCGTTCAGAAGTCTCAGAGTCGCGGCCGTGCGCCCTGCCTTCGGACTCCCGAACTCTCTTCTGTGCCTTGTCTCGGTTTACGAACCAGACTCGATTTTCTCTGTTTCTTTTCCTGAAGGGAGGGAAAGGTCCCGTAGACCATCTCTCAGTGGCCGTGGGCTACATTTCGTGCCCGTAGGCCATTTTGCCCATTTCGGAGCCCGGTTCCCGATTTTCGGAGCCGTCAGGCCGTGTGCCTCGGTTCGGGACCACCCAACCATCTCCGATTCCTCCGGTTTCTGGCATGCATCTCATTTACTCCCTTTCGAGGGACACTGGGGTCTTAGATACCCACTTCGTGGCCAAACACCACTTTCGGTGCTTAACGGCCGGTTTTCGGGATCCCGAACTGCGTGTTTTGGCCCCCGAGCATTCGTTTTGCATCAATTTTTATTCATTTTTGGCAGGTACCTCTGTTTTATCATAAGGAAGGTCACTGGGGGGTGGGTGGCCAGCAATTGTCCTAGCAACCAGTTATGCTCCTCCGGCGCCCCCCGGGGCCCGTTTTTCTCACTTCCGGGCTAATGTTGAACACCCTAGGGCCATTTTCTTCGAGCCAAAACCACATTTTTGTGTTGTACACACATGGGAGGACCCTAAAAACACATGGCCGGCCAGTAACTCTCATTGACCCTTTTGAACCCCTTCTAAAAGTGGCATGTTGTCTCTCCTGTTTCAGAGTTGCCAGATTCCAACCACAGGGCCTTGTTGTACACACATGGGAGGACACCAACCTTTGGTGGCCGGCCAGAAATTCTCACTTTCCATTTTTGCCCTTGGACGGCCGGCCATGGGGGGTGGCCGGCCGGCCACCTCCAGTAAAAGTAGCTAGCCGGCCAGGTTCCCCTCAGTGCATACTTTACAATTGTATAGCTGTTTCCCCCAAAAAATATCTATATCCGGGGGATATTTTGGGAGGGAAAGCTTGGGTGCATTTCCCTCCACTTTTACACCCCTTCTTTTGCCCATATAAGGGGCCTCCCAGCTCTGTCCCTAGGGTTAGAAAAATTGGTTCAAACATATCTCTCTCCATCTCTTTCAAATTCTCAAGTTTTGGTGCCATTTCTTCATCATCTTCAAGCTCTACCATCACAACTCCATTCCAGTAGCTAGGAGAGCTTTCCAGCAGCTAAGAGGCTCCCATTCTTCAAGCAAAAGGCAACCAAGACTTGTCTTCAAGGGTAAGTCTCCATTTCCCTCTTTTGTAGCATTTTCTTACTTCATTTCTCAAGCCTATTTTCTCACTGTTTTGGGCTCCAACCTAAACTGAAACTAGGTCTATTTTGAGCTATTCTCCATGTTTGTTCAAGGGCTCAACCCTGTTTGAGCCCTACATATTTCACTTGCTTCAATATCATCTTGTATGTCAGTATTTTGCATGCTATTTCTAGCCTATGAGTGATTTGTTTTCGAGCATAATGTAAACTGTGAGTGGGCCTATTTTGAGCCCCTCTTCAACATTGAAGAAGGGCTCAACCCTGTTTGGCCTCTCTATCATGCACTTGCTTCATGATCTCTCATATTTACCGTAAATTTGCATGATTTGTTTGACCTACATGTAGTCTATTTTGGAGCATGTCATTAACTGTGAGTAAGCTTATTTTGTGTCCCTCTACAACATTGTAGAAGGGATCAACCTTGTTGGGGGTCTCCATGTTGTGCTTGTCTTTATATCTCTCTTTGGCCCCCATTTTTGCATGCTTTTTAGGCCTATCTAGCTTCTGTTTTCGGCCATGAGCAGTACTGAAAATATCCATATTTTGGCCTTCTTGTCATATTTCATTAAGGGTCTTTGCTGGTTTGATAAATGTTTGGGGTACCTCATGTTATAGCCTTATGTATCCTAGTTCTTGCATGGCATTTTTAGCATGTTTTCATACTGAGTTGGGGGATGTCTTCTACTGTAAATATTCATATTTTTAGTCCCTCTTCAGTGTTGTAGAAGGGTATTTTTCTGTTTGGGCATTGCATGTATCACTTGCTTCATAGCCTCCCTTGTGGAGCCATTTTTGTATGCCATTGTTGTCCTATCTATGCTTACTATTTCACCATGTTTTGTACTGTAAAAAATGCTATTTTGGGGGTGCCTTGCTACTGTTTTTCATGTCATGTACCAATTATGCATGTTTGGTATGGCTGTAGGCCATTTCGGGTGCTTAATATCACATTTCGGGACCATTCCGTGCATTTGGTGTCATTTCCCCACCTTTCGGGACTGTTTTGCATCATTTGTGAGTGCTGAAATCCCATTTGCATGTTTGCATATCATTTTCCATGTCATTTCGTGCCTTGGGGCCATTGCCTCGGTTTGCGTGTCCGCGTGCACGCATTTCGAGGCACTTCATTTTCATCCATCGGCCTCTCATGTGAGTGTGGCTGAGGCCCTCTCATGTTAGTGTAAGCCCAATTTGCATTGTGTATGCCATTTCATACCTTCATGTTATTGCCTCGGTTTGCGTGCCCATGCGCACGCATTTCGAGGCACCTCATGTTCATCCATCGGCCTCTTACGTGAGTGTGGCTGAGGCTCTCTCATGTTAGTATAAGTCCATTTTGCATCTTGTATGCCATTTTAGTCTCATTGCATCCCGTATGCCATTGCCTCGGTTTGCGTGTCCGTATGTACGCATTTCGAGGCACTTCATTTTCATCCGATGGCCTCCTGTGTGAGTGCGGCTGAGGCCCTCTCATGTTGGTGTAAACCCATATTGCACCGCATATCTCATTTTAGTCCTATTACATTCCGTATGTCATTTTCTCGGTTTGCGTGCCCGTGGGCACGCATTTCGAGACATCTCATTTTAGGCTCATTGTACATCATATTTCAGGCCGTTTCATGCCTTTATGCCATCGCCTCGGTTTGCGTGCCCATGTGCACGCATTTTGAGGCACTTCACTTTTATTCGACGGCCTCTTATGTGAGTGTGGCTGAGGTCCACTCGTGTTAGTGTAAGTCCAATTTGCATTGCGTACGCCATTTCATGCCTTAGGAGCACTTCCTCGGTTTGCGTGCCCGTGTGCACGCATTCCGAGACATCTCATTCCATAGCATTGTGTATGTTAGGATTGCATATTAGCTGCATTTCATGCGTATCATGCATATTGCATCGTGTCCGGGATAGGAGTTAGCCCGGGCACGGGAAACGAGGCGCGTTTCATACTCCGAGTGATGGAACGGGTCTCAATTCCCAAGTCGCCGATACTTCGGATTACCCATGATGGAGTTAGGTTTTGTTGTAGCATTCATTTGCATTCACCCCATATTGAGTTGTGCAATCCGACTCCTCGGCCATCATGCATTGATATGAGTGATTGGTGGCGCGAGGATCGAGGCATGCATATATTTGTGAAATACATTGCTATGCCCCTCTCCTGCTCTCTGTTGCAGCAAAATGAAGAATCAGCAACTTTCCGGAGTCTGGCACGCATTTCGAGAAACATCGTAAACAGAGGCTAATTGGGGCATCCCAGTGGATTTCCGCGCAAGGCAGCCCAACATGCATCATTTCATTATCCGGAGTAGAGTCAAGGCAGCCCCTGGCTTGCACGTTAATTTTACAGTTTTCTTATTTAATTTGATAATTAATTAGGAATTTGTATATTTATTATTCGGACTGTATATTTTGGACTGTATTATTCTTTTATTTTGGACTGTATTATTATTTATTCGGACCCTCTGCCCGAGGGCATAATTGTAATAAGTGTGGGTGAGTGTGATGTATGTCTTCCAATCCCCACTTCTTTCTTCCCTTTTATTTACCCGCTTATGATCGTTAGATAGAGGACATATTTCTATTAGCATACAGTATGGCAGCATGTTTGCATCATTCATCTGTTTTGCACGCATACCTGCTCGTAGCGCATCATACAAACTGCATTTGTATTTCAATTCCGAATTGAGTACGTGATAATTGTAGCATTCCACATGCCATGTTTAGAATAGCCGAGCCTGCTATAGTTGCATTTTTGCATGTGTTGCATTAGGCATTGCTGTATACTTAGGATCATGCATGATTTCTAACGAGCTTCTATTTTGGCGTGGAGTACTCGGTAAGTTTTATGCTTTAGCATCCTTGCATGAGTGTGAGTGATTGCCATGAATAGCATGCTTACCATGAGGCTATGTGCTTATGTGATATAACTGCCTTGAATGCCTGTGGGTGGAGGTTGAGTTACTTGGAGTGGAACAATTCATTGACTGTTTGTTTTAAGCCCACTAGATAGTGGCAAAATCATGTTTTCTAAGCCCACCTGAGGGTGGCAAATCCACGTCTTAGCCTACTTGCGGGTAGCACCATCAAACCATTTTCAAACAAACAAATATGAAGTGTTTTGTTCCAATTCAGGCGATTCAGTCTATACTTGTATGCTGTGCGCATCACATAGTAACCTTGGCTAATAACCGGAATAAGAACTCACAATGTTTTCAAAATCAGATATCATGGTTAGTAGAGGCGGTCTTTTGACCCAAGCGAATGCTTACGAAGTGACCTTTCCCAATCGTACCCAAGTTCCCGAGCCGAGGCAACTTTGGTGATGACGGACACGTGGCCTTTTGGCACCGAGTCGAGGTTTCCTAAATTTCCCATTTTAAAATATTTAGGTGGCGACTTTGTATTTGGCGAAGCAGTCCATGTTTGGCACTTCTTTTCTAAAAATCTGTTTTTCTCAAAACGATTTGCCAGATTTGGACTCTTTGGTTCAAGATTAAGAACCGTGACATTTGAGTCCTTCGAACTGTAGTGACCCAATATCGAACCAAAACGGGGGGGACTTGCACTCCCTTTCCCCGGGATGCATTCGGGGACGTCTACAAATACGAGTTTTCATTTTGAGTTTGAAATTGTTTCCATTTGATCGCTTTTCATAACCCACAAACAAATCACTAATTTCAGTTTTGAAGACAATGTTAATTTTAGTTTTGGTGGACTGAATAAGTTGTTTGTTAATAAGTTGTTTACCAAACATTGTCTTGCTCTTACTACATACATACAGACAGTTTTCTGTTCTGATTGTCTGCATGAAGTTAAGTTGATCTGGGTTAGATGATTATTGTTACATTTATATATTGGTTGAATAAGTCACTGTGGTTTGGTGGACTCTGATTTTTTTGCTGCTGAAAAGGGGGTTGTATGTTGTTTGTTTCCTCTAAGCTGTTCCTTATACAAATTTATGTAGTTGGTGTGTTTTACCTCTTTTGTTGCTCATCTGATTGTTATAGTGATGTTTTGTTAAAACACTCGTAAATTATCTCAGTTTTGCCATAACAGGGTAATGTTATGGGCCTTATCACAGTATGTCTCCTGGTTTTTGTAGACATGGTAGTCTCATGGGTCATGTAATTATTAACTGGTGTGTAGATGTGTTATATTGAATCGCATGAATAATTGAATAAAGCAATATCTATCTATATTAATTTAATCTGGTTTTTAATAATTTAATTTCCTTAATTCCAGTAATTTTCCTTATATGACATATGGTCCTGTCTATAAACCAGATAAATTTTATCTATGCACATTTCAATTCATTTTCATAGCACTACAATCTAAGCAACCCTGCAATCTTATTAAGAAGCTCAACTATCATTAACTTAAGATTTTATTTACATGGGTTTTCAGTTGCATTTTCATATCGATATGGAACCTGAGAATGACTGTGATTGGAAGCCAAAACAGGGAATGATATTTGATTCTGAAAAATGCACGTATGATTTTTATAATACATATGGAGGAAGAATGGGGTTTAGCATAAGAAAAGATTATTGTAGGAAGCACAAGTTTACTAATCAACTTATTCAGAGACTTTTGGTTTGCAACAAGGAGGGATTTCGAAAGGTTGACAAGCGAGACCCATTGTCAAAAAACTCTAGAGCTGAAACTAGGACTGGTTGTGAGGCTCGACTTTATATTAAATTACATGAGGGTACTGGAAAATATGTTGTCACTGATTTTAAAGAAAAACACAACCATGATCTTGTATCACCCGAGTGTGCCCACATGTTGCCGTCACAAAGAAAGATATCCACTACCTAAGCAATTCAGTTAGATTTAGCGGCACAATCTGGTCTTCGTTTAGGCCAGTCTTTTGAACTCATGGATAGGGAAGCTGGTGGAAGGCAATGTCTTGGTTTTACGAAATTAGATTCTAAAAATTATTTGAGAACCAAAAGACAACAAAGTTTAGCATATGGGAAAGCAGGCAATGTGTTGCAATACTTAAAAGAAAAATCTTTGCAGAATCCTTCATTCTTCTATGCTGTTCAATTAGATAATGAGGAGTAAATAACCAATATGTTTTGGGCCGATGCACAAATGATCATGGATTATGCCCAATTTGGTGATGTTGTCACATTTGATACGACTTACAAGTTAAACAAAGAACATAGACCCTTCGCATCTTTTGTGGGATTCAACCATCATAGGGAAACAGTTATATTTGACGCAGCATTGTTGTATGATGAGACTGTCGAATCGTTTGTATGGTTGTTTGAAAACTTTCTAGAGGCTATGTCAAGGAAGGCACCAAAAACTTTGTTCACCGATCAAGATGCTGCAATGGCTAAAGCCATACCCATCGATATGCCTGACACAAGTCACCGATTGTGTACTTGGCATTTGATGCAAAATGCATTAAAACATGTTAACTGTTTGTTCCAAGATAAGGGGGTGAAGGGTGTACTAAATAAATTCTTCTTTCACATTGAAGATGCAAATCAATGGAAGTTGGAGTGGGCGGAAATGCTTGATAAATATGATGCGCATGAAAACCATTGGTTGAAATTGACTTTTGCGGTGAAAAAAAAATGGGGCTGGCCTTATGTTAGATCAACATGGGCTGCGGGAATGAGTACCACGCAACTTAGTGAATCTTTTAATGCTTTTTTGAAGGATTACATTTTTTCTGATTTTAACTTAAATGAATTCTTCATGCATTTTGAAAGGGTACTTTATGAGAAGCGATACAAGGAGTTAGAAGCAAGATATGCTTTGTGCCAAAGGTGAAAGCAACAATAAGAATGTTAATTCAAATGGGTAATGTCTACACAAAAAATATCTTTGAGGAATTCCAAAATGAGTGCTTTCAATCCATTGAATCGGACATAGAAGCAATTGAATATGGGGAGGCTAGTACCATTTACACAGTTGTTGATGTTCGTAACAAATATGCAAGGAAAGTGAAGATGGACAGGGATGGCTCTTTGGGTTGTAATTGTACAAAGTTTGAAAGGGAAGGAATATTGTGTTGTCACTTATTGAAGGTTATTAGAGACACATTGAAGATAAAAGAGGTTCCTCCACAATACATTCTAAAGAGGTGGACCAAACAAGCAAGAGCCGAAACTGTGAAGGACATTACGGGGAATGACATTCAAGTAGATGTGAAAATCCAACAAGTCTCATGGTATAAGACATTGATGACCGCATTTAGAGTACTAGCAAGTAGAGCTGCCGAAACTGAAGAAACTTATGATTTTTGTATTGCACACCTTGCTACATTAGGTGCAAATGTTAAAGGCAAGTTAAGTGCTCATTTTGGTGTTGGAAATGAAGTAGGTAATGATGATGACAACCAAAGCTTTGAAGTGGATTGCAAAGACGTGAATCATGTTGTGCAACCAAAAGGATTGAAGAAAAATGTAGCAACTAGTAAGGGCAAAAGGAGGGTAAAAGGTGGATTCAAAGCGGCGTTGGTAGCGAACTCCAAAAAAAAAATCACGTGCTAACAGGTCGGGCTTCGTCACAATCTATTGCAAGTATAACAGTTGCACCTTTTCCATTATCTGTTGGAGGAGATATCTATGTTCGTCAACATGCTCCTCCTCTTCAACCTCTTCCTCCCTTTCATCCTCTTCCTCCATCTTTGCCCATGGGTGTTAATTCTATTCCTCCGCCATTGATGTATCCCACATATCATGTAAGTCTTACTTTAACATTGTATTTTTTTTGTGGATATAATATGTGACTCAAACCATGATTGCGAAGCCTAATAATGACATTGTTGTAGGCGAACAATTTGCGGGACATGTATGTAGTGCCAAATTATTTGCCAAATTCAATGCCTCACCTGCATTCTGGTGGATCAACATTCCAATCACTACTTCAAGGTTCATGTGGATATGACATTGGGTTTCGATATTCTCAAGAATCAACTACTCCAATGTGTAGTCAGGTTCGTCTTTGCTATCTTTTTAATTTTTATTATATTTATAGTTGTTGAAAATTCCATCATACCATGTATTCACTTGTTGAGAAATTTGTACATTTTCCCTTTTAGGCTATGGACAAGGTAAATGTATAAACCGACATCAAATTGGGAATGAAAGGAAGTCATAGCCTTTGAAATTGATGGTTATTCTGTTGCTGCTGGAAAGTGATGGTTATTATGTTGCTGCTGGAAAGTCATACATTAGTCTTTTTAATGGATTGTATGTGTTAATGGGTTGAAGCAATGTAACATTTTTGATGGACCAATGTTTTAATTTAACTTGTTATGGATTGTATGTGTTAAACTGTTATGGTGTACATTTGATCTGTTTTTTTTTATGTGGTATGGACATGATTCTGTTTTTGTACATTTGATCTTTATTTCTGGACATGATCTGTTTTTGTGAAGCGTGAAGTGTGCTGCAATGGTTCTGTGAAGTGTGAAGTGTGCTGCTGATATGCACAGGTCTGGTTGTGCAATTATTTTGCTGGTATGCACAGGTCTTGTTCTGCAATTATTCTGCTGGTATGCACAGGTATTTTGGTTCTGCATACTTCTGGTTCTATGAAGTTTAAGGGAAAAAAAATGAACCATTGCAGAATTTTTGATCTGGTATGCAGTGGAGGAGCAGAATTTTGGTTCTGCATGCTTCTGGTTCTGCTCTCATGTTTTGATTACATAGAGAACTTGGTGACTTGTGAGTGAATGTTTAGGGAGATAAAGAGTGAGAAATGAGGAATAAGTGCAGATGTAAGTTATGGTTGTATGTACCTTTTTCATCATTGAGCATTAGATTTCCAGAAAGCAAGTCATTGTGAGCAAACACTTGCACTTAAAAAAATGACGATTGCAGAATTTTTGATCCATAACAGAGGAAAAACCAAATAATATAAGTGCAGGATTTTTGATCCATAATAGAGGAAAAACCAAGTCATTGGATGTATGGTTCTGAATGTATGGTTCTGAATGGTTCTGAATGTATGGTTGTTGTATGCTGGGTGTCTTTTTTTTGGTTGTTCTCTGGTTCCTCTGCTCTCAAAGGTTTTTGGGGTTGTTTAATTTGGTTCTGCATGCTTCTGGTTCTGCATGCTTCAGGATTGGTGATGCTCTTTTGTGTTTTACCTACTGCAGTAGAGGAGCAGAATTTTGTTGCAAAATCATGTAGAGTACATGATCCTGATGAAAACATGCTGGTTCTGTATGTGAAGCTAGATGTACACTTGATCTGTATGTGAAGCTAGGTATGCAAATAGCAAACTAGATTGTATGTATGCTGGTTCTGATCTGTATTGAAACTAGATGTACACCAGTTTTGCATACCAGCAACATGTACACCAGCATACCCGTTTGATCATTCTGTACACCAGCATACCAATTTCATCAGTCTGTACACCACCATACTAGCATACCAGTTTTGATCCTTAGGAATGATCATTCTGTACACCAGCAACAAAGTTATTTTGATCATTCTGCTGGTATGCATTCATAAAAACATTAAATCCATTCATAGTTAAATCCATTTTGTACACAAGCAACAAAGTTAAATCCATTCATAGTTAAACATTAAATCCATTCTGTACACCAGCAACAAAGTTCCATCATTCATTCCAAAATTCCATCATTCATTACATAACAGATAAGATGTTTCCCAAAATCCATTCAATAACAGATAATAGATAACAAGTTGACGTACATAACTTCCATTCAGTTTCCCAAAAGTACAATAAAGTTGAAAAGTTATATCATAAAATACAAAATGATACAAAATACAATGAAGTACACCATCTTTTTGATATTATTTTCCATCCTTTGCAACCTTTGACCATAGTCATTTTCCATGTAATGAAACCTCATCCTTACATCGTTCAAGTCTTCTATTGTTATACCAGCAGAAGCTGTACTATTGGAACGGATTCTGGACGTAACGTCTTCATCATCTTCATCCACGAACTTGAAGTAATTGCAATGGTGAGTGGGAGTGTTACTCTACAATGCATGCGAATACATTAGTTCAATAAGACAAATATTAATATGACTAATAAAGGAAGAAAATAGCTAGAATTACCAACTTACATATTTCGATGGGCAAACAAAGAACAAACGCCCTTCATTTCCATTCTCATTCGTTCTTACAGGATGTATGGCAACGGTTCTTCCACAATTGCACATCCTTTGTAGTAATCTTATGTTGCTAATGTTAGAAGAAGAAGCCATTTTTTAAATCTGCATACATGAGGAGAGGGACAGAGTGCGAAGGCTAATGGAAGTTGTTCTAATGGAAGTTGGTGCTAATGGACAGAGTGTGTGGCATTTACTAAAAAAACTGATGCATTTGACAAACTACTAAAAAAGTTATTTTTGTGCCTGCCTTCTGTTTTTTTTTTTAAAAACTCAGCATGTGTGTCATAGCTGGAGGAATCTCCCTTCCAATTTGATCCACCAACATCCTTCAATAATTAGGTATTTATTGATTTAAATAATAAGATACTATATATTAACAATGAAACTATCACGTGGACCCCTGTTGTTGGACTGAATGCAGATAAATTTCAAAACTTCTGATTTGTGATTGTAAGTTGTTTACAATTTAGCCATGGTTGCTGCAGTGAATTAAAGTTGTATAGGTTGGGTAATGTCTCTCTCCAGTTCTGCTTTCAATCAGCCTTAAATATTCAGATTGATCTATAAATCAGCCCTAAATCAGCCTTATAGACATGGTCTATAAATCAGCCTTAAATATTCAAGCTCTAAATCAGCCCTAAATCAGCCTTATAGAATTCATAGCTTAGAAAAAATTCATCAGTCATACATGAACAAAGCACGCAGTGTAATAATTCATCAGTCATACATGAAAAAATTCATTATCAGTCATAGATGTAAAAATCAACCGTTGGAATTGAAAAAATTGAAAGCCCTAATTTTCAAAAGAAAGCCCAAATCATCCTCAAATTGAAAAAAATTTCAGACGTTAAAAGCCCTAAATTTTCAACCGTTGGAATAGAAATTGAAAGCCCTAATTTTCAAATTCTAAAAGCCCTAATTTTTCAAAACCCAAATCCCTATTCTGAAATTCCAAATTTTTGTAAAAGCCCTAATCCCTACTTCTGAAATTCTTAATTTTTCTAAAAGCCCTAATCCCTAATTTTTCAAAACCCAAAATTCCTAATTTTTCAAAACCCAAATCCCTAATTTTTTTAAAAGCCCTAATTTTGAAACTCTAAAATCCCTAATTCTGAAAGCCCTAACTTGTCCATATCAATTCCAAACCCAAATCTCAATCTCAATCTCAGACGTTGGAAGACAAAAGATCTTTGTTTGAAGACCAACCTGGTTCATGTTGAAGAGATCTTTGCTCAACCGATGGTGGTCGTCGCGGTAGAGTTCACGAAGCGTAGAGGCTGGAGCGGTGGAGTTCGCCGTCGGTGAGGATGGAGTTCGCCGTCGGTAAGGAAGGGTTCGCCGGTGAGGATGGGGATGGGTTCGACAGAGGAGAGTGCTGTGTGAGAGTGAAAGTGAATCCCTCTCTTCGCTATGTTGTTGTTTTGTTTGGGCGGGAACTGAAAAAAATTCATTTTTAATTTTTTTTATATTTTATAATCTCAGTTGTTGGATGACCAACGGCTCATCTGAGCCGTTGCAAGCACGGAATGAAGGACCCTCCTCAAGGAGAGGATCCGAACTCGAGAGTAGATGCCAATACTAATTAAGAAAAAAAAAAAAAAAAGGTTAAATTGTTCAAATTGCCTATCCTCTAATTAAGAGATGCAAAAATACTATTAAAATTGATATCATTTTAAAATTTTTAATTTTAAATTGAAATAATTAGGAAGTTAAAAATTGATTTATCAACATGGTCAAATCTTAGATTTTTTTTTTTGATAATTTTTTTATTAAATAAAATGATATGATAAATCTCATTTAAAATAGAAGTTCAATTTTTTTTAAGGAAAAAGAATATTTTTTTACACACCTCGTCAAGCTCGTTGACAAAAAGGTCACTTTAGTAGTTATAACTTACAGCAACTTGAAGTGACGGAGACGCAGTTAGAACACGCGTGTGGACTAATCTTAACTACAAAGCCACCATTTATTTGTATTTTCTCTCACGGTAGTGTAGTGATTGGTAGTTTGAAAGTGAGGCTCGAGTTTTGGTTTGAGGGTCAAAACGACACGTTTTGACCTTGTTTATTATTATTATTATTTTTTTTTTCTTATTTTCGACTTCATCTTCTCTTCGCTATTTTTTTTTTGCAGAAGAAGACCAGGAACTGGAGGGGGGAGAGGGAGGGAGGGAGGAGGAGGAGGAGGAGGAGAGATGAGGAACTGGAGGGGGCCATTAAAATGGCGGTGGCGAGGCGAGTAGCGATGGCGGGCGAGGCGAGGCGATCATTGTGCGGTGACGATCGGCGGCAACAAGGCGACGGAGGAGCTGCGACGAGGACGGCGGCGGAGGCGGCGGAAGGCGACGACGGACTGGTGCTCTCTCCCCCTCTACTTCTCTTCTCCCCCTCTTTTTCTTTCTCGAGCCATTTCGAGCCTCGTAACAGTCAAGCTACGAGGCATTTTCCTTTCTCGCACTCAACCATAGGCATTGGTTGGGGATTGGATTTAGGTGGATTTGGAGCTAAAATAGTTAACAAAAAAAATAAAAAATAAAAAATAAAAAAAATAAAAAATAAAATAGGCTTTTTAACTTTAATAAGAAAGAATATTATATTTAATCCATAATCGTTATATTATTTCTCTCACAAAAAAGTAAAAAAACTAAAAAAATCAAAAATTCTTTCCAAATTAAACTTTTTAGCCCTAGACTAAAATAATAAAAAAAATAAAAAAGCCAACCTGCTTTCCAAACCAAGCCAAAATGAAACTCTAGAGATTTTTTTTTCTTTTCAGAATGATATATATTTTTTTATATATAATTGATTAATTCTACAAAAATTGATAATAAAATAGTACTTAGTTTTTCCGTCGCTCTCTTTTTTATTATGACTAAGGATTATTTTGAATATGATTTATAAGTTGATTTTTTTATTTATTATGAAAAGATATGGAAAAAAAATAAAAAGGTGAAGTGATAGAAATAAATTAATAAATTATTTATTTATGTTGTTGCTAAAGGAGGCCTAAATTACAATAAATCCCTCAAAACTACCCCTTATTTGCATTTTGCTTTTATGCACTTTAAAAATCAACAATTAATCACTCTAAAATATTATCTTGTTATATTTAACACATTCAGTTAGAATTATATTAGAGTTTAAACCAAATCAGGTCATGTTTGAAACACATAACACATTTATTGATTTTTTATAACAATAATACTATCTTTTTGTTATTTAATTTATATTTTACCTTCCTTATCTTAGTGACAAAATGCAAATGAGATTATTAGATAAGGACAATATTGTCTTAAAAAATCAATAAATATGTCATGTATTTCACACATGATCTAATTTTGTATAAATTTCTTACAAAATCCCTACGAAAATGATTAAGTATAACAAAATAATACATGGTTAACTGTTGAGTTTTAAAGTTTAGGAGGCAAACGTGCAAATTTTACGCTTCCTCATCTTAATGACAAAATGTAAACATGATCACCAAATAAAGATAATATTATGTTAAAAATTCAATAAATATGTCAAGTAATTCACGTATGAGCTGATTTTGTATAAATTACTCGTAATCATCAAATAAAGATATCATTACTTTAAAAATTCAATAAATATGTCATGTATTTCATACATGAACTCATTTTGTGTTATTTTATTTTTTTTTACAAAATTCTAATGAAAAAAGATTAAATATAACAAAATAATGAACTGCTAAATTTTAAAGTTCAAAAAACAAAAGTGCAAATGAGTCCTAATTTAATAGGATTTACTATAATTTACCTTTTTATTTTGAGAAAATTATGGATCAAGGGCAGTTACAGAAAAATATTACATAATCATGAAAGAAATTCACTCTGTTTGGTTTGGAGTTTTCATAAATAATTTTATGAGTTTTTAAATCATAATTTTTTTTTATTCTTAGTGATTTTTTAAATATTTTAATCAATTGTTTCTTAAAATTTTTAGATCCATTTAATTTAGATATACTTTAAAAGTATAGAATTTATACAAAAAATATTAAAAATTCATTGAATACAAAAAAAAAAAAAAACAAAAATGTACTGAATTTTCATATTTTTTTTTTATTTTTTTATATTTGGTAAAAAAATTCCACAAATATTATATTTTTGTAAGTATATCTAGATTAAATATATCTAAAAAATAAAAAAAAAATTACATAAAATATTTAAAAAATTAGTTAAAAAATATGAAAAATAAAAAACTCAATTATACAACAAGTGAGTTAAACCAACAAGTTCATTATGTTTTTAATTATCAATATTTATAAAATTTATCACTTATTTATATTATTTTTCAAAATCATCCCAATGCCAAATTTCTCTTTATTTTCCACTCTTATCTCTTCAATTTATGGGTTGGGCTTCTCTTATGTTGCTCATCTCAATTTGAGAGAGTATTTTAGTTTTGTAGGCTCATTTTGGAATTAATTTTGGTGATCCCAATCGTTTACTTTTTAGGATTTATTAAAAATAATATTTATACAAAAAATAAAGATGATCGGATATTGATAGTTATATGTTTGAATCAATTTTGTATTACAAAAAATGAATAGTTATTTTTAAAATTATATTTGTCGTATATTTTTTTAAAAACAAATACAATTCAAACATATAACTATTGATATTCAATAATTTTAATTTTTTGCATGAATATTCTACTCTATAAGTCCTAAAAAGTGACAATTGAGATCATCAAAATCGATTTCAAAATGATACTAAGAGTATCTTCAATTGTTGATTAGATATTTCATCAAATTCGAGTAAAAGTTTGATCTAATATGATGCAATTTAAATCTTTTATCAAATATATCTAATCGTTGAGCCGATCATCCGGCCAGTCGTCTATCTAAAGTAAATTTTTATCAAATTCATTTAAAAATTAGTTATCTGGGAGGACGTCCGGCCCAATTATCACCAACAAATCTTTCATAAAATATGGCGGCTGATCATTTGGTTGGTCATTTGTTTAAAGTAAATTTTTATTAAATTCATCTAAAAATTAGTTGTTTGAGAGGGCGTCCCGCCTAACTGTCATATACAAATTTAATGAAATGATAAATATTTCATTCATTTAAAGAAAAAAATATAACTTCTTTCGTTTGATACTATATTGATAAAATGATTAAAATATTATTATTTTCAAGTTTAAACGCCCAAAGTCAAACTCTTAAGGTGTGTTTGTTTGGACGGACTGGATAAGGAGGGATTATAATCCATCGAACTATTAGTCTTAGGATACATTGTCCCCGGACTATTTAGTTGGATTGGATTTGTATCTTATGTTTGTTTAGATTGGATTTGTATCTTATGTTTGTTTAGTCATGGGATTATATGTCTCGATTGAACTATTTTTAGTGAATCCAATATTTGTTTGGGATATTATGAAAAATGATAAATGCTTAAATGACTATTTTATCATTTTCAATTATTTACTATGTAATAGCAATATTAAACATAGCTTTAATATTTTAATTATTTTTAGCTAGATTAAATAAAAATTTATTTTATTTATTTTTTGCACAATTAAATAAATTTATTTTTTTAAAATTAAATGAATTAAATATAAATAAAAATATATGTTATTTTTAATTAAAATTTTAAATAAATTTATTTTAAACAATAATAATAATTAAATAATGAAATAAAATAAAACATATATTAAAATTTAAATAATGAAATTAAATAAAATATAAACAAAATTTTAAAATAAAATATCAATAAAAAAATATTTTAAAAAATTAAGTAAAATTATTTTATTTTTTAAATTGAGACATATAAATTTTTTTGAATTTTACTAAATATAATATATAATTAATATTAGAGGACAAAAATGTAATTTCATTATTTAATCCCATGGAATAAGTTATTCTATGGTTTCTATCCCACCCCCCATTGTGGGACTAATAATCAGGAAAGACTATTAAGAGCATCTCCAATGCACTAGGCATATAATACTTGTTAGTTAAAATGTCTAGTGTGATTCATTTTTTTCAATTCCAATGAACTAGGCATATGATTAGGCATTTTGGCTTAACTCATATTCACTAGCTACATGTAGCTAGTCTTCAACACTAGGCAAAATATATTCAATCATTAAAATCATTTCCCTCCATCTTTGTTGTTGACGTGACATTCTATAAAATTAATAATATTTAGATAAATAGCTAAAATAAAGAACATGATTAGAGTAAAAATATAAAATAGTTAATATGTAAAATAAAATATATATTTTATAATAATATTTAAATAAATAAAATACCTACTACCGTTAAAAATACTCTAATTCAAAATAAAACTTTTAAAATAAATAATAAATTATTAATCCGATAAGATTAATAGTTCAATTCTACCCCCTCTCTCTCTCTCCCTCCCTCTCTCTCTCTCTCTCTCTCTCTCTCTCTATATTATATTTATATATATATATAACATCCGAATATAGACGCATATACCATAGACGCCACGCCACCACCAGCCGCCCAGTTTAACCACCAGCGCCACGCCACTCTCTCTCTATAAATACTCCTCTTCCCATACAACTGCCGAAAAAAAAAAGTCCAGGTCCCTTCCTGTATCAGAATATCTGCAACTCCCTCTCTCTCTCTCTCTCTCTCTCTCTACTCTACTCTACTCTACTCTTTAATTCAATCAGTTATGACCGTTGAGGAAGTCCTCCAAGGCGGCGGCGGCGGTGGCGATATGTGCAAAACCATCGAAGTCGCCGTCGTAGAACCACCACAACTCAACTCTCTCACGAAGCTCTCGCCGCCGAGCCTCGACGACTTCGACCCCACCGACGACGACGGGTTTTATATTCCTCCTCTGAACTTCGCGATGGTCGACAATGGCATTTTCAGGTCCGGTTTCCCTGACACCGCCAACTTCCCCTTCCTCCAATCCCTAGGCCTCCGTTCCATCATGTAAGTAAAAAAAAAAAAGAAATTCAACCTCATTGATTATATGGCAGTGATGTGTTTGAAAATTATGTGTCAGTGAATGATTTGAATTTGATGATTATATACAGATTTGATGATTATAGGGCTTTGGTTTTGCAGATGCCTTTGTCCAGAACCGTACCCGGAGGCAAATGCCGAGTTTGTCAAGTCAAATGGGATTCAATTATTTCAATTCGGGATCGAAGGTTGCAAGGTAAGTCTTGTAATTTTTGTTTATTTATTTATTTTTTGTGTTACTTTTTTAAGCAGTGGGTGCAAACTCGATTTGTTTGTAATTTTACATTTTTGATGATCAAGGGGCCATTTGATGAATAAAGAAGTCATTTAGCAGAACAGTAATTGAAATTGACCGATACAGGAAAGGCATTATTGGAAAAAGAAAAAGATAGATAGTATAGATTATCAAAAAAAAAATAAAAATTGATAGTATAGATTATTGATGATTTTTTTTTTTTTTTTGATTTGGTATGGTAATTTGAGTGTGACATGGGATGCTTGTTCTTTGTGATGTGGAGGAACAGGGGATTGCAATAATGCAGTTCATCTTAATCATGTGAAGTGGATTGAGTTCACTGTTTAAGACTGAACAACCATGTGAAATCTTTGAATTTTAGGTATATGAGTTTATTTCTGAAATGAGATGACAATGTTTGGACTCTATGGACATATGGGGTGTTTATCTATTCTTTGTTTGACCTTGCAACAATTTTATCTATCACAAGTTTTAGTATAGTTGTTAATCTTAAAATATTAATATGTATTCCTATCAAAGAAACCTTATTGTTTATTTATTTTGGTGTTTTGTTGAATTTTATTATTAGGAGGATCATTCTCTATCCAAAAGCATATCTAATCGGATCCGGTCCATCTGCCATAGTTCACGCAATACAACAGTACATCCCAACATAGAATTAGAGGTTATAGAAGATTGAATTCTTGCAAAGTGCTAACATATATTAATGTTTTCCATCTAAAGTAATCATTTTTTTTTTCTTACTATAAACACTCATTTCTATGGTCAAGTGCTCTTTTCCATAATTATCAAAGCATTGTTCAAATCAATTTATATCAATGCATTTTTATGCTGTCCAATTTGAAGGCTTCAATTTTTTTTTCTTCATGCTATTGCTCTTTATATATATAAATATAAATATATTTGTGTGTTATATTTTCTTTATTTTTACTGTGCAACTATTTTTGTGTGATTGTTTTATGCCCTTTACATATATGAACCAGTAACTCTCCTTTTGAGTTATGGTTGAAAGAAAACAGGTTAATGCCTTTTCCTTTTATCATTTACTTTGGATCAGTTTAATTTGGATCAATTGGATTCGCATTGTATTATTCTTTTATGGTTTCACCTTTTAGTTTTGGTCTCCAAGAACCGCAGTAGTAGAATTTTGGGTAAATTACACTGTTGGTCCCCTAGTTTTAGTGAAGTTTCATTTTGATCTCCGTAGTTTCAATTTACTTATTTTAAACCTCACACTTTTAATTATGTTTCAATGTGGTCTATCTGTCAGTTGACATTAGCATTTTGGCCCAAAAAAAGCAACTCACACAAGAAAGAAAATGAATAAATTGCACTGGTGGTCCCAATAGTTTCTTTCAAATTTGACTTTGGTCCCTCTAGTTTCGCATTTGTTGTTTTTCTCTCCAAAATGTTCACAACAATTGACAGAGGTACCACTTTGAAACAAAATTTAAAGTGTATGGTTTAAATTCATAAAACTGAAATTACGAGGTCCAAAGTGAAATTTTTCTCAAACTAGAGGGACTAATGGTGTAAGTTACCCTAGATTTTTATTCCTTGAGGGACTAATGGTGTGACTAGGATTGGAATTCGGCTATGAGTTGGGGAAGCAAGGGCCCTTACCACTGGGCCATCCCCTTTGCTCTTGTTATGCCTTATTGATGCATGGAAATTTAAACAACTTACCTTAAATTTGATTACTTCATAGACTTTATTAAACACTTGGTTTTTGATTCATTCAAGTTAAAGTATCCCTTGAACTTTGATATATGAGAAAGGTCAAGTAGGAGCATGCTTCAGGATGAGATTAATCTGTCTAGGGTTGATGGTGGTTGTCACTTTTACGGTGAGGACGACTATGTGAATATTGATGTCGTGGTGCCTGGTGTCAATTTTGAGAGAGGAGTTTGCATATGTTTGTGGAGAAATTCATTAGGCCTTTTCTGGTTATTTGTAATAGTACATAGACCTTTGCCTTTTTTTATTGCCATCATGTTTATGTCTAGACCAAAATGGGTATAACTGAACAAGATGCGTCATGAAGTTAATTACTTTCTTTGTGATTGATAATGTTAGGGTTTTAAAAGAATGTGTAAGGGTTTAGTACATTTCTTTGGAACATACAATCTTATATGAAATTCAATGTGGTTTTGCTAAAGTAAAATCATGTTTGTGTTACATTACCTCGTTTGAGAACATGCTATTTTAGTAACTTTTTGACTTTTTACAAACAGATGTGAAGAAAAGTAGAGGGAGTGATGAGATAACTTATAGTGACTTTTTGGCTAAAATACTTAGTCCCCAAACGAGTTAATATTCTTCTTCCCATCGTTTCAATTTCAATTTGTTGAAATGGTATAGGCTTGGTTCAATTTATTGTTAGCTCTGTTTATTTGGTACAAGAGCTCATGGTTTAGTTGAAAGGAATTCATATATATACAGCTAAGAGAATTGGGGATTATATAGGCACTTGCTGGGTACTTGTGGCGAACATAAGGTTTTTGTGGTTAGCAGGAGTTTATTGATCACCTTGAATATGCCAATGATCCTGCCAGGCAGTCAAAGTGATAGAAAGATTGGAAATAACGTATCTTATAATCTAGGAGACTGATTGTGAGCTTGATGGGTCAATGATATGTTTATGTTGAATAGGTTATGAATGTTACAATTTTCATAATTTTGAGGATTTAGTGTTAAATCTTTTTGTTTTAAATTGATAATTGTGGAATGTTTCAATTGTGTGATATACCTGATTGCTTGAATGGTGTAAGTTCTTTAATTTGAATTAATTCTCCAAATAGAAGAACTGATATTTGAAATTGTGTATCCAGGAACCTTTCGTAAACATTCCAGAGGATACTATTCGTGAAGCACTAAAAGTTGTTCTTGGTATCATAAGTTCTTAATACCTTACACTTTATTTCTGCCAATTTAGAATGTAACTGATTGTCTTTGCTTATTTTCTCTCTTTGCCTGCAATGCAGATGAAAAGAATCACCCACTTTTGATCCATTGCAAGCGAGGAAAGGTATGTGCTGTACTCTGGTTTTTGTGCGACTCAATAACTGATTTTTAAGTATCAAAACCTTCTAAGTTGTTTTTGTTTTGTTGTTCAGCACCGAACTGGTTGTCTGGTTGGGTGCTTTAGAAAATTGCAGAGATGGTGCTTGTCTTCCGTCTTTGATGAGTACCGGCGCTTTGCAGCTGCCAAAACGAGAGTCTCAGATCTGAGATTTATGGAATTGTTTGATGCTTCTAGCTTCAAGCATCTACCAATGTCGTTTTCATGTTCGATGAGGTAAACAAACCAAACCAGTAATGGTTCAAAGGCTTTTGCTTCCTTTCATTATTGAGAAGAGCATCTTAGTTCCTGCATTTGGATTGGAATAAACTGGAAAAAAGTGATGATTTCTTGGAATGCATTTGAGCAGTGAAGGAATGATCTTTCATTTTCCTACTGAGGATAATAGAAGGCATTAGTCAGCATCTCTTGCCTCAAGTTTTGCTGATCTCTCTCCACCACTGTGCTCTTTATTCCTTGTTCTTTTGCTAGGTAGTATTCATATCTATGTTGACTTAATTAAACATTGTTGTAGTTATGTTGGATCTTTTCAATTTTCATTACATAACTAGAATGTTCACATCCGATTTCTGAAAGGATGTTTGTGATATGTTCCAGGATTGGAGCTTATGTTCTCCATTCCTGGTTCTTCCTGCCAACGATCATAATGAAAAAGTGTGGCAGCTAGAAAAGCTTTTTGTACTATGAATTCTAGTTTGCTCATTAAATATTAGATATATTATTTTTATTTGTAGAAAGATTCTTTATGGCCTATGCATGAAGGAACTTGATAACCAAGAGAGGATCCCTTGAAACATTTTGTTTCCATTTGGATAGATAGATTTCAATGGATGGATTTGAGGTTAATATGGCTGATTCCAGTTGAGTTTGCAATAGGTGCATGTGTCCATCTTTGTTATGTGGCATGTGGTGGCCTTGCAAGGCAACATAATGGGCAATGACGAGTCTCCACATGTCCAACTAGAGGTGGCAAACTTAATCCGAAACCATGAATTTGCCCAATAATATCCCTTTAAAATCTGTTTAAAATAGCTCAAATCCATAAACGAGTTTAAATGGGTGGCGTCTTGCAAACCTAATTAAAATTGAATTTAAATGATTGGATACAAGTATCTGTTTTCAAACAGATACCACCACATCCACCTCACCACCACCACCATTATTTAAGCTAAACCACCACCACCACCACCACCGCTTCACAACTGTCACCATCACCACCTTCACCACTACAGCCAAATTCCACCACCACCATTGTTGCTACCAATACCTCCACCTCCACCTCCACCTCCACAATATGTTGGATTCAATAAAGTAAGCGGGTTGGTCGGGTTCATTTGTCCAAACTGTATCTAATTCAATTCAACCTGTATCCAATCCAACCTACTTAAACATGTTTATTAAATTAGTTGATTTGGGTTGGATTGCTTTAAATGCATAACTCGCTTTGACCCATCCAAACTCGTTCATTTGCCACCTCTATGTCCACCTAAGTTTAGGTACTAACAAGTGTGCTAAGTGTCACGTACCGACTCATTGGGGATGCGAGTTCTACACCAAGTACCTTGCAAGCGCATTAACTTGTGAGCAGCAAGGCAGGCAGGGTAGATCCCTATCGCATCTCCTGGGTTGGTCCTCGGGCATAATGCACGGGGGTACGCAGTACCACTCCTGGAGCCGGCTTCTCGGGAGGATGACAAGCGCCCAGTCCGTGACATAAGGCATCTCCAAGATCTCACACTCACTCCCAAGATCTTACCTCTAGGATCTAAACCATCTCCGAAATGAGATCCATCAAATGAAATTTGTACAATGCGATCTGTAATCTCGAACTTACACATATCTCCAAAACAATTTAGGTTGAGTGCAGGGCCTAAGATTGTCCCTTGGGATTATTGGAGGGCTTATGGCTTAAAATCTAGGGTTGGGAGATGTCAAGGTTACTGCTTGGGTACACCTTCACAAGTCTTACAATGAGAGGTTCTAACCAAGCCATGTGATGCTTGAGAATTGTACCTACCAGAGCACGCACGAGTTTGTACCACAAATGGACTACATGATCAGATTTCTTTCCACACCCACATGTTTGATATTTCTCTTTAAGCTGCAAGATTTTTCGATAAAAAAGGTACAAGATTTCTAATGCATGTGGTGGGTATATAGAGAAATTAATAGAAGCTCCCATATCTTCATCTTTTTTTAGTGACAACATGATCTTGAAGAATTTTTGTTTAGTTGGTGGAAAACTTTATTTGGAATTATTTAATTTATTTTTCCTATTTGACAATAGAAAGAAATAAAACTTAAGAATCAACCTTTCAAAGACGACAACATATAATGAATAATTATTATATTGTGTAAAAAAATTACACTCAATTTAGTATTTTCATTTGATGGGAGCATGGGAGGTTTAGATTGTTCACAGACTTATCATTTGACATAATTTTACACAAAGTAATAGCCCCAAGTTTGAACCCACTGAACTAGTGGCCCCATTATAATTCTTATGTATTGTAGTTTTGATAAAATAGTATTATAGTATATTTTATAGACAGAACAGAGAGAATGTAGAAAAAAATAATAGGAAAGAAAAATATTGTTTTTGCTCCACTTGAGATAAATCCAGTGGGGGAAACTATCCCCACTCATCCCAATGATGGTCTTCCACTGACCTACAATTATATAGAATTTCACGAGATGTATTAGTTATAAAAAAAAAAAATCAGAGAGTGAAATTGAAGAACTTTAACCATTTGATTCCTCAATTATTATTATTATTATTTTTAAAATAAAAATATTTCTTAAAGTATCTGAAATTTGTGTGTGCACCATCAACTACTTGATATTGTCGGGAACAAAAGATCATTGACTACTCTTGATAGTGTAATGAAATTTCTCTGTATCACTATGTAAAGAGGTCTCCTCTAAGCTATCACCAACCAATAAATCCATCAAACCTAGTAGTGTAGTCCTCTCCTCCCTTGGTTTAGAAGATCTCCACTAAAACCCTTTATCTCGTAAAGTTGCCTTAACTCTTTCCTCCTGGACCTCTAGTGATCCCTTGCTAGTTGAGCGCTTACCATCTTTTTAGGTTACCTTTGTTAGACATCTCACATTGCCGATTTAAGCCATTCAAGTTTTGTTTATGTAATGCGATAGTCTCTTCACTTATTGTCAATTTATTTTGAGTTAGATGTCTTAAAATGCACCTGAGAGAGTGTTAGACTTAAATCCACATCGTTAATCTAAGCCACTCAAGTTTGATTAATATAATGTAAGGGCCTTTTGAGTTAAATGGTTTAACGTGCCATCAAAACTAGTCTTGTGTGGCCTCTCACCTCATGTGGTATATTTGGACTTCTCAATCATCTCCACGTGTCATCAAAGTTGCACGTGAGAGAGAGTGTTATTCTTAATCTCACATTTCCAATCTAAGCCACCCAAACTTTGTTATTATAATACAAGGGTCTCTTTTGTTCATCAACCTCAATTTGAAACTAAGAAAAATGTTTATTTTTTGTTGGTTGCTCCACTTACACCAGTTGAATGCTGAATTCAACTACTAGTAATTACTCAGTGGAACTTTTACTAGATTATATCTTTATGGTGCTTGAATGCTTCTACACACACCTATCAAATTTCTTTCCATGTCCACATGTATTAGTATTTCTCCTCAAGATACCTTTTTTTTTGTTCTGTGTTCTTTTCTAGTGCTTAAGTAGTCTGCAGTCAACTATCAACGGTTGATTTTTTTGGTATTTTTATTTTATTTTAAAATTAGGACCTACAATAGGGGAATATTCATGGTTTTTGTTTAGTGGGTGCAAAACTTTATCTAGAATTAATATTTTCCTTCTAATTGACACTAGAAAGAAATAAACTTAAGAATCAATCTTTCAATCTTTCAAAGATGACAAGTTGAAAACATATAATGAATAATTATTACAATAATGATTTTTTTCCCCCGAAATCCCGCCCCCCCGAATAGCCCGAGAGAGAGAGAGAGAGAGAGAAGAGAGGGGAAGAGGAGGAGCTCCGCCCGCCGTTGCCTCGCCTCTGCCCGACCGTCGCCTGATCGTCTCCCACCGTCGCCTCGTCGCAGCGATCGTCGCAGCAGCAGCTCGTGGCAGCCCCGCTGCAGCTCGTGGCAGCCCCGTCTTCGACCGCCGTCGCCTCCGGCCCCGCCTCCACCTCCAACCCGATTTTGTTGGCCCCCTCCCCTCCAGTTCTTCTCCTTCTTCCTCTGATTTTCTTCTTCTGAAAAAAAAAAAAAAAAAAATTCAAAAACGACGTCGTTTTTTGAATTCGGGGGATTCGGGAGGCTCAAATTCGAGCTACCAATCACTACTCTAATTATTATGTATTGTTAAAAAACTGCATACAGTTTAGTACCCATTTTTGATGGGGTTTAGGAGGGGTAAATTCGGTACAATCCAATCATTTGACATATTTTTGCACAAAGTGATAGTCCTAAAGTTTGAGCTCATAGTCTAAAGATTTAAGCCAAACAACTTGTCAAAGTTAAAAAAAGGTTGGAACTCACAAAAAGTCCTCTCCAATAGCGTGTCAAAGAAAATGACAAAGCCAAACCCTGAGCCAAACATGATCATTCTTTGGCACATTAACTTTTCTACCAGAACCCAACTATTTCTTCCTTGCGCAGATTACAAAAATTGAACTTCCCAGAGATTGCTGAAAAGACTTTGATGATTGAACAATTTCGTTTTTATATAATTTCTCCAAAATCCCAAAATTCCCCCCAATAAACCTAAAGTTAGTTGAATTTGGAAAGCAAGTTATGCTAAAATGGCAAATCACCATTGGAGGGACCTGATGGTGTTGCTGTGCCAGCAACCTGCTGTGTCCTTTTGTGGGAGGCTGTTCGGAATATCTTTCGATGATTTAAACCGTTCATATTGTAGGATTTGTCAAGAATATTATCTACGTAGAAAATCAAGTTAATCGGATATTCGTAATCCCATGATTAGATCCTAATTGTTTTTAAAAATTTATGAAAGTTATGTTAATTGTTAATTTTTATAAAAGCAAATGTGCTTTTGTTATAAAACTGTAGATATCCAATCAACTTGGTTTTTTGCATGGTTGATCCACTCATCAAATCTTACAATATGAATTGTTTGGATTATCAAAAGAAACTCGAGACAACACTCCACAGGAGAGCACAATAGCCTGTTGTGCCTTTGAGCACAACAAGATCCTGGGACAACGCTCTACAAGAAAGTATAGTAGGGTCCCCAAATCCCATTAGAGTGGTGCAAGTAAAAAAATGCATTTTCTGTATTGTAACAAGTCAAAAAATGACTTCACAAAGTGATTTGAGCTTCAATCATTGGAGTTGGTCTAATAAGTCAAGTTTTAATCAGAACTAGTGGTCCCTAATTATTATGTTTTACTAGTGTTGATATAATGTGCCTGTTTGGTGCAGCTTAAAAGTTGCTTATTTCAACTTTTAGTTTAATTTAAACTATTTTGATGTGTTTGGTTTAGCTTATAGCTTATGACTTTTTGGAAGTCAGAAATCAGCTTATTCTTTAAGTGGGGCAGAAGATGCTTAATTTATAAATAAGAAATCTGCTTATGTTCATAGTTATAAGCTATAAGTACTTTCTTACAGCTCTACCAAACAGGGCCAATAGTAGCTTTATATTTTATAGACAGAACAAAGAGAATGTATTAAAAATAGTAGGAAAAAAAATGGTAAACTACCCATAAGTTTTAATAATTGGACTTAATTCTCATAGAGTCCTATTGAAAATAAGTCCTAATAAACTCGTCGTTAAAAATAATTTTTTGTGACGATTTTTTGCATATGTCATTAAAAATTGACAATTAGTGACTTTTTTATTATGATTTTTATAAATTATCGCTAAAACTTATAATTAGTGACTTTTTCTGTAACGAATTTTGTAAACTGTCGTTGAAAGTTAAAAATTAGTGACTTTTTTTGTGACAATTTTGTTAAACTATCGCTAAAAATTATAATTAGTGATATTTTTGTGTTCAAAATTTTAAATTTTCATTAAAAATTAATAATTAATGATATTTTTTAATAATATTTGATGAAAAACGTAACACGTAAATTTCCCCCAAAAAATTATTTTTGCTCCACTTGCAGTAATTTTTGAAACAATTACATATAATATAAGAAATACTTTTCAAAATCTAGTGGGGGCAATTATTCCCATTCATCCCTATGTTAGTCTGCCCTTGACCTACAATTACATTGAATTTCATTACATGTATTAGTTACAAAATATTCAGAAAGCGAAATTTGAAGAACTTTAACTATTTGATTCTTCAATCATTATTGTTTTTTAAATAAAAATGCTTCTTATAGTATCTTATTGGCCAATATATTTGTACAAGATAAGATAGCTACAATTGTTTTATGATATTGATTTTTTGCACATATAATAGTTTCAAATTTTCACAAAATGCTAAATTATAGTACTAAAAAATATTGGTTGTACATCGCTGCTTGATTGATGACTGTAACAAATTCTTGCCCTAATTTACTACGTTATTGGTAATCTGTGTTTGGAGTAGATTTGAAAAGCTTTTCCTTATATTTTATTTTTCAGGAAACAAGTAGAGGACATACAATTTGATACATTGCTATAGCTCTTGGTAATGTTATTTATTTATTTTGTTTTTAAATTAAGAGTTATCTTTTAGGTATAGCTTTTTTATTTGTACAGCATTACTCTCATCCTCGCACCACCCATCAGTTGAGGAGATGCTACCTAATCAAAATTGAAAGCACTGGTTTTTAAGTAGAAAATTGGTTCCCGCATTGGGGGATTTGGGGAAGAATTTAGAAATGGAAAGGAAAAAGGTGTGTAAAATTAGGTGAAATGTAAGTATATTTTATTCACATTTCACCTAACTTTTCTCTTTCCCTTTCCAAATCACTCCTCAAATCCTCCAACCAAACACAGCATAAGGAAAATCTTATTATTCCCAAATTTTGATACAAAATATTCAACTAAAATAAGGTAGGAGTTGCATTTTTTAATTAATAGGCTACATTGAAATGATAAGACATAAAATTTACCTTGTTATTCTATATAGATTCTTGGTATAATTTTTCTTTGTATGTCATTACTCCCCAATCATACATATAGATGTTTTTGTACAATCTTTTTATTTGTATGTCATTACTCTCAATTAAACACATTGGCTTAGGAAAAGATTCTCTATGTTGCTAGCTAAACTTCAAATAGGGGAAATTTTATCTCCTATTTGTAATTTAAGCTATGTTTGGATCATAAATTTGGATAATAATTTGTGTAGGAAAAGAGTGTTCACATTTTCTTCATATTTTCTTCTCTCCACAAATCCTTATCCAAATCTATGGTTCAAACACAGCCTTGCCATTCAAGTAATTCATCCAGCATATGCATCCTCTCTTATTGCCATCCACTTGAGTTTTTTCCGTTATAGTCTCATTTTTCCTTTCTCCTCTAACCATTGAAGCAATTTCCATTCAAATATGTCAACTCTCTCTAGATAGTGATCAAATCTGGTTTTTTATGAGCTCCTTCAATTTCTATTGCCACTTTTTATGATTTCTTTAACTTTTCTCTAAGTTCTGCTATTTGATTGACACATTGTAAATTGGATATATGGCACGGCTATGATTATTCAATCAATATATTCTCTTTGTTTTACCTTTTATTAGAAATAGTAAACCAATGTAGCACTAAGCTATGACTTCTAGTCATAACCCAGCAAAACAAATAACAAAATTCAATTTTGATCTTTACATTAGAATCTTAATAAGCTGTTGCAACAGTGTCTAGACCAACATTAGCTTCCATGGCTTTCATGGCCTTGAACCTTGGCTCCTTGGCTTGGAACTTCAACCCAGCATAGAGCTTCATGTAGTCATCAAACACGAATTTCGGGTACACTTCCTTCTTTTGCTCTTCTAATTTCTCCACCAGTGCTGGTGCTGGAAAGATAACAGCATCGTTGCCAGGGTTGTAGAACGAAGCTATCGACATCCGGTTTCCGTCTGTTTTGGCGATCACTCGGTGAAGCACACTCTTGTATTTGCCATTGGTGATTACCTGTATTTGTTATGAACTCCTTTAGAATCTTCATTTCAAAAAAAATATAGAAAAGTGCATAGAATGCAGTGTTGGCAGCATTGTATTCATCGTCTGGTGAAATTTCGGTGTTTGTATTGTTATCGTGAAGTTTGAGCTAGGCATCTAATAGAACACCTTAGGTACACTATTATATTTTCCATTTGCGATTACTTGTATTTATTTAAAAAAAAAAAAAACTTAGAATCCTCATTACAAAATTTTCACAGAAAAATACATAGAATGCAGTGCTATGAAATTTTTGTGTTTGTATTGTTATTGTAAAATTTGAGTTCGGGATCTAATAGGACAGCTTTAATATGCTCTTGTATTTGCCACTGGTGGTTGTTTGTGTTTGTTTAACAACTCTAGAATCCTTATTAGATAGGACAAAATGCAGTAGTGGCAGTAGTGCATTCGTCCTGGTGAAATTTATGTGTTTGTATTGTTATTGTAAAATTTGAGCTAGGGATGTTAACACAACAGCTTAGATTCTATTAGTATACCTCTAGTTGATCACCAAGGTTGATCACAATGGAATGGCGCATCGGAGGAACGTCAATCCACTGGTCATCCTTGAGGAGCTGGAGACCGCTGACCGTGTCGTCTTGGAAGAGTAAGATGATGCCACCGGCGTCAGTGTGGGCTCGGAGCCCCTTGATCATGTCTGGCTTGGGACAGGGTGGGTAGTTGCTAACCTTGGTGCCAAAGTTTGGACCCTTTGTTCCATGGAAGGCCTTCTTTAGGTAGCCTTTCTCTAGTCCAAGATTCTCACATAGCAAATCCAAGAGCTCCTCTGCTAGTTCCTCTAATTTCAAAGCAAATTCCTTCATAACCTTCCTGCATTAATCAAACAGAGAATTAATGATTTGGAGAGAGAGAGAGAGGGGTTAAAACTTAGTTTTCACAAAGGTTGAATTTCTAGTTTTATTAGTTTCTTCTTTAACAATTGATAGAAGGAGAATAGGGAAATACTTAAATTCAGACATCAAAAAGAGCATTTTGTTCACTGCGTCAATCCCTTATTAAAAGTAGAATTGAACTAAGTTAAATTTGTCGAGTCAGTCTTGCTTTCCTCTGCAAGAAAAACACTACTTACTTGTAATTTGTTTCAGAAAAGTGTTTAGAATCTTGTGTTGACAAAGACTGCATTCATTCTAGATGGGGACGAATGTAGTGTTGCCACACTATATTTTAAACACTTTTTTGGTGAAATTTTAGCACTAATGATTTTGATGTTTGTTTACCTATATTCATCGTTAAGATCAGGCACTTCAGAAATGTTGGATTGAGGCAGATGGCGCAAGAAGAAGGTGCTCTCCCAGTCCATGTCAGTGACCTCAGCTTGGGCACCCTTAAGAGCCTTGCTAGCCACCAGCTCCTTGAACCTCTGCTCCCTAAACTTCCTGTAGTGCTCCTTTGTCATCCTCTCCATTGTGTCCATTAGCTCATGTGAAATTCCATGGTTCACCAACTACAATGACACGAAGTTTAAAATATATTAAAAAAAACATTAGATTTATAGAACCTGGTTTGGTTTAAAAGTAAGACTTGTCGTTAGTATTTTTGTTGGAACAGATTTAAGCTACCGAAACAATCTCTTCAAAAATGAAGAGTAAGCCTCCCAGACCTACATTAGTCGGAGTCTCGCGCACTACGTTGTTTTTCTTTTAGATTTATAGGACTAATGTGTAGAGCATAAGAATGAAGTTAAAGAAATTACTAGTGTACCTCAAAGAAGCCCCAATTCTCACAAGCATCTTTGATAAGCTCCATGGTGGCTCCCCTCTCTTCACCATTTAGCTTCTCCATGTTGATAAGTGGGAAGGCCTCCATCTCTCTCTCTTTGCTTCTCTCTCTCTCTCTCTCTCTCTTAATCAAGTTGTATGTTTTGCTATGTTAAGTGTGGAGTTTGGTGTTCAATTTATAGTGGTTTGAAGTGGAGCAGTACCGAAAGAAAGAAATAGGATAGTAGAAAATAATGAGGTCACTTGACTTGAATTGGGCCCTACCCAACATGCATGTTTGGTCGAAATGGAATGGCAATCGGTGTTTGGTATTAATTTTTTAAATTTATTTTTTTTAAAAATTGAATTTCTTATGTTTTGCATTTTTTGTATTTTTAGTGAATATCTTTAAAATTTTAAATAATTTTTTTTTTAAATGTACCATACTTAAATGTTTTTAAAAAGTAAATATTTGTAAAAAATCAATAAATACACAATAATATAAAAAATGTACTGAATTTATATATATATATTTTTATATTTTTAGTATTTAGTGATTTTTTTTATAAAAAAAAATATAAATATTACACTTTTTATGTGTGTTTATGTTAGGTGTATATAAAAATTAAAAGAATTACTGAAAATATTTAAAAAATTCAATAAAAGCAAACAAATACGCAAAAATAAAAAATTTAATTTTTTTGAAAGTGAATCCTGAATTTAGAGACCAAACAAGCTGATCGTTTTTTGCTGGTGGTCCAGTCCCTCATACCTGCCTTTGCCTCACCTTGGTAAACTTATTTATTATTATTATTTTTAAAAAAAATCTCAATATATAAAAATTATGAATCAAATTTTAACTTAAAATAAAACTATAATTTATGATACATATATATTTTTGAATTATACAAAAAAAAAAATATATATATATTTTAAATAAATTTTTAATACATATGGATTAAGATTAAGGAATTTAATGCTCATCCTTTTCGATAACGTTTATAATCTTAGAAAATAATTAATTACTTTGTTTGGTTTTGAATTTTTAATTATATTTTTAAAGTTTTTTTTTGATGTATCTAAAAATTAAAATATTTATTAATTTAAAAAATATTCATTAAATATAAAAAAAAAAAACCAAAATTCAATACATTTTTATTTTTATTTTATTTTTTTGTTTTATTTTGTTTTGTTTTTTGTTTTTTTGTTTTTTGCAACACATGATTTATTAAAGTTGGGGTGCCTTGTATGACCATCTCTCTTGTAGGTAGGGTCCCCACGTTGGTAGGTGGAATGGAAAGTCTCTTCTTTGCATTGTTTGACCATGGTGGGGCTGACTTCAAACGTATGGCTGCTATCTATTACCTATTTATTTATTTATTTATTTATTTTACTTTCAGAAAGTTAATGGTTAATTGTTATATTAATATTTTGGGAAGTTAAAATTCATATCCATATATTTTATAAGAAAATTTTATCCTCTCATTTTATGTCGAAGAATAAATCTAAGACCTTTCCTATGAGAAAGATTAAACCTCGTTTAGGAGCAGACTTTTTTTGTAATTTTTTGATTAAAATATGATGTAAAAAAACTAATATATTTGAGATGATTTTTTAATTTTTTACAAAAAAATGTATAAAAGGTAAAAAGAAAAGAAAAGATTTAATTTTTTAGTATAAATTATTACTTTTTAATTTTTTTAATAATTTTTTAACTTTTAAACTAAAAAATGATATTACTAAACAAGACCTTAATGACAAAAAAAAAAAAAAAAAAGTTAGGCAACTAGGCTAGAGAATTCAATTTTTTTCCATTCATCTCCCATTTAAATTTGTTTGATATTGCTTCGAAACTGATATATGGGAAGTTTCCTTCCTCTTGCACATCCCATCTAATCTCCTTAATTTTTCTTCACTTAATGTTTCTGTCATTTAACACATGATGTTTGTCTTTTTACATGTGACTTAAATTGTGTCACCCATAATCTAATCTTACAAAAAATTTATAGAGAATACTTAGGTGAGATTTGATAATTACTTTTTTAGAAGTATTTTGCTTTTTTGATTTTTTTTAAAGAATTTAAATAACTGATGTGTTTAGTAATTTTAATTTTTTTTTTTTTTTTGGGTATGGAAAAAATATTTAGAACCTTTTTAACCTTTTGTTTTTTTTGTTACAAGAAAATCCTCCCTACCCTCCCGCAGGTCTAAGGTAGCACCCCTTGCAGAGATCACCAAGATGTCCTGTTAGCCGTTCCGAGCGAGGAGACTATAACCTGAGAACTTACCCCGACCTCCCAAGACAAGCTCCGCTTAAGTCAGGACTCGCACAGCGGGGGAGCATTGAACCCACACTAAGTGCTGACTAGACAACTTGAGGTCCAACCTCCTAACCAACAGTGATTCGCCCAGGAGATTGGCCCAAGAGGGGAATTGAACTTGTGACCTTGGGGCTTAAATCCTAAGGCCTTACCACAATGCCACAACCCCTTGGGTTTAACCTTTTGTTTTTGATATGAAATTACCTTATTATCCTTTTAATGTTGTGAAACCCTTTAGTAACATAGCCCATGTTGTGAAGCTCTTATTAACATAGCCCATAAGAGACACCCTGAAAATTTTCAAACTATTGCAGATGATTATCTTTACACAAATTTGTAAAGATTCTAAAAGGTTATGGCTTCTCTCTAATCTTTCATCGGATTAGAGCGATGTTGTTGGCTTTGTAAATTCACTTTTAAATCTAATTTCAATGATCCGACCGTTTACATTTTAGAATTTGTCGAATTTATTATTTGTACAAAAAAAATCAAGTCGATCGAATAACGACAACCATATGTTTGGATCAATTTTGTATAAAAGAAATAGAATGGTAAAAAAATAAACAGATCATACAAAATTGATTCGAACACATGATTTATGTAATCCAATCAATTTAATTTTTTGCAGGAATAATGTACTCGATAAACCCTAAAATGTGAACGGTTTAAATTATCGAAACGAGATCCAAAAGTGGGTCCATTAGGCCAAACTAGACTGTCCAATCCAATTATGGATGGAAGAGAGTCTAATCCCATTCCAAAAAATGCTACTTGTCGAATTGAAATTTACTTATTTTAATCAAACCAAATTGACTCTTTTTTTTTTTTTTTTTTTTTTTTTTGAACTTTTTTAGCCAAAACGTAACTTATTAGTAGATTGCCTAACAGAGCCTACTTACAATAATATGATGGTAGTACTTTTGTAATTAAAAGACAGCTTGATGTTTTTTTTTTTTTTTTTTTTTTTTTTTTTTTTTTTTTTTTTTTTTTTAAGATACAGACCTCCACTTAGTCACATTATTTGTATATTATTTATATGGGGTTTTTTTTTTTTGTTTTTTATATGTCATTACTCTTTATTTCTCCCTCAAATTTTCATATTTCTTGTGTTATATATGTTGTAGATTTAATTTGATTGATTTTGAGTAGAATTGCGTAGATTGAAAGCATAAAGGCCAAGTTTGTTTAGAATAAAGTGAGGGAAAAGAAGAAAAAAATAAATAAATAAATTATGAGTTTACTTAGTATGAAATTAATAGAAAATAGTGTGCAACTCATAAAAAGTTATTTATTGATTAGTGTGGGTGTCAATTTCCGATCATACTGTCAAATTAGTATTTAGTTGGAGAGCACTGGCAGAATAGATTAGTCCCGAACGACCTGCAACAGAAAGAAGAGATTCCGGCGGTGGTTCGTCCACCCGGAGGCACTCCAATGATCAAGTCAATTATCTCTCAAAGATAGCAAAAGTGATTAACTCACTATTCAGAATATAAATTACGTACCTTAGACCCATGGGGGTGCCTCTCTTTTATAGCCAACACAATCATAGTCCCAATAGAAGCCTAGCTCTAATGGATTTAGGATTACTGCTAATCTTGGACTCCCAGTAGGATTAGGATAAACTTTTTAAGAGTTTTATCTTTACCCAAACTGAAGTCTTTTCTCATTCTAGGACTCTTGTCCCTTATCCGCTGATCTCGGATTCCGGTTTCTTCGCAGATAACCTTAGCCTAGCCGAGATCATCTCGGCGTCATGACCAGAACACGTGGCACCTCAGCTGACACTTCGGCGTCACCTTGGCCACGTGTTGGCACTCATAAAATATGTCCCCACAATTAGTATTATAACTAAATGTTTAATTTCTTGCAAAAAAAATACAAGAAAAATTAAATATGTCTGCATAAAAAGTTATCTATAACTAAAATTTCAAATTTCACTATCTTTTTCTTGTAAATTTTTTATTCTAATGCTTATAAGAAAATATATTTTCGTTTACTTTTCCCATACCACTAATTGTTTTGGGGTTATTTTTTGATAAATTCTCTTTTTAAATGTTTTATTCCATTTAACTCATTTTCTTTTTTAGTATTTCATTAAATCCTGTTTAATATAATATGACCAAATCACCTTTCTAATTTTTTGCACATGTTTCTATTTTGAAACTAATACACAATAAATAAATAAACAATAGTCTCTCATTTCATCGAGAAAATATCTCCCTCATTCCAAAGAGGAAATCTCTTTCTCATTCTACAGAGAAAATATTAAATTATGAACTTTCAAATTTTTTTTTTATATTGTGAAAAGTTTAAAAATAGTGCAACAAAAAATCTGAATGAAGATCAAAATACAATGTAGATATTCATAGTAAATAACAAATATACAACTAACTTTAAAAAAAAAAAAACACACATACTAAAATATAATATGAATATTCACAATAAATAACAAATATACAACTAACTTTTAAAAAAATAAACTCATACCAAAACACAATGTGTATGTTCACAATAACATGCAACTAGCCTTAAAAAAAATAAACGCATACCAATATGAATATTTACACTGTAACGTGAAAATATAAAACAAAATGATTGTTCAACCAACAAGCAAAAACAAGAAACATATAACTAACTTTCAAAAATATTATTAAAAAAAAACTCATACCAAAATACAATGTGAATGTTTACAATTTACAATTAACATGTAATTAGCCTTAAAAAAAACTAAATTCATACTAATGTGAATATTCACACTGCAACATGAAAATATAAAACAAATTGAAAGGAAAAAAAAAATCAACTATTTTGATTGTTTAATGACAACAAAAAATAATTGTTCAAAAAACAAGTATAGTAACAAACAATATGTAAAAAATCATCAAATAGTTTATATATATTGACGTACATTTTTAGAAAAATTTGTATATAATCAATGCCATTATAATACCATTGAATAAATTACACAATATTGGTGGCTACACAAATCGATTAAGAGAATACGGTTATGTGTAATAGTGGGGAAAAAAATGATCGTTCATCGTTGATTTAGCATCATCTTTGTTGCAAATCCATCATCATTTGTGAGAGGGTAATTTATATGTAAATTGGGCTGAGCTGGGTAATGGGGCGTTCTATGGGCCACAGTAAAAAGGTTTGAGTAAAAGGGCCTGGTAGTTACCACGGTCTGGAAAGAGCCTTGTTGTTAGCTCGGTCACTACAGTCAAAGTAGTAGCAATTAGCTCGGTCATACCATTAAGGATCGGGGTATTTTGGGCTTTTACTCAGAACCTTGCTATTAAATAGCTCAGTCCAAGCACGCTGTGGATAGTGCGGTCTCAAGAAGTGAAACCGAGGTACAAGCTGTAAAAGGAAGAGCCGAGTTAGTTAAAGTTCGGTCGTTTCTACCAGTTTGGCATGGCTATGTTATCTCGGTCGTTTTGTCATACTACCGAGGTAAAACCATCTCACTTGGTTTAAGCAGTAAGGGGGGTGTTGAAGGATAAGTATTATCTTTCAAGAGAGTAATTCCTAGGAGGACTTTACATTGAGGGATAAGAGTCCTACTAGGATTGTGCCACGCGGAACCTATAAAAGCTCACAACATAACCTATGGAAAAGATAACACAACTTTAATTCTCGAATACACAGAGCTTTTGTCTATTTGTTTATTTTGCTGACTTAGGCATCGGAGAGGTATCCGGCATACACCCGCCGGCTAGCTCACGTTTGTGTTTTCAGGAAGTAAAGCGACGACGTTTGGAGAAGCGCAGACTTGATCAACAGGATTATACGAGAAGAATATTTCTTGCTCGTACAATTGGTGCTGTATGTGGGAAGACACCAAAAAGAACAAAACCTCTGGATCAAGTTTTTCCTCTCTAATTGGAAGTAATGGCGCACAATGAAGATTTGCCGCAGTCCGTCATCGACGGACAAACCCTAGAGGGGAGTGGGAGGCGCGAAGGTTTACCTCCTATCCCTCCCATGGCGGATTTAGAGCCCCAGCGACAGAACCCCCAGAGGGATGCAAGGGGGAGGCGGACTAACAGCCCCCGTCGCTCTCAAAGTCCAAAAAGACAGAGGCGGAGGATCGATCCTCAAGTTCTGGAGAATCGCGTAAAGGAACAAGACGAGTTAATAAAGAAGATGGTGGCAGATATGGAGTCTATGAAACGCCAGATCAAAGGAAAAGGAGTGGCGACAGGAGAGGGGCGCAAAAGCAACACGCCCCCTTGCCACTCAGAAGATCGTGGTAGGCATACCACGCCATCACAAGCAGAGAGTAGGAGCCTGAGAACAGGCGACACTCAGTCAAGGACTCCTAGGACTCGTTATTCCAGGTCTGAGAGAACGAGAACTGAGAGGTCACATACTGAGGGAAGCACCTATCGGCCCTCGCGCACACACCAGACGTCATCTAGGAAGACAGAGTTTCCTAGATCATCCGATTTGCGAACTGTGCTAGAAGAAAGGGCACGATGGAAGGAAGATAGCAGGGCGCGCGACCTGCGCAGAGTTTCAGCCCTTCAGCGGTTGGCCCCTCGGACGCATGGGAGCATCAAGGTAGGAATGCCGATGCCGCACCTTGCTTACGAACCAACAGACAAAGCATTAGCAAGGCTACAAACCTCACCGTTCGTTCTGGCAATTGATAATGTGCCCCTACCTTCAGGCTTCCTTCAGCCTAAATTCACCACGTATGAGGGGAAAACAGACCCCTAAATGCATCTTAGCCACTTTCGCCAGGTTATGGCAGTATACTGGCGAAACAAGGCTTTGATGTACATCCTATTCCAATCCAGCCTTGGTGACCTAGGTTTAACCTGGTTCGAAAGGCTACCAGAAGGCAGCATAGCCTCCTGGGCGTAATTGGCAGAGGCATTCGTGACGAGGTTCAGAACGAACACCAAGATGCTAGTGGAGATCGACCAGCTACTTTCCATTGACATGGGCGATAAGGAGACGTTGAGATCCTACAACAGTCGTTATTGGGAGACCTTCAACCAGATAGGAGATTGCCCTACAAATCTCACTATCGCGCAATACAAAAGAGGTCTTCCAATCAGAAACAGGTTGAGGGACTCAATCACCATGACGCCACCCCTCACAATGGACGCCTTAATGGAGAGAGTGCACCAACATATTCGGGTGGAGGAGGATGGTGCCCACGCGGATGGTGCCCACGCTAAGGCCAAATCTGGTGCATCAGCAGTACCAGATAAAAAAACTACGGCGAAAGTCAACGCGATAGAACGTCCAAGCAAGAACAGGCGAGGCAGGCGGGACAACGGAGAAGACCAAGATAAAAGGTGGTTGAGAGTCCTCACTGCCATTACCACAGTGTTCAAAAAACCGATCTATCGGATTCTCAGTGAGATACGTGATGAACCTTTCGTCCGATGGCCAGCTAAGTTGGGAGAAGCGCAAAAGGACTATGACGAAAGATCTCAGTGCACCTTCCATAAGGAAAAAGGGCACCGCACTGAAAATTACATGCCGTTGAGACAGCACCTAGAGGAGTTAGTGGCAGCTGGGCACTGACCAAGACATAGAAGAAGGACCAAATTTCCGTAACCACGACAACCCAAACGAAATGCCGATCGACGCCCCACCTCAAGGTGTGATTAACGTGATACATGGGGTATTCGAACCTGAGCGGGTATGTGAGCTCAGAGGAATGATCAAGAAGGCTGAGCACTTAAGGGAAGTATTAAGTGCACAACCTACCATTAAAAATGAGAGAACAGAGGCCACGAACGTCATGTCTTTTTCGGACAAAGACTTGGCAAGGATATATTGCCCTCACAATGATGCACTGGTCGTCACTCTTCGCGTCAAGGATTACGACATCAAGCGAATTTTGATTGACCAAGGGAGCTCATGTGAGATAATGTATTATGAAACCTTCAAACAATTGAAACTGGAGGACAAAGACTTAGCACCTGCCGTATCTCCCCTGATCGGATTCAACTCAATGCCAGAGTGGCCAGTTGGCAAGATAATTCTCCCAGTCAGAACAGGAAGCATGACGAAACAAGTGGAATTTTGGGTATTAAAAGTCTCTTCCACTTACAACATAATCTTGGGAAGGACATGGCTGCATGCCATGTGATCTGTAGCGTCAACCTACCATCAAGTAATGCAGTTCCTCAACGAAGCAGGAGTAATTGAAGAGGTCTTTTGAGACCAGATCATGTCCAAACAATGTTGCGTCACAGTAAATGGCAGCCGCGCTGCCAAAGGATATGTACAGATGGTGGAAGAACCAGAAAGCAATGAGCTGTTTGCAGATGTTGGCAAGGTCGATGAACAGAAGGCAGTGGAAGACTTGTTATAAGTAAGAATAGATGAAAAGAACCCGAAAAAGTTCTTTTTGCTTGGCTCATCTATGTCTAGCACTGAGAGAATAGAGGTCATGGAATTCTTGACCTCTAACATCGAAGTGTTTGCCTGGACGCCGTATGATATGCCTGGCATTGACCTAAACTTCATCTGTCATCAAGTGAATGTCCACCCAACTGCCAGACCAATTATACAGCGCACTCGTAGATCAGCACTCTACCACGCCAAGATAGTGGCGGAAGAAGTGGGAAATCTTCTAGAGGCAGGAGCAATCAGAGAAGTGTACTATCCCAAGTGGATATCCAATACAGTAGTGGTGCCAAAGAAGAATGGAAAATGGCGTGTATGCGTAGACTACAAAACAGTCAACAAGGTGTGTCCAAAGGACAGTTTTCCCCTACCACGGATAGACTAACTGGTAGATCTAATGGCATGACACAATCGACTTAGCTTTCTTGATGTGTACAGAGGTTACCATCAGATCGCTATGTATGAACCAGACCAGGAGGTCACATCCTTTACAACACCAAGAGGACTGTATTGCTACAAGGTCATGCCCTTTGGCCTAAAAAACACAGGAGTGACATTCCAGCGCGTGGTTACCAAGATGTTTGAACCATTGTTAAGCAGAATAATGGAGGCTTACATCGATGACATGGTAGTCAAAAGCAAGGATGAGAATGACCATCTCAGGGACCTAGGTGAGATGTTTCAAATCCTGAAGAGGCACAAGTTGCGCCTTAATGCATCTAAGTGTGCGTTCGACGTAGGATCAAGCAAATTCCTAGGCTTCCTGGTGACCAACCAAGGTATAGAGGCAGGCCCCTCTCAGATCAAAGCAATTCAGGATCTAGAGAGGTCCAACTCAGTAAAAGAAGTACAGCATCTCACCGGTATGGCAGCCGCGCTCAATCGGTTCATAAGTCGGTCGTCAGACAGATGTCGACCATTTTTTCAAGCATTAAAGGCCAAGTTTGAGTGGGATAAAGAATGCGACCGCGCCCTAGAAAGTTTGAAAGAATATATGTCTTCTCCATCGTTGCTGGTGACCCCAATACCTGGAGAAGAACTATTTTTGTACCTGGCAGTTTCACAGCACGCAATTAGCGTGGTGTTGGTCCGAGCGAAAGGAATCCAACATCTGCCCATCTTTTATGTCAGCAAGACGCAGAAACCAGGTATTTACCATTGGAAAAACCGGCCTTAGCCTTGATGATGGCATCAAGGAAGTTGTCACATTACTTTCACGCCCACACCATAATCGTCCCCACAGCTTTTCCATTAAAAGCTTTGTTTGAGAGGGCGAACTTTTCTGGACAAATCTTGAAGTGGGCAGTAGAGTTGGGACAGTTTGACATCAAGTTTCAACCCAGAACCGCAATAAAAGCCCAAGCTTTGGCAGACTTTGTTGCAGAATTCACACCAGGAAGTTATCACATCTGCCCAGTTGACTTAACTGGTACAACCGAAATGGGGATGGAAAGTGTCGCCGGAATAGCGCAACCCCCGATACAGGATACCCAGCCACATCCCAAGACAGACCAGAGTGAACGAAGGGAGGAAGAAGCAAACCATGCTACACCAAGCAAAGACTCACCAACAAGTAAAGACTTGAAACAAACAGATAATGAGGGGCAAACTGTAAGTGTGGACTTTGAAGAAAATACTAGTAACACTAATGACCCCAAGGCATCATCTGATCCCTCCACTTGCTGGAAGCTGTTCATTGGAGAGATGTGGAAGCTCTTCGTAGATGGAGCGTCCAACAAGCAAGGTGCAGGACTTGGCATAGTCCTCATCTCACTAGACGACCTAATAGTGGAACAAACAGTCAACCTTGGCTTTCCAGCATCAAACAACGAAGTGGAGTATGAAGCGCTTCTGGCAGGACTAAAATCAGCACATTACATGAAGGCCGCCGAGCTAATAGTCTACAGTGACTCACAGCTGGTGGTAAACCAAATTTCAGGCGACTACGAGGCAAATGATGAAAGGATGGCTAAGTACTAAGTGTTAGTCAGAAAAGAGATCATGAAGTTCGAAGTGGTGCGGATAGAGCAGATTGGCAGGGAAGAAAACAGTAGAGTAGACGAACTAGCTGGCTTTGCTTCGATGGCAAATACATCCATCCCACATCCATTATTGATCGACTTCTTGCCAAGACAAAGCATTGAAGAGCCCGAAGTAGCTGAAGTATGTTGCGCCGAACTAGGCCCGTCTTGGATGGATCCCACATCGTATTTTTAAAAGATGGCGTCTTACCTGAAGAAAAGAAAGAAACCAACAAGATTAGAGCAGAGTCGCAATGATTTAGGCTCTCCCCATCAATGGCCTTGTACAAGAAATCCTTCATAGGACCTTACCTAAAGTGTGTTCATCCCAGCAAAGTTGAAGCATTCTTGTTCGAGATACACGAAGGCGTATGCGGAAGCCACCAAGGGGGAAGATCATTAGCTTACAGGGCAATCTCGCAAGGATATTGGTGGTCTTACATGCAAGCAGATTCAGAGAAGTATGTCAAGAAGTGCGAGAAATGTCAGAAGTTCACACACCAAATACATCAACCAACCAGAGAGCTTCTACCATTAACTAGCCCATGGCCCTTCGCAATATGGGGCTTGGACATAGTAGGACCACTTCCAATGGCACCCGGCAACAGAAAGTTCTTTCTTGCAGTGACAGACTACTTCACAAAGTGGGTGGAGGTAGAAGCACTAGCATCAATAAAGGAGAAAGATGTGAAGAAGTTTGTCTGGCAGAATATTATCACTCGGTTCGGTATACCAAAAGCTCTAATATTTGACAACGGCACTCAGTTCGATGGCAAAATTTTTAGAGGCTTTTGTGAAGAATACAAGATAAAATTCTACAATTCTACACCGGTATACCCCCAAGCAAATGGCCAAGCGGAAGCATCGAACAAAGTCGTCTTGGATGGATTGAAGAAAAGGTTAGAAAAAACAAAAGGAAAGTGGGCTGAGGAGCTCCCTCATGTTTTATGGGCTTACCGCACCACACCTTGGCGGTCTACTGGAGAAACGCCTTCTTCCTTGGCCTATGGCATGGAAGCAGTAATCTCACTGGAAGTTGGCCTCCCCACAATTAGAAGCGAAAATTTTGATCCAGACTTAAATGGAGAAGCCATAGCATTGGAGCTCGACCTTGCAGAAGAAAGAAGAGAAAGAGCACTGGTTCACATCGCCTCATACCAACAGGAGTTATCCAGAAAATACAACAAGATAGTACATCCAAGGCAATTCAAGGTTGGAGATTGGGTACTGCGCAAAGTAATAGGAAATACCCTAATATCCGGAGACGGCAAGTTAGGGCCTAATTGGGAAGGACCTTACAAAGTGGTTAGGTTAGCAGGAAAAAGGGCATACCACTTGGAAGACGAGGACAACAAAGCCATTCCCAGGCCATGGAACACTGACAATCTCAAACTATTTTATTTTTAGCTTTTTCTTTAAACATACTTGTAGTTTTTTATTTTTTTCAATAAAACAAGTAGTTTCTTTTTTAGCATAAATTGTTTTCCTCTGTAAAAATAGTTTTAGTGAACTAGGGGCTATAAAATCAGAGTTGGCCGGAATAACCAACTTTGAACTCTCTTCAGCTAGGATTAGGATCTGGGCTGAAGAGGTTGGCTGGAAAAACCAACACTTTTCCTAAGCCGAGGGTAAGGATCCAGGCTGCAGGACGTTTGGCTGGAAAAACCAAACACTTCACTCTAAGTTGGCAGGAATAACCAACTTTGAGTTCTCTTCAGCTAGGATTAGGATCTGGGCTGAAGAGGTTAGCTGGAAAAACCACCTTTTAGTACTCTTCAGCCGAGGAAAGGATCAAGGCTGAAGAGTGGTTGGCTGGAAAAACCAACTTTTAGTACTCTTCAACCGAGATAAGGATCCAAGCTGAAGAGTGGTTGGCTGGAAAAACTAACATTTATTGCTCTTCAGCCGAGATAAGGATTAAGGCTAAAGAGTGGTGGGCTGGAAAAACCAACTTTTAATACTCTTCAGTTGAGATAAGGATCAAGGCTGAAGAGTGGTTGGCTGAAAAAATCAACTTTTAATGATCTTCAGCCAAGGTAAAAACCTAGGCTAAAGAGGTTGGCTAGTATGACCAGATAAGGTCTCAAGGTTACAACCGAGATAGGTATCTCAGCCAGAAAATATCATACTACATGTAGATTACAAGTGGAAAGTAAATACAAGCATAGCATGGCAGTTAGCCGAACTAACAGTTGAAAAAAATGACGAATTCATTCAAGATGCAAGAGTTACAAAGGAGCGGGACCTCGGCCTGGTTACAGTTTTTTGTCCAAAAATAAAAAGAAGAAAATACAACGTCAAGCAAAGAGGTCGTCAAGATCTGCATCCAAATCAACTCGAACCCCGGTTTCAGCTGGAAGCTCGGTTGTCAAGTCTTCCACCAGTGGTTCCACCCGAGCTGACTGAGCAGCAGGATCATTGACAACAGCTGGGGCATTGTTGGGCTCAGTTTTTTCCTCATCGTCATCATCTTGAAGAAATTTTTGCTGAATGGCGTGGGGATACTCTGCCATATAACTCGGTATAAAGTGTGGATGAGGGTTGAGGAAGACCTCAGTCTCATGGCTAAGACCGAGCTGCGTTACCGCCGCCTTCCATCCACATTTGAAAAATATGTCTTTGGCAGCCTCGCATTGCCGGATGTAGGTGTCCTCCCCCTCCTTGTAACCCCGGTTTTCTACAGCTTCCACGCTCTTCTCCAACCGAGCAATTTCATCATTCTTCTTTTTCTCGAGCTTGGCCAGCTCGCGCAGATATTTGTCTTTCACCACGGCTGCAGCCTTCTGCTTATCTGTTTCAGCTGAATTGACTAGGCCGGTTAGCCAGGCTACTTCGGTCTGTAACTCGGCCATTTTTTGCTGGGATTCTTTTAGCTCGGCCGTTTTAGCATTAGCCTCTGTCATGGCCTCCCTAGTGGTCTTTCGAAGTTCCAGCACGCGCCTGTGTGCGACGTGGTTCTTCTGTAAGGCCTGCAAGAAGGGAGAATCAATTTTTGAGATAAATCGAGCGAAAAGATGTTGAAATTTAGAGAAGGAAAATGAGAACTTACCAACACCATTGATTTTGAAGTCGAGCGAATGGCCTTCAGCTCGGTAAGATGATTGTGGTGATCCATATCGGCTGGAAGGCAGACGCTTTTGGCCAGATTAAAGGCCAACATATGATCTTTTTTCGCGACCACTGAGTCGGAGTCAGTGATAGCGCGGTTCTTGTAGGTAACCTTAGGCACCCACTTGGAAGAGCTAGCTCGGTTAGAGCGCTCCGGTTGTGGACTGGGCGGTGTGGATTGTGGAAGCACGGTGTCTTCTTCATCAACGAAGCGCGACTCGGTCGTAGAAGTTCGGGCACGCTTGTTTGGTCGAGATGAAGAAGGCTGTGCAGTTGGCAGGGCTACCACGGCCTCTTGTGATTGGCCGGTTAGCAATGCTTCGACTTGATTTGTCTCGGTGATTAGGGCCTTAACGGCTCTCTTCTTCGCCATCTCTTGCTCCGCTGTTAGCGGAATGAGATTGATTTGTGAAAAGGTTGGATCAGGTTCAGGAGAGGGCTCCAATAAGAAATCGGTCACCCTGGTCTTCCTACGGCTGTTGTATCGGTATGTCGGTTCAAAATTCAGTAGCTCGCCCCAACTTCTGTTGGGATATCATAGTGCGGCACGAAGTGCGTTCAAGTTGGGGTAGCTGTATTGGGACTTGAGAAAATTCAAATCTGCATGAAGTAAAAAAGACAACAGTTAGTACGGTTCAAGATAATAAAACCGAGGTAGAAGAAAGCAGAAAACTAAGCCGAGGTAATTATACCGATAACTCCTTTATTCCAGTTTATTCGGTCGCCCGGGATCTGGGCTTCTTGGTCTTCAAAGTTCCTAGAAACCCAGAAGAAATCATCGTCGTTTACATCTTTGTCTGGGGTATTCTTTATTATCTTTTCACGCCGATGCCTTATTCTTAAATAGTAAACCCAGCCATCTTCATTTGAACCTATGGAATATTGGTGGAAGAGCTCAGCTAAACCGAGATTAAGGCCAGCCCGGCGGTTTAGCTCAGCGATGCCATTTATTATGCGGTATGAATTTCTAGAAAGCTGGGTAGGGCAGAGGTTGGTTTGTCTAAGGAAATCGCAGAGAAGAAGCTGTATAGGGAATTCAATTTCTACAATGGAAAGAAGGGTGAAGGGAACAAAGCCCTGTTTTCCCCAAGGAGTAGTATCTAGTTTGGCTAAACTAAGGTGAACATCATCAGGGATGTTGTAGTCCCTTCGAAACTCGGTCATAGCTCCTAGTGAGTTTACTAAAAACCTATATTTACCCATGTGGAAATAAATTATGTATAAATTAGCCTCAAGTGCTAGCTCGGTGCTGAGATGAGGTTGGTTATCTTGGTTGGACGGTCAGAGGAGTGCCTGGGCAACCTAGTCAAAGTCTGCAAGTGAAAAGGAAAAATGTTAAGCACAGACCGGTGAACTGTGCTAAAAGTAACAAAGGTAAAATATATGATATCTTAGCTCGGCTACGTGGGATGCTATCTATTATCAGCTCGGTTTGAGCAAGGGACTTTAGCCCGGTTAAGGCTTTTGCGGCAGTATTCTTAGTTCGGTTTTGACTAAGGAAGCTGGCTTCGCCCCAAGTCATAGTTCAGTTGGTGGTTAACGCTTTTGGGGCAGCATTCTTAGCTTGGTTTTGACTAAGGAAGCTGGTTTAGCCCCAAGTCATAGTTCGGTCAGTGGTTGAGGTTTTCTAGCGTGGTATTGCGCAAACCTAAGGCAGTTCACTAGCTCGGCTAATTGAAACAGAAGGTACTTAAGATCTATTGAAACTACAAGTATGGCGTGAAGTTTTTGTTCGGTTGTTTAGTTCGGCTAGGGCCGTACAAAGTACAAACAAACTTCCTAGTTCAGTTGAAGTATTATTTTGGATCAAAAGCCTCGTTTCCCAGGTTATTCTTGTATACAGTGGTTGTGTTACAAGATTTTTTCCAGAAAAATGAAAGCCAATGTGGAATATGTGTTTTGAAAAACATACAAATACGTATGTTGTGTATTGCAAAACAGATGCAAAATCAACAAAGAGGAAATAAGATTGGGTCACTTACAAGAATGGAGGCAAGTTGATGAAGATCAAAGTTGCAAGGAAGAACACGAGCTTTGCAAAAAAATAGTGGTTGCAGAAATGTAAGCTCAAACGAGAGAGAGAGAGAGAGAGAGAGAGAGAGAGAGAGAGAGAAGGTGAATAGTGCAAGTGAATGATTCAAAAAGTAGGGTTTTTGCTTTGCGTAAGGCTTTTAGGCGGGACTGTTCAAATATTGAGAAGTACGAAGATGGCTGGATAGCTGCATTGGGCCAATAAGAGTTTGCCACGTGTCCTTGGAATGAGAAGCGATTCAGTTACAACGACTGAAGAGACGTGTTGACTAGATAGATGGGTAGCCCGGTGTAGATTTAGTGCAAGCGACTGAATAGTGCAAGTGAATGATTCAAAAAGTAGGGTTTTTGCTTTGCGTAAGGCTTTTAGGCGGGACTGTTCAAATATTGTGAAGTACGAAGACGGCTGGGCAGCTGCATTGGGCCAATAAGAGTTTGCCACGTGTCCTTGGAATAAGAAGCGATTTAGTTATAGCGACTGAAGAGACGTTTTGACCAGACAGATGGGTAGCCCGGTGTGGATTTAGCTCGGTTGAAAAGCTAAAGCTTTTAGCTCGGCTAATAACAGGTAATCCCTATCATGCTGCGCAGATGGAATTAAGGGACAATTGAGAGGGTAATTTATATGTAAATTGGGCCGAGCTAGGTAATGGGTCGTTCTGTGGGCCGCAATAAAAAGGTTTGAGTAAAAGGGCCTGGTAGTTACTACGGTCCGGAAAGTGCCTTGTTATTAGCTCGGTCACTACGGTCAAAGTAGTAGCAGTTAGCTCGGTCATACCATGAAGGACTGAGGTATTTTGGGCTTTTACTCAGAACCTTGCTATTAAATAGCTCGGTCCAAGCACGCTGTGGATAGCGCGGTCTCAAGAAGTGAAACCGAGGTACAAGCTGTAAAAAGAAGAGCCGAGTTAGTTAAAGCTCGGTCGTTTTTGCCAGTTTGGCATGGCTATGTTATCTTGGTCGTTTTGTCATACTACCAAGGTAAAACCTTCTCACTTGGTTTAAGCAGTAAGGGGGGTGTTGAAGGATAAGCATTATCTTTCAGGAGAGTAATTCCTAGAAGGACTTTACATGGAGGGATCAGAGTCCTACTAGGATTGTGCCACATGGAACTTATAAAAACTCACAACATAACCTATGGAAAAGGTAACATAACTTTGATTCTCGAATACACAGAACTTTTGTCTATTTGTTTATTTTGCTGACTTAGGCATCGGAGAGGTATCCGGCACACACCCGCCGGCTAGCTCACGCTTGTGTTTTCAAGAAGTAAAGCGACGACGTTTGAAGGAGCGCAGACTTGATCAACAGGATTATACGAGAAGAATATTTCTTGCTCGTACAATTTGTATTATCAGTCTACAACTAATATTCTCTTCCAAATGTTCTTCCATAACAATACCTTAATGCAAAATAATGAAGGAAAATCATTGATTAAGTGAATCTCTCACATTGAGGCAAAGAAAATTCTAAAAATAATAATATTTCATATTCTATATAAAATGTTTTATATATAGAACAAAAAAAATATATCTAATAATTGATATTTTTTCTCTTAGATATATGGTGTAATATATATATATATATTATAATAAAAGTCTATAACAATAAAATAGTTCACATAATAATTTTAATATAGAAAAAAGGACCTATTGGAATATAAGTCTAAATATATGAAACTTGATAGAACATTAAAAAAACTTTATGAATTTATTGAGTTATAAATCTACTAAATAAAATTTATAAATAAATCTCCCATTTTTCTTTTTAATCAAAGACCAATAATAATAAGAAGAAGAAGAAGAAGAAGAAGAAGAAGAAATTGTGTTTGGCTTTAGGCAAGGTTTTGCTTCCCATAAATTTAATTCCATCCCTATTTTGTTGGTTAGACCAAACATACAAATCAGTCAACTAGTAGAATTATAGATTACAATTTTGTGCTCTAATGACTTTTTGATCATATTGGGACTTTCCCCCCCTTATTTCCTGTGATTTTGGGCTTAGTAGTTGATAAGGGAAATTATTCAATATTATTAGAGTATCACGTATTTATATTCCTTAATTAATCATTATTTAATATATTTTTTTATATTTTTCAATCACCCAACACAATACCCTGCCTACCCACCTTCTCCACAAATCGTAATACTATAAAATACCGCGTATCCATATTTTGAGATTACTGAATAATTATCCATTGATGAACAGTTTGGATTATTGAAAGAGGCTCAGAACGACATTCCACAAAGTAGAACTACGTGTCCTAATTCACTCTGCTTTGTGGTGTAAGGATTCAGAGTGGTTAATACCTTTAAATGAATCTTAGAGATTACTGTAAAAGGTGGTGGTCCTGGTAAATACTGATATCCATGAGATAAGATCCTAAGCTCTAAGACTTTTGGCAAATTAGGGTTAATAAGTGCTATGCTTAGGTTTGGATATATGTTGAAGTACACTGGACCATGGGAGAGACTGGTTTCTATAACTCCCATAAGAGATGCTCTCCAATCAAGACATTTGCCGTCTCGAAGGGTGCACTGTATAGTGGTATTTTGCCCAAGTAAGGTTAAAGGCTTGAATGCTATATGTACAAGTCCTATATGGACATACTTATACTTCTGTAAAAATGGGTATAAGTCCTGTATATGAAGGAGATACATAATCTTATCATCATTTTGTATGGGTACAACATATTCAAAAGTTTTGATAATTTTTCTACTGATAAAGTCAAAGGCTCCTATCCTGTAAATAATATCTAGTTTGATTTGGATAGTCCATTTGTCTAAGGCTTCCCTAACATCCTGATAGGCTACTAATTCGGCTGTTTTTGATGTAGAAGTTACTGTATTGGCTACTGTAGTAATTGTATCCTTTGTAGGTGCAGTACTCATACCGGTGTATAGGGACCATATATATATATAATTTAAATAAAATATACTTATAATACAAATAATAATAAACTTGGCTTTGATACCAACCTTTTCAGTAGCCGAGTTGCTGTCCCAAAAATGATTCCTTGGCGGAATATAACTTTTCCAGAAAGATGACAAATTCTTAATGCTGTACTAGTACGACCCATCATAAGACAAACCTTAGATGATGTCATACAGACACAAGGAGGTAATGTTTACCTCACTTTTAATAGGCCAACTAGGCCATTATCCAGAAGCATGTCTAGTGCTAGCTTTAGAATTGCTCCATCTTATAGAGTAGATCTACCAAATTCCTCTAGACAATTCACTTCACAACCTATAGAGTTTGTCTTATAAGGAATGTCTTCTAGACCTCCAAGTGATACGACTCCTGAAAATCCTATAAATCCATTTGTGCAAGGGATCCAGGGAATCCAATTTTCAGAAAACCAAATACCACATGGAGTATATGAATCCAGAAGGCCTTATAGTCCAACGGCCAGTTATATGAATTTTGAAGTTATCAAGAATTTAGGAAAATAGAAAAATCCTAAATCAGGATTTTTTATAAGACAAATATGAAGAATTTAGGATATGATATTTTAAAAATCATAGTCCTCTCCAACTTGAACAGTTTAAAAATCGGTATTATTTTCGTTTAGAGAAACAACAGAAACTCCAATCTTTTCCTTTATGGTATATGGAAATAACCACCATTCCAGAAGCACAAATTAATGTCTTGGAAAATATTCAGAAGACATGGATTACCACAAATAGACAAAATATTATAGTTATCCATCCACCACCACAGTCATTAGAATTAAAACCTAGTGACGCTACATCCAGTAAACCTTTAGTCATTACAGTTTTTGTGGAAACTCCTGATAGATTATCTTAGAGAGAAACCATATTAGTCAAAGATCTCATACCTTTGATTAAACAGAATAATTATACCAATCTTTACTGCCAAATCGTAGGAAAACAATTAACCAAAATTGAAGAAATTGTCACACAAATAAATGACAGTTATAAGATTCAACCTAAGGTTGAACCCATATTTCCAGTAAACATAAAACCAACATTAGAAGTGAAAAAAATTTAATCTCAAGTCACATAAATAGGATGATGAATTTATGGAAACCTTAGTTAAAAAGATTAAAGATACTAAAATAGAGGATTCCTCACAAATAAATATGTTGTCTAGACAACAAAATTCCCACAATCCAGAACAACACGAAGATAGTGATCAAGATATATCACCATCTCAAATTGCAGAAATTCAAAATAATTTTTAGGATGCCCCATCAATCAATAAGATTAATTATGGAAAAGGCACCAATAAGATGGCCTTAATAAGACCTAGTAGGTACTACTATTCAAGACCTACGCGAATGGATACCCTCTATGAAGAAGATTTCCTTCAAACTCAAAGGTATTACCATGGTAAAACTATTTATGAATGGAATCTTGATGGGTATTCCGAATACTAGATATTTGAACTGTTACATCAAATGATGATGTACTCTACAGTATGTCAACAGAATGACAATATAGATCACCAAATAGCCAGATTTATTGTTAATGGCTTTACAGGAGTCCTTAAAGGATGGTGGGATAATATCCTAACCACTGCTCAACAGGATGAAATTTTAAACTCAGTTAAAATTCATACAGATCCTTTGACAGAACATGCTGAACAGAGACAAGATGCAGTATATACACTTATCCAAACTATCGTACATCATTTCGTAGGATATGATGATGGCGTTAACGATAGGAGCAGAGAACTTTTACAGAATCTTAGATGTCCATCTTTAACTCATTTAAGATGGCATAAAGATGTTTTTCTAATGAAAGTAGTGCATCGGTCTGATGCTAACAGGGAGCATTGGAAAGCTAAATTTATTAATGGCCTTCCTAGTCTTTTTGCTGAGAGTTAGAAAGAAATTACGGGGATCGTCATAATAGAATGACCATACCCTATACAGAATATACCTATGGCCAGTTAATAGACATAGTAACTGAAAAAGGTCTTGCCCTATGTAATGACCTCAAACTCTAGTATCAAATGAAAAAGTAGAATCTTGTAGGCAAAAACAAATTAGGTGAATTCTGTGAACAATTTGTCTATGATACTAAAATTCAGTATCCTACTAAACACAGAAAATAAAAATTTGGAAAATCTTCAAAACATTATTCCAAAAAATTCAGAAAATATAAAACTTCCAAACATCAGAATCTGCCTCAAAAATCCTATAAAGGCAAACAGAGAAAATCTTACAAATAGAAAGATAAATCCACAATAACATGTTATAAATGTGGACAAACAGGTAACTATGCTAATCGTTGTAAAGCAAAAATCCAGCACAAACTCAATGGGATGGCACTTGATGTCCATCTCCAACAACATATTTTCCAAGCTATATTTGAGAAAGAATCATAGACAAGTTTAGATGATGGACTTGCTGAACTCTATTCACCATCAGAGTCCGATCCAGAATCTGACTCTTCTCCCGAACTTTGTCCATGTAAACAAAATAATATAAATCAACTTTTAGAAGCCAACTATTGGAAAGCAATAGTTGAAATAAATGGTCTATGTGGACCTCGTCTTAATGTCCTTATAGATAATGAGCAAAATATGTTAAAGATAGCTGACCTGATGAAAGATCTAGAAATGAAGTTAAAATTTTTAGAAATGTGCTATCAACAGCATAAAAAAAAAAGAAAAGAAATTATCCTTACCACCAATCATTACAGTATGAAAGAAGTTTTCAATCATTTGCAAAACTCTTCTTCAATTCACAAACCTATCACAATCCAGGATCTTAAAATGGAGGTTAATGTGTTAAAAACTGAAATTAAACATCTCCAAATAGCAAATTTGTCAATCATTACTGATATTGAAACAATTAATACTCAGCTAACTCAAAAGACAAATTCCACCAAAAATAAAGGTGTTTCTGAAGCAGAATCCAGTAATGATAAACTTGACCCATCTGACAACCAATATTTAATGCTTATGAATCAGGTTACTCTTTAGAAATGTTATTTCAGAATTACTTTCATTATAAAACCAGATTTTATAATCAAAGATGCTGTTGCCCTTGTGGACAGCGATGCTGATATGAATTGTATTCTGGAAGGTTTAATTCCTACCAAATATTTCCTAAAAACTACCCCGTCACTCACTAGTGCTAGTGACAATTTCATGTATATTTGCTACAAACTTCCAGAAGTTCTTATCTGTAACCAAGGCATTTGTCTTCCAACCTCATTTGTCCTTATCCAAAATATGTCCCAAACTATTATTTTAGGGACACCATTCTTGTGTTTATTAATGCCCATCACTAAGGTAGACTCCATTGGTATTCATACAACTATTAGTAATCAACCGATTATTTTTGAGTTTATTACAGAACCTTATTCAAAAGAATTAGATCAAATTAAAGATCTAGTCAATTTCAAGGAAAAACAAATTAATTTTCTCCAAACGGAAATTCATTTTCTAACAACAGAACAGAGGTTACAACAATCCTCATTACAGAATAAAATTAAAATAATTGAAAAAGAATTTCAAACAGAAATCTGCAGTGAGGTTCCCAATGCTTTTTGGAAACGTAAGAAACATATAGTTTTGCTTCCATATGAGCTAGGATTTGATGAGTGCCAAATCCCTACCAGATCGCGACCTAGTTAAATGAAAAAAGTGTATTTAGAACTATGTAAAACAGAAATAAATACTCTTTTACAGAAAAATCTAATTAGACCAAGTCACTCTCCTTAGAGTTGTACAGCTTTCTATGTTAACAAAAATGCAGAGATCGAAAGAGATGTGCCACGATTGGTTATCAATTACAAACCACTTAATGATGCCTTGAAATGGATTAGGTATCCTATTCCAAATAAGAAAGATGTTTTAGATTGCTTACAGGATTCAATCATTTTTTCAAAATTTGATTTAAAATCAGGATATTGGCAAATTCAAGTTGTTGAACAAAATAGATATAAAACTACTTTTACAAAACCTTTTGGACATTTTGAATGGAATGTTATGCCATTTGGATTAAAAAAATGCTCCATCTGAATTCTAGCAAATTATGAATAATATTTTCACTCCTTATATAGAATTTGTTATTTGCTATATTGATGATGTTCTTATTTTTTCATCATCCATTGAACAATATATAAAACATCTTAATATTTTTAAGCATGTTATTATTAGAAATGGTTTGGTAGTTTCTGCATCAAAAATGAAACTTTTTCAAACAGTAGTCCGGTTTTTAGGCCATAATATTCATAATGGCACTATAGTTCCTATTGATAGAAGCATCGAGTTTGCATCCAAATTTCTAGATAAAATTAAAGATAAAACTCAATTACAGAGATTTCTTGGTAGTCTTAACTATATTAGCGACTACTATCATCAGTTAGCATAGGATACTGCAATCCTTTATACTGAACTTCCGAAAAATCCTCCACCATGAACACCAGAACATACCAAAGCTGTTCAGAAAATAAAGCTTAAAGCAAAGACTCTTCCTTGTCTTGCTCTACCTAATCTAGAATGGAAAAAAATTGTTGAAACTGATACTTTTAACCAAGGGTATGTAGGTATTTTAAAACAATTTAACCCCAATAGCAAAAAAGTACTTTTGCGATTTACTTCAGGAAGCTGGAAACATGTAGCTTTAAATTATCCAACTATTAAACAGAAATGTTTAACCATTGTAAAATGTGTTTCTAAATTTCAGGATGATTTATTAAATCAACATTTCTTAATTCGTGTTGATTGTTTTGCCGTAAAACAAATCTTTAAAAAAGATGTCCAGAATCTTGCTCAAAAACAGATATTTGCTTCTTGGCAAAGCTTACTTTCAGCATTTGATTTTGATATCAAATATATCAAAGGTGAACAAAATTCTTTACCCGATTTTCTAACCCGTGAATACTTGCAGAGTTCACATATCCAGTAGAGGCCGAGGCCAAAGGGGCCATGGCAGGGGATCTAACCCTTACCATATATAGAATTCATATCATACAGAATTTTCAGGGCTTGAAGCTGCCCTTAATAGTAAAAAAGGGGAATTTAGTCAAACGACTAAAGATGTCCTCCTTATTCCTCCAGAACCATATGTCCAGAATAGTATAATTGAGGAAACAGTCCTCTATATTAATACATAAGATGAACAATGAATGTTTGATCCATGGGAGATCAAATGGCGGTATCTTACAACTCAACAATTTTTGCCTCATTTTGATCAATATAGATACATATATGAACAGATACTCATTGAGACTGCTTCTATTGAATTCAAACATACTTTGGATGATTCCAATAGAATTGCTAGTCCCATCAATTTCAGTAAGGCCACCATTCAGAGAGATTACTGAATAATTATTCGTTGATGAACGGTTTGGATTATTGAAAGAGGCTCAAGACGACACTTCATAAGAGAGCACAATAGCCTATTGTACCTTTGAGCACAGCAGGATCTCCGGGATGATGCTCCACAAGAGAGTACAGTAGGATTCCCAAATTCCCATTGGAGTGGTACAAGTAAAAAAATGCCTATTCTGTATTGTAGCAAATCAAAAAATGACTTTGCAAAGTGATTTTAGCTTGAATCATTGGAATTAGTCTGGTAAGTTAAGTTTTAATCATTAACTAGTGACTTCTAATTATTATGTCTTACTAGTGTTGTTATAATAATAGTTTAGTATATTTTATAGACAAAACAAAGAGAATATATTAAAAATAGTAGGAAAAAAAATGGTAAACTATCCATAGGTTTTAATAATTAGACTTAATTCTCATAAAGTTTTATTGAAAATAAGTCCTAATAAAATCATTGTTAAAAATAATTTTTTGTGACTATTTTTTTCACATGTCGTTAAAAATTGACAATTAATGACTTTTTTATCACGATTTTTATAAATTGTCGCTAAAACTTACAATTAGTGACATTTTTCTGTGACGAATTTTTTAAACGGTCGCTGAAAGTTAAAAAATTAGTGAATTTTTTTTAGATAATTTTTTTAAGCTGTCGCTAAAACTTATAATTATTGATTTTTTTGTAACAAAATTTTTAAATTGTCATTAAAAATTAATAATTAATGATATTTTTAATAATATTTAATGAAAAACATCACACGAAAATTTCTCCCAAAATATTATTTTTGCTCCACTTGCAGCAATTTTTGAAACAATTACATATAATATGAGCAATACCTTTCAAAATCTAGTTGGGGCAATTATCTCTACTCATCTCTATGTTAGTCTGCCCTTGACCTACAATTACATTGAATTTCATTACATGTATTAGTTATAAAATATTCAGAAAGCGAAATTTGAAGAACTTTAACCATTTGAGTCTTCAATCGTTATTATTTTTTAAATAAAAATGTTTCTTAAAGTATCTTATTGGCCAATATATTTGTACAAGATAAGATAGTTACAATTGTTTTATGATATTGATTTTTGCACATATAATTCCTAGAATAACACTTATCAACAAATAGTTTCAAATTTTCACAAAATGTTAAATTATAGGACTAAAAAATATTGGTTGTACATTGTTGCTTGATTGATGACCGTAACAAATCCTTACCCTAATGTACTATCTTATTGGTAATTTGTGTTTGGAGTAGATTTGAAAAGCTTTTCCTTATTTTTTATTTTTCAGGAAACAAGTACACTACAAGAAAAAGCACAAATGGCGACTAAAATTCAGAATTTCGTCGCTGAAAGTTGGCCAAATGGCGACTAAACTGGATTTAGTCGCCGAAAATGAAGACTTTTGCCGACTAAAATGAATTAGTCGCCGAATCACAGGGTTTTAGTGACTAAACTGTTTGTTGGTCGCCAAATGTAGCAGTTTTACCGACTAAAGGTTGTTTGGTAGCCAAAAGCGACGGTTTTTGGCGACTAAAATAATTTAGTAGCCAAAAGTTATGGTTTTGGCGACTAAAAACCATTTTAGTCGCCGATTATAGGTCTTTTGCCGACTAAAAAAAGATTAGTCGCTGAAAATCAGGGTTTTTGGCTACAAAAAAAAAATTAGTAGCTAAAAACAGTGAATTGGCGACTAAATTTCAATTTAGTAGCCAAAACGGGACGTTTTTTGCGACTAAAAACAGAGTTAGTCGCCAAAAAGTGCTATTTTTAATTTAAACATATTTTTTTAGCGACAACAAATTAATTAGTAGCCAAAAAACATAGAATTGGCGACTAAATAATTGATTTAGTCGCCAAAAGTGGCCTACATTTTTTTTTAATAAATAATTTATTTTTTACATAAATTATATTCAATAAAAATAATTATGTGTACATATATGATTTTATATGAATACCGGTTAAAATAGTATATAAATAATATATATTGCATATATAATCATGTGATGTTCAAGTGGCATAGTGGAGGAAGTAGGTTGGTAAAGGTGTTGGCAGTTGGAATGGTTTGGTTTACGGTTCGAATCTCAGAAAAACCAAAGAATTTTTTTTTTTTTTTTTCGAAAGGACCTTTGGCGACTAAACTTTTAGTCGCCAAAAGTGTTATTTTGGGCGACAAAATAGTTTAGTCGGCGATTCAAGGAATATTGGCGACTAAAATATTAGTCGCTAAATGTGGGATTTTAAAAAGTGTAAACCAGCAATGGCGACTAAAGATTTGGTCGCTAAAGAGCTCCTTTTTGCCGACTAAAAAACGTTTAGTCACCGATACCTCTCGCGACCACATATGCGCGACAAAAGGGGCGACTAAAAAAATTAGTCGCTGAAAGTAAAAACTCGACTTTCAGCGACTAAAAACGGACTTTTGGCGACTAAAAATTTAGTCGCCATTTGTGCTTTTTCTTGTAGTGGTAGAGGACATATAATTTGATACATTGCTATAGCTCTTGGTAATGTTATTTATTTTTTTATTTTTAAATTAAGAGTCATCTTTTAGGAATAACTTTTTTATTTGTACAGCATTACTCTCATCCTCGTACCACCCATCAGTTGAGGAGATGCAACCTAATCAAAATTGAAAGCACTGGTTTATAAGTAGAAAATTGGTTCCACCTAAGGAAAATCCTATTATTCCCAAATTTTGATACAAAATATTCAACTAAAATAATGTAGGACTTGCATTTTTTAATTAATAGGCTACATAAGACATAAATTTACCTTATTATTCTATATACATTTTTGGTATAATTTTTCTTTGTACGTCATTTCTCCCCAATCATGCATATAGATGTTTTTGTATAATCTTTCTATTTGTATGTCATTACTCTCAATTAAACACATTGGCTTAAGAAAAGATTCTCTATGTTGCTAGCTAAACTTCAAGTTGGGGAAATTTTATCCCCTATTTGTAAATCTTTAGGCCATATTTGGATCATGTGTTAAAATCAAAATATAAAAACTTAAACTTTGGATCATGTATCATGTGTATTATCAAGAAATCAAAACAAAATGGTGTACCCAAATCCATCGTTATGGTTAAACGGAAGCGTGATTGACAGGCGGGATTGCATATGGTAATACTTTCCAATCCTTTCCTATGCCCTTAATGCTTTCTTTTCAAGAGAGAGGATTTGAAGAAGATATATTATTCTTGCATATGCATGGCAGGATTGGGACCATAAACTTTTGTTCTAGTTGGCAGTTCAAGGAAAACCAATTGTGGCAATTGAACACCAAATAATAACCAACTTACACAATTTCTATTTCTGCCCCTCATAGAAATAGAAATTGTACAAATAGTGTCTACACATTAGGTCCATGACAAACATACCCTTTAAGCCTGCTAACTAAATTAGATCACTTAGATTTTGAGGCTTTTGATAAATGATAACACACATTTAAATATGTGGTCCCAATTAGAAATTAATCCAACAATCTCCCATTGGACCACATATGTAACCTAATAAATGTGTTTAACTTTAGTGAGTTTAGAAATTTGTTATCATGACCTGAGGGTATCCAAACAATCTTGTCCATTAACTATATTAATATAGGATCAAAGCGGTCTTTGTTACATTAATCGTAAGTCGACCCACTAATGGTCACGTATACCAATACAGCCAAATGACATAGATCAATCATGGATGTGTAGCATGGAAATTACATGTAATGTGATCCATACATGCCTATTTCCAACTGGTCCTACTTAAGTTTATTGAGATCAATACTTCAAAATACGTAACATAGTGTAATAAACTGAATACTTCATTTCTGCAAAAATTAATCTAATTACATAGATAAAACTCAGAGCTGACATAAAGTAGTAATATAAATACAAACTCCCACTAAACCAAAATGTTCTCAAATAGAACAACACCCATATGAGCAGTGTACTTATGAAAGACCTTGGGTGGTAGTCCCTTCATAAATGGATTCGCTATCGTGGAGTTTGTCCCAATGTGCTCTATGGAAATCTGTCTACTCTGTACTGTTTCTTTTACAACTAGGAACTTGATATCGATATGCTTTGATTTTGTCGAGCTCCTGTTGTTATTGGAATATAAAACTGCAGACTTATTGTGACAGTATAACTTAAGTGGTCTTTCAATGCCTTCCAAAATACGCAGCCCAGTGACAAAATTCCGCAGCCATATTCCATGATTTGATGCCTCATAACATGCTACAAACTCTGCGGCCATGGTGGATGATGCTATGAGCATCTGCTTTGCAGACCTCCAAGAAATTGCTCCACCAGCTAACAAATATAGCTTGATGTGGATTTCCTACTGTCTTGGCATCCAGCAAAATCGGAGTCGGAATACCCAATGATCTCTAACTTATTCGACCACCTATATGTGAGCATATATTCCTTTGTTCTCTGTAAATACCACATAACTCGCTTGGCTGCTTTCCAATGATCTATGCCAAGACTACTTAATATCTGCCTAACATGCTAACTATGAACGCAATATCCAGACGCGTACATAATTGGGCATACATTAGACTCCCTACAACCGAGGCATAAGGAATCTTTTGCATTTCTTGAATTTCAAGATTGTTCTTCGGGTATTGGCTGAGATTAAACTTGTCTCTTTTAGCAACCGGGGTTTCACCTAATTTACAATTTTGCATGCCAAATCTGTTGAGTACTTTTTCGATATAGCTCCTTTGTGATAATCCCAAAATACCCCGAGAACGATCTCAGTGTATTTCGATTCCTAAGACAAAGGAAGCATCACCAAGATCTTTCATTTCAAAATTCTTAAATAGAAATCTCTTCGTGTCATGCAATAAGCCTATATCATTTGTGGCAAGCAATATATCATCAACATATAAAACCAAAAATATGTGTTTACTCCCACTGAACTTGTGATACACACATTCATCAACAACATTAGTTTCAAAGCCATACGAAGTGAGAACGTGATGAAATTGGAAGTACCACTGACGAGAAGCTTGTTTGAGTCCATAAATGGATTTAGTCAATTTGCAAACCATATTCTTTGGGTCTTCCGACACAAAGTTTTCTGGTTGCACCATATAAATTGTTTCTTCAATGTCACCATTAAGAAATGCTGTTTTGACATCCATCTGATGCAACTCAAGATCAAAATATGCAACAAGTGCCATAATTGTCCTAAAAGAATCTTTCGTAGAAACCGAAGAGAAAGTTTCTTTAAAGTCAATTCCTTCCTTTTGAGTAAAGCCTTTGGCTACAAGACGTGCCTTATACCTCTCCACATTACCATTTGAATCCTTTTTGGTTTTAAATATCCATTTACAACCTACAGGCTTCGCACCAACTAGTAATGGAACAAGTTTCCAAACTTTATTGTCTTGCATAGACTTATATTCTTCATTCATGGCTTCTATCCATTTATGAGAGTTGGAACTTTCCATGGCTTGGCGAAAGTTGATTGGATCATCTTTCGACATTTCATTTTTTACCTCATGTTCCTAGAGATATACAATATAATCATCCGAAATTGCAAATCTCCTTTCTCACGTAGATCACCTTAATGGCACAGGTTCTTGAGCTTGAGGTTGTAGAGTTTGTTCCTCAGGAACAATTACCTCATCTTGAATGAGGGGTTGAACTATATTGTCTTGAACAACATTGTCTGGTTGAGGATCCGAAGTTATTTCTCAAGCAATGACAGGTATAGGAACCTGCAATTGGTCAAAAGTAGTAGTAGGAAGTGGGATTACTCCTGCTTCCTCCTTAAAGACAATGTCTCTAACTGGATTTCTCCCTCTAAACTCAACATCCTCAAAAAAAGTTGCAATTCCCGTCTTAAATATTGACCTATTTGTGGGATTATAAAACTTGTAACCCCGTGATCGTTCGGCATAGCCAATAAAGTAGCAGCTGATGGTTTTGGAGCCCAATTTTCTTTCATGAGGTTTATAAGGCCTCGCCTCAACAGGACACCCTCACACATGCAAGTGTTTTAGACTAGGCTTTCGCCCAACCCAAAGTTCATAAGGTATTTTTGCAACTGCTTTAGTTGGCACCTGATTTAAGATATAAGTTGCTGTCTTTAGAGTCTCACCCCAGAGGGACTCTGGTAAAGTAAAATGACTAATCATACTTCTTACCATATCCTTAAGAGTCCAGTTTCGTCTCTCAGATACACCATTCATGCTAGGTGATCCTAGCATAGTGTATTGTGGGACGATTCCACATTTCTCCAGGTATTTTGCAAACGGTCCTGGACGTTATTTACCTGATCTATCATATCTGCCATAGTATTCACCACCACAGTCAGACCTAACACTCTTTATCCGTTTATTGAGTTGTAACTCAACTTCGGCCTTAAATTTTTTAAATACGTCCAAAGACTGTGATTTCTCATGGATAAGAAATAGATACCCATATTTGGAATAGTCGTCTATGAATGTGATAAAATACTATTGACCATTCCAAGACGCCGTAGGGAATGGCCCACAAATGTCCATATAAATTAATTCTAGGACATATGTAGTCCTATGGGCACCAAATTTCTTCATTTTGGTCTGTTTTCCCTTGATACACTCAACACAGACATCAAAGTCTGAAAAATCAAGAGAGTCCAAAATTCCATCAGACACAAGGCGCTCAACTCTAGATTTAGAGATGTAACCTAGGCGTTTGTGCCATAATGAGGCTGAATTTTCCTTAGTTAATTTACGCTTTGTACCTTGTGATTCCACGTGCAAGGTTTTATTATAAGATGCAATAGTTTCCAGCAAATACAGATTATCAAACACATTAAGTAAACCAGCACCAACAACATTTGAATTAATAGACATACTAAACTTCATATTTCCAAAAGAACAACAATATCCCAATTTGTCCAATATAGAAATAGAAATTAAATTCCGTCTAAAGGACGGTACAACAAAAGTGTCTATTAAGTCCAAATAATAACCAGTTTTCAGCAATAATCTAAAGTGCCCTATTGCCTGCACTTCTACTGACTTGTCATCACCAACAAAGATGTATTTTTCAACATCAGTTGGCTTTCGGTAGTTCAGGCAACCTTGCATAGAAACACATATGTGAGTAGTAGCACCAGAATCTACCCACCAAGTGTTTCTTGGTACTGAAGCTAAATTTATTTCAGAACAGACCAAAACAGAATATGTACCTTTCTTTACACGCCAGGCCGCATATTTGGCACAATCCTTCTTTCTGTGTCCGGGCTTGCCACAAAAGAAACAACCATCCTGCACTTTCTGTTTCTTTGGTTCCGGACCCTTAGGAGTAGCAGTTTCCATTCCCTTATACTTTGTTTTGCCCGTATGCTTAGAGGTGCTTTCCAAATGAGCACTTTCAGTCCTTTCTTGCTTCAATCTCTCTTCCTCTTGCACACAAAATGAAATAAGCTCATTGAGAGTCCATTTCTCCTTCTGGTAGTTATAACTGAACTTAAATTGGTTAAATTGTGCAGGAAAAAAGATGAGAACTAAATGCACAAGCAAATCATCAGGATAGGTCGAGCTTTAGTGCCCTAAGCTTTGAAGCAAGATTAGACATCTCCATGATGTGCTCGCGAACATTACCCTTGCCTTTATACTTCATTGAAATTAAGCTTGCTAAAAGCGTTCTTGTTTCAGCCTTATCATTTTTAGCAAAACGCTTTTGAATTTCTAAAAGAAATTCACCGGCAATGGTAACATCCTCTGTTATTGGACCTCGAAAAACTTCTGGAATTCCACGCTTCATGATCAGAAGATTTAGCCTGTTAGAACGATCCCACTTTTCAAAGTACACAATTTCCTCAAGAGTACTTTGTTCAGTGAGATCATTCGGTTTTGGCATTCTTAATGCCACGTCTATGTCCATGCAGCCGAGAACAATCAATATGTTCTCTTTCCAGTCCTTAAAGTTTGTTCCATTTAACATTGGAACATTGTTCACATTTGCAGATATTGAAGTAGTAGACATTAAAGCTGAAGAAGGAATAAAAATAAAACGAATAAATAATCATGCTCACAACAAATAAGCAAATACATAGTCTCTATATCACATAAGTTTATGACAACATCTCAAGACACCGAGTACAACATTAATACCAAGCCTTTGGGTAGTGATATTAACTGTAAGTAGTAATCTTGATATAATGATCAAACAGTGACAATAAGTTATGTCAAATAACAAATCTATCTTTGGATTGATTTATTATTCACATCAGGTTACCAGAATTATTATCACATGTTTACCACCACAAATGTGTGTGCAATTCTGCCAAGTATTAAACCAGTCTTTGGACCGGTTAAGACCCGCATGATTTACACATACATGAACATCCAAACATTCCCTATAAATCAATCTAGACAAGAGAGATCGCTTTGGCGGCATCTTGTTTTAATTGACCTATAGTCAGAATGTTAGACAATTGATTTTATTTGATGTAGATCTTGCATGAAATTACTTAAATTTAAAGATTCTTTAATTTATTAACCATAAAATTGAACCACAAAAGTTAATGGTTGCATATTATTATGTGTTGTGACACCTAACAAATAAAATAGACAGAGTAGATAGAATATATATATATATATAACTGATGCCTTGAACATGAAATAAACACATGTATAAGAAAGGCACCATATGAAAGGATTGTAAACTGATAGTGGCCATGATAACCATCATCTAATATGGAAATGTAGAATCCAAATGCAAACTGATGCTATCATTTTCATACATACAATCATCCATATATATTATAGATACAAACACATGCACTAATCCATTAGAAGGATTCATACCCACTACCCAATGCATGATCACCGATGATAGCAATTGGTAGGAAATAAAAAAAATAAATTTTTTTTTACCATTTCCAGAAACCAGAAAACAGACAAGATTTGCAACAGTAATGCAGAAGCCCACAAACCAACGAAACTAAATTTGATGAATTAATAGCATATCGATTTCTAATAATAGACATGATATAACCGCTTTGATACCATTTGTTAAAATCAAAACATAAAAACTTAAACTTTGGATCATGTATCATGTGTATTATCAAGAAATCAAAACAAAATTGCGTACTTGAATCCATCGTTATGGTTAAATGGAAGCGTGATTGACAAACGGGATTACCTGTGGTAATGCTTTCCAATCCTTTCCTATGCCCTTAATGATGTCTTTTCAAGAGAGTGGATTTGAAAAAGATATATTGTTCTTGCATATGCATGGCAGGATTGGGACCATAACCCTTTGTTTTGGTTGGCAGTTCAAGAAAAATCAATCGTGGCAGTTAAACACCAAACAATAACCAACTTACACAATTTATATTTCTTCCTCTCATAGAAATAGAAATTGTACAAATAGTATCTACACACTAGGTCCATGACAAACATACCCTTTAAGCCTGCTAACTAAATTAGATCACTTAAATTTTGAGACTTTTGATAAATGATAACACACACATTTAAATATGTGGTCCCAATTAGAAATTAATCCAACATCATGGATTTGGATACGAATTTGTGTAGGGAAAGAGAATGTTCACATTTCCTTCACATTTTCTTTTCTCTCCACAAATCCCTACCAAAATCTTTGATCCAAACACAGCCTTACCATTTAAGTAATTCATCCAGCATATGCATCCTCTCTTATTGCCACCCGCTTGAGTTTTTTTCTTTATAGTCTCATTTTCCTTTCTCCTCTAACCATTGAAGCAATTTCCATTCAAATATGTCAACTCTCTCTAGCTAGTGATCAAATCTGGTTTTTTATGAGCTCTTTCAATTTCTATTGCCACTTTTTATGATTTCTTTAACTTTTCTCTAAGTTCTGCTATTTGATTAACACATTGTAAATTGGATAAATGGCACGGCTATGATTATTCAATCAATATATTCTCTTTGTTTGACCTTTTATTAGAAATAGTAAACCAATATAGCACTAAGCTATGACTTCTAGTCATAACCCAGCGAAACAAATAACAAAATTCAATTTTGATCTTTATATTAGAATCTTAATAAGCTGTTGCAACAGTGTCTAGACCAGCATTAGCTTCCATGGCTTTCATGGCCTCGAACCTTGGCTCCTTGGCTTGGAACTTCAACCCAGCATAGAGCTTCATGTAGTCATCAAACACGAATTTCGGGTACACTTCCTTCTTTTCCTCTTCTTCTAATTTCTCCACCAGTGCCGGTGCTGGAAAGATAACAGCATCATTGCCAGGGTTGTAGAATGAAGCTATCGACATCCGGTTTCCGTCTGTTTTGGCGATCACTCGGTGAAGTACACTCTTGTATTTGCCATTGGTGATTACCTGTATTTGTTATGAACTCCTTTAGAATACTCATTTCAAAAAATTAAGAAAAGTGCGGAGACTGCAGTGTTGGCAGCATTGTGTTCATCTTCTGGTGAAATTTCTGTGTTTGTATTGTTATTGTAAAGTTTGAGCTAGGGATCTAATAAGAACACCTTAGGGACACTATTATATTTTCCATTTGCGATTACTTGTATTTATTATAAAAAAAAGATAGAATTCTCGTTACAAAATTTTCACAGAAAAATGCACAGAATGCCGTGCTATGAAATTTATATGTATTGTTATTCCTACCAGTGCTGTGTTTGTATTGTTATTGTAAAATTTGAGTTAGGGATCTAATACAACAGCTTTAATATGCTCTTGTATTTTCCACTGGTGGTTGCCTGTATTTGTTTAACTACTCTAGAATCCTTATTAGATAGGACAAAATGCAGTGGTGGCAGTAGTGCATTCGTCCTGGTGAAATTTATGTGTTTGTATTGTTATTGTAAAATTTGAGCTAGGGATCTTAACACAACAGCTTAGATTCTATTAGTATACCTCTAGTTGATCACCAAGGTTGATCACAATGGAATGGCGCATCGGAGGAACATCGATCCACTGGTCATCCTTGAGGAGCTGGAGACCGCTGACCGTGTCGTCTTGGAAGAGTAAGATGATGCCACCGGCATCAGTGTGGGCTCGGAGCCCCTTGATCATGTCTGGCTTGGGACAGGGTGGGTAGTTGCTAACCTTGGTGCCAAAGTTTGGACCCTTTGTTCCATGGAAGGCCTTCTTTAGGTAGCCTTTCTCTAGTCCAAGATTCTCACATAGCAAATCCAAGAGCTCCTCTGCTAGTTCCTCTAATTTCAAAGCAAATTCCTTCATAACCTTCCTGCATTAATCAAACAGAGAATTAATGATTTGGAGAGAGAGAGAGAGGGGTTAAAACTTAGTTTTCACAAAGGTTGAATTTCTAGTTTTATTAGTTTCTTCTTTGACAATTGATAGAAGGAGAATAGGGAAATACTTAAATTCAGACATCAAAAAGAGCATTTTGTTCACTGCGTCAATCCCTTATTAAAAGTAGAATTGAACTAAGTTAAATTTGTCGAGTCAGTCTTGCTTTCCTCTGCAAGAAAAACACTACTTACTTGTAATTTGTTTCAGAAAAGTGTTTAGAATACTGTGTTGACAACACTGCATTCATTCTAGATGGGGACGAATGTAGTGTTGCCACACTATATTTTAAACACTTTTTTGGTGAAATTTTAGCACTAATGATTTTGATGTTTGTTTACCTATATTCATCGTTAAGATCAGGCACTTCAGAAATGTTGGATTGAGGCAGATGGCGCAAGAAGAAGGTGCTCTCCCAGTCCATGTCAGTGACCTCAGCTTGGGCACCCTTAAGAGCCTTGCTAGCCACCAGCTCCTTGAACCTCTGCTCCCTAAACTTCCTGTAGTGCTCCTTTGTCATCCTCTCCATTGTGTCCATTAGCTCATGTGAAATTCCATGGTTCACCAACTACAATGACACGAAGTTTAAAATATATTAAAAAAAACATTAGATTTATAGAACCTGATTTGGTTTAAAAGTAAGACTTGTCGTTAGTGTTTTTGTTGGAACAGATTTAAGCTACCGAAACAATCTCTTCAAAAATGAAGAGTAAGCCTCCCAAACCTACATTAGTCGGAGTCTCGCGCACTACGTTGTTTTTCTTTTAGATTTATAGGACTAATGTGTAGAGCATAAGAATGAAGTTAAAGAAATTACTAGTGTACCTCAAAGAAGCCCCAATTCTCACAAGCATCTTTGATAAGCTCCATGGTGGCTCCCCTCTCTTCACCATTTAGCTTCTCCATGTTGATAAGTGGGAAGGCCTCCATCTCTCTCTCTTTGCTTCTCTCTTTGCTTCTCTCTCTCTCTCTCACTCAATCAAGTTGTATGTTTTGCTATGTTTGAGTGTGGAGTTTGGTGTTCAATTTATAGTGGTTTGAAGTGGAGCAGTAAATAAAGAAAGAAATAGGATAGCTGAAAATAATGAGGTCACTTGACTTGAATTGCACCCCTACCCAACATGCACGTTTGGTCGAAATGGGATGGCAATCGGTGTTTGGATTTAATTTTTTATTTTTTATTTATTTTTGAGTGAATATTTTTAAAATTTTAAGTAATTGTTTTTATTTTTTTTAATGTACTCTACTTAAATGTATCTAAAAAGTAAAATATTTATAAAAAAAATATTTTAAAAAATCAATAAATACGCAACAATATGAAAAATGTACTGAATTTATATATATATATATATATATATATATTTGGTGTTTAGTGATTTTTTTTTTTTAAAAATTCACAAATATTTTACCTTTTAAGTGTATTTATATTAAGTGTATCTAAAAATTAAAAAAATTACTTAAAATATTAAAAAAATTCAGTAAAAACAAAAAAATACGAAAAATAAAAATTTTAATTTTTTGAAAAGTGAATTCTGAGTTTACAAACCAAACAAGCTGATCGTTTTTTTGCTGGTGGTCCAGTCCCTCATGCCTGCCTCTGCCTCACCTTGGTGAACTTATTTATTATTTTTACAAAAAAAAAGAAAAAGAAAAAAATCTCAATAAAATAAAAATTATGAATCAAATTTTAACTTAAAATAAAACTATAATTTATGTTACATATATATTTTTGAATTATACAAAAAAAATTAAATATTTTAAGTAAATTTTTAATACATATGGATTAGGATTAGGGAATTTAATACTCATCCATCTCAATAACTTTTATCATCTTAGAAAATAATTAATTACTCTATTTGGTTTTGAATTTTTAAATATATTTTTTGAGTTGTTTTTGGTGTATTTAAAAATTAAAATATTTGTTAATTTAAAAAAAAAAACTCCATCAAATATAAAAAAATACCAAAATTCAATACATATTTATTTTCATCTTGTTTTTATTTTTTGTTTTTGTTTGTCTTTTTGTTTTGTTTTGTTTTATTTTGTTTTATTTATTTATTTTTTTTGAAACCTTGTTTGGGGTGTGTTATATAAGCACTTTTTTTAAAAAAAAAAATTTATTTTTTTTGAGTCATAATACCTCTCAACTATCTATATATCTTTTTATAAAAAATTAAAAAATATATATTTATTTATATCATCCTACTAATTTTTTGCATTGTTTGACCATGGTGGGATTCCCTGTAAGACCATCTCTCTTGTGGGTAGGGTCCCCACATTGGTGGGTGGAACGGAAAGACTTGATGGCGAAAAAGTTAGGCAATTAGGGAAGTTTCCTTCCTACCACTCTTTCCATTCATCTCCCATTTTAAATTTGTTTAATACTGCTTTTAAACTGATATATGGGAATGGGAAGTTTCCTTCCTCTTGCAAAATTAAAATGTGTTTGGTTTAAATTTTTTGAATTTAGTTTTTTGAAAATTGAATTTTTTAATTTTTGTATTTTTTTTATTTTTAGTGAATATTTTAAAAAATTTAAACATTTTTTTTTTAATTTTTTTAGATGCACCTTACTTAGATATATCTAAAAAGTAAAAAATTTATGAAAAAATATTTTAAAAAATTTAAAAAAAAACATAAAAATATTAAAAAAAAAATGTATTGAATTCTCGTTATTTATTTATTTATATATTTTTGGTATTTAGTGAATTTTTAAAAGGTTTTTTCATAATTTTTTTACTTTTTAGGTATATTTATGTTAGTTATGTCTAAAAAGTAAAAAAAAAATTACTTAAAATATTTAAAAAATTCAATAAAAACAAAAAAATAAGAAAAATAAGAAAGTAGAATTTTCTGAAAAGTATTTTTTGAAAAACCTAACCAAGCAAGCTGATGTGATTGTGGGCCTATAATTTCAGTGTTTAGAACAAATTGCAATGGTAAAGTAATTATTTAAAATAATATTATATATATCAATTGATATGTCAATTAGTATATTAACGAATGATGTGGTATAATTCTAGAAACTAGTCTTTATAATTTAAATAATGGATGGAGTCATAGTTTTAAAATGACAATATTATAACTATATCGGTACACTAATTAGTATACTGGATTGTTTTGGGAAGTTAGTAAAAAGCTGACTTTTGGCTTTTTACCAAACTTTTTGGCTTTTTTGGAAGTGATTTGGGAAGTTGGTAAAAAGTTGACTTTTTGCTTTTTAGTTTAATATTTATTTATGGTGTCAAATCAAATTAAAATAACCAAAATACCCTTACCCAATATAAGAATTTTTTTTTATTATTTTTTTTTTTCATATGCCCTAATTTGTAATTTTAGAACTGCGTTTTTGGCACTTCCCAAAGGGATTTTGTTGCGTTTTTGGCAGCCACGTGACTTTTTACTATGTTCTCAAAATGACACACTAATTAGAATATGTAGCACCACCAAATTTTTTATTATCTATTGCAATAAGAATTACATTTCCAAATTAAGTGAAAATCCGATTCTCCTACTCTACAGAAATATTACATTCCGGAAAAATGTTAACCCTTTTAAGAGAAAAAATAATTGAATTCGTAATATTTCTAATTTTATTATTTTGTCATTGAGATTCCTAACGAAACCAAACCCTAGAATAATATTAGCACAAAAATTTATTACTAATAATGAGATTCTTATCTTTACTTAATATTTCTGTCATTTAATACATGATGTTTCTCTTTTTACATGTGACTTAAATTGTGTCACCCATAATCTAATCTTATAAAAAATTTATAGAGAATACTTAGGGGAGATTTGATAATTACTTTTTTAGAAGTATTTTGCTTTTTTGATTTTTTTTTTTAAGAATTTTAAATAACTGATGTGTTTAGTAATTTTTAAATTTTTTTTGGTACGGAAAAAGTTTTTAGAACCTTTTTAAACTTTTGTTTTTGATATGAAATTACCTTATTATCCTTTTAATGTTGTGAAACTCTTATTAACATAGCCCAAAAGAGATACTTCGTAAATTTTCAAACTATTGTAGATGATTATCTTTACACAAATTTGTAAAGATTCTAAAATGTTATGGTTTCTCTCCAGTCTCTTCCATCATATTAAAGAGTTATTGTTGGGCCTTGTGAATTTACTTTTAAGTTTCATTTCTATGATTCGAACCATTTATATTTTAGGATTTGTCGAGTTTATTATCTCTACAAAAAATCAAGTCGATCTAATAATGGCAATCATGTGTTTGGGTCAATTTTATATGAAAAAAATAGAACAATAAGGAAATAAACAGATCATACAAAATTGATTTGAACATTCGATTTCCGTTATCCAATCTACTTAATTTTTTGTAGGAATAATGTACTCGATAAATCCTAAAATGTAAATGGTTCAAATTATCAAAATAAGACCCAAAAATGGGCTCATTTGGTAATGTGTAAAAAACTATTTACAATTTCATTTTTTAAAACTACAAGTTACCTAATGCCATTTTAAATTAAACTTTATTATAACTTGAGGGCATTTTTGGAACTTTGGAAATAATTTAAAGTCTTGTGTTTCTGGAAAAGTCAAGTCCTTGGTAGAAAAAGTGTTGTCGGTGATGGATAAAAATTTGTTTTTAAAACCTCAAGTTATCTAATATCATTTTAATTGAATTTTATAATAACTTGAGAGCATTTTTAGAAATTTAAAAGTATTTTTAAGTCTGTTTCTGGAAAAGTCAAGTCATTAGTAAAGAAAGGGTTGTTGGTGATGGCGCATTTTCTTTCTTATACAGAGAAAAGTGTTAAAATATTTATTCCTATTGTGTTGTGCGCGGAAAAGTCGAAACCTTTTGGGTTACTTGCTTTTTAGATTTTCAGGTTAAAAAAATGAGTTTAAGGTCTCGTTTGGCAAGTGATTTTTTTAATTAAAAAGTTAAAAAGTCGCTAAAAAAATTAAAAAGTTAATAAATCATAAAAAAAATCAAAAATTCATTTTTCTCTTTACTTTTTGTACATCTTTTTATAAAAAGTCAAAAAGTTATCCTAAATAAACTAATTTTTTTACATGACATTTTAACTAAAAAGTTAAAAAGTTACTAAAAACACATGCTTCCAAAGACCTAAAAATGCTAAAAAGACTACCAAAACGATTGGGACTTTTAAAAAAAGTTAAAGTTGGAAAGCCCCAGAATTGAACCAAACAAGCCCTAATTGCACTCGTGTGCTTCTAGTGTTTTTTGTCCATTTTATGTATTTCTAAACCAATCATAATCTACAACCGCACATGCCTTCATCGTTAAAAGCAAAAACTTGCACGGTCACTTAAAACTGTGGTCTAACAAGAGAAATCAAAGATTGGTATTAGAGAAGTTGATGTTATATAATGACTTGTAGTCCAAGTTATTCATCATCATAGTCTCAAAGTTTGGTGGAGTGTTCAAATTTGTGTTAAACAATTATATCTCAATTGATTTGAATTGCACAATATTTGACCAATTTTTTTTTAATATAATGTTCCTTGACTTCTAAAAATTAATGTCTACCTTATATCATACATATTTTGGCACAAAGGGATCTAAGAAAATATAATTAAATTTTTTTTAAAAAAAAGACATGAGCTTGCTAATCACTGCCCAAAAGCGCAACCAAACTAACTTTGGCTGCTTTTGGGAAGAGAGCAAAACCCCGGGTTGGCGTTTTGGAGCAAAACGCAGCCTGCGTTTTTTCCCTCATTTGGGGAGTGCCAAAATTAGGTTGAAAAATTACATAATTGTCCTTAAATTTTATATTTTGTATAAATGGTAAAAATGTAATTTTCTAAGTTGAGTGAGGGTATTTTAATCATTTTAGTGTGATGTGACACTATAAATAAATATTAATCTAAAAAAAAAATAACTTTTTACCAACTTCCCAAATCACTCTAAAAAATCTTGGTTAAAAGCAAAAAAATTGATTTTTACTACCTTCCCAAAATAGGCCTTTTACGCTAACAATCCTTGATCCTTGCTTGTCTTTTTTTTTTTTTCTTCGAAGTGGTAAATACATTTTTTTATTTTCAAGGAAAATAAGAAATATGCCTATGTATATGTCAATGCATATTTAACTTTAACTAAAATATATATCTTATACTTTAATATGATTGATATCTATTAGATAAATATAAAGTTTTATTTTGGACAAATTGCACTAGCAGCCCCTATAATTTGGGACTTATATCACTTTAGTCCTTTATCTTTCAATTGTGATACATTCGACATGAATTTTGAATCTCGTTTTAAATAATGATAATTGAAAACATTATTGTTCCATTTGAAAGGCAAAGTCATCATACAACTTATTTTATATTAGTTAACTTATATGTTATTTGAAATTTAATGGCCTTTTTTTTTTTTTTAATGAATAATGTTGAAATTTTTTTGGTTATAAAGTTTTGTTTGATATGGTTTTTAGAATCTATTTTCAGATAATTTTTCTAAGAAAATAAAAATTAAATTGGTAAAAAAAATTAAAAGCACATTATTTTTATATAATTTTACCTTTTGGGAGGGTAGAAATAAATTTTTTTGATATTTATTTTCGTTAAATTAGCTTTTATTTTTTCAAAAGTCAAACATGACTACAACTTTGATGTTATTATTAAACCAATCTATTAAATTAAAAACATTTAAAACTAAAACATTTCATATATTAAATATATTGATTATACATTAAAAGCTTAATAACCATCCAAAAATATCTATTAATAACAAGTACAATTATCTATTAAATGATAACTATCCAAAAATATCAACAAAAACAACCACCAATTACATGATTATCATCCAAATACATACTAAAAATTAATTTGGTAAAAAAAATGTAAAAGATTTATCATTTTTATATAATTTTATCTTTGGTGAGTAGAAATAATTTTTAAAATTTTAAAAATAATTTTTTACATTTATTTTTATCAAACAAATTTATATTTATCAAATTGACGACTTTACCCTTAAAATGAGCAACAATATCTTTAATTATTCTTATTTAGAACGAAATTTAAAATTTAAGACCAAATGTATTATAATTAAAAAGTAAAAAATTAAATTAACACAAAACTCAAACTATAAGAACTTCTCTATTTTATTTTTATCTAAAGTGTCCAATAGCGGGTTGGGCTAGCCCTATCAAAACTATTTCTGTGTTTTTGAAAACATAAAATGAAAAGGATAGCCTAATACTTAAAAAATGAATTATATAAATAATTCAAGTAACTCTACATTAATTTCACTTATCAAGGCAGAGTGAAAGACAAAAGGACAAGGGTACTTTCGTAAGTTTCAATAAGTAACAAAAATCAAATGAAATGGGGGTGCTTCTAAATATATTTATCAAAAATTTCTCTTTACATTCATATTTTTTAGAAAAAATTACAAATACACAATTTAGGGTTTGCTTAAAGTAGGAATTGCCCTATGTGTCTTGGAAAATTACAAATACCCCATTGTCCAAATTTTTATTTAATAGAATTAATTAAAAAAATAAAATTTCTAACTGCTCACTTATATAATAATAAAATTACTAGAATTATTAATTGAAATAAAATTTTGATATCATTAAAAATTGTTATTTATTAATAAAATGAGCCAATTGTTATGTAAATGTCAAGGGGCGAGATGAAAATTTTCAAAATCATGGGGGACAATTTGTATTTTAAGTAAATTAGAGAGTGTATTTGTAATTTATTCTATTTTTTATTAGGTATAAAAATTTATGCATAAGATACAAAATTTTAATAAATATTAAGTTTAAATGACAGGAATTGTAAGAACGAATTTCAATATGATTTTTCCTTATGATTTTAGTATTTCCAATTCCTAGAGGAATATAAGCCATTTCTGCCAAAAATTCTTAATGAAACCAAACATTTGAACTCATTATAGTGATGAAATTTTCTTTCTCTCTCAAGATTCATCTTATTCAAACATACAAAAATGTTTTATGGCACAAATCTGGTGGGCACTAATGCCCCTAATTTCTATTCTGGGTAAGTTTTTTTTTTTTTTTTTTTTATGGAATTTCGGGCTTTAGTGCCCCTTTTTTTTGGGGCACTAATCAGTTCTGTTCAAACATATTCGTTTGTTTGGTGTGTTATATAAGCACACTTTTTATTATTTATTTATTTTTGATCACATCACCTTTCTACTTTTCTGTATATATTCTCATAAAAGGTCAAAAAATATATTTATTTAAATCATTCCAAATAACACAAATTTTAATATACCAAAAATGGGTTGGGTTTTTTTCTCATTTTAAATTTGAGAGAATGTGAGGGGTTTGTGTGGCTCACTATGAGTTTCATTTCGATAATCTAAATTGACCATTTCATAAAAGCCTCCGTACATATCATCCACACAAAAAAATAAAAAAAAAAATAAAAAATTGAGACTTACAGGCTAGTCCTCTTGACCAGACTTATTTACCTATAAATTCTGTTTTGTTTTTTTTTTTTTTTTAATTTATTAATATCCCCAAAAAAGTATTAAGACAAAATAAGTATTTAGGACTAATTGATACATTAAAAAAAGTGTAGAGAAGTTATAAATAATTAAGTCCATCACATACAACTACCCTATAATTTATGGCTAGTTTGGCATGTACTAAATAAGTTAAAAAGTCAAAAAGTCACTATCTTATTTAAGTCACATCATCTTATTTAAATTACATCACCTCTCTAACACATCACATCAAACCCAACCCAAATCCACCAATAAGTCAAAAAGTGCACTTTTTTAAGACATCTCAAACCAACCCTAGCCTTAAAAGAATGGGTAAAATCCATTTTAGCTCGCTATGGTATGGTTTTGTAGTACTTTACCTTCATGTCTTTTAAAAATAGTCATATGCCCCCCACGTGATTTTGGGCTAAAATGCAATAATTAACACCGTTAACTATAGATATGAAATGACTATAATACCCTTAAGCTCCTATATTTTTTGTTATTTTCTTTCTCTCTCATCTCTCATACACGTAATTTATAATATCTAGTATTAATTCAATTAAATCATTATTAATTATTAATTATAAATTCTTAATTATTTGTTTTAATTCTTAAACTTAAATTTAAATTTAAATTAAATTATATTTTAGATCACAATTAATGCTAAATATTTAACTATTTATTGTAATTGCTAACTTTTTAATTTAATTATATTTTAGATTACAATTAACTCTAAATTCTTAATTATTTATTATACTTTCTAACATGTTAATCTAATTTTAACTTAATTATATTTTAGATCAATTCTTAATTATTATTTATTTTATATTTTAAATCAATTTTTAATTATATTTTAATTTAATTTAATTTATTTTGGAGACAAACGCAATAAAATAAAAAAGTTACAATTATCGGATTAATTTAATTTTTTTCATGAATGATATTGTTGGCTTATTTTTTTTACGAAGGAAAATATCATAAATACGAGTGTGCCAGTAAGAATTGAAAAATCCTCACAGATTAAATTCAAGCTAATTATTAAGCGATTGCATTGACAGTTCTTTTACCTCAATAAAGAGGACTTTAAAATTGCTAAGTGTAGAGAAAAGAAAAATTAAAAAAAGAATGAGGGAGACGAAGAAAGATGATTGAGTGAACAATCAAAGTAATAATTATTTACCTCTACTCCTATGCTTTGAAAAGAAAATGCATAAGATGCTTCGAAAAGGAAGTGCTGAAAATAAATGCTTCGAAATATAAATCTATATTAAACTACTCCTAAGATAAGAAAAATGACAAGAAATATTGAAATCAATTGTTTTTTATTTGAATTTTGGATCCTTTACAATGTAGTCATGAATGACTATTTATAGGCAAATATTTGTAGGAAAAAACTTTTAGCAATAACTACCCAATAACCATCTAAAACTACCCACTCTTCCATCTTCATTCCCACAATGTCACATGTCCCTCCATGTCTTCATAACTTCCTTTAATCTCCAATTCATGCTCCATGTTCTCTACTTTATTCTCCATCATCTTTTCATATTTCATAACTTCTCATAATCTCCAAATGAGTAGGAGGATGCCACATGTCCTGCAATTACATAAATAATAAATAATAATAAAAATGATAGATTTATGGTGCCAACATATATATATTGAGAGTTCTAGAAAATAAACAATTTGAACGATTAAAATGAGACCCGTATTGAACCTCATGAGCCCCTCAAATTTTCTCACATTAAATTTGAACTTTAAAAAAACAAAAACAATATAGTAAAAGGGGTTGTTTTTATAAAGAAAGTTATTAGAGATTCATATAAAAGATTATGAATTTAATTATTAATATTTTTAAAATTTACCAATTATCTATAATTCTTTTATAAAATTTACACTGAATTAAAGTTTTGCATTTTTTATATATGCAGAACTAACTACCTAATATATAATAATAGACATTGAAGGAAAGGTTGAGTTGGCTCCGGCTGATCGTCTATTATATTCAGAGTATGGCTCTTACCATACTTTTATCTTCTATATTATTTTTGGACTCCATTCTTGGGTATATTAAAAAAATTATATAAAAAAAAATTAAAAAATTATCACTATTCACAAATTAAAAATATTAAAAAATTAATATACATAATATTTTAATTAAATAAAATTTACACAATTTTCAGGGCTGAATTGACCCTGTACTACCGTGAGAGGGAAAAAAAAAAGAATTACATATATAAAATCACTAAGTTTGACGAAAATGTTGGGCTCGTTGGGGCCCACCACGGGTCCCATTTTGATAATCCGAACCGTTCAATATGTAGAACTCGTCCAGAACTATATGCCTATAAAAAATCAAGTTGATTGGAAATCGGTAACTACATGATCAAATCAGTTTTGTATAAAAAATGGATGGTGTTATAGTTAACAGTTGACAAGAAAAACTAACACGATCAAATAGCTATTGATATTCAATCAACGTGATTTTTTACAAGTATGTAGTACTCGACGAGTTCTATACATTGAACAGTCCGATTAGTAAAATGGGACCCGTAGTGGGTCCCCATGAGCCAAACAGTACCTTCCAATTTATGCTCGAAAAAAAGAGAATCAATCTCCTACACTATACCTTCTACCGCGCTGGCCTATGCGTGTACTACCGTACGGGCTATTTCATCTATAACTTCTCTTATATATTTATTTATATAATTTTTTAATACATATTTTTTCATAAAAAGTCAAAAAGTAAATCTAAACATCCATATTTTTTCCCTCAACTTTTTAGTCTAAAAAGACAAAAAATACATTTATTTAGGACACCCCAAATAATCCCAAGTCTATAATAATAATGTAAACTGTTCATATTATAAATCTCATAATGAATATCATCTGTGCAAAAAATCAGTTTCATCGAATATCGATTAATACATAAACAAATCACTTTTTGTTTTATAGAATGAAATGTTTAAATTTAAACTCACAATTATTGTCTATTTAAAAAAAAAAGATGCAATTTATTTATATATATAGTGATATCTGATGAAATTAATTTTTTTTGCATAATTTATCTAAATTGTTAAAATTATGAGATGAACAGTTTAAATTATGAATGTCATAGAACCTAAAAAATAAAACATAAAAAAATATAAAATATAAGAATATGGAGGGGAGTCATTCATACCATATCCACACACAACATTCTCCTTTGTTTTCAAATTTTCTTTCTTTCTTCATTTGTTTATTAGTTTTGTTTAATTGTCTTCATAACCCTTTTGGCAAAGATGGATGTAGGGGGTTGCCGGCAGGACGGCTGCACCCCAAAAATTTTTAAAATTATATATATTATATTAATAACTAATAAGATAATTTTTAATTAGAATACTTTACACTTTCAAAATTTAAGTAATTTGTACCCTTTTAATTATTTACATTACAAAAATTTTAAAATAATTTTTAAATTGAGTTTTATCAAAGATTGATCTATTCTATTTATTATTTGTATTATTTATTATATTTGCTAGTATATTGTTTAAAGTTAATTGTATTCTTTTATTTTGTTTATATTTATTACTATTCTTATTTTCTATTCATATGTCATTTTTTTTTTCTTTTATAAATCACACTTTAATTTGCTTATGCATCTTATTTTACATTCATTCTTATTTATTCATTCTCTAGAAATAGGAATATTGTCTGAAAATAAAAATGTTGTCTATTTCAACTTGACATTCTTTAAATAAGTTAATAAAATTTAATATTGCTTATGAAAACGGATTATCATTATATTCATTAAAACATACATTTTCAATTATAAATTTTTAGCAAAACTGAACTACATAATAAAATGAAAGATAATTTCGTAATAAGTTATCTTATCATATTTATTGTGAAAGATATTAATTAAGATTTTGATGCCAAACTCATCGTAGAAGTTTTTATATATATTATAAAAAGTGGCGAATACAACATTTTCATGTAGTTAGTTAACTTTACAAGATGGAGATATAGCAGTAGTTAATATTTTGTTAAATTAATGCAGACAATAAATATGTCCAATTATATTTTTGTTCTCAATTATGTTGATAAAGAATATCCGATTAATAGTAATATTATTTATTTTTATGTATTGATATAAATCAAAATTTAAAATTTTATAATTATTCTTTTGGATAAAAAATTACATATATTTTTACCTCACAAAACTCAAATTTTAAATCCGCCCTTGCCTTTTGGTTTCGCTTTCAAAATTGACTTTCATCTTCTTCTTCTTCTTTTGGACAATGGGCAAACCCATGTTGTTGTACTTAAATCTTTTGCTTAACGAACCAAGAATTAGGAATTTACAACCAAAAAAACCCCTTTTATCGGGGTGTTTGTTTCAACTTTGCAGAGTCAACTTATGATTTTTAGTTTTGAAAAAATTATTTTACACTGTTTGGTTAAACTTATTTCAAACAGCTTCTGATTCTAACAGCTTATTTTAATTTAAAAAAGCTGATTCTGAAAAGCTGCTCACCCCTTACTTTTGATTATCAGCTTCTGCTGTACACATGTTAATTTATGGTTATACTCTTAAATTTTTTTATTTTTTATTTTTTTAAAAATAGAAAAAGACTCAAATGAACTATAAATTATTATTATTATTTTTTATGAGAAATGTAGACGAACAAAAAATAAAATTAATTGAAAAAGTTATTTCACAGCTTATTTAACAAACACTACTCAACAACTTAAATCTATAATCCAACAGCTACACCAAGCAGATTAACAACTTCTTATTAAAGTCATAATCTATAATCTGTTAAGCTATAATCTATAAGCTATTTTAACAGCTATATCAAACGGGGCCATCATGTGGATTCAAATTGCGTATAGAAGGAGTTTAGTATTGTCATTTGTATTTAAGCCTATATTTAGATTATTAATTTGATTTGAATAAAAAATTTAGATTAAAAATTTTAAAAAAATAAAATAAAATAAAAATAAATTATTATTTTTCTTTCTAAATTACTATATAAATTCATGATTTAAAACCCAACATAAAAATGTATAAATGGAATTAGCTAAACTGAAAAGCTGCCAAACTAAGACCTTTTAAGTTCATTGAAGTTTTTATGGCTTTGGGACTTCTCGAAGAGTCATTGGATTGACTTAGCTAGCACTACACCACATGCCAATCGACTTCAGTGACTAATTTTTTTAAATACAATCCAATTCCCAGGTTTTTTCTACTATTAAGGTCAAGTTTGGAAAGTTTAGAATAAGTGTACTTTTTGAATTTTCTTTTATTATGTGTAAAAAAAGTAGAGAGGAGATGTTAATTGATGTGACCCAAAAAAAATAAAAAGATGAAATAAGTACACTTATATTGGGATGCCAAACTTGGCTTAAATTTCTCTCACGATCCAATTCTGTGAGTAATTTTTAAATATAATGTTGGGTTATTTATTTGTTAAACAACACCTTAATGGTATTGGGCGACCCAAATATTTGTTAAACTAATTAGCTTATCTCAATGTTACCAATGAAGTGGGTACATTATGGGATTAATCTGTATCTATTTTAGTGATTTAAATAGTTCATTTCATATGAAAAGTTGAAAAGAATATATATATAAAAAATTAGGTTGATTAAACATAAATAATAATATGATCAAATCACATATCTTACAACAAATGGACGATTTATTTTTAAGAAACATGTATGTCATATAGATAAAAATGATCTAGTGATATGACAGTAAATATTGAATCGAGTTGATTTTTTTGCATGAAATTTTTTTCTCATGAGATGAAAGGTTTAGATCATCGAAATAGATACAAATTAGTTTCATAATGAGTCAATTTCACTGTAAAATTGATATTACCAATTTTAGCAAATTAAGACTTCTAAAATTCAAGCTTATATTTTGGAAATTTTCATTTTTATTTCTTTTTTTCATATTTTTGGTCAAGTTCACAAGTCGAGCCGACAATCAGCCTAACTGGTTGCCTTTTACTGTGACCTAAGTCACACCCATGAGCTTCCAAACCAAGTGATAACCCGAGTACCAATTAAGCCCCCCCTCTCATGCTGGATTCTACATCCACTCTGGGTTGTTTTAGGACTTTAATATTTTCTAAATTTTTTTAGAATTTAATTTTTTTAATTTTATAAAAATACGTATAAAAAGTAAATAAAAAATTAATTTTTTATAGTTATTTTTAATTTTTTAACTATGTAACATTTCCAAAATAGTACTCACTCTGGGCCTATCTAAGTACACTATTTTAAATTGAAAATGAAAAATAAAAAAAAAAGACATGAATCACAAGCAGCACGTGAAAGAAACATGCGAACTCACCTGGTAGAATGTACATTTTCATGGCGTCAAGTCAAATCCAATCTGAATCGTGTCGTATTATCTCGGGTCTTGTCGACTCGAACATAATACATTGCTGACACGATTAAAACACACATATCATTATTTTTTTTTTTATTTTTTTTATTTTTTTTGGAACTGAACACACATATCATTTGATAACACGATTAAAACACACATCATTTATATGGACTGTTTGGCAAGGTGGGTTTTAGTTTTTTTTTTTTTTTTTTTTTTTTGAGTTAAAATTTATAAAAAGATAAAATAAATTAAAATAATTAATAAGATAAAATGTTATATTAAATTTATAATCATTTTATTTTTTTCTCACAAATATCACATCGAACTACAAAAAAATTTAACTATCTTTCCAAATATAAGAATTTTAGCCTACTAAAATAACCTATTAAAATAGTCAACTTTCCAAACGAGACCAATATGGCATGAGAGTTTTTGAAAATGTCTAAAAAATATGTTAGAAATACATGTGATTTCAATGGTTCAAATTATACTTATCAAGTAATAAAGTCAAGATGAAATCCTTGTTTTTACTTCTCTCGCCCAAATATATGACTTTCACTTACTTTCTCTCTTTCTCATGTTAGATATACATTCATCTGTCTCTTCTTACATGCTCTAGCAACCCTTTTTTATCTTTATTTTTCTCTCTCTTCTCTCAAGTTTCGGTCTTACAAGCGAAGGTTTTTGAAAATGTCCAATTCGTCTTAGAGAGATATATTTTGTATGTGTTTTTATAGCTTATTTACGTTTAACTTGATCAAAAATTATGTTTTTTTTTTGTTATATTGAAAACATAATTGTTATTAATGATCATGGCATGTTTAGAAAAACACACTAAATTTTGCATACTAAATTCGTAGATATGAGCGTTTCAATGTTTTCTTAATTCTTAGATAATTGTTTCCCTATTGTTAATGTTTGCATTTTTTTATGTGTTTTTTTTATTTTTATTTCTTCTCATCTTAATTGTAACCCATCAAGTATTTAAATTAAATTTTGAATTTTTTATTCGATTTGCTACCAATGGCAGTTTTGTAGTGGCAGTTTTGTATAGGTTCTGTTAGGGCCTGAGGCATGCCCTTTGTATTTGTGTATCCTCTTGTCTTTTATTTATGACTTATTCACTCAAAAAAAAATTTGGAAAAAAACATTTGATTTCCATATATGGTTGTTAATTTTTTTTAAGGTTGTATGAAAATTCTCAAGAATGTACATTGATTTAGTATCGCTTTTTTGTTTCTTGGTGTAACCAAATACTTTTAGGTTGAAGCATACACATAATTTGTAAAGTTTTAACCGACTCCTTTGTAAAGCATTCATATATTATTGATTCAGGTGTACGGTAATATAATGTTTGTTTTGTTTATGTGGTTATAATTTGATTGGCAACAATAGTATTAGCATAACATGTGTGTACTGTTTGGTGTTTAATTTAATTAATTATTTTTTTTAAAGATTGTAAAGTATTAGTTTTTGCGCAATCATTTTTTTAAAGATTGCAGCAACACTATTGGTTGGTGTGCATTAATTTATTTGATTTGTTTGGAATTGCAAAGTATAAGTTGGTATGCATTGTTTGATATTTAATTTTCAATTTAATTTGTTAAGATCTCATAGCATTTGCTGGTGTGCTTTATTTAGTGTTTTGTATTTATTTATTTTTTTAAAGATTATAGAGCATTAACAAGTGTACAATAGTTTTAATTAGTGTGTTTTGTTTAGTGTTTATAATTTTTTCTTAATTTGCTTGGCAAGTATGCTTTCACTATTTTAATTTGCAATATGTTATTTTAATTCAATTTTATAGAGCGTATGGTACAAACAAAATTGTTAGAAGTTCTTTAAGAAGAATAATATTTCTTTATGTTATTTCTGTATCTTTATCAAATTTTAATATGAAGCGTATAAATTATAATTGTATTTCATCTTAACATAATTTACACCGTACCTTCAAACAGTGCATCTAGTCTTTAATAGAATAGCACATGAATTTATGCTTATGTATTGATAAAACTAATACTAACGGATATAATGAACTTGGTATTTATAGTGCAATTAGATTAAGGTCAAGTTTGGCAAGTTGAAAAAAAGTCAAAAAGTTAAAAGGTTATCACTATTCACCAAAAGTCAAAAAGTACGACTGCACAACTTCCAATCCTAATTTTCCCTTGCACACTAATTCATACAATTTTTTAATACATATTTTTTCATAAAAAGTCAAAAAGTTAACCCAAATATCTAGATTTTTTCCCTCAATTTTTTAGTTTAAAAAGACAAAAAGTACACTTATTTAAGATACCCCAAATAACCCCTTAAATGAGTCAAATCATTTCAAATTAATATTAGGCAATTTTGATAATTTTTTTGTATTATCACATTGGGTCGCTTTTTGATTGATATTAAAATATTAGTAAACCCTAACTCATTAATTTTATTTTTTATTTGTATTGTGTTAACTTGTCGTGTCAAAACTTATTACTCTTATTTTTAGGACATAGTGGGCTAGTTTGGCAACGGTTTTTTTTTTTTTTTTTTCTTTTCTTTTCTTTTCTTTTCTTTTTGAGATAAAATTCACAAAAAATTAAAATAGACTAAAATAGTTAATAAAATAAAATATCACATCAAATCTATAAATATTTTAATCTACTAAAATAGCCCAAAATGGAAATAACCAATTTTGGGCTATTCAAACCCACAATTGCAAGTTCAACCGTACCGAATGGGAATATCCAATTATTTTTCTAAATAAAAATATTTTAATCTATTAAAAGAATTTAAAATTAAAATAACCTACTAAAATAACTAATTTTTCGAACGAGACCAATGGGACGTTTGGCCCTTGCTTCCTTTTTTATTTTTTTATTTTTTTGTTAGTTGATGGAAATTCCCATTTGGTACGGCTGAACTTGCAATTGTTGAATTTTTGTATTAAATATATATATATATACTTATATTCATATTAATATTTTTTTAAGTGTTTGGTAATTTGTCTTAAAAACCCAAGTTTAGAAAACTTTAAATCACCTAATGCCATTTTTATTAAATTGTACAATTACATACAGGCATTTTCGGAATTTTTAAAACATTTTAAATTATGTGATTCTGAAAAGAAAAGGAAAAAAAGAAAAAAAAATCAATATCAATGTGTTTGGTTTGAATTTTTTGGATTAAATTTTTTGAAAATTAAATTTTTTGGTTTTCGTGTTTTTTTGTTTTTAGTGAATATTTTTAAATTTTAAACATTTTTTTTTACTTTTTTAGATGTACCTTACTTAGATGTATCTAAAAAGTAAAAAATTTGTGAAAAAATATTTTAAAAAATTAATAAATACACAAAAATATTAAAAAATGTACGGAATTCTCGTTTTTTTTTTTGTTTGTATTTTTGGTATTTAGTGAATTTTTAAAAGATTTTTTTCATAATTTTTTTATTTTTTAAGTATATTCATGTTAGTCATGTCTAAAAAATAAAATAAAAATATTTAAAATATTAAAAAAATTTAGTAAAAATAAAAAAATATGAAAAATAAAAATGTAAAATTTTTTAAAAAATTGTAATCAAACAAAGTGAATATATTACGATTTTTGGCCCTATACATGTTCATCTCAAAAAGTTGCGTTTAACATCCCAAAAAACCTGACCGAGACAACGATTTGGGCCTCTTCAAAAATTTGAAGCTGAAAAGGCTTGATCCAAACAAAACTTACACTAGTGCTCTCCTGGCTTTTTTGTCCATTCAACATTGTCAAGAGTTGTAAAAAAATTGTTCTACATTCATTTAGGATAGGGGGCCGGTCTAGTAGTGGAGGTGGTTGTCGCTTCGAATATTAAGGAGTTTGTGGTTTAGGTTCTGTCGCTGTAATCTAATTTATTAATTTATTAACATTTTATTAAAGGACACAAAAAAGAAAAAGAAAAGAAAATTCAAATTCATTTTGGGTGTATGTAATTCACATGGCGCTAAGTTAAAATCTTTACAAATACCACACTTTATTTTCTCATAACTTGTTTAGATTTTTTAATTTTTCTTTGTCTATCTTATGTCTTCCGAGATCAATCACAATTCATTTTTAATCTTCACATGCCTTTTTCATAAAAAAGCAAAAAGCTATAAGGTTTATTAAAAGAGTAATCTACACTCATGAATTTTTTATACCATCTCAGATATCAATGCACTATTAGTGTAATTCATGTCTTATATAGTGCCAGTATAGTAAAATAAAAATGTTGTAGAAATGCTATTACTAAAATTGTGGACTAACAAAAGAAATCATAGAATAAATTTATTATTAGTCAAACCAATTTACTTACAGTTATTAGCTAATTATGATTGTAATAGAAAAGTTAATGTTGTATTATGACTTGGGTCCAAATTATTCACTACCATGGTCTCAAAGTTTGGTGGGGGACCAAATTGTGTAAACAAGTTTGTCTTAATTGGCACTATTTTTTTTTTCTTTGGTAAAAATCTCCATTGGCACTTTCAGTTGCCCAATATCTGACCAATTATTAGCGAAAACTCCTTAGGACCTTCAACACTTCTCCCAATGAAAAGAATAGTGGACGACAATTACCCACTAAATGTACCTATTTTATAGGAATAATGATGTGCCTATTGTGAAAATTCAAATTTCATCAAAATTCTAAGGTAGAAAGTCAGAAAAATAGACTTAAAAGTTTGGTGTTTGGGAGGTGTTTGGCCTATACTAAAATAGCATATGTTATTTTGAGAGTCACAATCATTTTATTTGGGTCATATCACATTTTTATTATATCATTTCAAATTCAATCCATTTTATATTTTTTTGATAAAAAATCAAAAAATATATTTATTTAGATTATTCCAAATACCTCCATAGCCTTTTTTTTAGACGTGATACATTAGAAAATTAGGCACAAAATAATTTTTTGGAAGACACGTTTGGGATTTTTTATGTACAGAATAAAATTATTATTAGGCAAAAACGCGAATGCAAGTATCATGAAATTTGCAATTTCCATTGGCACTTTGAATTGCCCAATATTTGACCAATTATTAGCAAAAACTCCTTAGGACCTTCAACACTTCTCCAAATGAAAAGAATAGTGAACGACAATTACCTACTAAATGTACCTATTTTATAGGAATAATGTTCCTATTGTGAAAATTCAAATTTCATCAAAATTCTAAGGTAGAAAGTCAGAAAAATAGACTTTGATGTTTAGGAGGTGTTTGGCATGTACGTTATTTTGGTATATTATCTAATTTGAATCACAATTATTTTATTTTGGTCATATCACCTCTCTATTATATTACTTCAAACTTAATCTATTTTATATTTTTTCATAAAAAGTCAAAAGATATACTTATTTAGATCATCCCAAACACCTTCTTAGCCTTTTTTTTAAAATTTTTTTTTTATTTTATTTTATAGAAGTGATACATTAGAAAATTAGGCACATAATGATGTTTTAGGGGACACGTTTGCGATTTTTTATGTACAGAATAAAATTATTATTAGGCAAAAACGCAAATGCGTGTATCAAGAAATCTGCAATTTCTATCGACTATTTTGATCTCATCAACAATTTGTGAATTATACACTTCAATTCTTTTGAATTTTTAGTGGGGAATATTAGGATCCATTTTGCCAGTGTAATGTACCAAAATGTCTAATTAGTTGGGCTTGATTTATTGTATCATGTGAAAAACATTGAATTTGAAATAAACACATGACAATTTCAGAAATGATGATTGATCTTAGGCTTGTTCAACATGGTGAACCGCGTCAATCACGCCTCCTGGAATTTGTGGGCATGAGTCTCTCTCCACTTAGAGCATCTCAAGTTGATATCTTCATCCAAACGATTAAACTAGAAACAAATCAACCAAACGAAGTTTCCCGCCTAACTAAACAAAGCAAAGATGGAGGCACCTCTTCCATCCAGACCGTATTCGTGATAATGATTTTTTTGATAATTTTAATTTGCAATTAAAGTGGATTTAATCGTCGGTTGAGGTGGGTTTGAATAGTTTTATATTCTTTTAAGTGAGAAGATTGTAATATAAAAATAATGAGTCGAAACCATTGAGTTGTGAATGAGAATTGTCTCATGAAATTAATATCAATAAAGTTGAGTTTAGATTTAGACTTAATTTTGGTTTGGACTGAGCCTAGAGTTATGCTTGTGCATGTGCTGAGTTTAGTTTTAGATTTGGAGTTGGACTTAATCTTAAGTTTGGGCTAAGTTGTGTTGCGTTGGGCTTAACTTGTGCATGTGTTTGAGAATTAAGCTTGTATTGGGTTGTGACCCAACATTAGTATCTAATTTATGATCCATCTAGTTAGTTTATTCAAATATCATTATATACATATTTATTTGTATATATTAAGTACGTGAGAAATGTAAATTTTTATAATTTTCATCTTTTGATGATAGAGTTGATGATCATATTAGTTGTCATAGGTTTTCAACTTTTGTAACTCTAGCCTCAATGGCTAGAGTTGATGGCCTTGGTTAATGACATTTGATAACCCTATTAATATATAGCCTTTATGGCTAGGGATTCCTCTACTTGTAGAAATAAAGGCATTTCCCCTCGACTTTGGTAGGATAATTTTGAAGAGATGTTTGATGGAAAGTAGAGATGGTGTTTTGAGATAAAAAGTGAGAGATTTTTTTTTTTTTTTCCACCAATTTTTTTTTTTTTTTTTTGTCTATCTTCTTTTACTAACCCCTTCTTTGGTTCTTATTAGAGAGAATGCTACCATTGTCAAGTTTGCCGAAACTATTTAGAAGGTGCTTCTGCATTAGTTGATTTTAACTGTCGTATCTTGGGAGACAAACGCCGGCATACCTCCAGCATATATTGGAAGGTGGTGAATCTGTTTTAAAGACACTATGGTATCACACAGACTTCGATTTGCTTCTTTTCTTATCATTTGTTCTTAAATTTTTTAGAATTTAGTTTACCTCGATGAGTTCTAATATTTAATTATCCATATTAATAATTTATTTTATTAGTAATGTAATCTAATTCATTTTTATATTTTTAGTTATGTAGTTTATTCTGTATTTCATTAGTTAATAAAAAAATTATTTTGTCATTTTTATTTAATTCATTGTATATATATTTCTTGTATTTTTTTGAAAAAAATACTAACAATCTTAAAACATATTCATATGTAATTTTCGAAGATTAATGTTTAATTATTAAAAACAAAAATTCCATGCTATTGTTTCCTGAGAACCCAGGATATACATTGTGCTAGTTCTTTATTTGTGTTAATAATAATAGGCTTTCTTAAAATAGAATTATATAAATAGTTTTGATAAAATAATTTAGTTTTATATTTTATTCTAGTGATTCTTGAAATTAAAATTAATAGTTTTGATAAAATAATTTAGTTTTATATTTTATTCTAGTGATTCTTGAAATTAAAATTAATTTAATTACTTAAAGCTATCGAATTGTTTTGAGTTGTTTATTTCTACTAAATTATTCATACAATTTATTTTATATTAATTAGTTGTTATTACATTAGTTATTTAATTGTTAGAGTTTAAGTTGGTAGAAATTTTATAAAAATAAAACAAGAATTTTATTTCTTAAAGTTCTTACTAATTTATTTGGTTTGTTTGTTTTTTATTTTGTTTTGTAACTAACTTTCTGTACAAGTTTACCTAAGTGTGAAAGGATGATACAAATGAACAAAACAAATTGGAACAAATATAATGGACCATTAATTTGTGATTTGAATAGGATTACCTTTGCATGGAATAAGAAATAAGATTAGACTATCATTTTTTTTGGGAAATATTTGAGAATTGAAATATTTGCTTTAATGTTAAGTTTTATTTCAGATTTATTTCATATATTGTTTTGAAAGTTTGGTAACCATTTTGATTTAATTCGATTAATTAAATTTTGAAAAAAAATGAAGTGTTAGAATATGTGTTTTGAGGATTTCAAAAAATTTGTCTCGTTAAGAGCTTTCTAACGATATATAGAACGTCTCAAACGGAGTTCGGATGAATCTACACTGTTGTCGGAAAATTTGGTGGTTTTTGTTATCAAATGATGACATCATCATGATTCAAAGATGATGTCAATGCTATGTAGTAGCCTAGTCAGCAGTCATGTCAGTGACATATGGCAAACCAGTCAGCGACACATTAGCATGACTACCATGTCATCAGAATTTTTCCAAAAATTGCATTTTGGTTCCTAAACTTCAAGATAATTTCATTTTGATCCCAAAACTTTTTGAAATTACAGTTTAGTTCCTAAATTTTTTTATTATTTGTATTTTAACCTCTCAAGTATATGATATTTGTAGTTTGACACTTGGAGTTTATGGTAGCCCTTGGAAGTTTGTGAAATTACGTTTTGGCCCCTAAAAAAGTAGAGGAGTGTATTCTTGGCTATACAAATCATTCCGGATGCAACTGTCAATTCTGATTTTGCAAATTTGGATTATTTTTAATTGTAATTGTTGCATTTCAATTTTTAGTAGTTTTAATTTCTAATTTGTAATAGTTTCACCATAGTGAAAGGAAAGTGGGAAAGAAAAAAATTATAAACCTTTGGGTTTAGAAAAAATCTTTATAATTAATTTTATTATTCCCAAAGTGGTTTGATTTTTTTTGTAATAGAAACCAAAGTGTTTAGCCTTGACTAAAGAGTATTTCTGAGTTATGTTCAGAAATGACAACTAAGATGGATTTGGTTTCAAACATTTGTTGTTAGAGAAAGTCTTTGGGTTTAATTTTTTTATTCTCGAAGTGGTAGGAAACCAAGTTTTGAGAAAGTCATCGGTTATAATCTGATTATTTTCCAAAGTGTATTGTTTTGAGAAAAGAAACCAAATTTTAGCTTTAGCTAAAATATTTTTGATTTTTATTCAGAAATAATGGGCTCAATTTCGGGAGTACCGGTTAACTTTTATGAGTGGTGCCCTCCGATAGTAATTTTTAATTGCTTGTAAGTTTTGTAAACTTGATTTATTTTAACCTAGTTTATCCCCCTGAAAAACTTAATCTAAATTTGTTTTCTATGGACTAGGAGCCAACATAATTTTGAAAGTTTTGTCTAAGGTTAACTGGGTCTTAAGTGGGATCGGTGTGATCCCTCCAGTGTTCCTGGAAACTTTCTTGACCATGTTTGATTCTAAGGTAGGTGGTTGTAGACACCCCATTTTGACCGGCCCTAAGACTTAGGCACTTTCTTTTGATTACCCGATGATGATAATTATAATGTGTTTCTCACAAAATTCTCAGTAAGAAAGATGGAATTTAAGTTTTAATCCCAACCTTCATCCATTTTTTGGCCAAACTATTTTAGACCTTAAAACCCTCTTTTCAAAATATGTTTTTTTTTTTTTTTTTAAATGTTTCTACGATGTCCCGAGGCTCCTATTTCAATTAAAATATTACACTTTTCAGTAAACTGAGTAAAGACAAAATGGAAATAAATGGAAGGGAGGTGAAATTTTTGAAAAATATTTAAAAACATCTTCTTTATAGGTTTGGAGTTGAAGGAAATAGAAGGGGATGAAAGAAAACTGGTTTAGGAAAAGGATGAGTATCAAATCATTAAGAAGGAAATGAGCAGCTTTCACTAAATTAGGCATTTCTCTTTGTACACTTGAAATTTAAATGTGAGGCCACCACCATTGAAAAGTAGACTTCTGGGGCTTCAATTTAGACCCAAGAACCACCTTAGACCAAGTCCAAATAACGGAGATATGCCCATTTGAAATTGGGCTTAAGAGCAGATTTTTTTAACCCAGCCCGAGACAGCCTTCACTAAATTAGGCATATCTCTTTGTACACTTAGAATTTAAATGTGAGGCCACTACCATTGGAAAGTAGACTTCTAGGGCTTCAATTTGGACCCAAGAATTGCCTAAAACCAAGTCCATATGGGGGAGATATGCTCATTTGAATTTGGGTTTAAAAGCAGATTTTGTTGATTCGACCCAAAACAACAATAGCCCATTTTCTTGGTTTTGGTTCGATTAAGACAACCCGTTTACCTATTTTCTAAGCCATTCAAGTGCATACACTCATCCTCCATTATACCTAATCATCCCCCATTGTCAAAAAGAGGTTTTGTTAGTATCTATAAAGGAGTATCCTATGCAACCACCTTGAAAATTTGCTCTCCTATCACATTCTTGTCTCCCACTTGTCTCCCACCTTATTTTTGACCTTTACTCTCCCTCATTGCCTATATAGAATGATCAAATTGTAAGAGAGAAGGAAGACCACGAAATTGAAGAAAAATGGGTGAGAAAAGAGTGAAAAAAGAGAGAAAAATTGAGTTTTTGAGCCAAAAATATTCATATCTTCTATATACATCCCATACCTTCCATAGCTACTGAAATTCCTCATTTTCATACACCAAAACCACTTCAAAAATTCTGATATAGCCAAATATCAATTGCCTTGATCATAAGGAAGAGTGTTTAGTGATTGAAAGTGTGAAAAACTAGAGAGTTAGCCACTTTCCACACCATAAACTCCATAATTTCGAATTGAGGATTTAAGAACAAACTTCATACACTTGAGGGTGATCAAGAGGGAGTTTGGGAATCAAGAAGTTCAATCTTTTTTTGGAAGGTGAATTTTTAGTCTTTCATTTTCTCATATTTTATATCTCATATTTATTTTCTTACTTCTTATTTCATAGTGTGTTGTTATAATCCTATTTGTTTGTTTAGCCATAATTATTTATTATTTATTTATTTATTTTTATTCGCATATTTTAATTTCATATTAGTTTTATTGTAATCTTGCATATTCTACCTTATAATTATTTTTTCTTGTATTAGTCTCAAATTAGTTTTGTTGTAATCTTGCATGTTCTACCTCATATTTTTTTTTTTCTTGTATTAGTCTCATGTTAGTTTTGTTGTAATATTGCATGTTCTATCTTATATTTGTTTTATTGTTTTAGATTTATGTTGTAAGTTTGCACTTTTTTTTAATTTCATATTAGTTTTATTGTAATCTTGCATGTTCTACCTCATAATTATTTTTTTCTTGTATTAGTCTCAAATTAGTTTTGTTGTAATCTTGCATGTTCTACCTCATATTTATTTATTTTTTTCTTGTATTAGTCTCATATTAGTTTTGTTATAATCTTGCATGTTCTATCTTATATTTGTTTTATTGTTTTAGGTTTATGTTGTAAGTTTGTACTTTTTATTTTATTTTATATTTGTTTTCGTGTTTTTAATCTAACCGATAGTGGTTAGTTGAGCCACCTACATATTTTTTGTTTGTGCCTTTTCTTGGTTTCGCAACAAGACAGGTTTTGCTTGGCCTAGTTGGCCGGCCGGCCTATTTGACCGGTCGATTAGCTTCTTCCAGACAAGATGGCGTAATCTCCCAATGTTAATCAATTTCCGGTGGCAGTTTCAAAGAACATAAAGTTTTTATTTTATTTATTTTTTTTTAATTTTGAGTGTATTGTGAGGCTTTTTATTTTGTTGTAATATTTTCCTCATCCCTCTATAATTTGGTTTGTAATTATTCTTTAAAATGTTGTAATAATTTCCCGCCCGGCTTCTTTCTATCCCATTCTTTTACTTGCTTTCTTTATTTGTACATAAACAACATATTTATTTTTCATCATATTCATACTTTGCATTTATGTTTCATGCATCTTGATTGGGCTAAGTTTGCATTTGTGGATTTAATCAATTCCTTTGTGATTATGTGTGCTACCTCATGTTTTTGAGATGATTCACATGTCATATCTTAGAAACCGAATTTTTAGTTGCATCTCATGAGTGAATTGCATTAGGATTTTGTATATAAGATCATGCATGTTTTACTAATTTTGTTTTGTAGCTGTTCACGAGACGTCGGTAAATATGTAAGTTTTTATGCTTTAGCATCCCGTTTGTGCGTGTTTTTCTTACTATGTTCAAGCATCCTACCATGTGGCTATTTGCTTATGTGATATAACTGTATGAATGCCAGTAGATGGAGGTTGTGTCGCTTAATTTGGAATGATGTTGATTTTCATGTTTGTAAACTCAATTTATTCGGGTTGTACATTTTCAAAACTCTTTCAAAACTATATGAAATCAAGCTATTCCAAAATGGGTGACATAGTCTATACTTGTATGTTTCACATAGTAAATTTTAGGATTTATTAAATAATCAGAACATGAACATATAAAAAAAATAAAATTCATATCATAGTTTAGTAGAGGCCGATCTTTTGATCAGGTGAGCGGGGGTGCTCAATTAATGACCTTCCCCCTTCATACCTAAGGTTCCGAGCCAAGCATCCTTGGTTACGACGAACAGTGGCCTTGGCACGAGTCATGGGTTTCCTAATTTTTTTAAAATAAATATTAGGTGGCGACTCTGAGATCTGATGACGCAGTCCATTTTTGACAAAATTGCAATAAAATGGATTTTCAATAAAAGTAGCCAAATCTGGACTCTCATCTGTGTTTCACATTACACTCGTGAGACTAGATCAAAGAGATCTCGAGAGTCCGAACTGTTTAACGCGCACGGGTACCCCCCGGGCATGTTACAGTGGTGAGATCGATTTTGAATTAAATTTCGAACTTTGGATTTTTCTAGTGTTAAGTTTAGTTTTTGGAAAAACAGAATAGTGAAATTCTGTTGTAATTTTTCAAAAATAGCTTCAGGAAGTGACAATAGAAAATATTGTTCTATCTGACATCCTTAAGCGTTGCAAGGTTCTTAAAGGAAGATCTAGAGAGATTAAGTGTGATTAAAGGAAATCATAAGATTGCGTGATAATATCTCTAAATTAATCAGAGGCAATTAGTATGTTATCCTCGTGTCAATTATAGCATGTATGACTGTTATGTGACTTTGCTTAAGAGTAAAGATGAGACAACCCGTTAAGGTGGGAGAATGTATTTTTTGAATTTTTATAATTCTGAATATATTCTTGAATTGGTGGCTCCTAGTAAGTGCAAAATCACTGATCATAGAGATAAAAAACTGGTGGTTCTTAGGGGGTGTCAGACCACTAGCTACTCAGTTACGAGATTGTGGTTCTTAATAGTGAACAGATTACTAATCATATGACAAGACATGATGATTCCTAGTAATGAAATAGTCTACTAATCCTATATCAAGATGTTCTGATTCCTAGTAGTAGAGTGACTATTGATCACATGTCAAGATATTGTGATTTCTAGTATTGAAAAGTCTACTGACCACATACTGAGAAATTAGTGATTCTTAGTGATAAGACTACTGACCATGTTATAAAGTTTTGAATAGTAGATTATTGAACACTAGATCTGTGTTTCCTAATAGTAAGACTATTGACTTCAAAGAGATTTGTGTGACCAAACTTGTTTGGTGCATTGAATTCGGAAAAGACCTAATTTAGTTGATGACGGTCTGAGAATGTGTTTTTGTGATATGATTTTGAGAGTTTCATAATTATTGTGACACAAAAAATTGTTTAAAGACTCTGTATGAATTTTTGGAGAGGCTGGGAGCCTTCGTATAAATTCTAAAAATATGGAGGTGTCATGCAAAAGGTGGCAATACTTAAACCCAACCAAGTAAGATAAACTTAAAAATCCGTTGACTTTGTGTTCAACGGTTATACATAATATAGTAATGCATATCGATTTTCTTGTGGATGAATCTGATATTCAGATTTACACAAGAATACAATCATGGAATTGATGAAGCAATTTTCATGAGGAAAAAGATAAGCCTAGAAGATGTAAACATACTAGAACTTTAAAGTTCTTCTATTTAATCTTCTTAAACTTATATGGTGGCTAGTGAGGCTAAAAGTTTCTTTGAAATTTTGATTTCTCTAGAAAGTAGTTATTAAATTAACTTGAACTTGCAGAGGTAGTAATAATTGGGATGCAAATGAATGAAAACCAATGAGACAGGTTTGTTATCAAAGGATACCGGCGAAGAGAATGCTTGGATTACTTTGATACGTGATCACCAATTATAGTGAGTGTGATTGCAATTGTATAAAGTCGGGAGATACATCAAGATGGATGTACAAATAGCTTTCCTACATGAAGATTTAGTTGAATAAATCTTTATGGAAACAACTCGAAGGGTTTATAGATTCTAGGATGAGGAAAGACTATAAGCTTAAGAATCATTTTATGATTTGAAATAAGCACCGAAACAATGGTATAAGAAATTTGACTACACTATGTTGTCAAGTGGGTATTGACAAATGTCTTTGTTGACAATAGTCTATGTCGTGTTGTGTCTGTGTGTAGGTGACATAATCATTATTGGTAGTTATGAGAAGATATTCAATACTACCAAGTAGATGTTGTAACTCTAAATTTGATATGAAAGATATGGGCCTTACAAATGTGATTCTAGATATTAAGATTACCAAAAAATCTAGTAGTATTTTACTTTCTCAGTCTCATTATGTTGATAAGATATTTTAGAAATTTAGTAAATCAGATACAAGTAGGGTTGTGCAAAATACCACCCAATCCGCTAAAACCGTACCGATCCACATCAATTCATACCGCTCTATCCACTAATCGCAAGTTAGACTTTAAAATTTATAATCCTCATTTCAAACAGCTTTGCTTCGCTATACTTAATACATATATATTTTTTAACTTTCAATGAAATATCAAAGTAAAAATGAGTGTGAGAGAGATTTAAAATGTGAAATTTGTTACAAATTAGTAGTTATATATGAATCATATTATGTAAAATTAATTTGTGTTATATATAAAAAAAATATTATGCAAATGTTTGATAATTGGTTAGAATATTCTTCAATCTACCAATCTGCCCAAAACTGCCCAAACCGCGATTTGTCAATCCGCCAATTCGCCATTCAATTTGTAATTTTACTCTCAAACCGTTTGAACCGTACCACGCACACCCATAGATACAAGTGTGTTGAGGACATTAGTAGACTTAAGTTTACATTTGGCCGAGAATAATGGTGAAAGTGTATTTCAACTAGAATATTCTCGGGTCATTGGAAGTTTAAAGTATCTGATGAGTTGCACAAGGCGAAGTATAGCCTATTCAGTTAGCAGGCTTAGTAGATACACAAGTAATCCTAATGCTACTCATTATAAGGGCATTATGCGGGTGTTGGATTATTTACACTACATACGAGATTATAGGTTACATAACACTTGATATCTAGTTATACTAGAAGGGTACAAAGGTACCTACTAGATATCTGATATAAAGACTACAAATCCATTAGTGGGTATGTTTTCTTTAATTGGAGTTGTAACTGTGTCTTGGAGATCTTCCAAGGAGATGTGTATCACAAGATTAATGATGGAATCAGAATTTAGTATTAAAGTAGCTGAATGGCTTTGCCATTTTCTTGATAATATTCCATGTTTATCAAATCTTGTGTTAGCAATTTTCTATACTTTGTGACAACCAATCAAGTATTAGTAGGCATAGATGGAAAGTTTAGACATTTTTTGTCAAAGACATAGTTCCATACAATGCCTACTCTCGTGTGTTGTCACTATAGACTATATACAATCTAAGGACAATATTACGGATCCGTTAACCTAAGGGTAAAATCGAGAGTTAGTAAGAAGTCGTCGTGAGGAATAGGGTTAAGGCCTTTAGCGAATGTTACCGGGTGGTTTTCATAGCCTCTGCACTAAACATCCTAGAAGTTAATAGTTTCCCCACCAAACATAACCAAGATGTCTTTTCCACCGATTTTGTAAGCAACTCCTTTACCATCACTGTGTCCTATTTCTCTTCCATAAGAACTAGTCGCTTTGTTGACTCATTAATGGAGTCTGTCATGACTGCTATCACCAGGCAAACACTCTCAAACATACACCTAACCTCCGCCAAACCCTTACCAAGAAGGGATGAGTACTTGCACACGACAGCAAGAATAAATCCCTAAGCAAGATACCCTACAGAGCATTCTCAACAAGAGGATAAAAGTTTAAGTAGAATAGTAAGCTGTTAATAGTTAAAGGGTGAATTTTATTTTATTTTTTTATAGTTCTAATGCATATAGTAAAGGGGGAGTTACGGGCCGGTCCTTTAAATCTGATTTAATTCCCATGAGGTCTTGACCCAAAATAATTTAGCACGTCTTTCCATTTTACCCTTGACATTCAGTCCACATGTAGAAATCGCACAACTGTTCCACACTCTCTCTTTCTCTCAACCGGCCACTAAAGACCATTTCCGACCTTTGACAATATTTTTTTTTTTGGCCATTTTCCATTTATGTCATGTCAATATTGCCATGCTGGCAACAAGAGAAAAAGAGACGAAGAATGATGAAAAAAGTAGAGGAGGGGGATAACGAGTACTTACTAGAAAATAATTCTTCACATTTGTAGATCAACACAAAGATTCAAAGAGAAATCCAGTAAAAAAAATTATGACTGACACATTCAATAATAAATTTATCACTATCTGTTTGTTAAAAATTAAAAAAAGAAAAAGAAATCTCGTCTTCATAATCACAAATCAGCATAAGATTCAAAGATATTCTTAGTGATAAATTTATCACTGATAGACACATTCAATAATAAATTTATCACTAGCTGTTTGTTAAAAAAATTACAAAAAGAAAATCTCATCATCATCGTCACAAATTAACACAAGATTCAAAAACATATTCAGTAATAAATTTAACAGTGATAAACACATTCATTGATAAAGTTCTTACGGGTTGTTTATTAAAAGATTACCAAAAAAAAAATCCCGTCATCATCGTCACAAATCAACACAAGATTCAAAGAAATATATTAGTGATACATTTATTATTGATACATCTGATTTGGTTTAAGAGAAATAAAAAGAGAGAAAGGGAGTGAGGAAGATGGAAGTGATAAATATAACATGAACAAAAATCAGTGATAAATTTATCATTGTATTAATATAAAAAATCCAGCAACAGCAGTCTACAACATATTAAACAAATTAGGGATAAATTTATCACTGAATTAAGTGATAAATTCATCATATTAGTTTAACATGTTTTACAAATGTAGATCTTCACCAGCACACTGTGGAAAGAGTCAATATCTCATCGGTGACCATGTAAAATACCAGATTAGCGCCAAAAATGGTAGATCGGCATTGAAAACAACTACACTTGAAGTCATTGGTAAAGTTTGACGTTGAAGATGGTGGATTGATGATTGAAGAAGAACAATGGTGATGGCATATGAATGATGGAGGATGGAAAAAGAGTGACGGTAATGTCAAAGAGGAAGGAAGACGACTATGTTAAGCAAGCGAGTCAAACTGTTGAGAGATGTGAAGTATAGATCGGCAACGGTGGAGATGGTTGGTGAACAATGGTGGTGGTAGTGGCCAGTAAAGGTGGTGGTGGTTAGTGACGAATGACGATGGTGGTTACGGGTGGATGGCCATGGCCATAGCTACAATGGTGATATTTTCTAGAGAGAGAGAGAGAAAAGAGAGAGAGATGAGAAAGAAGAAGAGTTTTGAAAAAATGATCAAGAAAGAAGTTAATGCAAATTGAAAAAATTAATGAGTAATAAATATTATAAACAATTAAAGATTTAGAAAGTGTTTGGGATGATTTAAATAGGGATTTTTCCAGCTGGTAGTGGAGGCAAAATCGTGATTAAAAAAATATAACAACACTTCCTAATGCATGAGATAGAAACTTAGGACCTATTGGGTAATAGATTCAATTATTGACACCGGTTGGTAAAAATCCCTATAGTAAACCTCATACTAAAGCGGTCGGGGCCTAATATATGTTGGTTAAGTTGTTAGAGATAATTTTTTTTAGAAAATTTCTTCAATAATCATCGTTTGGCCAAAGGTTTATGGCTTGATCAAATGAAATTTTACCATGCTCAGGCCCATACCCTAGGTGAAGTGGGTTAGGCCAATGAGATTAGGCATGGGCTTGGAATTTAATGATCGACTAGGTTCATTGACCTGTTTATGGCTTGTCTATAGGCCTGATCTATTAGCCTGTTAGAGGTAGCCCATTAGGTTGTCCATCAAGCCAACCCGCAAGCTCGTCAAAAAATTTGAGAAGTAGAGAAGAAAAAAAATTTTAAAAAACAAAAAAGACTTTAAATTTTGACCCATCAGTCTAAGCTATGAGCTTGTCTTGGCTAAGCCCATTAGATAAGGCTTGGGCATAAGGTTTTGGCTCTTGAGTTGGCCCAAGCCCGACTCCGTTGGGGCTAGGCTCCATTTTCTCATTCCGACTCAACCCAATGCCATCTTTTAAGATTTTCTATTGATAATTCAAAAATAAAAGGTGCGTACACAAGGAGGGGCCCTACTAACTACATTTTAGGGGGGAGACTTGTCTAGTTACTTTCTATAAGGCGAGAGGTTCACCTAACCCATTTACCCACTCATCAATCACAGTGAGAGTGACAAGAAAGAGATGAAATGAAATATACAGTTTCATATTCTTCCTTTTTTGTCAACGTTGGATTTCCTTTGGTGCAATTCTACAAGGTAGTTTATTTATTATTTTGGGATTACATTTGAATTATTTGTCGTGTAAAGTTAACTATCCAATACGCTCACCAACTGCACACATGATGAACTGTTGAAATGAAGTAATTCCGGTGATAAATAACATTTCTTTAAAATTTTAATTAATTTATTTATTTTATTGTTTGAAATACTGGTTCACTTGTGCGAGATGATCCATCCAAATCCACGAGGTGGGCATGTAAGGCATCCCAACACAGAACGTACGGTCATATGGCCCTACCAACCTTTTGTATGATTGAAATTGGGTTAAGCCCAAACTAAATCTAATATCCATTAAAACTTGAATAGACAGAAATAGGACTATGATGGTCATATTTTCTTCCCCCAAGGCCTTCAAGCATAGGATGACCAATCATGAGAGATTGTGTGACCCAATCCTTACATTAGATTTATCATATTATTATATAAAGACAACATCGTAACTTAAACACAATTTTGAAGTCTCGTCATGCTCTATTAAAATTTAAATTCCTAATTCAATTACTATGAACATTCTCAAAATGCAACTACTTCTCTCAATCTATATCTTGACAACTCTATTAATATGCACATGTATCACGTGTGCCTAAAATCTAATATACTACTAGACAAATATTGAATCGGGTGAGTATCCTCGAATTTAGACAACCAACAAGAGAAAACAAGATCGAAAAAAGATTTTTAAAAAAAAATTATAACAAATAATTTGATACCAAGATATTTGGCGTAATGATTATGTAGCATCTTTTGTGGTAAGAGGCTTCGAGTTCAATTTCCATAGAGAAAAATTTGATATCCTTTGTGGTGTGGTGGCTTATTTCTCTCCCATCATGGAAATTGATTGTATGTAATTGTTGGGTTTGGGTTTGGTGAGTTTTGGTTATTGGTTGTTAGACTTTTTAGTTATTGTCGTGGGCTAGTAATATGTTTGATTATGTAAATATTTCTCATGATTGTAATTATTCTCTTATCTATTAACAAAATAATAATAATAATAATAACTTGATGTTTCTAGGCCAAATAACTTGAAAAAAAAAAAAAAAAAATTCATCTTTGAAGAACAGATCTCAAATGCGATTTGAAGAGAAATATTATTTATACAGAAAATTTGTGAGAGCTTCTGTGCATTCCATGCATAAATTTTCTGTGCATATAGCATTATTGCTATATGAATAGGAAAATGGCAATCATTTGCAGTATTTATGGTTTTTGATTTAATGAAATATTAACGAAATTCACATTCAAATGCAATTCAAATTAATGAATGAAATCATTTGCAGCATTTATGGTTTTGATTTAATGAAATATTAACGAAATTCACATTCAAATGCAATTCAAATTAATGAATGAAATCATTTGCAGTATTTATAGTTTTGATTAATGAATTATTAAAGAAATTCAAATTCAAATTAATGAATGAAATCATTTGCAGCATTTATGGTTTTGATTTAATGAAATTACCTGCAGCATTTTTGGCTTAATTAGAAGAGTTTTTTAATTTTTTTTAAATATATTCTAACAAGCTAATCAAATTTGAAAGTTAAAATTTCACCATCTAAAAAAAAATTGAAAGTTAAAATTTTAGTTATAAAATTTCTAGCAAGTATGCAGAACATATGAAGAATTTCAAAAAAAAGTGCTGCTATTAGCTCTTTTTTTTTCTTTTTTTTTTTTTTTTTTTTTGGACTCCCTCCTATTAGTTCTTACCATTTTTTCCTTTGGACTTATAGCACCAACATTTTTTATTTTTTGGACCCTATCAAACAATTTCAAAATTTGTAAAAATTCTTTGGACAGCCTACTTAATACTAAAATTAACCTCAGCCACTCACACTTCTAACCCTACTTCTACCCCAGCCACCACCTCTATCAACCCAGCTTTAACCTCCCTAGCCCATACTAGTCACTCCAGGCCCTTCCTTAACCGTTGCCACTCTTACTTCTTACTGTCTGCCAATTCTTCCCAGAGAAAGAAATCACAAGAAAGAGAGAAACAGTTTGCAAGCTATGTAGAAAAAGAATATGAATGAAGGAAAGAGATAAGGCAATAGGAAAGGGAGAGGAGAGGAGAGGTTGGGCAGCATAAAAGAAAAAATTGAGAGGATGGGCTAGGAGGTGGTGGCTAGAGGTAGTAGAGGGGTGGGAGAGGTTGAGAGGGGTGGTGGTAGATATGGTAGAGGATCAGGGTTAAGGTATTGTTGGCTACATATTTTATATAAGCCAATCACAGTTCGACAGGTGGTAGGATGAGGGCAATATGGGAAGACAATTCAAATCTTCAATCGTAATCACACACGTGGCAGTTAGTATTGGTTATTGTAGATCTGCATAGCACTGGATCAACAAAGAGATGCAAAATAACGTGGTTTCAACGGTTGCTCATATTTAAATTCAAAATCATGAAGGAAGCCTAACTGCAGATATGACATAGTGGAGCTAACTGTAAGGTAACATGATCAACAATCATGGATGGATGGTTCGACGGTTAGAAACGCATTTCGACGGTTGACATTGAAAAGTATAAATAGCAAAGAAGACCCCAGAAAGAAGCCCTAGACTCAGATCCAAAAAATTAGTTTTATCTACTTTATTTTCCTTCCAGTTTTTACATTTCTTGTTCTTTACATTTCTGTACTTCAAATTCCTGCACTGCACTTCGTTCATAGGAGTAGTTTCAAGTAGTTTGTTGCTGTAAACCTCTACGAGGCTGATTTGGATCTTTATAAGTCTTCCATTTTACTTAATGAAATGCTACAATTGTTCTTCATTTAATCGTTGTTTGCTTAATTCTCTTAAACAAAGCCACCAGTAAAAGTCCTCTTCATTGAGGTTGAAAAAATTAAAACACAATCGTTTGATAATTGGTTGGTAATTAATATTCTGTAAGAACTGATTGATCTTTGTTGGCACGCTCAAAATTACAATAATAACCTTCGAAAGCCAAAAAGCCAACATATATTTTTGGCACGCTCGGTGGGACTAATTGAAATGGCTAGACGTAAGAGACAATGACAAAATGAACGCTTGGAAAAAGGCATGGAAGGAGAGGTAGAAATACCTAATCCAGAGGATAATGTGATAACACATTCTGTGGAAGTACCTGTTTTATCAGAACCTATGGTCGAACAGATCAGCATTTCGGAGCAAGTACCACATGTTCAAAGTATTGGACGAGGCCAAGGAATTGGACCATCCACTGTTCCATCTACTCAGCCAATGAATCCATGGGGAGGCCTAGTAGATGCCATGGGACAGCAGTTAATGAACACAATGGAAAGATGGGCAACATCCTCTATGGATCGAATGAATACTCATCAACCAATTAACGCAAGGCAAATAGAGGAAATTTCAAATGTCCTTCAACAAAGATTGGCTAGAGATAAACAGCCTATGCAAAATAATGGACATTCTAATGGTCAAACTAGTAATCAAAACTATGAAAGACCATCCCAGTTTTGGTATGAGCCTCTTTCGAGGCCTGTGACAAATCAAAATGCCTCATTACTTAACAGAGAAGCCATGCAAATTGGTGGATCTGACCCAACACAAGAAAATGACATAAGGATGTTTCCCAATCCCATGTTCGAAGCCATACCTAGCACGAGGGGGTTCGCTAATCCTTTGTTCGAATTTGTACCCGAAGGGTTGGAAGGGTTTTCTGCAACTAGAAGAGACACAATACCTGTTCCAGCACCTTTCACAGGTCCTTTTGTAGGATAGGCTCAAAGGGGTTACCCATACCCTCAACAGCAGCCAGTACCACAGGGACAACCAGTCCCAAATATACCACCCTATGGACCAAGAGGACCTCAGGCACAAGGTTGTCCAGCAAATCCTGTGTTTGTTCCTCCAATAGTGGTTCAACAAGTACAAAATATGGTTCCTATGGACCAAATTGCTGATATTGTTAGAGAGATATGTGGATCAATGGCTCGGGGGTTCAAAATCCTATGTACAAGAAACCATATCCAGAATGGGTAGATCGGGTACATGAATACCCAAGAGGGTTTAGGATACCAGACTTTGCACTTTTTTATAGGAATGGAAACCAGTCAACAGTAGAGTATATTGCTAGGTTCGCTGCTTAATGTGGTGAATTTACCAATAATGATTACATGAAGTTAAGACTGTTCCCAAATTCTCTAACTGGGGCAGCTTTTGTATGGTATATTAACCTTACACCTGGCTTCATCCCAACTTGGCAACAAATGGAGGAGGCATTTCATGCCCAATTCTTCCAAACAGAGCAAGAAGTTTCCATGGCAGACTTGGCAAGGTTGAGGCAAAGGCCTGATGAAAAGGCTGCTTAATTTATTGCCAGATTCAAAAGAGTATGAAACAAATATAGGATCATCCTACCAAAACTTGAATTCGTGAGATTGGCTCAAAATGGTTTGGAGTTTAGGCTTCGAAAGAAGTTTGATTCAACTGAGTTTAGAAACTTAGTGGAACTGACTTATAAGGTATCTAGGTATGAAGCATTACTAGAAGAAGAACAAGATTGAAGTAATGCATCATACAAGACATATTATAGAGATCATAATTATAAGATTGATGCAGCAAAGATTGTAGGGAAAGAACCTGTGATCTGTAAAGCATTAATTCATAAAGACACAAGAATAGACCAGTAGTTTAGAAAGAAAAACCTTCATAGGAAATATTCTTTCAATTTAACAAAGGCAGATGACATTTTTTATCATTTGCTTGTGGCAAACTTCTTGAAGTTACCAAAATGGTTAAAATTCCGTCTCCAGAGGAACTTAAAGAAAAAGTGTATTGTAAATGGCATAATTCTTGGTCTCACTCAACTAAAAACTGTATTGTTTTTCGAGACAGGATCCAAGAGCAAATTCGAAAGGGGAGTTTAAAATTCCCAGCTAAGGCAGAAAAGGCTATGGAGATTGACACTAATCCGTTCCCAGAAATTAGAGAAGTAGCAGCCGATGTTATTGTGCCAGACTTCCAGAACTTATCCTTGAAGGAATTGGAAGAGGTCAATGTGCAAATGCATGTTGCCAGCCAGACTACTATCAAGAAAGATGCTAGAAGTTTACCAAGTGTTGGACAAGGCTTTGCAGACCAGAGGGAAGACTCTGATGAAGAGACACTAGATGATAGTTCTTTAGAGGCAGCTGTCATGCAAAAAATGTGTCCCAGGTGCAAGTTGAGCTACAAGTGGTTGAAAGGGCTTCCGATTGATGGGAAGTAATATTACAAGGATGTGCATAGGTGTCCTAAACTAACCAGTGCCTATAACAAGAGGCCATATCCAACTGGTACTAGGCAGCAGCCATTCATGGCTGAGCCAACAGCCACTAGAATGCACTTCAAGGGCAAGAGACCTTTACATGAATTCAGACCACCAAACTATTACAAAATGAAGGGCAATTATCCTGATAGGAGACTTGAAGTGGGCTCAAGTCATGGAATCAAAGCCAGAGATTGACCCTCTAGACCAACCTCACACAAAAAGGAAAGTGGCCATCTTCATGGAAGGCCTGAATTAGGCCCAAAACATGGGGTCAAAGCCAAACAGTGGCCTTCACAGCCAGCTTCGAAATTGGCTTCGAAGGAAGAAAGAGACAATTCGACAACTGGGCTAGTGGGTTTATGGGTACCTAGAGTTCCAGATTGGTTTGTCATGCAGAACAAACCTAGAGAAATGTCTACCCAAAGAAATGTTGTTAGAGACCAGGGTAGGATGGTTAAACCTCATTTGGTAGCTCCAAATAATTGGGTGTTACTAAAGCATCCAAAAACAAAGGAACCAAATATGGTCTCAGTGATTTCTAGATCCCAAAGGAGGAAGATCCAGCGAAGGTACACTCAATACCAGGAGGATCTAAAAGAAAGTGGAGAAAGCTTTTCATTGGTCCAATCAAAGGGCTAGACAGAAGGAAAGAAAAGTCCAAAGTCATATCATAGTCCAAACTCGACTCCTCAAGACAAAATGAGTTGTAGCAGAGAGCAGTTGGCCAAAGTTCACTCCGAACTAAAAGCCAAAGAAATATCCAATTTAGTAGGATTGGAAAAGGCTTTGATGGAAAGTGATAGTGAGACAGAGGGAGAGGTTGGCTAGGCCAAAGGAAGGAGATAGTTGAGAAGGAAATGTTTGAGGCCTTCATGGCTGAACATACATTTTTGGTCGAAAAACCAGTAGAAATAGACCATTCGAAGAAAGTTACTAGCACTGAAGTACTAGAATGTAGCATGGAAGATGCTTCTGAAGTAATTGAACAAGTTGGCCAGGAAAAGAAGCAGGTACAGCCAGTCGTCCAATTTGGCTCGTTTCCTCCAGTATCAGTATATATGGTGCATATACTACCACAAGAATTCCAAGCTAAAGATGAAAACCAAGAAGGTTAGAAGATTGACCCAATTCCAGTTTCTAGTGAAGACTCAGAAGTGAGCATGGTGCAAGACGAATCCGAGGTGGCCATACCAATGGAAATTGAAGATGAGAGTGAGGAAGAGGTAAGTATTAACCTCTCATACCCTTTTGAGTATCCCACGATATCTATGACACAACATGTCAAACCCTTGTATATCAAGGCCTTCTTCGATGAGGTACAAATAAACTGGGTATTGGTGGATAATGGGGCAGTAGTAAATATTCTTCCGAAATCTTCTTTGAAGAAACTAGGAAAGAGGAACCCCATATTAATCCCAACCAGCACAACCATTGTTGGTTTCGCTGGAGACAGACAGATAGCTTAGGGCATTTTGCCCATCAACCTGAGTGTGGGAACTAGGGACTGTATGACGGCATTCTTCGTTATCGACAGCAATGCTAAGTATAATGCTCTACTTTGAAGGGAATGGATTCACACCAACAAATGTGTGCCTTCCTCTCTACATCAGAAGATCATGATGGCCTTGTGCAATGGAGAGACAGAAGAGATTAACACAGACCCTCAACCCTTCATAGTTTGTGTAGATTTTGCAGAGGCCAAATTGTATACTGAAAGAGTGGCACCACTCAGTGTACTGAGAAAAGCTGATGGATCAGCCGAAGTGACAGTTGATGAGGAAATAGCACACCTGAAACACTTAGTCTAGGAAAGTGCTGATGAAGAGTTTGTCGCCAAATATGACAATCATGCCTAGTTGTAAGCAAAAAGATGGAACCTAGGAGGCCAGATCTGTGGCTTTAGTTAAGTTCTCAGTTTTGGACATAAAATCAATAGTCTAGAGGGTGCAAGAGCAAGAGAAAGAAGCCATGGTAATTGGCTGTAAGCAGGAGCAGTAACAGGTCAGGGTTTTGGCCTTGAATAAATACTATGCATTGGACATTGAAACAAAAGTCCAGGAGATACAGGAAGAATAAGCCTTATGGACAGACTTTGTCTATGAGGAGGAGGGCAAAGATGTTGAATCAAAGAAACTGGGAGCAGGACAAAGTAAGGAGATTGCTTCAAAAACAAAAGAAATCAAAAAAGAAGTATCAGTGAGTCCTCAGATGCAAGACCCTTTGGAAGAAGTGAACTTAGGGAAAGGTTCTATACATCAGCCCACCTATATAAGTGCTTGGTTAAGTGCTCTTAATAGGGACCAGTTGTTGGTGGTCTTAAAGAGATATAAAGATTGTTTTGCATGGTCTTATAATGAACTACCAAGATTGGATAGGTCATTAGTAGAACATAGGCTTCTTATGAAGCCTAATTTTAAGCCATACAAACAAAAACCAAGAAACATAAGTCCTGAAGTGATTCAGAAGGTCAAGGAGGAAATTCTTAGGCTCCTTGATGCAGGCTTTATCAAGACAGCCAGATATGTTGAATGGCTATCTAATATTATGCCTGTAGTTAAGAAGAATGGTAAAATGAAGGTATGTATCGATTTTAGAAATTTGAATATGGCAACTCCAAAAGATGAGTACCGCATGCCCATAGTAGATCTATTGGTGGATAGTTCAGCAGGGCACAAAATTTTATCAATGATTGATGGGCACTCTAGTTATAACCAAATCTGCATTGCAGAAGAGACTATCCACAAGACAACATTTAGATGTCCTGGGAACATTGGTACCTTCGAATAGGTTAAAATGCCATTTGGCTTGAAGAATGTTGGGGCTACATATCAAAAGGCTATGACCACTATCTTTTATGATCTCATTGGAGGATATTTAGAGTGTTACATTGATGACATTGTAGTAAAGTCCCAATACATGGAGGAATATTTGTTTCACTTGGAAACAGTTTTTGAAAGAATGAGAAAGTTTAAGTTGAAACTTAATCCTCTCAAATGTGCTTTTGGCGTATCAGTTGAAAACTTCTTGAGCTATGTACTACACAAGAAGGGAATACAGATTGATCAGAATAAAGCCAAAGCTATCATTAAAGCCAGACCTCCATCACGTAAGAAAGAAGTATAAAAATTCCTTGGGCAGGTTAATTTTCTTCGAAGACTTATTTCTAATACTGCAGGGAAAACTAAAATATTTTCTTCCTTATTAAAGGTTGAAAGATGAAGAGGAATTTATGTGGATAGTAGAGTATCAAACTGCTTTTGAAGGAATCAAAGCCTACTTGGCCAACCCTCTAGTGCTGATGCCACCAAAGGGTAATAAGCCCTTGAAGTTATATATAGCTGCAGCAGAAGATTCACTAGGAGTTTTCTTAGCCCAAGACAATGAAGAAGGCAAAGAGCAAGTAGTTTATTACTTTAGTAGGTTTATAAATTCTTGTGAATGTAAATATTTAGCTGTAGAAAAGTTGTGCCTTGCATTGTATTTTGCTACAATGAAACTAAGATACTATCTTTTACCTACAACTGTCTTGGTAATTGCAACCACAGATTTCGTTAAATATATGTTATCTAGACTTATGTTGAGAGGAAGAATTGGAAAATGGATATTAGCTTTATCAGAATTTCATCTAGAATATGTTCTCTAAAAGGTAGTAAAAGGACAAGTTTTGGCTAATTTCTTGGCAAACCATCCATGTCAAACAGAAAGCTAAGAGATAATGGAACTTGGTATGGTTAGTGTTAAACCATAGCAAATGTGGTTCGACAGATCAAAGGCCAATGGTTTAACGGGAATTGGTGTGGTGATTAAGTCACCACAAGGGGTAGAAACCACACATGGTTTCAGAGTGGATGAAATTAGTTGTTCCAATAATCAAGTTGAATATGAAGCTTTAATAATGGGAGAACTACTTATTGGATTACAAGCTCATGCAGTTGATATATTTGGAGATTCTCAGTTGGTGGTTAACCAGGTGAAAGGAAATTTCAAATGTCAAAGTGTAAGCATGTTGCCATACTATGTTGTTGCATTACATTTGCTTTCTCAATTTCAGATAGCAAATGTAACTTATGTCCCAAGATTCTTGAATAATAAAGCTAATGATGTGGCTTAGAAAGCTTCAAATTTCAAGAGAAGGGATAACACTCAAAGCGACATAAGCCAAACAACATATCAAAAGGTAATACCACATTTGAATAAAAGGAATATGGTCTTAGAAGTCAATCATAATGACTTACAAGAACAAATTGGCGGTATCCAATAATGCAGTATCTAGCTGGCCCATCTTCGAAAGCCAGCAGAAAAATCAAATTGCAATCTATGCAATACATAATGTATGGTAATGCTCTCTACAAAAGGGGGGCAGATAGGTTATTATTGGAATGTTTAGGTCCAAAGGAAGCATTAACAGCCATGGTTGAGGTTCATGAAGGCATTTGTGGTGCTCATCAGCCTGGTATGAAGATGAGATGGCTGCTTCGAAGATATTCTTACTATTGGCCAACCATCCTTAAGGATTGCATAGAATATGCTAGAGGTTGCCAGGCATGCCAAAAGCATGGCATAATAAGGCATGTACCCATAACTGATCTGCATGCGATTGTGAAACCTTGGTCATTTAGAGGATGGGTTATGGATATGATAGGGAAATACATCCACCATCTTCGAAGCATCATTGTATCATCTTAGTGGCCACTGATTACTTCACTAAGTGGGTCGAAGCTAAGCCATATAAGGTTGTAGACCAGACCGAAGTTATTGGATTCATTAAAGATTTGATCCACAAATTTGGCATCCCACAGACCATAACTGTTGATAATGAGACTGTATTTAATGGGAAAATTGTAAAGTCTTTTGTGGCAGAGTTTGGAATTAGCCTTGTTAATTCTACCCCCTATTATGCACAAGCCAATGGTCAGGCAGAGTCGTCCAATAAATCTTTGAAGAAAGGAATACAAAAAGTTGTGGAAGACAATCCCAGGGATTGGCATAATTTACTGTTGGATGTGTTATGGGCTTATAGGACTTCTCCAAGATCAATTATAGGAATCACTCCTTATGCTTTAGTATATGGGCATGATGCAGTACTACCTGTGAAAATTAATATTAAGTCCTTGAGGGTGAGATGCCACGATCAGTTAATTCTTGAGCAGTACTATCAGAGTATGTGCTTGGAATTAGAAAGTGTGGATGAAGCTAGAATTCTGGCATTAAATAGCATTCTTTTCTAAAAGAAGAAAGCAGTCAAAAACTATAATAAGAAGGTCAAGCATATTAGCTTTGATGAAGGTGATTTGGTATGGAAAACAATACTCCCAATACGGATTAAAAGTCACAAGTTTGGCAAATGGTCACCTAATTGGGAAGGATCATATCAAGTTCATAGAGTCTTGCCTTCAGGAGCATATCATTTGAAAAATTTGAATGGATATGTACACCCCAAGAAAATTAATATCAGATATTTAAAACCTTATTTTATAATGAAAAACATAAGGAACATAATAAGTGCTAAACAAAAGCGCATGAAAACACTCAAATAATAAACTAGGATTTTATTTCATAATGAGTTGAATACATGTAACCATAGATTGGCCTAAAAGTCCGTACAGTGTTTCAGCTGTTCCTTTATAATTGACTCTCTACTTTTAAGAGATAGGAACAACTGAATGGCTATAGCTATCTCTTACTTTTGATCAGCCAGTCCTTGGTTAGTGATCTGCAACTTAGTAACAGTTCAATCTCAAGCCTGATTAACTGCTGATAACTCTTCCTCAAGTTGAGCTTTCTTCTCCAGTAGTTGAGATCGAAATTGGGAGACAGAAGAATGATGTTCTTTCAATTCTGACACTTCAGCATGTATTTAGGAAACAAAACTCTGGTCTCTCAGCAATTTCTCTTCTGCAACTTTAGCAGCATGGCAGATGTTGATGTAAAAATCAATGGTGGCTGCCGTTTGAGATAAATAACTTGAAATAGTCATGTTGGATTACTCAAAAACCTTGCAGCACTGGAGAAAGCCATTCTTGATTATAGGCCTTTGTAAGGCTTAAAATGGGATCCTCGAGAAGGATGTCAGCAACTCCAGATAGCTATTCAAGTTTAATGTAGGTAAGGAAGTCCTACTAGTGGACGCAAAGCTCTCAAAAATTTCTAAGAGAGAATCAGCTAGGACTAATGGCTCAGTTTCATTATTAGCTGGTGGAGTGATGAAAGGCATGTCAAAAACACTAGCTAACCTAGCCTCGAAGATGTCCACCTCATTTGTTGACATGGAGGGTGCAGAAAGAACTCTGGTAGGAAAAAGAAATGGTTGCATAGGAATAGGAGAAAAAGGTGAAGTATCTCTAGCAGTCTCCATAGTTTTGGCTACCAGTAGGTCAAGAGAAGAGGGACTGGACCTAGGTAGAGATAATGGACAAAGAATTGGAGAGTTGCTAGTACTTTCTCTGCGGGAATCAACTATCACTGGAGATGAAGTAATAACTAGAATTTTCCTCAGGAGGAGAAGAAGCAGCAAGACTTGAAAGAAGAATAAATTAGGTAGAGTTGAAAGATAGAGAAGGAAATAGTGAAGTTAAGCCAAAAGATAAGGATGCAGGAATGCTTGGCCTCAAGAAAGGTATGGAAAATGTAGGACCAGGAAGTGGGAGTATTGCTTGAATTGGCTTTACGTTTTGAGGCCTTTCAACTTCAGATGAAACTAAAGGAGTCCTTATTGAAATAAAGGGCAGAGTAACTTTTGCTGCAAAAGAAGAAATACAAAGTAATGTCAAGTCTCAATATCAAAAATTTGAGAAAAGAGAATAAAGGCACGACGGAAATTACTAGTTTCAGAAGTAGTGGCTATGATCGGAGAGCTGCGAAGAGTATAATGTTTAGCAGTTTGTTGTTTTCTTACAACTTCTCTTTGGAGTGCATCAACAACAGCAGTTTCATCCCTAAGCATTTGTTGTTGCCTCCTCTTCTCAGGCCTTTGAAATACAATAAGTTCTTTGGAATGTTCTGTTTCCACTGCTATAGCAAATACTTCGTGAATGGGATCTCCAGTGAAATCAGACAGAGAAACAGTCATTTTTTTCCTTCTCTTTAAGGGTGTCTCTTGCTCTTTTTTTTGTCTCTTCTTTTTCTGCTTTTTTTTTCTTCTACACGAACCTCAAGTATATCCTCCTCAAGGTCAAGTAAGAGCCTTCTTTTCTTCTGTTGTTACTGTTTGCTCTTGAGAAGATTTAAAGCTTGAACTTTTTGGGGAGAATCTCCCTGAGAGGCACCCGCACCACCTACACCAAAGAAAGAGTTATAAGTAAGGACAAGAGCATCATAAAGGAAAAGAGGAGAAAGGAAACAGGAGTGCATACTTTTCTTCGAGGCAGCTCAGTAACTCCAGAATGAGTTGAGGCAGTAGGAACAGACTTTGTGGTGACAAGCACAAGAACTGAAGTAACAAGAGCAGTAGAAGAGGTAATAACTCCAGCCCCTTTAGACTTGGCTTGAGGTACATCTAGTACCATTAATAGATCTTGAGGAGGAATAGCCAAGTGTACCTCCATATTGGTCATCCACCAGTTCTGGCACCTTTTCAATATGTTGCTTTGAGGTATGAAAGGGAAGTACTCAAAGTCAATGAAATCCTGGATGAATTTGGAAGTTGTTTATTCCAATCTAGATCTTTGAACTTTCAAATCCCTGCTGGTAAGGCTTATGTCACGACCCAAACCCGCCCCTATGGGTTTAGCACCGTAACTAGCTGGTAATCCGAGATTACCGAAGGCCCGCTAATAAAGAAGACAAGAAACAGTAGGGGCATGGCGGAAGCCAATACAGTAAATAAACAATGTCCAATGAGCTGTGACAGTCTATATGCAAAAAGACTTTTCATACAAATATATATACAGTACAGGACAGTATGCACAATATTTACAATCATTCAGAACAGGGACCAAATCCCTATTAACAGTTCAGTGCAGTCTATACAGTACACAGTAAACAAAACAAACACAGAGATAGACGGGGAAAATAAAAACACCCCTAAGCCATAGCTTGGCAGGCTCAGAACCTCGCAGTGAGGCACAGTGGTTGGCTTGACAAAAAGGGGAGTCTAATCCACGCTCCTAGCTCCGGTCTGGTGCCTGAACACCTACATATATATATATAAAAAGTGATCTAAAGCCCAGTGAATAACATAATGCGTAAAGAGGTTAAGAATGAATGTCCTTACAGTAATGAAAACAGTTCATTAATTCAGTATATCAATTGTTCAGTCAGTACAGTCATATGTGGTATATCCATTAGCGTAACAGTACAGTAAACAGTAGGTCTTAAAAGACCGAACAGTCAATGATGGCCATCAATCAGTAAACAGTAGTGGTTCCAACAAGGGAACCGACAGAGATCTCTGTAACAGTAACAGTAAACAGTAATTGCTAAGGATGCCACAATACAGTTCAGAATATAGGACATACATTCATTCAATTAACAGTATCAGTTCAGAAAACAGTACAGTTCAATTGTTCAGAAGATAATCATTTTTGAACATATCTTTACACAGTTATTACTCACAGAGTTCTGGGCTACAGTAAAGCTAGAGCGTGTCCCCAATCACCAACCCTACATAGTTAACAGATCGAACACACACTAAGCTACACAGTTGGGGAAGATAATAACTTAATCCCTAATTTGCCTCGGTGTGTTCTACATCTATATCCTCGTTAAGATGCCTTAAACTAGGCCTAAGAATGCCTAGGATGAAATGAGGATGCAAGGATGCACTTAGAAAACATTTTCAGAATTTTCAGTGAAACAGAGTCCCACTCAAGTGTGTCTTTCCCCATTCGAGCGGATATGCAGGCAAAGGTTTCCGCTCGAGCGTCACTTCCCACGCTCGAGCGTAATGCAAAACATAGCAAAAGTACTGGATGCTCGAAAATCACACTCGATGAGCGCTCGATAGCCGCTCGAGCGTAAGACACAAGGTCCCGCTCGAGCGTCAATCCTTCTGCTCGAGCGGACTCCAAAATAATGCAAAGTACTAGGAGCACGAATTTCCCGCTCGAGCGGGAGTCCAAAATCTGGAATCTCCAGATTTGAACTTCCAAGCTCAAATCAAGTTCAAATGCACAAATTTCGATCCTCTTGGGCTAATTTTCTGGAAAAATACTTCAAAACCCATAATATTACATATTTCAAAGATCAATTTGATAGATCAAAGCCCAAGGGTGTTTCAATTAAATCCAATTTCCAACCAAATTTCATGAACATAGTTTCAAACATGACATGCATGAATTTAAACCAATTTAAAGCTTCAAAGCTTGCTCAAATGAGCTCATTCTTTCAAAACCAAGATGAAAACATGGACTCTCACAACAAGATGAACATGCATGTACCAAATCCCATGTAATCAACCTCAAAATGTAACAATGTAGACATGCATGCATGATATGTGCTTCAATTCAACATTATTGAACTAATTCTTGACTTAGCTCTTCAATATGGCATGAAACATGCAAGGACTAACTTAAATTCACAATTAAGAGGTTGAATTCCATACCTAAGTCTTCAAGTACAAGTATGGGAGCTCAATTTGCACTCTATACTTCAATTCTTCAAGTTCTTCAAGCTAATACACAAAATGAAGCCAAATTCTCTCCTAATTCTCTCTCTCTCTCTCTATTCGGCTATACACTCAAGAAATGGCTGAAGAAATGTTTTGTCTAGGAGTGATAAGGCTCCAAACAATGTATAGGTAATGGCCCACTTCTATGGCAAAATGGTAATTAAGGCCAACTCTTGAAATTAGCTTATTTTAATCTAATTTAATCATACCAAATCACTTTTTAGATAATTACACCATAAAATCACATAAAATCTAATTAACACAGAACATCAATCGATTTCAGATTCAGCCGCCGATAAGGCCTTCAATTGGCAGTTTAAACGTAAAAACATGAACAGGTAATCAAATAGGCAACAGATAGAAATGTAATTAAACAGATATACTCAATTAATTCGGTTCCAGATTTCTGTCAATTAGTTCAGTATCTCATTCAATTCAATTATCAATCATAATCAATTTCAGTTTGGCAGTAATCAGTAGTTAATCGGTAAACAGTGACGAGGGTTGTTACAGTCTCCCCTCCTTAAAAAGAGTTTAGTCCTCTAAACTTGAATTACCTTCATTCTGGAAGAAAACAGGATTCAGTGGGAACAGTTCAGGATATCTTTTAGCCATGTCATCTTCCCTTTCCCAAGTGGCATACACGCTACCATGGTTTTGCTAGTCAACTTTCACTAACGGGATCTCTTTGTTTCTCAACTTTTTGATCCGTCTGTTTACAATTTGAACAGGCCGTTCTTCGTAAGTGTAGTCATCACTTAGCACTACACGGGTCGGGTCTATCACATAAAAAGGATCTCGGAGGTAGTCCCTCAACGTAGAAATGTGGAAGATGTTGTGCATATGCTCTATTTCCGGAAGAAGCACAACTTGATACGCCACCGGATTGATTTTCTCAATAATCTCATACGGTCCGACATATCTTGGCGCTAACTTGCCTTTGATTCCAAAACGAGTCTGGCCTTTCATCGGTGTCACATTCACAAAAACGTGATCACCCACTTCATATTCTCTGTCTCACCTTCTGACATCTGCATAACTTTTTTGTCAGCTCTGTACAGTTTTCAGTCTCTGTTGTATCAATTTCACTTTCTCAGTCATTTCATAAACGATCTCGGGCCCGAGCAAAGGCCCATCTCCAACTTCTGCCTAACAAATCGGAGATCTACATTTTCTGCCATACAATGCCTCGAAAGGCGCCATACCAATACTCGAGTGATAACTGTTGTTGTAGGCGAATTCGGCTAAGGGCAGATGGCTTGCCCAGTTTCCCTGAAAATCAAGGACACACATTCTCAATAAATCCTCCAGAGTCTGGATGGTTCTTTCTGACTGGCCATCTGTCTGAGGATGATAGGAATTACTCAGTCTCAGTTCAGTACCCAATGCAGTATGTAAGCTTTGCCAGAATCTCGATGTAAACTTCGAATCTCTGTCAGAAACAATGGACACAGGCACTCCATGCAATCTAACAATCTCATCAATATAAATCACACCCAATTTGTCCGCATTATAAATTGTTTTGACAGGTAAGAAGTGAGCAGATTTAGTCAGTCTATCAACAATAACCCAAATTGAATCCATACCTTTACTGGAGCGAGGCAATCCCACAATAAAATTCATGGTAATATGTTCCCATTTCCACTCCGGTATGGGTAAGGGTTGCAGTAAGCCTGCGGGTTGTTGATGTTCCGCTTTGACTTGTTGGCAATGAAGGCATTTCGATACAAAGTCAGCAATTTCTTTCTTCATTCCCGGCCACCAGAAATCCAATTTCAAGTCTTGGTACATTTTCGTATTTCTCGGATGGATAGAAAATTTTGAGTTGTGGCCCTCTTGCAGAATTCTTCTTTTCAGTTCAGAATCATTCGGTACGCACAATCTTTCCTGAAATTTCAGTGCATTATTCTCAAATTCGAAATTTGGTCTCGGTTTAGATTCTCGTTCATCGATAATCTTTTTTAAGAAGTCATCATGTTGCTGTTTCTCTTTAATTTCTTCAATCAGTACCGGTTGAGCAGAAATAGCAGCTAAGATTCCACCTTGTTCTCGCAAAACAATTTCAATTTCAGATTTTTCAAGGTCATAAAGCAACTCTCTCTGCCCGGTAAGCAAACAAGCTAAGTTCCCAATCGATTTTCAACTCAATGCATCAGCAACGGTGTTGGCTTTTCCCGGATGATACAAAATCTGTAGGTCATAGTCTTTAATCAGTTCTAGCCATCTCCGTTGTCTCATGTTCAGTTCTTTCTGTGTGAAGAAATATTTCAGACTCTTGTGGTCGGTATATACTTCACATGTTGCCCCATAAAGGTAATGACGCCAGATTTTCAAGGCAAATACCACTGCAGCGAGTTTCAAGTCATGGGTCGGGTAGTTCTTTTCATGCGGTCTCAACTGTCGGGAAGCATAAGCACTAACTCTCTCATTTTGTATTAAAACACATCCCAAACCCTTATGAGAAGCATCACTAAAAATGGTAAAACCATCCGTACCTGAAGGTAGGGTAAGAACCGGTGCAGTCACAAGTCGAGTTTTCAACTCTTGGAATGCTAATTCCCTTTGGTCAGTCCAATTAAATGCTATCCCCTTCTGAGTTAACTGAGTCAATGGTAAGGCAATTTTAGAGAAATCTTTGACAAATCTCCTGTAATACCCGGCTAATCCCAAAAAGCTTCGGACTTCTGACACATTTGTTGGTCTAGGCCAGTTTACTACAGCTTCAATTTTCTGCGGATCAACAGAAATTCCATCTTTGCTAACAACATGTCCCAAAAACATAACATGATCAAGCCAAAACTCACATTTAGATAGTTTAGCATAAAGTTTCTGTTCTCTGAGGGTCTGTAGAGCAAGTCTCAGATGATGTTTATGTTCTGCTATACTTTTGAAATAAATCAGTATGTCATCTATGAATACAACAATAAAGTCATCAAGGTATGATTTAAAAATTCTGTTCATGAGGTCCATAAATGCAGCAGGTGCATTGGTAACTCCGAAAGGCATAACTAAAAATTCATAATGTCCATACCTTGTTCGAAAAGCAGTTTTGTCAATGTCTTCTAGTTTAACTTTCAACTGATGATATTCGGATCTGAGATCAATCTTAGAAAATACTTGAGCACCCTGTAACTGATCAAACAGGTCATCAACACGCGGTAATGGATATTTATTTTTCACAGTTACCTTGTTCAGTTCACGGTAATCGATACAAAGTCTCAGTGAGCCGTCTTTCTTTTTCACAAACAAGATAGGTGTGCCCCACGGTGAAGTACTAGGCCTGATGAACTTTTTATCTAACAGTTCTTGCAGTTGCACTTTCAATTCTTTCAGTTCGGTTGGAGCCATTCTGTAAAGAGCTTTCGATATGGCTGTGTACCCGGAATCACATCAACAGTGAACTCAATCTCCCTGTCAATCAAATCCCCTGGCAGATTATCTGGAAAAACATCTGAGAATTCTCTGACTATAGGAATACTGTTCACATTAGCACTATCATCAGTAGATACAGTCAATACAGAACACAGATATCCTTTACACCAATTTTTAATCAATTTAACAGCTTTCACAGATGAAATCAAATACGGAGAAGGTACTACTCCACTCCAATTAAACACAAATTCAGGCAAACCCAGTGGACGGAAAACTACTTGTTTCGTTACACAGTCTATGGTGGCATGATATTTCGTTAACCAGTCCATCCCCAATATTACATCAAAATGATCAATGTTCAAAGGCAGTAAGTCAATAAACAAATGTGCATCTCCAACAATAATTTCACAAGCAGGGTACATGTATGTACAAGTCATGGATCCCCAAACGGGTGATGATACAGCTAATAGATAATTCATGGGTTCTAAGGGTCTATTCAATTTTCGCGAAAAAGCATGCGATACATAAGAATGTGTAAACCCCGAATCAATCAGTACATATGCATTTTGAGTACAAATAGAGAGGATACCTGACACTACGGTCTCGGTATTCTGTACGTCTCCCGGTACTAGGGCGAACACTCGGCCCTGCCTCATAGGCTCCTTCCCGGTAGCTTTAGGGTTAGGCTTTGGTGTAGCAGTTGATGCTGCTGAGCTTAGTACAGCTTTACTATGCCCCTGAAGAGTGGAAAGGGCAATCTTTGACCATGTGGCCCACCTTGCCACACCTGTAACAAGCACCAGAGATTTTATAACAAACTCCCTTGTGATTCTTACCACATTCAGAACAAGGTGGTATGGAACCACTCCCTTGGCTGAGGCTAGTTATTGACCCTGTATTCTGTTTCTTGTTCAATGGGTTATGCTTGCCTTTCTTAAACTTGAAACCCTGTCTTTTACCACGCTATTCAGACGCTGGTGTTTCAGTTTTTAGTGCCTCGATGTTTGATTCAGCCATTAAAGCTTGGTCGAGGACATTTACATAATTCGGTTGCTTCAAAACATTAATTCTATCCAGTATTGCAACATTCAGGCCGCCTTCAATCTTTTTGGCCTTCTTGTAATCAGTGTCCACCATGTGTGGTACATATCTAGCCAGCTCGGTGAACTTTGTTTCATATTCAGCAACGGACATTGTGCCCTATCTTTGCTATTCAAATTCAGTTACTTTTCTGTCTTTGACACACTGTGGGAAATATTTTTCGAAAAAGGCTCCCTTGAATTGAGCCCAAGTCATTAAAGTGTTGGTGTCACGAATAAGCATCCACCACCTTCTAGCTTCTTCTTGCAGAGTAAAGGTGGCCAACAGTACTTTATGTGCCTCCGAGCACGGAAACACCTCAAACAATTTTTCTGTCTCAAGGACCCAAGCTTCAGCCTTTAACGGTTCAAGGCCTCCCTGAAAGGATGGCGGTTTCATTTTGTTGAACTTCTGGGTGAGAGCAATTATATCCCCATCATTATCATTCACATTCTGTTCTGGCTGTACCGGAGGAAGAGGTGGGGGCTGTTGATTCTGTTGTTGATCTAGTCTTTCAATTATTAGTTCCATCATTCTTTTCAGTCTTGCCATTCTTGCCTCAGAGGATGAGGATTCAGATTCATTTGTAGTTCTTGTATTATCCATTTCACTATAAACAGTTTTAGCAATTATCAACATAAGCAGTTGCATACTTAAACAGTTTATCACATTAGCACATATTCAGTCATGTTATAGCCACACACACTTATCATGCTCATGCGATGCCCTAATTGCTTTTCTAGGACACCCTATAGCTCATTGGGACACGTGTGTGCGGTATAACTCGTGGTTAAGTATCGCTCTGATACCACTCTGTCACGACCCAAACCCGCCCCTATGGGTTTAGCAATCAGAATCGCCAAGAATCCGAGATTATCAAGGCCCGCTAATAAAGAAGATAGTAAAACAGAGTACAGGGGCATGGCGGAAACCAATACAGTAAATAAACAATGTCCAATGAGCTGTGACAGTCTATATGCAAAAAGACTTTTCATACAAATATATATACAGTACAGGACAGTATGCATAATATTTATAATCATTCAGAACAGGGACCAAATCCCTATTAACAATTCAGTGCAGTCTATACAGTACACAGTAAACAAAACAGACATAGAGAAAGACCGGGAAAATAAAAACACCCCTAAGCCATAGCTTGGCAGGCTCGGAACCTCGTAGTGAGGCACAGTAGTTGGCTTGACAAAAAGGGGAGTCTAATCTACGCTCCTAGCTCCGGTCTGGTGACTGAACACCTATATATATATAAACAATGAGTTAAAGCTTAGTGAATAACATAATGCGTAAAGAGGTTAAGAATGAATGTCCTTACAGCAATGAAAACAGTTCATTAATTCAGTATATCAGTTGTTCATTCAGTACAGTCATATGTGATACATCCATTAGCATAACAGTATAGTAAACAGTAGGTCTTAAAAGACCGAACAGTCAATGATGGCCATCAATCAGTAAACAGTAGTGGTTCCAACAAGGGAATCGACATAGATCTCTTGAATAAAGAAACGATGAGAATTGCTAAGGATGCCACAATACAGTTCAGAATATAGGACATACATTCATTCAATTAACAGTATCAGTTCAGAAAATAGTACAGTTCAATTGTTCAGAAGATAATCATTTTTGAACATATCTTTACACAGTTGTTACTCACAGAGTTCTGGGCTACAGTAAAGCTAAAGCGTGTCCCCAGTCGCCAACCTTACACAGTTAACAGATCGAACACATACTAAGCTACACAGTTGGGGAAGATAATAACTTAATCCCTAATTTGCCTTGGTGTGTTCTACATCTATATCCTCATTAAGATGCCTTAAACTAGGCCTAAGAATGCCTAGGATGAAATGAGGATGCAAGGATGCACTTAGAAAACATTTTCAAAATTTTTAGTGAAACAGAGTCCCACTCGAGCATGTCTTTCCCCGCTCGAGTGGATATGCAGACAAGGGTTTCCGCTCAAGCGTAATGCAAAACATGGCAAAAATACTGGATACTCGAAAATCATGCTCGATGGGCGCTCGATAGCCGCTCGAGCGTAAGACACAAGGTCCCGCTCGAGCGTCAATCCTTCCGCTCGAGCGGACTCCAAAACAGTGCAAAGTACTGGGAGCACGAATTTCCCATTCGAGCGCCACTTTCCCCGCTCGAGCGGGAGTCCAAAATCTGAAATTTCCAGATTTGAACTTCCAAGCTCAAATCAAGTTCAAATGCAAAAATTTCGATCCTCTTAGGCTAATTTTCTGGAAAAATACTTCAAAACCCATAATATTACATATTTCAAAGATCAATTTGATAAATCAAAGCCCAAGGGTGTTTCAATTAAATCCAATTTCCAATCAAATTTCATGAACATAGTTTCAAACATGACATGCATGAATTTAAACCAATTTAAAGCTTCAAGGCTTGCTCAAATGAGCTCATTCTTTCAAAACCAAGATGAAAACATGGACTCTCACAACAAGATGAACATGCATGTACCAAATCCCATGTAATCAACCTCAAAATGTAACAATGTAGATATGCATGCATGATATGTGCTTCAATTCAACATTATTGAACTAATTCTTGACTTAGCTCTTCAATATGGCATGAAACATGCAAGGACTAACTTAAATTCACAATTAAGAGGTTGAATTCCATACCTAAGTCTTCAAGTACAAGTATGGGAGCTCAATTTGCACTCTATACTTCAATTCTTCAAGTTCTTCAAGCCAATACACAAAATGAAGCCAAATTTTCTCCTAATTCTCTCTCTCTCTCTCTCTCTATTCGGCTATACACTCAAGAAATGGCTGAAGAAATGTTTTGTCTAGGTGTGATAAGGCTCCAAACAATGTATAGGTAATGGCCTACTTCTATGGCAAAATGGTAATTAAGGCCAACTCTTGAAATTAGCTTATTTTAATCTAATTTAATCATACCAAATTACTTTTTAGATAATTACACCATAAAATCACATAAAATCTAATTAACACAGAACATCAATCGATTTCAGATTCGGCCGCCAATAAGGCCTTCAATTGGCAGTTTAAACGTAAAAACGTGAACAGGTAATCAAACAGGCAACAGATAGAAATGCAATTAAACAGATATACTCAATTAATTCGGTTCCAGATTTCCGTCGGTTAGTTCAGTATCTCATTCAATTCAATTATCAGTCATAATCAGTTTCAGTTTGGCAGTAATCAGTAGTTAATCAGTAAACAGTGACGAGGGTTGTTACAGTTTAAATTGGTCTGACTGCAGAGAGGTATTGGAACCCCTTGTGAGAGTCCAAATTGCCTAACAAATTGGGCAGGACAATAGGGCTCTGCAATGCATTTGTAAACTCTGGGTTTCATAGTCCCAATGAAAAATTCTTTGGGAATCAGAATAGAGGCCCACATGTTTTTATACTGAGGTGTAGAACAGGACCTATCACTCAAGAAGGTCCTCAACCAGGATAGGCTAATATTGGTAGGTTCGAAGGGACGAAAGCTATGAGAAGAAGAGGAAGCTAAGAGTTAATGGAAGAAAAAAAAGTAAAAAGCAAAGTTGGAATGATAGAGCGAAACATTGGCTAATTTCATGCCATGAGTGGTAGGATTTGGTTCCAAAAACCTTAAGCATTTTGATTGTAACTCGGAGAAATATGCAAAAAGCCAAAATTGAAGAATCCAAAATGGGCCTCCTTGATTGGCATCTAAAGGTTTTTCACAAAAAAAAAAAAAAAAAAAAAAAAAAAAAGGAGCAAGCTCTATAAACATGACCTAGAACGTATGGAGCTAAGGTTACTTTTGTTTGTAAAACAAGGGCTTTGGTAAGAGGGGCAAATTCAGGCATGATCCTCTAAGAAGAGGTGCAGAAAAGGAACTTGCAAAGCTAATACAATATAAAAGAGAAAAATTCCCTATCAGTCACAGGGCCCTCTTTTTTATTCTCAGCCTTGACAAAGTCACTATAGGATGAGTTCAGAGAGGGGAGGGAAAAAGGGGTTTTGAAGTCAGGATAGTCTGGACCAATGGGGGTGCCAGTAGGGGATAATCCTAACAGATGGAAGATGTCAAGGACAGTAGGAGCCATCATCCCACACATGAACTGAAAGAAATTAAAAGCAAAATTCCAAAAACAAAGGGCAGCAGGTATTAAAAAAGGGTCTTTCGAAATGGTAAACCTGGATAATTGGAGGGTGTCGAAGAGGCAGAGCTCCTGAAGATCCAGTGTCCTATTAGGGACGACCCAATCATACCATTCCTCCCACTCTGGTCTCCCTGTGGGGCCAGCAGCGATGGGGTCGGTTCACCCTTCAGCTTTCCCAATCAAGACCACCTTTGTAAAGGAGACAATGATCTTCTGGACGTAGATACAGAGCTAGAAGCTCAGTGGGAATCTCCTTAAAAATGGGTCCAAGCACATATTCTTGTTGCTCATGGCGACGGGGAATGAAAATGCATCCGTCAATGGCACTTTTCTCACCAGTCTTGTACTTCTCACACTCCTCATCAATGATCCTTTTCAAGGCTACGGATGGACTCGCACGCTCCACAACCGGTACTTTCAAGGAAAAAGAAGCCATTGATAGAGAGTTGTCTCAGAAGACGAAGTTGGGAAAAAGTGTAAAGGGAAAGAGAAAGCCAGCAGAAGATGAAGGGTTTGTGTGTTAAACGATCAAGTGGATTGGGAGCAAAATAAAAGAGTTTTCAAACCTTTCTATTTGAAAAAACACCCAATCATTTTATATGGACAGAATTCATATAGAAGTACTAAAGGTATGCATGCGAAAAATTTCCCTCAAAATTGATAGTTATGAAGGGAAACGTATCTCAAAAACTAATGTTAGCTTCAAAATAAACTATTCGGCTTCGAAGCCAAGTTTTGGCACCAAAATAACTGATAAACGGCTTCGAAAGCAGGAAGTCGACTTCGAAGCACATTTCACACCTAAGAGTGCAGGAATACTTAGGTATTTGTTTACTTCGGTATTTGTTTACTTCAAAGGGATTAAAGAGCTGTTTTTTAGGTTTCTTGATGAAAGTAAAATCCTTCGAAGCAAAATTTGAAATACCTTACAGCTAGAATTTGTTTGTTCTAGGTTTTAAACCAATAGTTAGTTTGGTAGTACACAGAAAAAATCACTTTTTTAGAATAAAACAGTGCAGTCCTTAAAGAGGTTTCTATATGTTAGGAAATATAGACTGTTCGTTCGAAACAAAATTAGTTGATTTGAAATTACTTGCTTGTATTAACCATGTGTTGGGGAATTGGGTATGATCAAATCAAGTTTCAAAAGGCAAAATTGGTAAATTCGAAGCTCTGATTCTGAAAGAAAACTAGCAAAAGTTGTCAATTACATTCCATATATTGGAAAAGTTCAAATTGGACTTCTAGTATTTCGTTGGATGTGTTTAAACCAACAAAGTTGGCTAATTCAAAGCTAGTAGCAGAAGAATTATGTTAATCCTAGAATTGGTGTGTAAGGCAATAATTATCTTTTTAAAAAGAAAATTTCACACTTTGGAAGAGTTTGAGTTAGGATTTGAGTTTGAAAGTTTCACATCAACCATACAATTAAGTTTACAATTGGAGTGGTAAACCAGAGTCTGACAAATGAAATTCGGAAAGCCTAGTTTTATAGTGTTGTTTACCCCGGGATTCATTTGATTACATTCTCAATTTCATAGAAATATGGAATGGACAAAGTTACATGATCATGGAATTTAGTCCAACAAAATTCAATAAATGAATACTCTTTTCCTACTCTATCATCTATCTTATCCAGGTTTGGTTTATCTAATTAGTAAGCCTTTAATTGAGAAGTGAGTTATTGGGCCTTCACTTCGAATTCTATCTGTTTCAGGGCTTTATCTGTGGCGTCCATCTCCTCTTTTTCATGCACTTCGTTCATTGCAACATCCTCCCTATGCTCAGAATCCTGGCTCCTGAAGACCTCATATTCATCAAGGAGGTTCTCTGCCTCATATGAACCGGAATTCGAGCAGAAAAGGATTAATCCAGAACTTCACTGGTAATAGAAGCCTGGAAGTGCCAGTTGAGCAGAAGAGGAAGTTGGTCTAAAAAGGTATAAAGCTCTATTTGGACTACAGGGTTGAGAAGATGACTTCGAGACATAATGTCACAAGCCCATAGAAACTTTTTGTAGGGAATGTCATCTCGAAGGACTTCAAAGGATAAATGGGAAAAAGCAGCAAGCAAGGTCTGAGCCCTAAATTGCTGATAAGGAGTTGGAGGCACTAAGGCCTGGTAGGGGGTACAGTATTGGCCCTCAGAGAGAGTGAGCCTCAATTCATCCATCCAATTTGGATTGGAAGGCAGAGGGGGAGCAGTCGGAGGTTCCCTTATCGAATCTAGGAATTCAGGTCTAGCCACACATTCTAGCCAATCGGAGGTATAAAGTTTTGCTTTTTTGGCTAAAAGCGCAGGACTGATCTCTAAAGCTTCATCAGGACGTGGGACACTTTGAACCATCCGAGATGGCAAGATAGAAGTATACCATGTTGAAAGCAGATTGTCCTCAATATTGCGTATACGGTCAATAAGAACATATGGATACACTACAGAATTGCGTTTGGAAGAGGGGATTTCAAGAGGGTCATCGAATTCTGGGAATCGGTGATGAATGCGTTCCCTCGTCTGAGGTTGAGTAGGGGTAGGCCAAGCTCCCCAGCCAGAGGTCGTAGAAGAAGAAGAAGAAGAAGAAGAAGCAGCAGCTTCAACCCACACGAAAGACTTTGTTACAGAAGAAGAACTTCTGATATCCATGGTTGCAAATTTGTGTTCTAAAGAATCGTAAGTAGTAGGTTCTTGGTTCGAAGGTCGGTGATTTGCAAAAGCTTCCATAACTTGTATAAATTGGGGTGAATAAAGGTGGCTAATCAATGCATGAAGGTTTTTTCGAGGACGAACAGCATTATCAAATAACTCTTCATATGCTTGATCAATGTAAGAAAAGACTTGCTTGGCCATAGAAGACGTACCAGTCTTTTTGAATACTAAGATAGTGGGAATGTTCAAAAGTTAGAAGAGAATTTAATGAAAATGTTTCATTGATGAATGACGGTTACATTTTTGAAAAGTGCAAAGCCTATGCACATTCTAAAATGTGGGTAAAATATCTTGATCCACTAATATCACCAAGTATTGGGTATATTAGTGCGAGGGGTAATGTTGGCTACATATTTTGTATAAGCCAATCACAGTTCGACACATGGTAGGATGAGGGAAATGCGGGAAGACAATTCAAATCTTTAATCGTAATCACACACATGGCAGTTAGTATTGGTTATTATAGATCTGCATAGCACTGGATCAACAAAGAGATACAAAATACCGTGACTTCAACGATTACTCATATTTAAATTCAAAATCAGGAAGGAAGCCTAACTGCAAATATGGCATAGTGGAGCTAACTGTAAGACAACATGATCAGCGATCATAGAGAGATGGTTCCACGGTTAAAAACGCATTTCGACGGTTGTCATTGAGAAGTATAAATAGCAAAGAAGGCCCTAGAAAGAAGCCCCAGAAAGAAGCCACAGACTCAGATCCAAAAAATCAGTTTTATCTACTTTATTTTTCTTCCAGTTTTTACATTTCTTGTTCTTTACATTTCTGTATTTCAAATTCCTGCACTGCACTTCGTTCATAGGAGTAGTTTCAAGTAGTTTGTTGCTGTAAACCTCTACGAGACTGATTTGGATTTTTGTAAGTCTTCCATTTTACTTAATGAAATGCTACAATTGTTCTTCATTTAATCGTTGCTTGCTTAATTCTCCTAAACAAAGCTATCAGTAAAAGTCATCTTCATTGAAGCTAAAAAAACTAAAACATAATCGTCTGATAATTGGTTGGTAATTAATATTCTGTAAGGACTGATTGATCCTTACTGGCATGCTCAAAATTACAATAATAATCTTCGAAAATCAAAAAGCCAACAGGTATAAAGGTTAGAAATGAGAGAGATATATAAATTCTTTGATAGGATTCATAATTAAAAGAAACATTATGAAAATATGAGTGTTTTGAACACCTTTGATATTTTTTTTAATTACAATCTTGTTCTCAGGTAAAATTTTATTTTTATCCTTCAATTTTCTAAATCATAACTTTAAACCTACAGCATTCCTAACTAGTCCTTCACCTCTAACTGCCACCACTCTGGCTTGTTTGGAGAAGTTGGCTTTTAGTCACTCTTTTTGGTTTGTAGCAAAAGTTAAAAGTTGACTTTTTTTAAAAAAATTTCATTTGGGAAGTTGGTTTTTAGCCAATAGTGAAATTACAATTCTACCCCTTATGGGTCAAAATGTGTTATATGGGTGAAGTTATAAATATTTTAAACTAAATGAGGGTAGTTTGGTCGTTTTATTATGATTTGACATCATAAATAAATATTAATCAAAAAAGCCAAAAGTTATTTTTTACCAACTTTTCAAATCATTTGTCTAAAAAAATCAAAAGTTTAGTTAAAAATCAAAAAGTCACTTTTTACTATCTTCCCAAAATAGGCATCTATCTCCTCTACCTTTCATCCTATATTAGCCATAATTTTATTTTCTTTGCATATTCATTTTATGTGATAAATTCAAAATTCAAATATAATTTAAAGGTCACGTACCATTCAAATGATTGAGCAGAGGTAAGTACCAATCATATTTCATTTATGGTTTGTCTCTATGTTTCTGTTTGAATATCTATAAAAAAAAATGTTTGAGGGCCATAATTTTTGTGGCTTAAATGGTTCAAAATTATCAAAATGATATCGTTTTGGCAATTTTGATGTTGTTTTGTATTCAAAACGATGTCGTTTTGACAATTTCGAACTATTTGAGCCACAAAAATTATGACTCTCTACCATTGTTGTTTCTATAATTATGGTTGATCAGCATCCTTGAGTTCCAAAACTAATTTAGATTGCAAACATAGCTGGGAGTGATGGTAACGGTTGAAAATAGTGGCTATTAGAGTTTAGAAAAATGCCTGGTAGCTCGAAGCTACCAGGCTCGAATGGCTCGAGAGTAAGAGAGGGAGAGGGAGAGGGAGAGAAAGAGAGGGAAGAGAAAGAGGAGGCACCACCACCACCGCCTCGCCGATCGTCGCCTCGTAGAGCTCGTCGCCGTCGCCGCCTCGCCTCGTCGCCACCTCTCCTCGTCGCCGTCACCGCCTCGCACAGAAGCTCCGATCGTCGCAGCTCCGGCCCCGACTCCTCCTCCAGCCATTTTTATGGCCCCCTCCCCTCTCTCCCTCCCTCCCTCCCTCCCTCCTCCTCCTCCTCCTCCTCCTCCCTTCTTTTTCTCTTCTTCTCCCTGAACCAAAAACCAAAAAAAACCAAGAAGAAAGAAAGAAAGAAAAAAAAAAAAAAAAATTTCGAGTGTCGAGCCGCGGTTTCGAGCTACGTAGCACGATCGTAGAGTTTAAAAAGCTAAGAATTGTGTAGTGCCCCAAAAACAGGGGGAAAAAAAAAAAGAAAAAGGTAAATTACAAATACACTTCTTGAAACTTGCTTAAAATATGAATTGTCTTCTGTGATTTAAAAAATTATAAATACTTTCCTGTCAGAATTTTTTATTTAACAAAATTAATTGAAAAAATGAAATTTCTAACTATTCACATATACAATAATAAAATTATCTGAATTATTAATTGAAATAAAATTTTAAAATTATTAAAAACTGTTAATTAAATTGATGATTTATTAATAAAATGACATATTTGTTATGAAATTAAAAATCTTAAGGGACATAATGTAATTTTTAGAATTACATGGAGTAATTTATAATCTCAAGAAGTGTGTTTGTAATTTACCAAAAAAAAAAAAAAAAGTTAAGAATTGTGATTAAGGCTAGTGTTCAAAGATTTTTTTTGTTTTTTTAACATTTAGATAAATGTTTTAAAAAAATAAAAAAAACTGCAATGGCAGCACCTTTACAAGAGTTTGATTGGTTTTGAAACTAAAAAATTGTTTTAAGTTTTTAATTTTTTGTATTTTTTTGTTTAGTAATGTTTTGAAATTTTTTTATTCAACTTTCTAAAAGATATTTTGTATTAATTTAATGTCAACTAAAATATGTTTATTAGTTTTAGCACTCTAATTATTTTTTAGACAAATTATCCGTAATCTAGTTTCATTATTTCACTACCTTTAAGCAATATTGTCACTATTACTTCCGATCGCCAATGATCACCCCTAGCCGTCGGCGACAACTAGGGGTATGGATCTAGCCCGGCTCGGCCTGGCTCATGTCGGGCCTTGTAGGTTCTTGCCAAAATTCGAACTGGGCTAAACCGGTTCACGAGACAAAAAATTAGACTCAGGCCTAAGTCCAGGGATATTTGGGCCTTGGATGAACTGGTGGGCAAGGCCTCTAGGTAGCCTGGTGGGCCTCAACCTGGTCTCGAGCTTGGACTGAATTTGGGTGAGCTTGACAATTTTTTTTTGTTTTTTTAAATTTTTACTATCAAAATTTTATTATTTTTTATTAAAAAAGATACTAAGTCTTAGGCAACCCAGGCCTTGAATGGGTCTTAAGCGGGTCGATGGGCTGAGCCACGGGTCGGGCCAAACTTTAAAATGATGGCCTAGGCCTAAGCCCAAGGGTTCGGACTGGGCTCGAGCCCGAGCTCAAATAAGCCGGGCCCACCCCGGGTTGCGGCTGGATTTTGGACCGCCCACGAGACGCAGGTCATTTTTACACTCCTAGCAACAACTTAATAAAATAAAATTCAAAGTTTTGGCAAAAAAATTACAGAACAGTACATTAATTATGCTGTCCGGTCCTGATAATGAAAAATAATTCTAAAAATCAAAATCAAATCGGTTCCAGTTTATTTTGTAATTAATTGAAAATCAAAAGCTAGTAATAAAAAAAAAAATGGAATTGAGATGCCACTAGTTAATTGATAAAACTTTTTTTTTTTACGAGAACACAAACCGAATTTAAGGCCACTTGATTTACATGAAATAAAATCTACAAAATCCCATTTAGGTGAAATGTCATTTAAAGAAAAAAAAAATATTAAAAAACTGTTCTTGATTTTAGTAATTGTTTGGAAAGTGTTAAAAAAATAAATAAATAAATAAAAAGTGATACAACTCAAAAAAAAAAAAAATTTAAATGTGCTATATTGGCATTTCCCAAACAATACTTTATGTTACAGATTTTAAAATGAAGTGTATCATTTACTTTAATTTTAAATTGAGACCTTTAAATAATCATAATAATATCATTGCGAAGAAAATAAAGACAAATGATTCTGATAAAAAATAAATAAAATAAAATTCATCCTAAAACAAATACTATCATTTTGGTTCAAATAATTTCACCATGATCCTCCAATCGTATTGCATGTTCTCATCATTAAGATGTAATGCCTTTCTTAATTTTGACAAAAAAGAAAAAGAATAGCAAATAATTTGACAAATCTCAAAAGAAAAGTCAAAAATCAAGTGAAGCTGCTGATCTCTAGAAGATATCGAGAATCTCGGTAATCGAACGGTTACAAAGAGGACAAGACCCTCGATTCAACCACACCTCCCGAGAACAAACCCTACAGTAGGTGTGTCCGCATGGGATAAAAGCCGCACCTTTATTCCTTTCCATGCACACGCAACACACCTCATCAATCCCCCCTCCTCTTTCCTTTTCCCTCTCCCTCCTCTTTCGATCCTCGCCGTCCGTTTCTTCAAACAATCCCATCAACGATCTTAACTGCGTGAATGTCGGCATCGTCCCTCCGTTAGTTGTCGCCGCCGCGTCAACTGTGGGACCCGCGGGCCGAAGGTTGCGCTCCGCCGCAAGAGCCGTCGCGAGGTTCATGCCGGTAGCCGGAATCTGACCCACACACGGCGGCGGAGCGGAAATCTGACCACCAACGTCGCCATTACTAACCGGTTCTTGTTGTTCGAGAGCATCTTCCATTTCGAAAGCTCCGACACTCCATGGGGACCCACAAAAGCCCATCCCCTTCAATCCCAGCCGTTGTTTCAAGTTCTTCCACCGTCCTCTCCCTCTCCCTCCACCGTCCATTTTTTTTTCTCTCCTTCTCTCAGAAAACCAAAACCTTTCGTTCTCTCTGTTTTTCTCTAGATTGCTGCAAAGTTCGAATTGGTGTTGTTTTGTCAGTTTTTTTTCACTCACAGAAAGACAAAACAATAGTAATAATAATTAGAGATGAGAGAGACGTTATAGACTCATCATACATTCAAAGTGGAGCCTTGAATCTCTTCAAAACCCCTCTCTCTCTCTCTCTCTCTCTTCAAAAATTCTGTCTCTCTGTCTCTCTATCTGATTCAGGTGTGATAAATATAAGGAGAGTAATACTGTAAATGGTTTTTTGAGAAAATTTGAAAAAAAAAAAGAAAAGTAATTTCTATTTTTAAAAGTTTTAAAAGAAAGAACAAAATTTTTAAAAATCTGAAAACAAATTAAAAAAAAAAAAAAACAGGAAATTAGTAAACTAGTCTGGGCCAATTTATCGGATACTGATATTATTGACTGATTCAGGCCTATATATAGAAATCTTTCGCATCATCATAGCAGATACTCAAAAAAAAAAAAAAAAAAAAAAAGTTTGTACCTTGTTTAGAGTGGCCTGTTTGGTAGAGTTGTGAGAAAGTGCTTATAATTTATACTTAAACAGCTTATAATTTATAACTTTCAGCTTAAACTGATTTTCAATTAGCTAAAAAGTTACCTTTTTAGCCAAAAAGTCAACAATCCATACCAAAAAGTCAAATATTATCTTTTCTCTCTACTTTTTGCACAGCTTTTCGTAATTAGCCAAAAAGTCATCCCAAACATACAAGTGTTTTTTACCTACCTTTTTAGCCAATTAGCCAAAAAGTTACTAAATTAGTCTGTTCCCAAACGAGGCCTTAAAGTATCTCCTGCCCCACTCAAAGAATAAGCTGATTTCTGACTTCTAAAAAGCTATAAGCTATAAGCTAAACCAAACATATCAAAATAACTTAAATTAAGCTAAAAACTGAAATAAGCTGTAATTAAGCTCTGCCAAACAGGCACAGAGTGAATTGAGACTAATTTAACTTATCAAAAAATAAAATATATTAAAAAATTAATAAAATAAAATATCATATTTAAATCAGAATCATCTTATTTTTTCTCTCTTAAAACTATGAAAAAAATTCAAACAGAAGTTTTTTAACCAAGTTAAAATAATTAAAAAATAAAAAATCAGACTAAAAAAATTCCCTCCAAACCAAGGCTGAATTTTGTGAAAGCGAGTATTTGGAGCACATTGTACACTTTTCTCTCCCTATTTTTTCTCTGTCAATTAGGTGTGATAAATATAAGGATTCTATTTGTTTTGAATTTTGTCAATCTTTGCAGGGCATGCTTAGAATTATTTTTTTTTTTTTTTAAATTATATTTTGTATGAAGTAATTGTAATAAAAATAAGTTAGTGGTAGGAATGTGTAAAAAAAATATGTAAAATTGCGTAAAAATGTTTTGGCATATATAAAAGTTTATTGAAATTATAAACATTTTAATAACATAGTCATTTAAAACATCTTAACATCTATTTTAAGTATGTACTCTCAATAAATAGGATTGTGTAAAATACTTGATAAAGTTATTAGTTTGAATCACAGTTTGAAATTTATAATTTGTCTTGAAAATTGTTCCACTCCACTATAGTGATACATATATTTTTTTTAATATATCTAATGAAATATCAAAGTAAAAAATCAGTGTGAGTGAGATTTAATTTACAAATTATTTTGAACTGATGCATGAAACTCAGAATATTTTTAAAATCATGTTTTAAAAAGAATGGATTTAAAAATGTGTTGTAAATAACACTTATTTGATAAAGTTATTTAAAAATGATTGAATTTGGTAAATAACTTCTATTGTAATTCTAAACTTACAAATGTATAAAAATAAAACTATTTTCTGTCATTAAACCCTAAATGTAGTTATTTCTCTTCGCCAATACACGTTTTTTAAGTCTCAAAAACGTAGCCTATGATCCCATAATCTTTGGCGTAACTTTAGGGGGTAAAAAATAAGAGAATAGCTTCTGTCCCGTCCTTAATCGGATTGGATTGTGTTTTAGATTTGTAGGGGCTCCCATGGGTCTCATTTTGATAATTTGAACCGTTCGATATGTAAAACTCGTCGAGTATTATATGCCTGTAAAAAATCACGTTGATCGGATATCGATAACTATGTGATCAAAACAGATTTTTGTCAACCGTTAATTTATTCACTGTCCATTTTTTTTTATACAAAACTGATTTGATTACATAGTTATCAATATCCGATTAACGTGATTTTTACAGGCAAATAGTACTCGACGAGTTCTACACATTGAACGGTTCAGATTATTAAAACGGAACCCATTATGGGTCCCACGGACCCAACAACACGGTCCAGTCCAATTAAGGACTGGACAGAAGCCATGCCCAAAAAATAAATATGGAGTGGAACCACAATGCTACTTTAGTCACAATAATGTGAGAAATATTAGTCAATGTATCAACAAACATGCTAAATTAGGGAGAGTACTTTTTTTTTTTTTCCTCTTAACGATCAGATGTCCAGATCAATTTATAAGCCCCTTGTCTAATTCTGAGACTTACATAAAACGCTTCTTCTATTTGGATTAGACAAATCTCAGGTAGCATCCACGGTGTGACCTTAGGCCCCGTTTGTTTTGGGTGAAAGAGAGGGTGTTGGGATTGCTAATACCAAGGTATCAGTAATAGCCTTATTTGTTTTGGGAGAAGACCTTGGGACTATTAGTCCCTTGGTATTACTAATACCCTTGAAGAGGGGATTGGTAAGGAGGAGGTAGAGATGGTATTAGAAAAATAGTGAGGGGATTAGAATTTTTTTAATTTTTTATAATTGGAAATTTTTTTTAAAATATAATTTTTAATTTTTTATATTTTTTTATTTGTTTTATTATTTCATATAAAAATAATTTAACAATTCCTCATTACTAATCCCTTCACTATCAATTCCCTCACTACTAATCCCCTCACTAACAATCCCCTCACTATTAATCCCCTCACTATCAATCTCCTCCATTCTATCTCCCAAAACAAACGGAGCCTTAAGGAGTTGATAGTACTTAGTGAGAGTTGAATTTGAAACCTGAATGAAGCATATCTCACACCCCAAACTACACCTACTAACCCAACTCCTTATGGTTAGAGAGAAGACACGTTAGGGAATTATTCATCTATGTGGGGACATATTTTTAGGTATTCCACGGGGGCGGAGGTTGTTAGCCGAGGTGCCACGTGGGCGGACCATGGTGCTGAAATACGGTGCGATAATATCAAAATTCGAGATATTTGGATAGAGAACTAGAGTCCTAGATGACATCAAGCTACCTATTTGGATAAAAATAGGACTCTTGAGGGAGTTCATCTTAATCTGAATAGTGTGAGTTGTGATAAATGTTATCCTTGTAAATGATAGAGTCCCATGAAGTAAGACTTCTAGGGGAAATTGGACACAAATCATTATAAAAATAAGGCACCCTCATGAGTCTAAGGTATGCTTTATTTGAGATGCTTTTATGCTTTCATTGTTGAAGTTTAAGTACTTGTATTGATATCCGTGAGAGATAAGATTACTGACTTGATCGTCGGAGTGCCCCCGGGTGGACAAACTACCGCGGTATTCTCATATTCTTGTTGGCAGGTGTTCGAGCTTAATTTATTCTGTCGGTGCTCTTCAACTGAGTTCCCCATTTGGTTGTGTAGTCGAAAATCAACACCCACAATTTGGCGTCGTCTATGGGAACTTAGTTAGAATAAATGGCCATTATCATGCAAGATCAACGTTTCAACAACGACGAGTTTAGCAAAGATGGAGAATGCGTCAACATTGACAAAATAAAGGCCCTTCCAGAAGGGATGAATGCAAAGATAAGGGGCATGAACACTCCCGAGGAGATGAAAACGACCTTCAAGTAGACAAGAGCTCAGCCTAAGTGAACAGATCCCAGACTCGGATCCTAGAGCCTAGAGGACAAGATCTCGGCCTAGATGAGTAAGTCTGAGAAGACAAAGAGCTCAGCCTAAGTGAGCAGATCTCAGATTCTAGATCCCGAATCCCGGGTCCCGGATCCCAAAAGACAAGATCTCGGCCTAGATGATTTGGTCCAAGAAGACGAGAGCTCAGCCTAAGTGAGCAGATCCCGGATTCCAAATCTTGAATCCCAGATCCTAGAAGACAAGATCTCGGCCTAGATGAGTAGATCCGAGAATACAAGAGCTCAGCCTACGTGAACAGATCCCGGATTCCAGATCCCAAAAGGCAAATCTCTGCCTAGATGATTAGGTCCGAGAAGACAAGAATTCAGCCTAAGTGAGCAAATCCCGAATTCCAAATCTTGAATCCCAGATCCTAGAAAACAAGATCTCAGTCTAGATGAGTAGGTCCGAGAAGACAAGAGCTCAGCCTAAGTGAGCAGATCCCAGATTCCAGATCCCGGATCCCAGATCCTAGAAGACAAGATCTCGGCCTAGATGAGTAGGTCAGTCCCAGAAGACAAGAGCTTAGCCTAAGTAAGCAGATCCCGGATCCCAAATCCTAGATCTCAGCCTAGATGAGTAGGTCAGTCCGAGAAGACAAGAGCTCAGCCTAAGTGAGCAGATCCCGGATCCCAGATCTTAGAAAACAAGATCTCGGTCTAGATGATTAGGTTCGAGAAAATAAGAGCTCAGCCTAAGTAAGCAAATCTCGGATTCCAGATCTCGAATCCTGGATCCCAGATCCTAGAAGACAAGATCTCGGACTAGATGAATAGATCTGAGAAGACAAGAGCTCAGCTTAAGCAAACAGATCTCGGATTCTAGATCCTGGATCCCAGATCTTAGAAGACAAGATCTATTCCTAGATGATTAGGTCTAAGAAGACAATAGCTTAGCCTAAGTTAGCAGATCCCGGATTCCGGATCTCGGCCTAGATAAATAGGTCCGAGAAGACAAGAGCTCAACCTAAGTGAGAAGATCCTAGATCCCAGAAGACAAGATCTTAGCCTAGATAAGTAAGTCCGAGAAGACAAGAGCTCAGCTTAAGTAAGCAGATCCCTGATTCCAGATCCCAGAAGACAAGATCTCGGCCTAGATAAGTAGGTCTGAGAAGACAAGAGCTCAGCCTAAGTGAACAGATCTTCGATTCTAGATCTCGGATTCCAGATCCCAGAAGACAAGATCTCGACCTAGGTAAGTGGGTTCTAGAAGACAAGAGCTTAGCCGAAGTGAGTAGATCCCGAATTCCAAATCCCGAATCCCAGATCCTAGAAGACAAGATCTCGACCTAGATGAGTAAGTCCGAGAAGACAAGAGCTCAGCCTAAGTGAGCAGATCCCGGATTCTAGATCTCGGATCCCAGATCCCAGAAGACAAGATCTCCACCTAGATAAGTAAGTCCGCAAAGACAAGAGCTCAACCTAAATGAGTAGATCTCAGATCCCAGAAGACAAAAAAAGAAGCACACAAGATCAGACTGAAGTCGGCTAGGTTCTATTTGTCGGTAGAAGGCCATCTATACAAAAGGACTTTTATTGGACCTGTATTGCGATGCATACATCCTTCCCAGGTTGAAGACTATTTACACGAGATCCATGCAGGGAGCAGAAACCTTGCCCACAGAGCTATATCATAGGGATTCTGGTGACCTTACATGCAAAAAGATGCTGAAGCCAATGTAAAAAAGCGTGAAAATGTTGTTGGAATCCATGATTGTGCGATAAGACCGAAATGTCTTGTGGCGATGTTCCCATGGTGAACATGACGAGTAACTTAGACTTATCAAATGGTAAAGTTGAATTATACTTGCATATGATAGAGTTGAACTAAATTGGCGATGTTTCTGAATGAAACATGATAAATAACTTAGACTTATTATATGGCAAAGTTGAATTATACTTGCATATAATAGAGTTGAACTAAGTTTGTGATGTTTCTGAATGAAACATGATGAATAACTTAGACTTATTATATGGCAGAGTTTGCATATAATAGAGTTGAACTAAGTTGGCGATATTTTTGAATAAAACATGACAAATAACTTAGACTTATTATATGGTAGAGTTGAATTATACTTGCATATAATAGAGTTGAACTAAGTCGGCGATATTTCTGAATGAAACATGACGAATAACTTAGATTTATTATATAACAGAGTTGAATTATACTCGCATATAATAGAGTTGAACTAAGTTGGCGATGATACTGAATGAAACATGACGAATAACTTAGACTTATTATATGACAGAGTTGAATTATACTTGAATATAATAGAGTTGAACTAATTTGACGATATTTCTGAATAAAACATGACGAATAACTTAGACTTATTATATGGCAGAGTTGAATTATACTTGCATATAATATAGTTGAACTAAGTTGACGATATTTCTGAATGAAACATGACGAATAACTTAGACTTATTATATGGTAGAGTTGAATTATACTTGCATATAATAGAGTTGAACTAAGTTGAATTAACCTGGACTTGCCATATCGGCAGAGTCAAACTCAGAATGGAACTAAATTCATTAACAGAGAAACCAAGGTTGAAACACCTCGGGAAGCCTTTGTTTGAATCTAACTTCGGTAAAAGACCATAGTCCCATGCTTAATGTGAACTTAAGTGGAACTTAGGTTCATATTAAGGGGTAGGGAGCTTGAGTGATGAACAAACTTAAGAGTTTGACACTTGTTGAAATTTTTAGAAATGGGCTTAAGACTTGTTGAAATTTCGAAGAAATTTATAAGTTGGAGTTAGCCGATGCAATGATGAATAAAGTATCCGAGGTACATGTTATCCAAGGTGACCAACCAAGTTGTCAAAACTTAGAAAGGGTGAAATCTTGATAGAAGATAGCGTATGGAGGTAAAAAAAGCAATAACACTTGTAAAAATATTTTTATTTTTAAAGTGTTAGCCGAGATATGAAAATGGTTAACTGAGGCAAACAGTCAAGGTTTATCTGAGGTATTGTATCCTGAAGTTATTATACAGTTAAGGTACACTCCGAAGAAATGCAAAAATATTTTAAGTTTGGAAGCATAAAAAGCATGAAAGAAAGCAGCAAACATGCATAGAAGAAAAGAAGGCATGCATTCAACACGTGGAAGAAAATATAAGACTTGCATTCAGAAAAGAAACTTGTTCAGATACAAAAAGGCACTTCGACCTGGCATAAGAGATTATGGGTATGTTTGGTTTGTGTTTGAGAGATGTGTTTTAGAGATAAAAAGTACGAAAACATGTTTGGTTTGGTTTTTTTCAAAAGATGTTTTGGAAAATAATTTTGAGAGAGAGTTTTGGAAAAAGTGATTGATTTGATATATGTGAGAGAGAGATTTGTTTGGAAAACTTGTTTGGTTTACAAGTTTTGGAAATTTTTTTTGGGAAAATTTGTTTTGTTTGGTTTGATTACTTTTGAAAACTTATTTGTAGAGAAAATTTCTCAAAATTTTTTCAGAAAATCAAACCAAACGAACCCTATTTGTTCATCTACAAAGACAAAAGGGGCACATCGGCCAAATATAAAGCTAACATTTTTCAAACCAAAGATTATAGCTGTCCAAAAGTAAGAAGGAAAAGTATAAAAAAGAGGAAAAACCAAAGTTCATGCATTTTCCACAGTCTGCCCTGTATTGGCAATTGGCGTTGTGCCAGCTTCCGCAGATAGCTGGGCAGATTTTTCACCTTAGACCTCGGCGTCGATCTCACACAGTGTGTCATCTAGGCTCTTGTTAGTAGTCTCGATCTCGGCCTCAGGAGTGGTCTTTTGAACCTCATCTTGAGTCAAGTCAAGAACTTGCTCATTTAGAGTTGGGGACTTGGCCCCAACAGCAACTTTAGATTCTTTCTCGGCAACCTCAGCCTCAGCTTCTTCCTTGTCATCGGCCTCTTCTACTTCCTCGGCCTCATCTTCAGATTGATTGGGAAATGGAGGGAAAGAGACATTAAGCTAACCCATATCACGGAGGGGTGAGTCCTTGAGGACATACATCTTTTTGAGGGCTGTCATCCAGTCAAGATAGTAGCCTTTGTTGCAGGCCATGTTGACTTGTTTTTTTGGCTTTAGCCATGGCCTCAACTTTGGCAGCAATAACTTGGCCCACTTGCTTCATGTGCTTCTCTTTCGAGATATTAAGTTGTTGGAGGCATGAGCATGTTGGATTGACTATAAGGAGATAGAGTGGATTGCACAGTATGACATCAGGGATGTCAACAAGAAAGTCTTCTGTGACAAGAGTTCGGCGAGACATGTCGTCATTGGTTACGGCGATGGTTACTCACAGATAAAGCGATTGAAAAATTATCAAGGTCTAAGGCTGGGAGCTTAGAACCTTGGTGTTTCCTGTTCCTGGTTCTAGCTGCAAGATTTGTCGTTATGTCGATGTTTTCATTGCCATTGAGATGGTGGGTTGATGTGTGGAGCAGCTAATGAATTACTTGGCTGTTAGTCTGGTTTAGTTGGTAGAGTTTGAACCTTGGACACGAAGGGAGTCTTCATAGTACTGAATGCTTCAAGAACAATGATGATGGTTTGTAGACGCCAAGAGAAAGAGAGTCTAGGAACACAAATAGAGACGAAATAGGAAAATGAAATGGTTTTGCTGGAATTAGAAAAATATGGCAAAAAGTTATGATATCGAGTCCTGACGTGCCTGTGCTGACGTCAGATGGCGGGGGGCAGAACTGATGCGACATGATGGAGACGTGATTGGTACGCTCCAATCTCATGATGATCTTGATTGAGAAGTGCAATCTCAGTTGAGATATTGATTTCGGTAGAGATGATGATCTCGGTTGAGATAACGATCTCGATTGAGATGGCGATCTCGGCTAAGATAGTGATCTTGGTTGACATGATAATTTCAGTTAAGATATTGATCTCAGTAGAGGTGATGATCTCGGTTGAGATGACAATCTCGGTTGATATGGTGATCTTGGTTAACATGATGATTTCAGTTAAGATGTTGATCTTGGTTAAGATATTGAACTTGAATAAGGGCCGAACTTGTTTATTTTTGGTTTCTGATGAGTTGATACTAGGATCTTGATGTTCTTGAACTAGCAAGTCATGATCTCTCCTAGTAGTGCGATCTCTGTCGAGATGTTGGACCTAGATGAATTGGAACATGATGGTTCGTGGTTCGTGGTTCTTGATTCTTGACGAATAGACATTTGAGTCCTTGTTTCTTGGTGCCAACGAGTCACAATCTCTGTCGGGAAAGTACATGTATAGGTTCCATCACCTCAGTTTGATGAGGTAATAGAACCTAAGGGGCAGTTGTGAGGACATATTTTTAGGTAGTCCACGTGGCCAAGGTTGTTAGCCGAGGTGCCATGTGAGCGGACCATGGTGCTGAGATATGGTGCGATAATATCGGAATTCGAGATAGTTGGATAGAGGACTAGAGTCCTAGATGACATTAAGCTACCTATTTGGATACAGATAGGACTCTTGAGGGAGTTCATCTTAATCTGAATAGTGTGAGTTGTGATAAATGTTATCCTTGTAAAGGATAGAGTCCCATGAAGTAAGATTTCTAGGGAAAGTTGGACACTGATCATTATAAAAGTAAAGTACCCTCATGAGTCTAAGGTATGCTTTATTTGAGATGCTTTTATGCTTTCATTGTTGAAGTTTAAGTACTTGTATTGATATCTGTGAGAGATAAGATTACTGACTTGATCGTCGGAGTGCCCCCGGGTAGACGAATCACCGCGGTATTCTCATATTCTTGTTGGCAGGTGTTCGGGCTCAATCTATTCTATCAATACTCTCCAGATGAGTTCTCTATTTGGTTGTGTGGTCGGAAATCAACACCCACAATCTCTATACCACTATCATTTATATCCCTTCGTATTCTATTTTGTGGGTTTATTTTGGGCCTATAACGATGATCTGAATCATTCATCTCATAAATCTCGAAATAAAAATCTTTTGTGCAAAAAATCAACTTCATTGGATATCGATAAATAGATAAACAAATTACATTTTATTTTATAAAATTAACTATCTAAGTTTAAACTCATAATTGTTGTCCATTCAAAAAAAAAAAAATTATAATTTGTTTATGTCTAGTGATATCTGATAAAATTGAATTTTTCATGACGCATTTTTTACTACTAAGCCTACGAAGTGAACCGTTTGTATCATTATTTTAGACTCTGTATGGGACTCACAAAAAAAAAGTGTGAAGAGATATGGAAAATAATAGTATGTCTATTATAATATCAGTGATGCTAGAGATCTCTAATGAGTAATGATTCATCCCCCATTTTCCCCCCACCCCCTTTGACCCTCTCTCTCTCTCATTGGTTACATTTTCTTTTTCTTTTTCTTTTTTTTCCTACTCCTCCAATCACCACCCGCCACGTGGCAAAGGGGGGTGAGGGGGTGACCCTCAAAAGGGGTCTCAAGCATTATTCGACCTCTAATTTAGAGGTTCTGAACACATCTCTAATGAGGTGAAAAAAAAAAAAAAAAAAAAAACAGACACAACACTAACAGTGGCAGTGGGTGGAATCCACTGCCACATCACTAGTGGCACGTCTAATTACAAGTCCCAAGCATTTTTGTTATAATATACTGCAGTAATAACTCATAAAATAATAAGTGTCCGGATTAGCTAAAGTTGAAGATATTAACTTCACAGTAAAGCTGACCATTATCAAACAAATGTGGACTCACTTTAGTGATCAAAACTGTTCATCTTATACAACTAATTAAGAAAATTATTTACACTAAAAATCAAGTTGATCTAGTATCGATTGTTATACTATTTGATCATTTTTATTCGTAGGGCTTATGTGTTTTTAAGAATGGATTGTCTATATGTAATATAACGTATATGTGAATTGATAATATTATTACTTATATTTTATCAATTCAATTTTTTGCATGTATGCTCTTCTCGGCTTGTCATATTAAATGAATGGTTCATATTATTGACATAGGTACGAATTAGTCTCACAGTACACTAATTTCACCTGCAAAGTTGATATATTCAACTTTAGCAAATCTAAACTCAAAATAATAAGACATCAATAGAGTCATTGAAATATTATTATTTATTAGGATTGGTTGTGTATTTTTTAGAATTTGTGTCAAAATATTTAATACAATTTTTATTTGTAGTTTATAAAATAAAAATATCCAATTAAGCTATTTTGTTAGTCTCCCAACCTTACACATTTCTATTTGAAAGATATTTTTTTTTTAGATAGTCAAAACGCATAAAAGAACAAAAACGACTCAACCAAATGCCTCACTTCTAGAGGAGGATTGGAGGGCTCAAATGACAGATAAAGAATCGCCTTTCAAGAATTATTTGAATTGAAGCAAGCGCTCAATACATTCCACATCCATAGTTGATTTTCTATTTGAAAGATTGAATGATCTTTGCTAAAAACAAATATTGAAATTTGTCAAATATTCATTTACCAATTGACCGAACAAACAAAATTTTTTATTTATCAAAAATTAGGAGAAAATGGTTTAACTTTTGCTTTATACTTAAAATTTTGAATAAATTACAAATACATTCTTTAAAATTTATTTAAAATACGAATTGCCTCTTATAATTTGGAAATTATAAATATACTCTTGTCAAATTTTTATTTAATAAAATTAATTAAAAATATAAAATTTCTAAATGTTCTTCTATACAATGATAAAATTACTTGAATTATTAATTGAAATAAATTTCTAGTATCATTAAAAATTGTTAATTGACTTGATAATGTATTAATAAAATAAGTCATTTGTTATGAAATTAAAACTTCAAAGGGCTGAATATAATTTTCAAAATCATAAAGGACAAATCGTATTTTAAACAGATCCCAGAGAGTATTTTTAATTTACTCAAATAAAAAATTTAGACAAAAAAATTACACCATGCGCCTAATAACTTGAAATTCCACTCCCGCCAAATCCATTACTTTCTTCTTTCAGGTTTTTTTTTTTACTTTTTTTTTCTTTTTTTCTTTTTTCTTTTTGAAACCATAAGACTCGTTTGGTTGTTGGTTTTTTTTAACTAAAAAGTGAAGGGGAAAAAAAATTCAAAATGTCATATTATATATATTAATTATTTTTTTTTTTACAACTACCTATTCAATTAAAGAAATAATTTAAAAAACACTAATTTTTTACACTTCATAAAAAAGTTTAAAAAATTACTAAAAATATAAGTTACCAAACGGGCACTTATGCTTCTCTTGGGTACCAAAAAAAAAAAAACTCAATTTATTAATTTATTTGGATAAAACCACATCTCTATTTTTTTTTATATAATTTATTATAATGAGTAAAAAAATAAGCTTATAAATTATACTCAGCCTTTGTTTGGGAAGTGGGTTGACTTTTTAGTTTTTTGACTTTTTTAATTATTTTAACCTGGGCTAAAAAGTTTGATTTGGAAAAGACTTTTTGGTTTTTTTAACTTTTTTTGTGAGAGAAAAATGTAATGATTATGAGTTGGATGTGATATTTTATTTTTTGTAGTTAAAATAATCTATTTTATCTTTTATAACTAAAATAGCTAAAAAAAAATCAGAAAATGCTCTTTTCAAACGGAACATCAAAACAATTCTAAAGAAAAAGAAAATATAGGACTGGTTCGGTATTTGCAAGCAAGAATGGCGAGTTGATGCGATCGAGTATCAGTAATGACAATTGCAAAGGAAGAGAGCTAAAAACTAGTGTACTAGTGGAATGACCCAACTGGACCTAGTCAGCTTTAGACGTTTTGTTATTCTAGAGAATCCTAAGCAAGAAAATGTAAAGATGTCAATCTGGACGGCGCTGCTGAATTGGAGGCAATTGCTCAAAACGAGTACATATTTACAATTTCAAATGCACACCCTTGAAAGTGTAAATGAGTGTGATTCTAAGCTGTCGTTTACCTAGTTTGGAGTAGGTTGGGCGTGAAAGAGTAAAAAATAAAATAGGTTAAATAAGTTAATAAAATAAAATATTATATTAAAATGATAATAATAAATTTTTTTTTTTATAAAAAGTTAAAAAAATCTTTTCAAGCAGGACTAATTTAGTCAGGCCAAATTAGTCAACAAGTCAGATTAAAAAAATTCTTTTTAAACGAATTTTAATCAGATGAAAAGGTGATTTTTTAATTTTTTAAAAAAATTATATAAAAAATAAAAAAATAATATAATCTCAAAAAATTAAAAAGTCTGAAAACTAATTGTTGTCAACATTGGCCAAAGTTATTAGAAAAAAACTTGAAGTAATAATGATTATCAGAACCGCGTAATGTGGACTCAAGATTTGCTTGCTTGGGGTCCTCACAGCTGTATTATCATGGTAATCACAGAAAAATTGGCCCACTCATTTGACCGGGAAAAAAAGTGCTTTATTAGATTGGAATCTAAAAATAAAGTGAAAGACCTTCATCATTCTCATCACATGGGAATTACCAATTTTCTTTACCTTTTAGTTTTCATTAAAATCGAAGCATGTAGTCAAAGCCATGTCAGTGACTGTGTCTGGTCACTTACATGTTGAGCTGATTTAAAAAAATAATGTTACATATCACTAATTTATTATTATTAATTTCAGCATTAGTGAGATGATAATTAAAAAAAAAATAAAAAATAAAAATCAAGACACAAAACGCATGTGGTAGTGGGTCCACATTATTAGAGCCACCATTAATTAGTGATCTAAAGTATTTTTAATTTAAAAAATTGGCTATTTTTTTTATTTTAATTTTTAATTATTTTAATTTGATTAAAAAACTTATATTCAAGAAATTTGTTGATTATTTTTGATAATTGATTTGATGATTATAAAATAAAAAGTAAAATAATTGTAATTTATATGTGATATTTTATTAATTATTTTAATTTATTATTTTATTGACTATTTTAACGGAAAACAAAAAAAAAAAAAAAAAAAAAAAAAAAAAACCAAAAAACAACTTGCCAAATGATTGAGGATTTCATGTGTATTTGTTATTTGTACACAAAGGGCTTGTTTGATTCATGGGATTAGGGGGGGACTATTTACTGTGCGGATTCTAATCCGCACAGTAAAGCTAATCCGATGTTTGTTTTTTTTTTAGTCCGCCGACTCATGTCCGCCAGATTCTAATCCCCATATGGGGATAAAATAATCCGGGGTGTGGGATAGAATTGGTGGGATTGTTTACTGTTTGGATTAGAGGGGTGAGATGACCATTTTGCCCTCATTTGTTGTGGCACATTTAATTCAAATTTAAATTTAATTATGTATTATATTTAATAAAAAAAATTAATTTAAATGTCTCAATTTAAAAATAAAATAATTTTATTTAACTTTTTATTGATATTTTATTTATTTAATTTTTTGAAATAATTTTTTATGGATATTTTATTGATGTTTTATTTTAAAATTTTGTTTATGTTTTATTTAATTTCATTATTTAAATGTAATAGATGTTTTATTTAATTTCATTTTTTGATTATTATTTTTTTTAAACAAATTTATTTAAAATCTTAATTAAAAAAATAATATATATTTTTATTGATATTTTATTTATTTATTTTTTAAAAATAAATTTATTTAATTGTGTAATTAATAAAATAAAATAATTTTTTATTTAATTTAGTTAAAAATAATTAAAATATTAAAGATATGTTTAATATTGCTATTACTTAGTAAACTATTAAAAAGGGTAAAATAGTCATTTGTTCATTTATCCTATCCAAATTCCAACCAAACGTTGGATTCACTAAAAATAGTCAGGGATTCACGGTCGGACATCTAATCCCATGAAAAAACAAACACAGGATACATATCCAATCCGACCAAATAGTCCGGGGGATTCACAGTCCCAAGACTCCAATCCGATGGATTCTAATCCCCCCTTATCCAGTCCGCCCAATCAAACACACCCAAAGGGTTTTTGTATGGAGACGTTCTAAATAAGCTGTTTATTGATTTATTAGTTTATTTTTAATATATTATCTTTTTATTTTTTTTTTATGTCTTTTTATAATAAGTAAAAAAATTAAAAAGTAAGTTATACCCAACATAATCTAAAATTATACTTTCTCACCCTTTTTTGAAAAATTATTTGGTGCCCTTACGATATCACCTGTCCGTACTCTTATTATTTTGTAAAAAAATGATTTTATTATATTTAAATTATTTTATACTATTATAAAAGGTATTTTTTTTAATTTCAAAAAATTCTATTGAAAAGATTTAAGTATATTGCCTTTTGCATTTATTCGTTAATATTAAAATTAATTAATCTTATTTATTAATAAGAAAAATAAATTAGTAAATAATTTTATATATATAATTTTGTTTCGATTGCTTAAGTTATTTAGTGTTTCTGCCTAAGTCCACTCAAATTTATTCTAATTTTTTAAATTTTACATAGTTCCTCACCGAATTAAAAATTATATTGCCTAATCTTTAAAAAATTCCAGACTTGACTCGAGTTGCTTGGGTGAACTCGCCTGAGTTTACAACTCTAGTAAGGAGGTTGAAAGTTATATGATTGAAATTGTGACAAATTAAAAATTAATACATAAATTGTGATCAAATTGTGAAACTTAAATTATAAGTTTCAATATTTTTTTTTCATGATTTATATGCAAAAATCTAACTATATATTTATATTATTTTATATAAAAATATTTTATTAATTTTTTCATACCCCGTGATTTTAACTAATTTTGATAATGTATATAACTTTAGATAATAAATGACTTATAATAAATTGGTGTTGTTTAATATTGATCTTAGTGGAATTATGAACAAGTGTGATATCAAGAAAACATAAATAAAAGAAAAGAAATCTTAAAGATAATTAAAAAATAATAATAATATGTTAAAAAATGAGAGATTTTTTTTAAAAATACACATAATCGGGCCGAGGTGGGATAGGATTATCCTCTCTTATACTTGACCTGAACCCTATCGAGGCTTTTATTCTCACCTTAAAATCGGATCATACCGTATTGAGAAACTCCCAAACACATTAGAATCGGAGAGGGTATGAACCTGTTGGGTTGACAGTAAAAAGTGATTTTTGATTTTTAATTAAGTTTTTGATTTTTTTTAGACAAATGATTTAGAAAGTTAGTAAAAAGTTACTTTTGATTTTTTTTATTAATATTTGTTTATGATGTCAAATTACAATAAAATGACCAAACTACCCCTATTTAATTTAAAATATTTACAACTTCATTCATGTAGCACATTTTAACTCATGAAAGGTAGAATTGTAATTTTACCAGTGACTAAAAACCAACTTCCCAAATATTTTTGAATACAAAAAAATCAACTTTTAACTTTTACTACAAATCTAAAAAAATAATTAAAAATCAAGTTTCCAAAACACCCATTTGTCATCCCTATTCGTAAGAGTTAAAGACGCAAGCTTAATACTACAAAACTATCAGACTAGTCATTAAAAAGGTTTCATGTGTTGAGATTATTATTTTTTTATTTTTAATTATTTTTTTTTTATTTTTAAAAAAAATAAAATAATTTATTCACACAATTGTACTCACAATAATATTAGCATATTATATGTCAACTTTTAATTTGTTATAAATTCAATCATGTAATATTTAACTTTTCTTATCATGTGCTTTTAAATAAATTATAAAATTTAAATCGTTAGTTATAACATTTTTCATTTTAAATTTAAATTTAGGCTTCAATTGACATGAGCTATCTTGCTTAAATTAACTAATAAAGATAAAACATGTTAATTTAGTTAATAAGTTAAAATGTCACATTTAAATTATAATTATTTAACTTTTTTTTTTTTTTTTTTTTCCATAACTATCAAAATATAACTTTTTTAGCGAGAGTTTGGAGTGTCCTAAATAAGTGTATTTTTTGTCTTTTTGGACTCAAAAGTTGAGGAAAAAATATGGATGTGTGGGTTAACTTTTTGATTTTTTATGAAAAAAAATGTGTATTAAAAAATTATATAAATAAGTGTGTAAGAGAAGATAGTGTAGTAGGCCGTATAGGTTGGCAGTGCAGTCGGCGGGGTAAGTAGATGGAAAAAGATTGCCTCCTTTTCAGGCTTTGATTGAACGGTGTTATTCGGTCCGTGGGGGCCCACCAAGGGTCATGCTTTTCTAATCGAAACCATTCAATGTGTAGAACTCGTCGAGTACTACATCTTATAAAAAATCACATTGATTGGATATCGATAGCTATCTAATCATGTTAGTTTTTTTTGTCAACGGTTAACTACAACACCATCAATTTTTTATACAAAATTGATTTGATCATCTAGTTAGCGATATTCGATAGACGTGATTTTTTACAGGCATATAGTACTAGATGAGTTTTAAATATTAAACGGTTCGGATTATCAAAACGGGATCCATGGTGGACTCCCATTGGCCCAACTTTATCATCAAACTCAGTGAATGTACATATGTTATTATTTTTTTTTCCTTTTCACTGCAGTTGCTTTGACGTCAGTATGTTGATGGGTTCAAAAAGTTGATTTGTATTTTAATATTTATATGTTAATTTTTTAATATATTTTTTTAATGAATAGTGATAACTTTTTAACTTTTTTAATAATTTTTTGACTTTTTTCAAAGTTGCCAAACCAGTCCTAAATTCTAAACAAGTGTGTGAAGCCGATTTGAATCTAAGACACTATTTGATATGAGGGGTTGTTTGGGATATCTTAAATAAGTGCACTTTTTGATTTTTTGGAATAAAAAGTTGAGGAAAAAATATGGTTGTTTGAGTTAACTTTTTGACTTTTTATGAAAAAAATGTGTATAAAAAATGTATATTAAAAAATTATATAAATTAGTGTGTAGGGGAAAATTATGATTGGGAGTTGTACAACCGTACTTTTTGACCTTTGGTGAATAATGATAATTTTTTAACTTTTTGAGTAATTTTTTGACTCTTTGACTTTTTGAACACATGCCAAATTTGAACTAAATCAGTGTTCTTATTTAAATCGCTTTACTTTTTTACTTTATTACAAATATTTTCATAAAAAATTAAAAATATATATATTTAAGTGAACCCAAATAAGCCTAAGGCCTCGTTTGGGAACCCTTTCTTTTAGCCAAAAAGTCAAAAAGTTACTAAATTAGTCAAAGGGTTTGGTTATGGTGTGCAACTTACACCTTACACCTTATACCTTCCACTTACACCTTTTGTGAAAAATTAAACCTTACACTTATACATTTTTTGAGGTTGCACACCATATGCAACCCACTTACACCTTACACTTATACCTTACACTTATACTTACACCTTACACTTACACTTTTTTGTGTAAGTGGCACATGGTGTGCACTTGCACACTTAAGAAAACTCCTTAGTCAAAACGTCAACAACTCATACTAAAAAGTCAAAGATTCTCTTTTCTTTCTACTTTTTGCACATCTTTTTATAAAAAGTTATAAAATTATCCCAAATATATTAATTTTTTTAACTCATATTTTAACAAAATAACCAAAAAAATTATTAAATTAATTTGTTCCAAACGCATCCATTGACCACTTCCCCCCAATCAATAGCTCTATTTTTCAACATTCCATAACCACCTTCCACACCGCAATGCCCATGCGAGCAATGAAGCAGCCACGTGGCGGGAAACCCCTCTTTCTTGTGATCTCTCTCTCATCACCTCCACCACCGTACGCCACCATGAGCCGGTGGTGATCGACACCCTCGTCGGCGACCACCGCCAGTTGAAAACCCATTTGGAGAAGAACTCTCTCTCTCTCTCTCTCTCTCTCTCTCTCTCTCTCTCTCTCATTTTGGCAATAAATCGACAAAATTTTCTGATTTCACATTTGGGTTCCACAATGTACGGCAACTGCTTGTTGAAATGACTGAGTGAATATATTTTGTTTTTCCTTACTATAGTTTTTCCTGCTGGCACTAATTGCATTTTTGACCTTGAGTTTGGCAACAAATAAGCATAATTATTTGGTTTGAAACTGGGTTACACAATGCACTGCAATGTTTTTAGAAATGCCTGATTGATTGCATATAGTTGTTTTGTTTCATTGTGGTATGTGTTGGAAAACCATATAATCTCTCATAATATATGGTGTTTTTGCTTTATGCATGAGTTTCAATCCAATTTCTTACACTAAGCTCATGAGAGGGTGGGTATGTGTTGAAGTTTTCTAAATTCATCTTGGTAAAGGAAATCCAAAGTTTGCAAGGATTAGATATTGATAGCATTAATTGATTGATTGATTTCAATTGAGCATGAGTGTGTATTGTGAATTAACTGCCTATATGTTGTTTTAGAACGGGACATGGAAGGTTTCGTGGCTGGCAAATACAAGTTTTAGTTCAATCTAATATTTAACTTTATTTTTATCAATAATTAGTTAGTCAGTGAATCGAAATTGATATTGCTATATCTTTTATATTAAATTGCAATTTTTTTATATTTTTGTCTTCATAATATTTGCATTAATTTTAATCTGTTTAATCTTACCAAAAAATTAATTAATATAATTATATCAAAATTATGAACCTACTTATAATTGATTTTAAAACTCGTTTAATGTTTGTATTATCAAATCATGTCATATTTATATTTTTGTCAAAAAAAAATTATTAATCTTAAAATTTTAATTTCATATATAATTCAAATTATATTATTATATAACGACGAAAATTCTCACCCTTAAGTGGTAGACAATTTCGAATCATCCAACAACTCTTAAACGACCTCGTGGAGAGCACACCACTTCATATAAATTTTGACAAGCGTCTGAAAACAGTCTTCTTTTTGAGCTCATCTAAAAGAGCCTGGGAGCAATAAAAGCTGGGGAGAGGCTCCCCCAGTTTATTGGGTGGATTTAAGCGTATTATTAGGTTCATGAGATCTATTATAGATTCTATTTTGATAATTTAAACCGTTTAATGTGTAAAATTCGTCAAATGCTTCATGTTTGTAAAAAATAACTTTAATTAGATATCAGTAATCCCTTGATTGGACCACATTTTTGTTAAAAATTTATTTTAAAATTCATATTTACTATTGATAAAAATGTATTCCGTTCAAAGAACTACCGATATTCGATTAACATGATTTTTCGTAGACATGAAGTACTCGATAAATTCTACATATGAACGGTTCAAATTATCAAAACAGGGGTCTCATAATTTCAATAATACTCTCCAACTCACAAAATGAATTGGAAAAAGGCCTCTCCAATTCACAAAATGTAGACATGATGACCATCCATACTTATCTCTTAAAATTTTGAAAATTAGACCCCCCCTCCTATAAAAACCCATGTTGTTTGAGAAAAGAATTTGTTGTTTAGCTTTAAGGATCATCATCATATCGCAAATTAGGAAGCTCAATTTTTGGGACTCTTTGGTCTTCTCAATTTTTGCAGGTTAGCTCTTTCTCTTCTACTTACTTTCCAGTTTGAATTTCTTATCTTCTATGTTTTTTTGTTTAATTTAGAAACTGAATGAAACTATATTGTAATTGCTAGTTCAATTAAATAGAGAGCCTATTTGGACTGAACGATAATAGTTATGCTTATGGGCTCATTATGCTTTTATCTTAATAATTTAAATTGTTCATTTTTTATGATTACATACATTATAATATGATCGGAATTACAATTTCACAAACCAACTGCACTATCTAGTCAATAGATTGGAAGCTGGCCAAATTCTCAATTCCACTATTAAATTGGTGAATGACTATGTTAGAATTGATTGTTAATTTTTTTTGTCAACATAATTAGTTATTAATAAAATTTGAAGATAATGCACCTCGTCGGTAAAGTAAATTGAATAAAATAACATGCTACATTTCTTTTATAGATTTGTCATTATAATTATTTGAAACTTTCTTTTTGTCCTTTTTTTTCACCCAAAAATAAGCCAATAAAATTGATAACCAACCACACATTCCTTATCGTATCATATTAGTGTGCCTGTTTTAAATAGTCAAAAAAGTAAGTTAAAAAAGTTTATTTATGATTGGTTCTGCTTTACGGTACGAGCACAGGCAGGAAATGTGGGTTCGAATATTTTCATAATTTTTTCTTCCTCTATGCTTCTTACTTTATTTTCACTTTGTTTGGTGTAAGTTTACTTTTTTTGGTGTAAGTTTTGGATTAGATAGACTCATGTAAATACCGTTTGGCTTCTTGAATAAAATATTTCTTCCGATCAAAAAAAAAAAAAGGGCTAACGTCCATTGTTTTGTTTTATAATATCCTTATTATTTCAAATGAATTAATTATTCTTATTTTATTATACTTACAAATTTTAACATATAAATGCAGAAGATTCTTGTAATGCAATTTTATGTTTAATAGTATAATTTTTTGACATGACATTGGTCTTTTTAGGATGAACTAACAAATTTAACTTATTATTTATTGGTTTATTTAAATCACATTATTCTTTTACTTTTCTGCACGCTTTTATGTAGTAAGTAAAAAAAAAAATTAACTTATAAATCATACAAAATAACTATAATAAGACAATTTAAATCATACATGAAATTAGTGAGTTCAAATTAATTATTTTTTTACAGGGACATAAAATATGACATAATTTGATAAAATAAGTATTAAATCCGTCAGATTACTGTCGCATTAGTATGATGTAAATTTTTTTAAATTTAAGTGTTGTTTATATATAAGATAAAAAGTGAGATCGAAACATGGATCCTACTTATGTGAATCTTGTACTGTTGTCTCACATTAGCATATAATTCTATAGAGAAATTTTGATTCCTAACATAACTTGCAACAAAATTCATTCATTTATTTACACGTAAAATTTATACCTCAATTGAAAACACTTGCATTTTTTATTTTTACTCTTCATTTTTCAAAATAAATTTCCACTCTCTCCTCCATTCACCCACCACCTTCGCCCAACATCACCACTAACCTTCAACAATGTCAGTTGAGTGCGAGCTTTGAATACCTCTGAATACCTTTCAATGATTAGTCGATCACGACTTGTGACCTTTATGCTGTGTTTGGTTAGGAGATTTGGGGAGAGATTTGAAAATAGAAAGAGAAAAGGTGTGTGAAACTAGGTGAAATATAGATATATTTTATTCACATTTCACCTAACTTTTCCCTTTCTCTTTTCAAATCCCTCTTCAAATCCTCCAACCAAACAAAGCGTTAGTGACACTCTGCGCACTTACCCTAGCAGCCATCTTTGGCCACACCATCATCGACTACCGCATACGTCCACCCTCTACTAATAAGCACTACCTTTACAACTCACCAAACAAGCTCTCTTTTTTCTTTTTCTTTTTTACAAAAATAAATAAATAAATATTTTATTTCATTTTTATATTAAAAAAATAATAAAACTGATAACCTTATTGCACGTTTATTTTTTAATTTTTTTTTTTGGTGCAAACGATATCTTTTCATGTCTGAAAATGTTAAATCTTTTTATTAGCAGCGAACTTGGGCCAACGAATAAGAGGCCCTCATGGTCTAGCTCGTGAGGGTGGCATCGAAGCCATCATCTCCTGGGCTTCCTCTTGGGCTATGCTCTATATAGGTTCATGTTAGAAGTTTATGTGAAGCGAGTTTTTAAAGAGGGTAATATCGGCCCATGGGCCAGGCCTATTGATTTCCATATGAATGCTAAAAATCTACAATTTAGAACCTATAATTCAACTATAACGGCCCTGTTTGGTGTAACTGTTAAAACAGATTATAAATTATAGCTTAACATTATTTATCAAGTACATTTATATGGGATGTTAAAAAAAAAATGTATAGTTATATGGGCAAATTATTATTAGCGGGAGTTGGGTAAAAAAAAAAAAAAGAGTCCGAACATAGTTTTTCTAGTTCACTTTGATTTTTTAATATTAATTTTTTGGACAAATTTCACTTTACCCATGTAGTTTGAGCCATATATAGTTTACCCCCTAACGTTTAAAAATGACCATATAACTTCCACATGATTTGTGAACTGATGTACACCGTTAACATTTTGTCTAATTTAACAGCAAATGCGAAATATGTGGCAAATAAAGGAGGTTAAACGCTCATTTTCAAATTTCAAGAGGGTAAATTGTACATGAACTAAAGCACAGGAAGTTAAAATGTACTTTGCTTTTCAAACAAATGGCAAAAATATAAGGGTATTTTAGTCTTTTTAATTAAATCGTTAATAAGCCTAACGGTGTACTTTAGTCCACAAACCACAAGGGTGTTATATGGTCATTTTTAAACATTATGGGAGATAAACTACACATGACTAAAATCACAGGGGACAAAATAAAATTTGCCTTAATTTTTTTTTATTTGGTGCTGTCTGTGAGAACTCCCTCCAACGTGAGTCCTTTGGCGTTCGGAGCCAATCAACTAGGGACTTACATGGGAGCTCGAAATGGGTTTGTCCCACATCGCTCTAAGAGGCATCCACAATTCATTTAATAAGTTGACTAACTCCTCCTAACTACCATGAGGCATTTTCTAAAGAAGAACAGAACCGTGAGGCTCTAGCCACGGAGGTGATCTTCACTTTCAGTGGATCGTCCAATCTGCCAACCTTTTCCATCTTCTCATCCCATTTTCTCAGATCTATTCGGATTTAGATCTTAAGTGAAGATCGGGCCATAATACCAGACTTACCAAATTTTATTTCCTGTGATAATTCCATCTTCATAATCTACAAAGACTCATTCACTCATAGACAGATGATTGTGTATTGATGATCGTCTACAAAGAAGATAGATCGTAGAATAGTGTGACTTTCAGATCTGAGAGCACAATTTCACAAATCTCTGAGTGAAAGCTTCGATCTACTCTTTCTCTCTCTCTCTCTCTCTCTCTCTCTCTCTCTCTTAGTGACAGTCTCTCAAATTAGTGATTTTTTGTTGTCGTTTAACACATAAGTTCAAACAAATTTGTGATTTTTTGTTATTAATTCAAAAATTGAATAGATAAACTTGATATGCAGATTGATGGAGATGAAATAGTAAACTTGTTAAAGATGATTTAGGGTGGTGGTTGATGTTGTTGTTGATATGTGTCATTGTCGATGATTGCTCTAGATTATTCTTTTTTCTCTTTTTTGTTGTTCTATATATGTTCAAATTATTATTATTATTATATAGTTCTTGTGGTTGTTGTTGTTGAATTTGAATTTTATTTGTACAGATAGTGGTAAGAGAGAGAAAAAGAGAGAATTTGAACAGATAGATTTGCAACAAATACATTGTTTTAATAAATAATTTCAACAGATATATTTTTTGAAAAAGTTATTTGAACAGATCATTCTCTTTTAACAAATGAATTCAACAAATTGAAAATTTTCAACAGATCAGGTGGTAAATTTTGACAGATAGCAAAATTTTAACAGAATAAATTCAATAGATAGAAAGAAAGAGAGAGAGAAAAAAATAAGTGTAAAAATTCAACAGATCGGGTGGTAAATTTCAATAGATAGCAAAATTTTGAATAGATAAGGGGGAAAAATCGAACAGATAGTTAAGAAATTTGAATAGATAGTCAAAAAATTTGAACAGATAGATATACATTTAAATAGATAGCTAACGAAAAGTCAACAGATTAAAAAAAGTTAACAAATAAATTAAGGGGTAAATAGAAAACAAAATGTCCTTCAAAATCAATAAAAAAAACTTCTCACTAAACTATTTTACAATGTTTGAATCTCTCACCAATAAAAAATATTCACTGAATCTAATGCATTATACATTTCTTATTTTAGACTTTTCAATAATTTTCTCATATATATATATATATATATTTGTACAAATACATAAAATTATTTTAAAAATTATATTGCAACATAAACCATGCACGAAAATAATTTTAGTATTGTCGTGATGTGAAATTGATGTTAAATATAAAAATTTTAAAAGAACACTCACTTTCATAATAAAGATAATGATTAAATTAGAAGGAGAAATAATAATTCAAATTTTTATTTTTATTTTATTTAAAGAAATTCAAAATTCAAATTGTGTGTGTCTGCAATTTACATATTTGTAATTTACCCTATTATTTTTAGAATTGAGTTATTTCCGATTCGAATTTGTAATTTTTCATTACAATTTGGGCAAAAAACCTTTTATTAAGGGCAAATTACAAAGACCCCCCCGAGGTTTGGTGAAAATACAGATTCCCCCCTGAGGTATGAGAAATTATATCCCGCCCCCTGAGGGTCAAATTTTCATAACAAATTAGGGAAAATTATGGGGGAATCTGTATGAAAATAAAAACCTCAGGGGGTAATTTGTTATGGAAATATAAACCTCAGGGGGTGGAATGTAATTTCTCAAACCTCAGAGGGAAATCTGTATTTTCACCAAACCTCGAGGGGGGTGTTTGTAATTTGCCCTATTAATAAAATTCAAACTTAATCTTGTGAATTTTTGAAAATTTTCTTTATTTTATTAGTCCTACCTATTTTACATATTTTTATATATTTTTTAAACAGATTTTAATGTATATTTTTGCATGTTTGTCAAGTCTAATAACAACCTTTTGGACGGTTATACATAAACACACAAGGTTTGGCTTATCACCAGTCCACTATTGGATTGAACACTTGTAGTCCGGTCTCATAAGCTTGTCACAAACTTTATTTCAATGAATCAATCCTTTTATTTTTATGGTCTTGTTTGTTTTAAGAGATGGGAGTTTGGATTGCGCTAATAATGTGGTAAGAATCACAATTATCATGTTTGTTTACAAAATGAACGACCGGATTCATAGTCTTAACAAACTATGAAAGATATCGAATAAGCGGACTAGTAGTGGCATATTGAAAAATGAATCCGTTAGTGTACGGGGAGCAAATATTCCGGCGAGCCTGTACTCCTTTCTTCCAAGCTCCGTTTCTGTCCGATCACTTGAAAGCACAACGGCAGTGAGCTACCCGGCGGTGTGTGGTTGGAAAACCCCTCCGACGATCAAGTTAGCACACACCTTGGGATAGAGAGAGAGGGAGGAGAGTGTTTGAGTGTAAGAATTTCCTTACAAAATGTTCGTCTGTCCCCCATATGAGGGGCGTAGACATGCTTATATACCCTCTGCGCCCCATATCCACTCCTAGTCATCTCCTGACACGTGGCCTTGCTATTCCATCTGTCAGCATAAACCTTGCTGAACATCACCTAATCTCAACTGCCAGTCTTCTCTGTTGGAGCTTGGCAGCCGAGCTGCTCCATCCACCGTCGTGCTGTGCTTCATGCCGAGCACTTCACTGGCTAAGCTCAAAGAGAACCGGGCTAGGCGGCATCTCAGCAAAGCCGAGCCCGGGACGTCTCGTGTGGTCGGCCTTCCTGCCGAGCAAACAATTACCTCGGCTGACAGCGCCTTTCCGATCGCCGGTCAACTAACTTGACTGGCTTCACCATAGCCAGAACAAGCAGCTCGGTCCAACCGCTGCCCGGCCCAAGTAATGGCAGCCCAACTCCGGGCGGACCGCAGGTCATCTCGGCCTAATGCTCCATTGACTCTCAACCTACTCGGCCGTTACCTCAGCCCAATTCCCAATCATAAATCTCCCTGTCAATTGCCCCTTAATTCCGTCTGCTGAAGCGTGACTGGGATTACCTATTCTGACCGGGATAGCGCCTCCTCGGTCCTCAGCTTAATCATTGTCAACCGGGCTAGTTGGCATGCCTGTCTTCGGACTCGCCCGGCCGCCTCCTCGGTCAACGCCCCATTCTGACCTTGTTGTCTCTTCGTTTTGCTCGGTCGACGTCTCACCGCTTCGTCTTTTCAACTCCGACGCCATTAATGGGGACACGTGGCGTCCCATTGGTCCTCGAAAGCGACCAACCAAATTCGTCAGAAGAGATTTGAATTTTTGGCGGCCTCGCAACCTCTATATACATGCTCCCCTCATCTTCCTTTCACTTTTACTGACCCACTGCCATTCCAAGCAACCCAGAGCTTTTGTCCATCCTCTGCCGTTCCTGAACTCGAGCTCGAAGGTGAAGAACACACTACCCTAACTTGGTAAGTCCTCAAACTCCCCTTTTATTGTCATTTTCTTTAATATTTCGTACATTAGGGCAGAAAAACGTAGCTTTTAGGATTTGGGCACCAAAAACCATCCTAAACCTTTAAACGTTCATGGTGTTCTTCATTTTTCTGGAAGAACACTGAAGAACTGGGGCGGACCGGGCTCCTGGTCTTCATTTGATCCAAAAAAACCAACCTGACCGAGCAAAAAACATGTTTGTCTCAAACCCAGCAAAAACCGAGATAGCAACAGGACACAGTCGCTCAACCGCTAATATCTCGTCCGCTTAGCGAAGCTCCTTGGTATGCTTAGACAACCGAGGTGGTTTGGCACTCTTGATGACCGAGCTAAAGTCAAGCTCACGTCGCGCGACCGCGCTCACACTCACACTTGCCATCCTTTTCCTGCAGAGTCCAAGGGGACCATTGACCACTTCTGAGGCTCTCAAGACCGAGCAACATCCAATTAGCACAGTGCCAAACCCCTCAGCTGAGATATCCTAGGCCGGCCACAAATGGGAAAATTCCGCTTCCTAGTAGACACTGTGGCTGCGCTGGATACGTTCAGAGAGGAGTACGGCATCCCGGTCGACGTCCATCTCGAACTGGCAGAAGAGAAGACAACACCCTGGGGCAGACTAGACCAATGCCCCTTTACCGTGTTGTCAATCGTAGAAGGAGGCCTCCGCTTCCCGGTCAATCCTCTGATGACCGAATTTCTTCGCCGGACCGGGCTAGCACCTACCCAAGTGTCCACCAACACCTACAGAATAATAAACAACGTGCACGAGCTAAACAACCGGCTAGGCATAAGCTTAGGTTTAGCCGAGATCCTGCGCCAATACACCTTAGGGCACACTGGAGATGGCCTCACCTACTATCTCAAGATTAGGCCAGGCAGAGAAAAAATTGTGACCAGCACACCAGACAAGGATCTACACGATGATGATTTCTTCTGGGTGTTTGGCAATTATGAGACAGTCGCGGTACCGGGCTGGATGATAAGCAAAAACTTTGGCAGCACATGTAAGCCGCGCAAATTAGCTCGGTTAATCTACTTTCTTCATGTTTCTGTAATTAATCATTTTTTTCTTGTTTCTTTTGCAGCAATCCAAGCCTTGCAAGCCAACTATCACTTCCCCAACGTAGAGGCAATCAGGACCGCGCTCTGCTACCGCGACCGAGATTGCAACCAATTGCTCGGCTACACTCCTACGTCTGAGATACTCGCTTCACGGAGTAAAGTTACAGACTTCCTCCGCGCTCCATCACCTCCACCAGATCCAACTTTGCCAGACGTTCCACTCATCCGTTTGACAGAGGAGCAAGAGATGGCCAAGCGAAGCAGAATCAAGAACCTGCTTACCGCCACTTCAGCCAAGATACCGAGCGTAGTCATTCGCTCAACTGCAGCCGGTCAATCTAGCGACGCTTCGGTCGCTCAAAGAACCGGGCAATCTAGCAAGGAACCTACTCCACGCCGGTCTGGCAAAAGAGCTCGCACAGATCCGTCTGCCGAGCTGGTGACCGAGCTTACCACCGAGTAACCAATCGCCACATTAACCCAAGATCGCAAAGGCGTCCACAAATAAACACCGGGGTCAAGACATTCCGGCAACGGCTTCGATCAAGGGCGATAAAGAGCACTTGCTCGCCTTCGATCTCTCCAAAGCACTCCTTCTACCGAGCGGCGTGGTCGGCAGCGACCACGTCCCTGACACTCGGTTGGTAAAGTCATCAGTGAAGTCTATAGCTAGGGTAAGTCAATCTGCCTCTGAAATTTTCACAAGTGTTTGCCCGGTTCCTTCACTAATCAAATTAGCTTTTTGCAGGCCATTCAAAAACAACACCTGGTTATGGAGCGCATACACCGGCGGATGACGTCTGACAGCCAAGTGCAAAGCCTCCAGACCAAGCTTGGCCGAGCAAAGTCCTCCCTGGAGATAACAAACACTGATAACAACCGGTTGCTTGGTCAACTTGACGCAGCCGAGAAAAAGCAGGACGAGCTCCAGGCTGAGCTGGACGCGCTGAAGAAGTCGCGCAAAAAGGACTGCCGAGATGCCAATAACGCCGGTTTCAACGAAGTCGAGGAGAGCTACAAGAAGCAGGTGTTCGCAACTCAAGACATCTACTTCAAAAGTGGCCGAAATCGTCATGAAAGCATCTCGGTCAGGGCTCTGACACCGACGTATTTGCCAATTCGCCTCCGGCCTTCCTACCGGTCTACCTTGTGCCATACGCAAACGACGTCTTCAGCGCGTTGCAAGCTGAGGCCGAGGAAGGCCTTGAGGAAGGAGTGGCCGAGACAGATGCCGAGGTAGATGATGCTGAAGTGCATGAGCAGCCCGGCCATGACGAGCCCGATGCCCAAGACAAAAGCCCAACCATCAACATTGAGGCAAACGAAGACGAGTTCACCAATCTCTCCCCCTTAGTTTAGTTTTCTTTTCTTTTTGTTTGTTTCTTTCTGCGTTTCTGATGTAACCGGGCTCGGTCCCCACCTTTATAAAGTTTTACATCAATGAAAAACTTTAATTTTGTCAAGTGTTTGCACAGTTGTCATCAATTCCATCTTCAGCAAAACATCTCGGTATAAATCACAAATTTGGACGAAACACTTCGTCAACCGGATTATTTAACTCGGTTGAAACACTTAAGCAAAACAAAACAGCAACTTATTCAATCGAAGTAAACCATCTCGGTTGGGAATAACTAAGTTGAACAAATCACCAACTCTTCCAACCGGAGTAAATCATCTCGGTTGGGAATCCTAAGTTAGACAAAATACCAACTCTTCCAACCGGAGTAAATCATCTCGGTTGGGATGACCTAAGTTGGACAAAACACCAACTCTTCCAACCAGAGTAAATCATCTCGGTTGGGAATCCTAAGTTGGACAAAACACCAACTCTTTTAACCAGAGTAAATCATCTCGGTTGGGAATCCTAAGTTAGACAAAACACCAACTCTTCAAGCCGGAGTAAAACATCTCGGTAAGAAATATCTAAGTTGAAGAAAACATCAACTCTTCTAGCCGGAACAAAACATCTCGGCAAGAAATATCTAAGTTGAACAAAACATCAACTCTTCTAACCGTAGTAAAACATTTCGGTTTTTACATTAAAACAACAGTCCAAGTGCTAAAGCAAAATCACTTCTATATATTGACAAAAAGAATTACATTCTGAAGTGCAAGCCAAAAAATTCCTTTGCACAAGAAAAGAAAGCAAAAGCTTAGAAATAATATAGTTTGAGGTTGGCTGCATTCTATGGCCGGGGTATTGCTCTTCCCTCTAGATCCTCCAAGTGGTAAGCCCCCTTGCCCGCCAGACCGATGATCTTGTAGGGTCCTTCCCAATTTGCCCCTAGTTTGCCTTCACCTGGCACCAAGGTGTTGCCCATAACTTTTCTCAAAATCCAATCACCAACTTTGAACGGTCTGGGGTGCACCGTCTTATTGTACTTCTTTGAGAGCTCTTGTTGGTAGGCGGCCACATGGATGAGGGCCTTCTCCCGACGCTCTTCCACTAGGTCCAGCTCCAAGGCAATAGCCTCGGCATTCAGTTCGGGCTCAAAACTCTCGCTTCTTAGGGTGGGCATGCCAACTTCCAAAGGTATGACCGCCTCCATGCCATAAGCCAAAGCAAATGGAGTTTCCCCGGTAGATCGCCGTGGGGTTGTTCGGTATGTCGAAAGGACGCTGGGTAATTCCTCAGTCCATTTTCCCTTTGCCTTCTCCAGCCGTTTCTTCAACCCATCCAGTATAGTCTTGTTCGATGCCTCGGCTTGACCATTAGACTGCGGGTAAACCAGAGTGGAGTTGCAGAATTCAATCTTCAAATCTTCACAAAATCCTCTGAATAGGCGACCGTCAAACTGGGTGCCGTTGTCAGAGATCAAGATCTTGGGGACGCCAAACCACGTGACCACGTTCTGCCAGACAAACCGCTTCACGTCTTTCTCTTTGATTGTTGCCAAGGGCTCAGCTTCAACCCATTTCGTGAAGTAATCTGTGGCCGCAATGAAGAATTTTCGGTTGCCCGGTGCTGTTGGCAGTAGCCCCACTATATCTAGCCCCCACATGGCGAAGGGCCAAGGACTGGTGAGGAGAAGAAGTTCCCTAGCAGGCTGATGGATCTGATGGGCAAATTTCTGGCATTTTTCGTACTTGCGGACGTACTTTTGTGTGTCGGCCTACATGCACGGTCACCAGTATCCCTGCGAAATAACTCGGTAGGCTAAGGACCTGCCCCCTATATGGCTGCCACAAATGCCTTCGTGAATTTCGTACAAGAAGGCCTCTACACTACTCGGGTGCACGCACTTTAGATAAGGACCAGTGAAGGACTTTTTATACAACGCACCAAATGGAGAGAGCCAAAACCGCTCTGACTTCACCCGGACTTTGTGTGCTTCCTTCTTGTCAGTTGGTAGAGTCTGGTCTCTGAGGAACAAGATTAAAGGGTCCCTCTAGGAAGGACCTAGCGCGGCGCAGAGTACATCCGTCTGCCCGGCGTCTTTAATGCTTGGCCGTGGAAGAAAGTCAATTAACAGGGGGTTTGGAGACGTATTATCTACCATCGAAGCGAGGTAGGCCAAATTTCATCACCATTGTTTTCTTCACTACCAATCTGTTGGACTCGATTGCCACTGGCCTTGATGTGTTCCCGACGAGCTTGGTACTTTGCCATTCTGCATCCTTTGCTTAAATTCCGGTGACTTGGTTAACCACAGTGGGAATCATCAGACACCGATGGCTCGGCCTTCATTTGAATAAGCGCTCTTGAGCGGCGGAAGGGCCTCGTGCTCGACGTTGTTAGATCTTTGGGAAGCCAAGCGTGATAGAATGTTAAATGGTTAGGCCATCCGGGGAGATAAGAACGATACCTAGGCCGGCACCGTGACGGTTGGACGCTCCATCAACAAAAAGCTTCCACATTTCCCCCACAAAAAGCTTCCAGCAGTCTGATAGGTCCTGAAAGTTACGAAGGGCAATGGGATCACGGTTTCTTGGCTGTTTGGTTTCAAGTTCTGTGTTAACTGGTTCCACTCAAGCCCCCCTAGGTGATTCGGCACCGGACTTAGCAAGTCGGTTTACAATGCTTAAGTCCGTAGGCGAATCACCAGGTTACTAGATATGCGGCTGCAGTTCGCCGAGTAGTTCCATTACTTCCCCCTCTGACGACGCGGTACCGGACAGAGTGGATGGGACAACAATACCCGACTTCGTCATCGCGTCACCGGTTGGTTGAATTGTACAAGTTGAGGGTACTTCAGTGGGGCGCACAAATTCCGCGTCGGCAACTCCACCCAGTTGTGGTATCTCGGTCAGGCTTGTAATCCCTTCTTCTTCTGCCGCGGCAATATCGACCGGGCATACCGGATGAGTTCCTGGTGAGAATTAGGCAACGAAATTGGCCAAATTTTGGGCCTTTATGGCTGTGCGCGGCTGGAACTTTACATCAAACTGTCCCAATTCGACCGCCCACTTGAGAATTCGGCCTGAAAAGTCCGCCCGTTCAAAAAAGGCCTTAAGGGAAAACTCGGTCAGTACGATGATGGTATGGGCGTAAAAATAATGCGCCAACTTCCTTGAAGCCATCATTAATGCCAACGCAAGCTTTTCCAGCGGTAAGTACCTCGTCTCAGCCGGCAGCAAGGTTTTACTAACATAAAAAATTGGGAGGTGCTTGATTCCTTCAGCGCGGACTAGCACCGCACTGACTGCGTGCTGGGAGACGGCAAGGTAAAGGTAGAGTTCCTCACCCGGCTTCGGTGTAACCAACAGTGGCGGAGAAGACAGATATTCCTTGAACTCGGCCAAAGCTCGGTTACACTTTTTGTCCCATGAGAACTTTGACTTCAATGCTTGAAAGAAAGGGCGGCAGCGATCTGATGACCGGCTTATAAACTGATTAAGCGCGGCGGCCATCCCGGCCAGATGCTGCACGTCCTTAGCCGAGCTGGGCTACTTCAACTCTTGCACGGCTCTGATCTGAGTAGGGTCTACTTCGATGCCTCGGTTCGTGACTAGGAACCCCAAAAATTTTCCGGATCCCACGCCAAAGGCACACTTTGACGCATTCAAGCGTAGCTTGTGCTTCTTTAGAATGGAAAACATCTCGGCTAAGTCGGACAAATGGTTTGCCTCATGTCGGCTTTTTACCACCATATCATCGATGTAAGCCTCCATTGTCCGGCCAAGCAAAGGAGCAAACATTTTGGTCACCATCCTCTGAAAGGTTGCCCCGGCGTTCTTCAAACCAAAAGGCATTACTCGGTAGCAGAAGAGTCCCCTTGGAGTCGTGAAAGAGGTGATCTCTCGGTCAGGCCCATGCATGGCGATCTGATGGTAGCCGCGGTAGACATCCAAGAAACTGAGCCTATTATGTCCAGCCGTCAAGTCCACAAGCTGGTCAATTCGCGGCAAAGGGAAGCTATCTTTGGGACAAACTCGGTTGACTGTCTTGTAGTCGACACAAACTTGCCACTTTCCATTCTTCTTGGGCACCACTACTGTGTTGGAAATCCACCGAGGGTAGTGCACTTCCTGAATTGCTCGTGCCTCAAGCAGGTTCTTCACCTCCTCTACAACTACCTCAGCGTGATGCAGCGCCGATCTCCTTGTTCCTTGGATGATTGGCTTTGCTCCAGGGAAGACGTTGAGGTGATGGCAGATAAAACTTGGATCGAGGCCCGGCATGTCGTAAGGCGACCATGCAAAGACTTCGATGTTGGCCATCAAAAACTCAACCATCTCGGTTCTCTCTTGGGCGGTAAGGCTGGAACCGAGCAGGAAGAACTTATCCGGCCGCTCCATATTGAGTCGCACCTCAACCAGGTCCTCCACAGCTTTGTCCTCTGCCTTAGTGCCCACATCTTCCAGAACTCCTCGGCTTTCCGGTCCTTCTATCATTTGCACAAAGCCTTTGGCAGCCTGGCTGCCGTTTACCGCCACAAAACACTGTTTGGACATGACTTGATCCCTCCAGATCTCCTCGATTGCCCCTATAGCCGAGGGGAATCTCATCACCTGGTGGTAGGTCGACGCTACAGCTTGCATAACGTGAAGCCATCCCCTTCCAAGAATAAGGTTGTAAGTCGAAGGCACTTGTAACACCCAAAACTCCACTTGCTTGACCACGGATCCTGCTTTGATCGGCAGGATAATCTTTCCCAAAGGCCACTCCGGTTGTGAGTTGAAACCAACCAGTGGCGAAGTTGCCGAAGCCAAGTCTGTCTCCCGGAGTTTGAGCTGCTTGAACGCATCATAATACATGATCTCGACCGAGCTTCCCTGATCGATCAAGATCCGTTTGACATCAAATTCCTTGACGCGGAGTGTCACTACTAGGGCATCATTGTGCGGCGTCTGGATACGCTCTAGATCCCTTGAGGTGAAACTAATCACGTCTTTTTCTTCAGTCTTTCCCCTTTTGATGGCAGGCTGTACCGACAAAACTTCCCTCATATGCTCTGCCTTTTTTATCATGCCCCGGAGTTCGCAAACACGCTCCGGTTCCACGATGCCGTGGATGACATTAATAACTCCTTGTGGTGGTGTATCTTGGTCATCCTGTCCCCTGGGATCGACCGGAGCCTGATTCGGCTTTACGCTACCATCAATGTAAAGGTCTAGGTGCCCGGCCGCGACCAGTTCTTTTAAGTGTTGCCTCAAAGGCAAACAATCCTCAGTCCGGTGGCCTCTCTTCCGGTGGAATGTGCAACGATACCGCGGATTGTAGCCCTTCTGTCCATCGCCCAACTTAGCAGGAAACCGGACATACTCCTCGTCTCGGATTTCACTAAATATGCGATAAATTGGAATCTTGAAGACCGTGGTGATGCCTGTCCTTGCCTTCAACCTTCTGTTGGCATCCGCAACATCATCTCGGGTGTAGTCATCCCGGTCGTTCCGACGTCCCCTACCCCGGTTCTTACGATTCGAGCCACGGTCTGATTCCTCTACTCTGTCACTTGAGCGGTTGGACTCTTGCCCAACTGCGTGCACTTTGCCTGCTGTCTTCCTGTCTGTTGCTGCCGGAGTTGTCTTCACGGTAGATGCCGACGCATCATCCTCAACCCGGATGTGCTCATTGATGCGCTGCATGAGCTGGCCCATGGATGTCGGCTGGTGCATGGTGAGCGAGTCCCGCAGTCTATGTCCGACCGGGAGACCACGTTTGTATTGAGTGATTGCAAGGTTGACCGGGCAATCCAAGATCTCGTTGAAGGTCTCCCAATATCTGGAGTTGTACGCCTTCAATGTGTCGCTCGGTTCCATCTTGACACTTAGTAGGTGATCCACTTCCTTCGGTGTTTTGGTGTTGGTTTTGAAGCGCGTCACAAAGGCTTCGGCCAACTGATGCCACCTCTCTATACTCCTCCCAAGTGACCTTTCGAACCACTTCAAACCCAGTTCGCCCAAACTTGACGGGAAGATGAGGCACATAAGAGCGTCATTCCGCCTATGTTCGACCATGACCTGTCGGAAATGACTTACGTACATGTAAAGATCCGTCTTCCCATCGTACAATGTGAACTTTGGCTGGTGGAAGCTCGACGGAAGAGGTGTTGTCTCCATTTCCAGGGAGAAAGGGGTGGCGCTCAACCTTGCCAAGTCGGAATCCACCAAGAGCGGTGCTGCTTGGCGGGGTGGAGGCATTCCGACCTCCTCGCTGGCGTGAACCCCATAGGATAACCGCTGGAACGCTGGTATCCTTTGAGCCTCCCGCCGTCGAGCCCGCTCCTTTAAAACTGCGCATAAATCCTCTGAATGCGCGGAATAAGAGTATCTCGACGTCGTCACCGGACGCGAGGGCTGGTAGGTGCTATCTTGCGCGCTAGACTTCTCTGCATGCACGTCGGAATCACCGACCTTGTAACTTCTGGTAATAGAAATGGACGGAGTATGTTGCTGACTCTGAGTACCTGAACGGCGGGGTTGGGTGCACTCACTGTGGTCTCCCACTCTAGCTACTCCCTTACCTTTGACATGCCGCTTCAGCTCCTCCATCTCTGCCGCCATTCGCCAGATGACGGCGTCCTGGTCCCTCAGCTTGTTTTCCAAGCGCCTGGGGTGTGAGTCTCTCCGCCGCCGATGTCCGTCTGGACTCCGTGAATGACCATGACTCCTTCCGCGCTTATCTCGCGCGTCTCCCGATTGTCCCCCTGGGAATGTCTCCAGGTTTGCTATCGGAATGATGTCGGGATGCCCCTCTCTTCGTCTGCCTGACTTCGGAGTAACTCCGTCGATGGCGGACAACGGAAACTCTTCGTTGTTCGCCATGGTCGGTGGTCAGACGAGCGTGGAAGACAAGGTTTTATCTGCAAGTTTCCCACAGACGGCGCCAATTGTACGGGGAGCAAATATTCCGGCGAGCCCGTACTCCTTTCTTCCAAGCTCCGTTTCTGTTTGATCACCTGAAAACACAACGGCAGTGAGCTACCCGGCGGTGTGTGACCGGAAAACCTCTCCGATGATCAAGTTAGCACACACCTTGGGATAGAGAGAGAGGGAGGAGAGTGTTTGAGTGTAAGAATTTCCTTACAAAATGTTCGTCTGTCCCCGTATGAGGGGCGCAGACATGCTTATATACCCTCTGCGCCCCATATCCACTCCCAGTCATCTCCTGACACGTGGCCTTGCTATTCTATCTGTCAGCGTAAACCTTGCTGAACATCACCTAATCTCAACTGCCAGTCTTCTCTGTTGGAGCTCGGCAATGAAGTGCTTCCATTTACCGTCATTGGCCAGCACTTCACTGGCTAAGCTCAAGGAGAACCGGGCTAGGCGACATCTCGGCAAAGCCGAGCCTGGGACGTCTCGTGTGGTCGGCCTTCCTGCCGAGCAAACAATTACCTCGGCTGACAGCGCCTTTCCGGTCGCCGGTCAACTAACTTGACTGGCTTCACCATCGCCAAAACAAGCAGCTCGGTCCAACCCGCCTGCCCAAGTAATGGCGATTAACTCCGGGCGGACCGCAGGTCATCTCGGCCTAATGCTCCATTGACTCTCAACCTGTTCGGCCGTTACCTCGGCCCAATTCCCAATCATAAATCTCCCTCTCAGTTAGGATTATGAGATAATTGACTATTAGGTTTGGATTCTTTTAAGTTTGCTATTTCTACTTGAGATTGTGTTTTGGCATGGTAGGCCTATTTTTGAGCCGATTTCAGTGATCTAAACCGTTTACTTTTTAATTCTTATTGAGTAGAATATTCATATAAAAAATTAAGATGATCGAATATAAATATTTATATGTTTGTATTACAAAAAATTGATGATCACTCTTGAAATTATAATTGTGATTAAAACATATAGTTATCGATGTGATTAAAGATAAATGCAATTTAAACATATAATTATCTATATCCGATCATTTTAATTTTTTGTATGAATATTCTACTCGATGAGTTGTAAAAAGTGAATGATTTGAATCATCGAAATCAGTTCTAAAATGGGCTTACCAAACCAAAATTCTTTTTCAAGTGGATGACCAACTTGAAAAAATCCAATCCCTTGACTACTTTACTTATCGAATGACAAAACAAACACGAATTCTTATTAGTCCGGTCATCATCAAGTAAACACAATTCTTATCCTTTCACTCAACGCCACTACACTAATAATCTCTTCACTAACAATTTCCATACAACAGTCTCACCCAATCTAACTCGAAAAACAAATAGACCCTATAGGAATAGGTTGGTTACCCATAAAATTAAAAAATAAAAAATAAAAATTAGATCATTTAGATAATCATAGCCACATATTTCATCAAATATATCATCAAAAAAAATAAAATAAAATAACGATATTTGTTCAAAATCATAATTACATATTTTTTGAAAATAAATATAATGAAACTATATGAGTACGATTAAATCGTTGTTGCATAATTTTTTTTAAATATAAATGTAATATAATCATATAATTACGATTATCTAATTGATTCAATTTCTTTTATGAAACACGTCAAAATTTTGGAGTAAGCCCACAAAGTCATGTGATTACGATTATCTAATTAATTCAAATTTTTTTTTTCATGAAACATATCAAATTTTTAGAGTAAGCCCATGGTGAGTCCACTTGTCCAATCAACTCCGGTCCACCCCATATATAGACTGAAGGCAAGCCTTGCCGAAATACTTATCCTTTTGGTCACTAATCTTTGTTCTTGTTTTAGTTCAAGTTCCGCTATTTCCTTTGTACTCCATATGGATTGAGTGGACGGAGGGAGAATGAAGGAAAAAGCTAGTTAAGAGAGTGTGAAAGGAAGGAAGGAGAAGGCAAGGGAGGAGAGGTATCGTCCCACTTGTTTGGTTAGTTAATATTTAATTAGGTCTTACAAAAGATTATTAAGAAATATTTCACTTTCTTTTTTGTTTTATTTCCAATTTTGAAGGGGAAAAGAAGTGTATAAAATATTTGTATTCTCTCAACCTCACAACTTTCCATATATTTCTATTCTATCCCTTAAAAGTAAATTAAACATAATTTTTTTTTTTATCGACAAAAATAAATTTATTGATATAAATCAAAGTTCAAGAAGTACAAATAGATTATATCAAATAAGAAAGCAAAGCAAAACTAGCATCATTCTTGAAAAACATATCCAACTAGGTTGACAATAATGTTAAGTAGCTCTACCCTTCCAAATCCTTCACTTCCTCACCTAAATTACCAATCCATAAACGTGCCCTTATGAGTATATATGTAGCCTCTTTGTTCAGAAGTCTTTAGATTTGGTAGGAAATGGTAGTTATATGGATAAGAGCAGTCTAACTTGTAAATCATGTTTGTTAAAAAATTATTTGATATTTCTAGAGCAATACTCTATTCCATTTACAAATTCACACCTAATCAATTATCTCCTAAAACTCTAACATAAAAGTAGTAGATCACTACTTTGAAGCACCATCTATATTTGCTCTAAGAGTATTGAATAATTTCTCTATATTTGTTTAAACGAATTGAAGTAGATGTTGTTTTGGAAATTAACTATTTTAGTTGATTTTTTATGAAAAAAAGTGCAAAAAAGTAAATAGTAAAATTAATTTTTTAGTAGTAACTTTTTGACTATTTTAGTCGCCGTTTGCCACTGACTTTTTTAGTTAGGTTTTTTGAGTTTAGACTTTTTTAGCTTGGAACTAAAAAATTCGTTTGATTTGACTTTTTTGACTTTTGTCAAGAAAAAAAAATGAAATGATTATGGTTTGAATATGACATTTTATCTTACTGACTTATTTAGCCTATTTTAAATTTTGTGCTTTTTTAGCCCAACTAAATTAGCTAAACGAAGGCTTAGTATATTGCCAAACTTGCCCAACATTTTAAGGGAGGTTAATTTGGAGATTATCAATTCTTTTAGATTGTGTATTTTATCTTATATTTGAATTTACCCAAGATTACAAGGATTAACAAAATTCTACCACTTTTGTATTTTAGCAAATTAATCCAAACTTCTCCTCAATCTCCTATCTCACCCTTCCTATATGGAAGATAACGCATGTCCATGTGGATTAGAAGTCCAGACTCATTATGTTTGATTGAATTAAGTAACTTATTAAATTAATATCTAATCCCAAAGTCATCCCCCAAACAAACAATGCCTAAATGACAGGGTGCTTATGCAACCCTATAGCTAAAATAGTGTATTCTTGTTGTCTTTTAACAAATATTTTTTAATTCCATTGCTTACAAATAAAAAATAAAAAATAAAAAATTTCCCTCCAATGTTTAGGCAACTGACTTAAAAATCGGATGCCTTTTGGAAAAATGAAGCCACCTGATATATTGATTTTTGCACTGTTTTGTTTGCAGGCTTCTCTCAAGAACACAAAACATGAATTAAAGAAGAGTTCTAAACTCAGAATTGGATCGCATGAAATTAACAATCAGTGAATCTCACATTCTAAACAACTGATTTTAAAACTATGCAGAGTCTTCTGACAAATTTATGACTTAATTGGCCACGCGCCTTGTCCTCGCCAATATAATTTAATAAATGTGTCCTTATCACCAACAAACACACAAATTCTTAGACATGATACTGTGCACACCCGTCGATGGATTTATAAACAATTTTTCTTATTTATTTTTTTAACTAGGTTGACTCTAAAATAGTTTAAAAAAAAAAAAAAGACACTATCATAGATAAGAGTGGGCATTGAACTATTGGCTTGCCCAACCCGTCCAACCCAACTCTATTTTTTTGGGACTTGAAAAGGCCTAGTTTGGCCCCGTAAGGCTAGGGTGACCCAAATTTTAGGCCCATTTAATAAATGGGCTGAATGTATTCAAATGTATAGCCCTTCTCAGCCCGAAAATAATATATTTAATATTTTATTATATTATTATATATTTATATAATATGTTAAACAATATATAAGTCACTCTACTTCAACCCATGTATCCAAAACAGCTTTACAAATCATTTATGAAATATTTTGTATCAAGTGAGACCACTTTGTGATATGCCACTGCCTACTGAAGAAATGATACTACAAACTTTTAACACACCTCAAAAAATCAACTTCCAAAATTTTGGTACTTGCATAACAACATAGAACAAGTAAAGCTTATTCATCACAAAATTATTAAGAATTTCAAGCAAGCATTGCATGACATACATCGAAACTGGCATGAGCAGTTCTGGAAATGCAAGGCAGTTGTACCAAATCTTGGTTGCTAGTTGCATCTCAAGCCCTTTTTTTCCTACCCAATACAGGGACTCCGGCGTTCATTTTAGTCTGGTGAGAGCATGGTAACAAGCCGCGCAGAATAGCTAAGATTGCAAAACCCAGGAAAGGTAAGTACATCATCATCAACACCTTTGTGATTCTTGAAGACAAGATCAGCTCCGCTAATACAGCAACCTGAAGCATGAACAAAATCAAGGAGAGATTCAAACACCAATTTCAGACTCTAATGTTAGCTAAATCTCCTTTATTAATCATTATTACATTCATCCATGTCCTATAATTTGCAAAAAAAAAATGAACCTTAAGCAAGATTTGATTGTAACCGAACACATTGGGAATCAGAACAGGATCATAATCAGTAATCCTTAATCACCAGAAACTGAGCTGCATTAGTGGCTTATCCATTTTTTAAATTTATGCAAAACCATAACCACAATGCACTCATTGGTAGGAGTTTGGACCTGCTGAAATGCAAGATTATGATATCTTTCTTCCTTGTTCAAAGCCACAGTAAAATAATATAAATCATATAGTATATACATTTGAGCTTAGAATTCAAAGAAATGGCTAGCCATAAATCTGCCTTCGCCAATTATTACATGCAAGTCATTGGAATTTAACAGAGATAAATGCATTTTCACATCTTCATAATTGAAACAGCTAGGGAAAGAGTGGTTTCTGCTTAAAAGTCTTGACTATATTACACTTGCATATATAATCACTAAAATTATATACTAAATTCACTTTCATGATCAAGACATAAAGAAATCATACAAAAACTAAAAAACATCAAATAAAATCTCAAGTTATCATATCAAATAAAAACTAAACCAACAACAAGAACATACCAGTAAAATATTACTCTTCTGGCACTTTTACAAGCAAAATTATTTAATTCAACTTACATAATCTATAATGCCCCTTTAATTCAGATTAGATCGTGAATTTAGATTTATTGGACTATCCTTGTTTTTTAGCCTAGTAATAGTATAAGATTTTAAATTATTGTATTTCATTCTAGGATACCACCAAATTGATGTATTTAAGCGCTGAACCAATAAGATCATAAAGTGAAAAAATCTAAACACATTTTAATCTCTCTTTCATTTTTTACAAAATCCAAACATCTTCTTCGCCAATTCTATCTTGTGAAATTTGTGAATTAATTTTTTTTTTTTTTTTTGAAGTCAAATGCTATCCTTCATACTATGCCAAAGCAATACGACTAAAATGAGAGTGAAATCCACCTCTTGAATTGCAATCCAATAAATTATACAAAATTTTCCCGAGAACCAAGCAAAGAAATGAAAAGAAAAAGAAAAAAAGGAAAATACCATTCCAGTGAAAACAGAGACTCCATAGACTAGGCAAGTAGAATTGAACCAGGGCTTCCCTCCCACAAGAATAGCATAAAGATTTGCAATGGCAAGTGGCCACTGGAAGAGAAGCTCTAGCCACATAAGCCCAACAAAGAAAGAAGGCTTTTCAATGAGCAAGTAATCACCGTACTCGCTTGTGAACCAGAGATTGAGGTCAACGAGGAAGTTTGGGAAGAACTTAGAAGGAAAGCACACTTGTGCATCGAAAGCTGGAGCTGCTAAAACCACCACCAAGAAGAAGAATAACAGAACTGCATCTATTAGCTTAATCAAAAACCCCATCTCTCTCTCTCTCTCTCTGGTTTTTGATGTGAAGATCAAGTTTATTGTTATGTTATAGAAGGAAGAGGGGATCTTGCTCTTTGAAAGTTCAACAGAGTTCTTTATGTCAGAGCATCCCATTGGATCCCTTATCTTTAATTTGGGTAAATTGTAAATGAGAAATGTTTTTTAGCACTAAAAATTTTAGCACTAATGCCTCTAAATTTTTAATTTTGGTAATTCTATTTTTTTTTTTCTTTGCCTTGTGTTTTTTTTTTTTTTTTTTTTTGTTTTTTTTGGATTTTCGGGGCATTAGTGCCCCCAAATTCGGAGCACCAATCAAGTTTGATTATAAATACACTTCGACAGTGCTATGTAGCTCGAATATCATGGCTCGAATGACTCAAAAATAATCTCTTACCGGTAAGAGATTATTTTCGAGCCATTCGTGTCACACTTTTTCGAGCTACGAGGAATTTCCCAATACACTTTTAGATTTATTTAAAATATAAATTATTTTTTGTGATTTAAAAAATTACAGCTATCTTTTTATTAGGATTTTTTTATTTAACAAAATTAATTAAAAAATAAAATTCATAATTACTGTAATATACAATAATAAAATTACTTAAATTATTAATTGAAACATATTTTTAATATCATTAAAAACTGTTAATTAAATTAATAATTTATTAATTAAAGGAGCGATTTATTATAAAATTAGAAATGTCAGGAGATAAAATATAATTTTTAAAATTATAAAGAGCAATTCGTATTTTAATCAAAACTCAAAAGATATATTTGTAATCTACCCCTTTATTTTTTAGCTATTTTAAGGGTTTTCTCATAAACTCAATCCCATCAATTTCTATAAACTAGCTCCTATTATAAGTTGAGTCACCGTTGCTCTAGAGAGTTACTGTTCACCCCTAAAAAATAAAAAAATTACTCTTTATTCAACCATCATCATTGAGCTCGAGCACTTTCATTCCAAAAATATAACATACAAAATAATTAAAAATAATATTTTAATAAAAAAAAAAAAAAGTGTCTGTTAAAGAAAGTAAATGAAAAAGTTATTCTTAAAATAAAAAATAAATTTTTTAATAATATTTTAAGTTAATATATAGTAAAATAAATACAATGTACTTGTTTTTTTTAGATAGGCATAAAATGTACTTGTTTACTATTTAATTCTATAATGAAAAAGAATATAGCTTGGTAGCGTGAATCCCTTCCCCCCTAATCCCCCGAAAGCCCAAAACGACGTCGTTTTGGGCTTTCGTTTTTTTTTTCCTCCATTGTCAAGTCTGCAACAGCTCGGAGGGAGAGGGAGAGGGAGAGAAAGAGAGAAGAAGAGGGTCATGACGCCTCAAATCGCTGTCAAGAAGACCACCGCCGTTGCCTCCGGCCCCGCCTCCGCCACCTCCCACTGGTATGGCCCCCTCCAATCCCTCCTTCCTCTTCCCCCTCCTCCTCCTCCTCCTCCCTCCTCCCTCCTCCCTCCTGCTTCTTCTCCGTTCTTCGATCTGCAAAAAAAAAAAAATTCAAACGACGTCAAACGACGTCGTTTTTTATTCGGGGGATTAGGGGTGGAAGGGATTCGAGCGACGTAGCACGGTTGAATGAAAAATATATATATTTTATAAATAAGGAGAAATTCTAGTATATGCATTTTTAATTTTTTTTTAGTTATGATCAATTTTTTTTTCTTTAATTATTATTTATGAGATTTTTTATTATGCTTCATGTGTTGTTTAGTTATTATTTCTTTTTCTTTTTTTTTATAGTTATGACTCAAAAAGTATAAAATTATGTCATTTTATTATTTAATTATAAGGTACATACAGTATACATTATTTGAAATGTGTGTACCATAATCTTTCCCATATATAGGAGACATTTATTTATAAATTCATCTTCACTTATTTATGTTTTACTTAGGGCTGGTTTGGAGTGTCCTAAAAAAGTGCACTTTTTGTCTTTTTGGACTAAAAAAGACAAAAAAAATATGGAGGTTTGGGTTAACTTTTTGACTTTTTGTGGAAAAATGTGTATTAAAAAATTGTATAAAAAAAGTATGTAAGAGATGATTAGAGAGGAGTGGGCCCCAGCCGTACAACCGGCTGAGTGAATTTGAGTTGAAAATTATTGGCTAATTTTTGTACAAAGCATTGGACGGTTTTGTTTGACCCGTGGGGGTCATCACAGGTCCCATTTTAATAATCTGAACCGTTCAATGTGTGTAACTCGTTGAACACTATATACCTATAAAAAATCACGTTAATCGGATATCGATAGCTATCTGATCAGATTTATTTATTTTTCAATCATTAATTATAACACCATCCATTTGTTGTACATAACTGATTTGATCATATAGTTATCGATATCCGATCAATGTGATTTTTTGCAGACATATAGTACTCGACGATTTCTACACATTAAACGGTTCAGATTATCAAAACGGGACCCATGATGGCCCCTATGGAACGAACAACGGTGTGTGTAAAAATCACACCCAATCATTTCTTTTGGAGCCACTGCCCCACACAGCAGCTGAACACCCAATCAATTCGGTGTGTCCTTTTTTTGAAAAAAAATAAATTTTTTTTTTAGGTGAATAGTGATATCTTTTTGGATTTTGGAGTAACTTTTTGACTTTTTAGCTTATATAGGATAAGCCAAACTAGCCCTTAATCTAAATTATTTTCTTATATTCTAATAAATTATATGGGTGATATAGTTCTAAAAGGGCTGGCTTCTCTCCAGTTTGCGATTGGACTGGAGGGTGTTGTTGGGCCCATAAGGCCTACCACGGGTCTCGTTTTGATAATTTGAACCATAGAATGTGTAGAACTCATTGAATACTATATGCTTGTAAAAAATCATGTTAATCAGATATTGATAGCTATGTGATCAAATCAATTTTGTAAATAAAAAAAAAAGACGATGAAAAAATAAACAGTTAGCAGAAATCTAATCTAATGAGATAACTATCGATATCCGATCAACGTGATTTTTTATAGGTATATAATACTCGACGAATTCTACACATTGAACGATTTGGATTTTTGAAACGAGACTTGTGATCGGCCCCTATGGGTCTAATAGTATCCTCTAGTTTGATCACGAACCGGAGGAAAGCCCAGCCCTATCAAAATACCTTTAATAATAATAGGGTGAAGTGCACATTAATGTTCACATTGATAGTATGAATGTTCTGTGATGTGAACATTCACACTATTAAATATGAATGTTTATATCACCAAATTGCTAAAAGTTCAAAAAAATATTTGTAAAGATAAAATTATTTATAAAATACCTTAAATATGAGAATTATGATTTTATAGATAAAATGTCTAAATAATAGGATTTATTAAAATACAATAATATATCATGGACTAATTAAAATACGAAAGAATATTTCCTAATAAATTTTCTTTTGGGACATTTACATACAAGTCTTAATTTATAGCTTATATTCTATTAAATCCTAACTAAGATTTTTTGATCTTCAAGTCCCATTAAATTTTTAATAGTTGAAATTGCCCTTCAAACAATAATTATTCACCTTAAAACAATAATTGTTTATCATTTATGATTATCTACAAAGGGTCTGTTTGGGAAGACTACTTGGACTAAAATAGTCATATAAGACAAAATAGGCTATTTTAGCTAAATAAGATAAAATGTCATATCTAACCCATAATTATTTCATTTTTTCTCTTACAAAAGTCAAAAAAATCAAAAAGCCTATCCCAAGCAAGGCTTTTTAGCCCTAGGCTAAAATAGCCAAAAACCCAACTCATATCCCAAACAAAGGTGAAGAAACGTGATACTTTGACATTTATTTTGATTTTCAAAACTTTAAAACATCAACTTTTAAATTGAAAAAACTTAAAAAAAATTACGTGCAAAAAAAAAAAAATCAAAAAATTTAAAAAATTGAATTATTTTTTTGTGCAAAATTGAAATTTTTGTGTCTATAAAGAAGCATGATGATGGAACATTGATGTTGAAAAGAAAAATTAAAATGAAAAAATTGATAACGTTCTTAGTTTTATTGGATAGTTGAATCAAACCAATAAGTAGAAGGACAAAAACGTTTAATCTCATACTCTGTTTTTTTTTTATCAGTTAATGAACCAATTATCTAGAACATTACTATGTAAATTTGATAATATTCTTAGTTTTAAAAATTGAGAAAACTGATAATATTATCAGTTTTACTAAATAGAATTTATTGGTTCAAAAAATCTTACATAAGACTTAAATTACCATAACATTTGTAAATAAAATTTTTAAGTAATTAACTATTTTCTTTTCTTTTATAATATCCCAAAAATACTTAATCCATTAACTTACATGACCCAAATCAGCAATATTTCTTTACAACACTTAATTAAAAAAATGCTAAATAAAAATATTATTTGTAAATCCTGATAAAAGTAAAATAAAGGTCTCATTGGACAATATTACTTTTTAGTTTAAAAATTAAAAAGTCACTAAAAAAATTAAAAAGTCAACAATTTATATTAAAAAGTCAAATATTCACTTTTTTCTTTACTTTTTGCACATTTTTTTTTTTATAAAAAACTAAAAAGTCATCCCAAATATAGTAATTACTTTTACTTTATATTTTAGTCAAAAAATCAAAATATTACTAAAATAACCTATTCCGAAACGAGGCCAAAGAGTCTTCTTAAATTATACTCCCTCCGTCCCAAAATATTAGTCCCTTATTCCATTTTTCACTGTCCCAAAATATTAATTCCTCTTCAAAAATCAAGTACAAAAATAATATAAATTTCCTATTTTGTCCTTCTTTTAAATTAATAAACAATATAAAAAGTACAATTATGACATTGATATTCCCAAAAAATATACTATCAAAAGGATAATTTTGAAAAATCAACTTTTTTCAAATGCAATAATTGTACTACCAAAAAAAGTTAGATTCCCCAAAAGGGACCATTATTTTGGGACGGAGGGAGTAATAATATACCAGACTAGGGGTTGTTTGAGATATCCTAAATAAGTGTACTTTTTGACTTTTTGGACTAAAAAGTTGAGGAAAAAAATATGGTTGTTTGGGTTAACTTTTTAACTTTTTATGAAAAAATATGTATTAAAAAAATTGTATAAATTAGTGTGTAGAGAAAAATTAAGATTGTGAGTTGTGTAGCCGTACTTTTTGACTTTTAGTTAATAATAATATCTTTCTAACTTTTTGAGTAACTTTTTAATTTTTTGACTTTTCTATCACATCCCAAACTTGGCCTTAATATACCGTTTTAAAACTCTTTTTTTACGACAATGCTATGTAACTCAAATTTTGTGGTTTAAAAGTGGCTTAAATAGCCAAAACGACGTCGTTTTGAGTACAGAACAATATAAAAATGGCTAAAACAACATCATTTTGACCATTTAAATTACTTTTGAGCCACAAAATTTAAATTACGAGACATTTTTCTTTTTTTACTCATATAAAATTTTAACAGTAACAAATATTACTTGACACATGTTTCGCGTGGTCAGGGTCTGGCTTTATTTTATACCAATAGAAAAGGAAATAAGATAGTTGAAGAGAGATGAGTGCAAGTACATTAAACAAATAAACAAATAAATGATTTTATTTAGGATAATTTACAGTGACCCACCTAAAATTTTATAAAATTGTAAAAACCTATCTTGAAATTTTGGAAATAACAAAAACCTTCAGTGTTATCAAACTAAAACGGTTAACATAATATATATATATTTTTTAAAATTTTAACCTTGATTTTTTCTTTTCTTATTCTAAAAATAATAATATTACAAATTTAAATTTAACTATTTAGAAATTATTCAGAATCATCATCTTGTAGTTTAAATTTATTCTACATGTGGACTCTACATCACACAAATTTGATTTCAATCATACAATCTCTTTTGAGATAAATTCGGGATAGTTTAGGTGGGGTTCATCACATTTTTCTTCTAAAAATATTAACTCCACATCTCATTTTCCTCGCCTAGAACTTTGACAAACAACACCTCTTCAATTTTGTTCTAAATTCCTTTTTGGCAAATTACTCGCAAGTCCCCTTTGAAAGAGTTGTACTCTGTTAAATCCCAAAATCTTTTGGGTAGACCCAAAGGTCCTACACCTTCCTTTTTCTCTTTATCTCTCTTTATGATATTTGACGATCGATGACCATGCCTTCTTCTCTTTCTCTTTCTGATATATAGTCACTGACGACCATCATCAATTGAAGTTCACTGGCAACTATCAACTACCGACTCTTTACTTCGCTCTCACCGACGGTGAAGGAGATGAGTTTCTAGCGAAGAAGATAAGTAGATCTACTCAAATCTAATGTAAATCTACATCAGATCTGGCTAGATCTAAACAAAAAATAATTGTCGGAGTATAATCCTCTCTCTACATATGTCTCTCTCTTTCGATCACTTTTTTTTTTTGGCAACATACTTCTCTTTTTCTATTTTAATAGAGAAAATTTTTAAGTTCTAAACAAGTTGTTTTCAAGTTTTAATTACAGGCAAAAAAAATATACTTTGAAATTGTAACAATTTTATCGTTTTGAAATTTGTTTTTCAATTTGATCAATATTGGAGTTTATTTATTTAAACCCTACAAAAATTGAAAAATAACGCATGTTTAGTGCTTATTTCACAAATCTAGAACCAGATTGAGATGCGTGAACAACCCAACAAATCCAATCAAGAGTTTGAAATTTAAGTTAACCAAGTTGTCTTAAAGACATAACCTTTATGGTATTCAACCATATTGCTTTGCATATCTTAACACGGTTGACATGACATTCATGTAAAACAAAGTTTTGTTATTATTTCCCTTGCTGATTTGTTGCTTCTTGCAGGACTAATTTGATGAAACTCTGATCCAACTACAATGATGCCTTCGTTGAAAAGCATGGTGTAGCATTGGGGCTTATGTTTGGATTTGTGAATATATAGGAGTAAGTCTATGGCTTAATATTGCTATTATTGAACATGTTCACAGATGTGCTCTAACATGTATGCTCATGCATCTGCCACATGCGCATGAGCATTTATGTGTGTTTTCTGTGTTTATAATTCAATTTGAAGATATTTATGAATTCTTTTTTAAATTTTAAGCTGCTATTAGTGGTCTCCAAAATCAACCTATTATCAATGTTGTAATTGATGGGATGGTATCATATATAGAGACCATATAGATATTAGTATAGCTGTTGGTACTCCAAAGGTTTGTGAAATTTCCTTTGATATGGTATCTTTCTGTTTGAAGTGACACAATATTGAACGTGAAAAACCATCTCTTGAAAAATTAATCCTAAAAGGATACTGGGCTTGTCCTAACACTACAAGAAAAACGACTTTTGGCGACTAAATTTTTAGTCGCCAAAAGTCTATTTTTAGTCGCCGAAAGTCCAAATTTGACCTTCCCCGACTAAAAAAATTAGTCGCCACATTCGTCGCCTATTTGTGGTCGGCGGAGGGAATTGGCGACTAAACCTTTTTTAGTCGCCAAAAATAGGTTTTTCCCGACTAATAAATTAGTCGCCAATAGGGTTTTTCACTTTGGAAAGTAATACATTTACCGACTAAACTTTAGTCGCCAATAGGTACTCAAACGCCGACTAAACGGCTTAGTCGCCAAAAGCACGACTTTTGGCGACTAATATTTTAGTCGCCAAAGGTGTTATTCCGAAAAAAAAAAAACTCCACTTTTTTGCTTCTCCTGAGTTTCGAACCGCGCCCAGCTAGCCCACATGCGCGCCCTTTTTGCAACACACTCCCTCCACTTTGCCACTTCAATATCACATGAATATATTTGCAATATAAATTATTTATATAATATATTTTCGGTATTAATACAAACCAATAAATATAAATATAATTAATTTAATTAAATATAAGTTATGTAAAAAAAAAAGTATTTATAAAAAAAAAATTTGGGCCACTTTTGGCGACTAACTAATGAATTTAGTCGCCAATTCTATCATTTTTGGGCTACTAATAATTTTTTGGTCAGTAAAAAAACAAGTTTAAATTAAAAATAGTGGTTTCCGCGACTAAATCTATTTTTAGTCGCCAAAAATGTGTCCTTTTGGCTACTAAACTCAATTTTAGTCGCCAATTCACTATTTTTAGCTACTAATTTTTTTTTGTAGCCAAAAACCTTCCTTTTCAGCGACTAAATGTTATTTTAGTCGGAAAAACAACTAGAATCAGCGACTAAAATGATTTTTAGTCGCCAAAAGCATCACATTTACCTACTAAATTATTTTAGTCGCCAAAACTGTCACTTTTTGCTACCAAAAAACCTGTAGTCGCTAAAACTGCAACATTCGGCGACTAAAAAAACAGTCTAGTCGCTAAAACTGATGTATTCGGCGACTAATTCATTTTAGTCGGGAAAAGTGTGATTTTTGGCGACCAAAACCAGTTTAGTCGCCATATGTTCCACTTTCAGCGACGAATTTCTAAACTTTAGTCGGCAATGATGATTTTTCTTGTAGTGTAAATCGCCCTTTTATTTTAAGGGTTTATAATTTGTACCAATGAATCCAACCTAGAAGAAAATCTGAGATGTTCTAATACTCATTAACCCATGCATTAAAAAAAAAAAACATTAGGCCTATAGAATCACATGCATTCAATGGTCAACATCCTGTTTTAAGTTACCCACACAGGTCATTAGCACCGTTGCCACCAGTCCAATTCTTGAATTTTTTTAATTTTTTTTTTATTAGCGACCCCTTCTTGAACTTGAAAACCTAAAATTCACAACCAAAAAAAAAAAAAAAAAAAAAAACCCACAAATCAAACAAATTACAATCTAACTTACCATACCTTAAACAAAATTAAACCCCAACTTTCAATTCAAACCACACAATCAGAAGTATAAACACACATCAAGAACTAAACATTGTGATCAATCAAGAAGAAGATACAAACAAATTATTATGTGCATGAGCTGATTTGAGTACATTTAAGTAGAATGCAATGACCACTTACCAGTGCATATGCCTGCTGTTGGGCAATAACAGCATTTCCTAGAATGGCTGAATTGATTAGTTCAGCAATTGAACCACAAAATACAGCACCCACAACAGCACCAGTCATCAAATTTGGTGCATACAACCCACCAACAAGTTCAAACCCCTTGCACAAAGCTGTGGCAACAACTTTAGCTGCTGCTAATTGAGTTACCAGCCAAATTCCATGTAACTTTAAGTAATATCACAGCTACTTAAGTAATATCAACGACGCTTCAACCTCACCCAAAAAAACCCACTTTGCATAAAAATAAAAATTAAATGTGTAGTATTGTCACTTTCCATAAGTAATTTTACACCAATTTATTGAAATAAAAAGTGGGGCATTACAAGACAAACCAATATGCTTTTTCCTTATCACCAAACAACAAATTCTTTATCCAAATAATGGAACTACGCATTTCCACCAAGGAAGAAAAGAAAAGCAGAAGAAAATTGCATGATAAAATAGTAACGAGAACTCCAACTAAAATATATAAACATCACACCACTATGCACAATTGAGCACCCAACAACAGATTATCAGTACACGAACATATAACCAAAATCTATAACAGAAATACATCTAAACTCTATAACAAAATAATAAGAGAATTGTCCACTAACAATGACATCCTCAGCTTTGCCTCGACCACTATCAAAAACCTCCATAACCCACCATCTCAACCTCTCTTCATCATCCTCATCAAATCACTCACTACTACCAAACTCAACCTCACAGATTCACCAATGGTGTCTTTCAGACCATTCCAATCACCAAATCTCCCTCAACCCACCAACCCAACCCAAAACCATTAGATACCGTCTCAACCAATTGTGCCAAAACAACCAACGTCACCTCGCCCACCAACTGTTCGACTCAATTCCTCACTCAAAAACCATTCTTTGGAACATTGTTATGACAAGATTTGTCTGCAATGGGATGCCCAATGAAGCCATGTTTTCCAATTTCTAAATAAAAGAAAACCAAAAAAACCAAATGTGATTTCTATACTTCTTCCCAAAAACTATATTACAATCCAAATCGTGGAAAAGAAAGACAGATATTAGAGGAAGAGAGAAGGCAAAATAGAGAGGACATACTTGGGGTAATGCTCCAATAGTGGATCGGCGATGGTGCAATGGTGGTGCTCGATGGCAGTGATGCTCCTTACTCGACGGTGATGGAGACAAAGCGACAGAGATTCAATATCAAGAGGAGAGCAACCGGCATGAGAGAGAGAGAGAGAGAGTAATAGAATAAGAGAGACAGAAGCGTGAGAGATAACTTATTTCGTTTGTAAACCCTAATTTATTTCCTTTTTTCCAACGAACCACTATTTTGTCGTCAATAAGAAATAAAAGGCATATTTCCCCGACTAAATGTTTGTTGGTCAGTAATTAATTTATCAATCCCTTCAAAAATAATTTAGGAATTCTTTCAAAATTCGAAATTCTTCCTCCAAAACTTTTAATTACAATTACCGACTAAAACATTTTTTTAGCCACCAAAACTAAATATTTACCGACCAAACTTTTGGTCGCCAAAAATAAAAAGTAAATTTTTGTTTTTCATTCAACGACTAAATAAATTTAGCAGCCAAAACTAACTATACAGTGACTAAAATATTTATTTAGTTGCTGAAAATAAATTTTTGCCGACCAAACTTTTGGTTGCCAAAGATAAAAAGTTAATTTTTGTTTTTCATTCGGCGACTAAATAATTTTAGTAGCTAAAACTAACTATACATCCACTAAAAAGTTTTTTAGTCGCCAATTGCGGCATTTTTAGCAACCAAATTTTTTTTACTCGCCAATAATCAATATACCCCGACTAAAAAAAATTAGTAGCTAAATCTTGTATTTTTGCCGGCTAATATAATTTTTAGTTGTCAATTTCACAACTTTTGGCGACTTAATTGTTTTTAGTCGCCAAATTTGGTCGCCAAAAGTGTAATTTCCTGTAATATAAGAATTTTGAGTTTCGGGCATAAGAACATACATGGGGTGTGGAATCAAATTTTGGTTTTGGCTAGCAAAACCGCTTGTGCAGATTTTTAAAAACCACACGTGTGGATGCACTTAGGGAATTTGGGAATTTCTAGGCAGAAAACCGCTTATGCAGATTTGGTAGAAATCCTAGGCTCATCTTTAACTCAAACCGCTCATGAAGAAATTCACTCGTGCAGATTTTGATTTCCACTCATGTTGTTTTTCGCATGTCTATCTCGAATTTTGACCCCTTTTTCTCAAATTTGATGCCCAAAATGTGTTTTGCTTATTTTTTTCATCTCTCTCTCTCTCTCTCTCTCTCTCTCTCTCTATATATATATATATATATTCATATTTTTTTCTCCATCTGTCTATAAACCCATCCAAACTCAAACTTATCTCTAAGATTTAGCAAAATCTATCAAGATTTTGATAGAGGTTTTTATACCAAATCGAAGAAGGCGATAAGGATTACGTTTTCACCAATCAAATCAAGATTTCATCGACGTTGAATTTTAGGGTTTTTCTCTCTTTCCTCTCCCAAGCTTGAGGTAGGGATGTCCTTAGAGTTATATACATTTTTACAAATCTATACTTGTTTGAAACCATTTTCTTATATTTTGAACTATGGTTTTGGGTTCATGAGCTCTAGATGATTTAAAGGTGAACTTTTTTCTATACTTCTTCAAACTTTAGAGATTATGAGCTATGTTGTTGAGTGTGAGTGTTGTTTTGGAAAAATCCTTTCAAAAAAAAAAAAAAAAATAGAAAGAATCTAGTTTTGTGAAAACCCTAGAAATTAGGGATTTGGAAAAAATAAAAATAAAAAAATATTGAGATGTTGTGAAATTCATGCTTGATAAAGTATTACAATGAATCAATGATGGATTCCATAGAAAAATGAGAAATGATTGATTTTAAAACTTGATGAATAGCATATTATTTGGTTGTCATGAAAAGACAAAATTTGAAAATGATGATTAACATGTGAAGAATGTATATAATACGATATTAGTATTTATATAGTGTTTTTTTGTTTGTACCTGACCCATTTGATGCTCTAGATCAGGGTTTTATTGTCATATACAATTATCCATGTCTTGTTTCCCTTTATATCTCTGAGTTTGGCTTGTGGGGTGTGTTGATTGTGTTTGGAACAGGTTGGTAGCTTATTTTTCGAACTTTTGTTGCTCAGGTTTTTGTCCCTTTGCTCGAGCAAAGCTTCTTACGCTCAAGCGGTCTTTGTGAAACTCCAGTACTTTTGCAGGTCTGCAAAAATACTGAGGGTTTGTATTCTTCGCTCGAGCGAAGCTTCTTATGCTTGAGCGATGACCTCTGTTTGCAAAACTTCTGGAAGTGTGTATTTTTTGCTCGAGCGAAGCTTCTTGCGCTCGAGCGGAACAACTTATTGTGTCTGATTGCTCGAGCGACATATCTTGTGCTCAAGCGATCTATGCATATATCAGTTCGTAAACAAGCCATTTTACATCACTTTTTAATCTCTCTCTCTCTCTCTCTCTCTCTCTCTCTCTAAAACATTTCAAAACTCTAAGTTGAGACCCTCTCTCTCTAAAACTCACATTCTCTCTTCTACCCTCCTCCCTTTGATAAAAAGATAGAACTCAGCTAGAGTTTCGTTTTGATCTGAACAAAGTTGGGTTTCGGCGTGGTTGGAGTCTCTTCATTCTTTCTTTCGTCTTCTAGCTTCAAGGTAGGGATTTTCTAGACTCTTTTATGATTTTCAACTTAGCTATTTGTCTTTATAAAATAATTTCATGATTTTAGAGGATTTTGGACAAACCTGGGGTTTTGGTTTAAAATCAAAAGAGGGGTTTTAAATGGTTATATTGAAAATGGTTGTAAGAGTGGAAATGAGGTTGAGTTGTGGCAAGTTATTGATTTAGATACACAAAATATGTTTTAGAAGGAAAATAGGATTTTGCCCTAAATGTCTCAAATATTTATTTTGTATAAATGGATGAAATTGATGTTGAAATTATAAAATTGGATTGGTATTGATGAGGATGGTAAAGTTGAATATGTATTATCAATCACCTCTTGAGATTTGAAAAGTTTATCTTTATGGATTATAAACTATATGTTTAGAAATATCTGTTTTGGGCTATCGATGAAAGATAGTTATGATTGTTGTAAAAATTGCATGTAAATTAGGAGAATTGAAACTGTTTTATCATTCATTTGCATCAAGCATTATTTCACACTTATACATTGAAAATGGTATCATGTTGAGAAAAAGGATGAATCTAGGAAACAAGAATTGTATTGTTGAACTAAGTTGGCCTGAGTGTCCTAGGTGAAAGTCCCGAAAACCGCGCGTATACATAGGTTCCGATCCTGTGGATGAAATTTTTGTGAAATGACAATAGTAGTATTTGTATAGCCTACATTTACATGGGTCCTGATTTACGGTTTCCTCCGGACGAAATTTTCGAGAAGGTTGATTTGTTTTGAAATTCTCAAAGTGTGAATCACCACCCTATTTTCTATTGTAGTGGAAATGATTTGTGAATCAAGATATTAACTTGGCATTGCGTAGTTTTGAAAAGAGAAATAAATATGTTTTGGCAAGAACATGGCATATGCATTCACTTTATAGCTTTGTTAAGATTCATATATTGTAATGGATTATTTCTATTTGGCTTTGGCTCACCTTATGTGGAAAAAATATTTCAGGTACTGATGATAAGCCTCCACTAAGGCAGTAGCTTGGGAGGATTTGGAGCAAGAGTTTCTTTTTGTTGTGTTCATTTGTGTATAGCCAAGGGCTTTAAATGTATTGGACCTAATGTCCACTTTTGTTGTAACCAAGAGCTATCTTGAAAAGTTGTAAGCCTTTTGGGCACCTATTTACTTGTCTTACTTTCACATCGTACCTCTTGTTGTACATATGCTATAGATTCAGGATTAGACTTATGAATTTATATCTGCATATGTTACCTCTTGTACAAGCTATTGAGATAAATGAAAGATGATTATTTCATTCATGTGTTGCTATGTAATCAATATTGAGGATGGTTTATAGCATTTATTTCGAGGTGTTACAATTTATCTCTCAGAAGACATATTGTGAAATTACATTGAGAAGACATGTAGAAATTGGTCACAATGGAGGATTGTGTAGTGGAATTGAGAAATGGGACAATTATAATCCATTATTACATGTTGCATTGTCATTCCATTTCATATTCATTATCATTGATTTCGAATTACCATTTGAAAATATTGCTTTGAGAAAAAGAATTATTTTGGGGTAAATATGTTGGTAAGTCCAAATAGGGGGTATAGTTTAGTATTGATTAAGTTGGTCTAAGTGTTCATGGTGAAAGAACGAAAACATGCATGTAATATGTACTATGTGTCTTTCGGTTAGAGCCGATAAAGTGGCGATTGGTAGTGCTTGATATGCTTATTTGCAAACACCAACTTAGGGATTACTTGAGTCGTATTTATCACCCCTTAAATTACATTGAAGTTATTAATTGTTGTGTTTTCAAATGAGTATTGTGCACAAGATTTCCAAACAATAAAGAAATATATTTTCAACATAACATGGCATCTACATTCTTCTCAGGAGACTATATAAAATGTAAATACTTTGTTAAGATCTTCCTACTGGGTTTTGTGCTCACCCTTAATAGATTTGTGTAGGAAAGGAGGTAGTGATTCTGCCAAGTTACATGCGTGTGATGTATTTTGAGGGCATGAGGCTCTTCTCTTTTGTTGTTATTTTGACAAGCCAAGGACTTTACATGTATGGGTTTCCATAACCATTTTGTGTAACCAGGGATAAGCCTTGGGACTTGTAACCCATGAGGACATTAAATTGTGTTTGACTATATGTTATAGATTCATATTCTAGGAAATATTGAATGTATAATTGAATGTGGAATACTTTTGTTAATCTCTAGAGTATAATGGCCCTGCTTGGTAGAGCTGTGGGAAAGTGCTTATAGCTTATGCCTAAACAGCTTATAGCTTATAACTATGAACATAAGCTGATTTCTGACTTATAAATTAAGCATCTCCTGCCCCACTCAAAGAATAAGCTGATTTCTGACTTCCAAAAAGCTATAAGCTATAAGCTATAAGCTAAACCAAACACATCAAAATAGCTTAAATTAAGCTGAAAACTGAAATAAGCAGCTTTAATGAATACAAATATAGAGATTTGATGATGATGTTAATGATGAGGCATTATATCTCATATATATATTGAGAGGGCAATTTATACGCAAATTGGGCCGAGCTGGGTATTGGGCCTTAGGGCCGAAATAAAGAGAGCCGAGTGGAAGGTCCGTGTAAAATACTCCGGTTTGGAGAAGTAACTTGGAAGATAGACCGGTCACACAGTCGAGGTGGTTAGCTCGGTCTTGGAAGGACTGAGCTATACTCCGGTTGAGTGAAGTAGCACGGAGGTTTCGGCCTTCGATGGTTACTTCGGTTATAGCATGTGAGGAACCGAAGTAGCTATGGTTTTAAAGATAGCTCGGTTTTAATTCCCCTATGTCTAGCTCGGTCTCAGTATGAGAAAACCGAGGTAAGGAAGAGTGAAGTAAGGGCCGAATTAATAATTACTTCGGTCCTGAAGTAGTCCGGCCATAAGAAGAACCATCTCACTTGGTTTAAGCAGTGAGGGGGGTGTTGGAGGATAGGCATTGTCTTCTAGGAATATGAATCCAAGGAGGACTCTACACTTGGAGGAAAAAGAGTCCTACCAGGATTGTGCTACGCGAAACCTATATAAGCTCACCAATATCACCTTCGGAGAGGTAATGCAACTTTTGCTCCCTGAATACATAGAGCTTTTGCCTTCTTGTCTTGCATACTGACTTAGGCATCGGAGAGGTTTCCGGCACACACCCGCCGGCCAGCTCACGTTTGTGTTTACAGGTAGTAGAACGATGACGTACAGAGGAACGCAGACTTGATCAACAGGATTATATGAGAAGGTATATTTTTTTCCCGTACAATTGGCGCCGTCTGTGGGAACAACAGACAAGAACAACCTCTTGATCAAGCTTTCTCTCGAAGATCAATGGCGAACAACGAAGAGCTACCCCAGTCCGCCATCGACGAATGGGGGGTGCAAGGTGCGAGGCCTATCCTTGGTCGCTCCATGGCGAACACGAGCAACGACAAACCCCCAGGAGGGATGCCAGGGGTAGAAGGAGGAATAACAGCCCTCATCCCTCTCGTTCGCAGAGCCCAGAAAGACAAAGGCGCAGGGTAGATCCTCAAGCTCTGGAGGATCGCGTCAGGGAACAAGACGAATCAATACGGCGGATGGCGGCGGACATGGAATCCTTAAAGCGCCAGATGAAGGGTAAAGAAGTGGCGACAGGAGAGGGGCGCAACAGTAAGACGCCCCCTCGCCACTCAGAGGGTCGTAGTAGGAATTCTACACCATCTCGACCAGAGAACAGAAGCCTCAGGACAGGCGACACGCGATCCGTATCTTCCAAGACTCGTCACTCCAGGTCTGAGAGGGCGAGACCTGAGAGGTCCTATACGGAAGGGAGCACTTATTGGCCTTCGCATACACACCAGACAAGGTCTAGACAGACGGAATTACCCAGATCATCTGACCTGCGATCCATGCTAGAAGAGAAAGCAAGATGGAAGGAGGACGCCAGAGCGCGCGATCCACATAGGGTTCCTGCCTTGCAGCGGTTGGCTCCTCGGACGTATGGAAGCGTCGAGGTTGGAATGCCAATGCTGCGCCCGGCATACGAACCAGCGGACAAGGCTTTGGCGAGGCTGCAGACCTCACCATTCGTCCCCAAAGAATAGAACGCGCCCCTTCGTCGAGCTTCCCTCTGACCTAAATTCAATACATATGAGGGAAGACGGACCCTATCGCGCACTTGAGCCACTTCGCCAGTCATGGTCAGATATCTGCGGAATGAGGCCTTGATGTGCATCCTATTTCCTTCAAGCCTTGGGGACCTTGGCTTGACTTGGTTTGAAAACTACAGAGGGCGAGATAGCCTCTGGGCGAATGGCGGAGGCGTTTGTAACGCAGTTGTAACAAACACAAAAACCCCGGTGGAGATCGACCAGTTACTCTCCATCGACATGGGCGACAAGGAGACCCTGAGGTCATACAACAGTCGCTACTGGGAGACATTCAACCAGATTGGGGACTGCCCGACTAACCTCGCCATTGCGCAATACAAAAGAGGCCTTCCAGTCGGAAACAGACTGAGGGACTCTATCACCATGACGCCACCCCTTACCATAGAGGCCCTGATGGAGAGAGTGCATCAGCACATCAGGGTAGAAGAGGATGGCGCTCGTACCAAAGCAAAATCTGGTGCGACCCCTGCCCTAGAGAAGAAGACCTCGGCAAAGGTCAATGCGGTAGATCGCCAAAACCGAAACGGACGAGGCAGGCGAGACAATGGCGAGGACCAGGACAAGAGATGGTTAAGAGTCCGCACCGCCATAACCACGGTATTCAAGAAGCCGATCTACCGTATACTTAGTGAGATTCGAGACGAGCCTTTTGTCAAGTGGCCAGCCAAGCTAGGCGAAGCTCAGAAGGACTATGATGACAGATCTAGGTGCACCTTCCATAAAGAAAAAGGGCACCGCACTGAGAACTGCACCCCATTGAGGCAGCACTTGGAGGAGTTGGTGGCGGCAGGCCACTTAGACAAATACATAGAGGGAGGGGCACAGCCAGCCCCCCAGGACCACAACAACCCCAATGGGATGCCAATCGACGCCCCGCCCCAAGGCGTCATCAACGTAATACATGGAGTCTTTGAACCTGAGCGTGTATGCGAGCTCAGAGGTTCAATCAAAAAGGCTGAGCACTTAAGAGAGGTGCTAAGTGCCCAACCTGCTATCAAGAAGAGTAAGACAGAGGCAACAAATGTCATGTCTTTTTCGGACAAAGACTTGGACAGAATATATTGCCCTCATAACGATGCCTTGGTCGTCACTCTCCGAGTCAAGGATTTTGACGTCAAACGAATTCTTATTGACCAGGGTAGTTCATGTGAAATCATGTACTATGAGACGTTCAAACAATTGAAGCTGCAAGACAAAGACTTAGCGCCAGCAGTGTCACCCCTGATTGGATTTAACTCAATGCCAGAGTGGCCAGTCGGCAAAATCATCCTTCCAGTCCGAGCAGGGAGTGTGACGAAGCAAGTGGAGTTCTGGGTATTGAAGGTCCCCTCCACCTACAACATCATCTTAGGCAGAACATGGCTGCATGCCATGCGCTCGGTGGCATCCTCCTACCACCAAGTGATGAGGTTCCCCAACGACACCGGAGTAATAGAGGAGGTTTATGGGGATCAGATCATGTCGAAACAATGCTTTGTGACAGTGAACGGCAGCCGAGCTGCCAAAGGATATGTTCATTCGGTGGAGGAACCCGAAAGTAATGAACTATTCGCGGATGTTGGCAAAGCGGCTAGTCAGAAAGCTGTAGAGGACTTGGTGGAAGTCAGGATAGATGAGAAGAACCCGGATAAGTTCTTCTTACTTGGCTCGTCGTTGTCCAGCACTGAGAGATTGGAAGTCTTGGGATTCCTGACCTCCAACATCGAAGTGTTCGCCTGGACCCCATACGACATGCCAGGCATCGATCCCAACTTCATCTGCCACCAACTCAATGTCCACCCTTCTGCCAGGCCAGTCATTCAGCGCACCCGCAGATCGGCGCTCCACCACGCCGAAATAGTGGCAGAAGAAGTGGGAAACTTGTTGGAGGCAGGGGCAATCAGAGAGGTACACTACCCCAGGTGGATCTCCAACACTGTTGTGGTGCCAAAGAAGAACGGCAAGTGGCGTGTATGCGTCGACTACAAGACGGTCAATAAGGCGTGCCTGAAGAATAGCTTTCCTCTACCAAGGATAGATCAACTGTAGACGGTAGACGGGCACAACCGACTTAGCTTTCTGGATGCATACAGAGGCTATCACCAGATCGCAATGCATGAACCGGACCAGGAAGTGACATCCTTCACCACGCCAAGAGGACTATGATGCTACAAGGTCATGCCCTTTGGCCTGAAGAATGCAGGGGCGACATTCCAGAGAATGGTCACAAAGATGTTCGAACCATTGTTAAGCAGAACAATGGAGGCTTACATCGATGACATGGTGGTCAAAAGCAAGGACGCGGATGACCATCTAAAGGACCTAGATGAGATGTTCCAGATCCTGAAGAAACACAAGCTGCGCCTTAACGCTTCTAAGTGCGCATTCGGTGTAGGGTCTGGCAAGTTTCTGGGTTTCCTGGTAACCAACCGGGGTATTGAGGCAGACCCCTCCCAAATCAAAGCAATTCAGGAGTTAGAAAGGCCTAACTCAGTGAAAGAAGTGCAGCATCTCACCGGCATGGCAAAGAAGACTTAACCGATTCATCACCGTCTTCGACAGACAAGGCCCATTCTTTCGGTCATTAAAAGCTAAGTTTGAGTGGGACGAAGAATGCGACCGAGCTCGAAAGTTTGAAGGAATACATGTCTTCTCCACCACTACTTGTCACTCCAAGACTGGAGAAGAACTCTTCCTCTACTTGGCAAGATCGCAAGATGCAATTAGTGCAAGATTGGTCCGCAGGAAGGAATCCAACACTTGCCCATCTATTATGTCAAGAAGACGTTCTCGGGCGCCAAACAAGGTACTTTGCCATCGAGAAATCGCATTGGCCTTGATGATGGCCTCAAGGAAATTGTCGCATTACTTTCACGCCCACACCATAGTTGTTCTCACAGCCTTCCCACTCAAGGCTTTATTTGAAAGAGCGAACTTTTCTGGGCGAATTTTGAAGTGGGCAGTAGAATTGGGACAGTACGACATCAAGTTCCAACCCAGAACCGCAATAAAGGCTCAAGCACTAGCAGATTTTGTCGCAGAGTTCACCCCTGGAAGTCATCACATCTGCCCAGTCGACCTGACTGAAACAGCCGAACTAGGGATGGAGGTTGACGTCGGAATAACACAACCCCTAGTGCTGATTGCTCAATCAGGCCCCAAGGCGGACCAGAGTAAAGAAAGGGAGGAAGAAGTGAACCATGCTACACTAAGTCAGGACTCACCAACAAACGAAGACTTGGTGCAAACAGAGAACCAGGGGCAGACAACAAACATCGACTCCGAAGAAGCCACCAGCAATGTGGAAGATCCCAAGACGTCATCCGATCCCTCTACCTGCTGGAAGTTGTTCGTTGGAGAGATGTGGAAGCTCTTCGTGGATGGAGCATCCAATAGGCATGGAGCAGGACTTGACATAGTCCTCATCTCTCCGGACGGCCTAGTAGTAGAGCAGGCAATCAACCTAGGCTTCCCAGCATCAAATAATGAAGCAGAGTATGAAACGCTTCTGGCTAGTCTCAAGTCAGCATTCTACATGAAGGCCACCGAGCTAATGGTCTGCAACGACTCACAGCTGGTGGTAAACCAAATATCGGGCGACTACAAGGCAAAAGATGATAGGATGGCCAAGTACCAAGACTTGGTCAGAACAGAGATAAAGAAATTCGAAGTGGTGAGGATAGAACAGATTGGCAGAGAGGAAAACAGCAGAGCAGACGAACTCGCAGGCTTCGCCTCAATGGCAGACACCTCCATTCCCCATCCGCTACTGATCGACTATCTGCCTAGACCAAGTATTGAAGACCCAGAAGCTGAAGAAGTATGTTGTGCAGAGTTAGGTCCTTCTTGGATGGATCCCATCATACTATTCCTAAAGGACGGCACCCTCCCAGAAGAAAGAAGCCAACAGAATAAGAGCAAAGTCGCAGCGGTTTTGGCTCTCTCCATCTTTGGCATTGTACAAGAAGTCGTTCACAGGACCTTACTTAAAGTGTGTTCACCCCAGCAAAGTGGAGGCATTCCTGTTCGAAATACGTGAGGGGGTATGTGGCAGCCATCAAGGAGGGAGATCATTGGCATATCGAGCTATTTCACAAGGATACTGGTGGCCATACATGCAAGCAGATTCAGAGAAGTATGTCAAAAAATGCGAAAAGTGTCAGAAGTTTGCGCCCCAAATACACCAACCCGCTAGAGAACTCCTACCTTTGACTAGTCCATGGCCTTTCGCAATGTGGGGCTTAGACATAGTAGGTCCACTTCCAACAGCACCAGGCAACAGGAAGTTCTTTCTTGCGGTAACGGACTACTTCACAAAATGGGTGGAAGTAGAAGCCTTGGCGTCAATCAAGGAAAAAGATGTGAAGAAGTTTGTTTGGCAGAACATCATTACTCGCTTTGGCATACCAAAAGCACTGATCTCAGACAATGGCACTCAGTTTGACGGCAGAATTTTCAGAGGCTTCTACGAAGAATACAAGATAGAATTCTACAATTCTACACCGGCGTATCCCCAAGCAAACGGTCAAGCTGAGGCATCAAACAAGGTAGTTTTGGACGGATTGAAGAAAAGGTTGGAGAAAGCCAAAGGCAAGTGGGCAGAAGAGCTCCCTCATGTTTTATGGGCTTATCGCACCACACCACGACGGTCAACAGGAGAAACTCCATTCTCCTTAGCCTATGGCATGGAAGCAGTCATCCCATTAGAAGTTGGGCTCCCCACAATTCGGAGCGAAAACTTTGATACAGACCTAAATGGAGAAGCCATCGCACTAGAACTTGACGTGGCAGAAGAAAGAAGAGAAAGAGCATTGGTTCACATCGCCTCCTACCAACAAGAACTATCTAGGAAATATAACAAAACTGTGCATCCAAGGCAGTTCAAGATCAGCGATTGGGTACTTCGCAAGGTTATGGGCAACACATTGGTCCCAGGAGACGGCAAGTTAGGTCCTAACTGGGAAGGTCCTTACAAAGTGGTCGGATTAGCAGGAAAAGGGGCATACCACTTGGAAGATAAGGACGACAAAGCAATTCCTAGGCCATGGAACACTGCCAATCTTAAGTTATTTTACTTTTAGCCTTTTTCTTTTTTCCCTTTAAGTATATGTAAGTTTTCCCTTCATCAAATAAAACAAATCGATTCTTTTTCAGCATATTTGTTTTTAGTAGAAAGTAACTTTTGTAAGTTAGTAGTATTGTAAACATAGTTGGCCGGATTAAACCAACTATTACCCCTCCTAAGCCCAGGATAAGGATCCAGGCTGCAGGACGTTTGGTCGGAATAACCAAACACTGTATTCTAGGTTGGCTGGAAAAACCAACCTAGAGGTTGGCTGGATTAAACCAACTCTTTGTACTCTTCAGCCGAAGTAAGTGTATGGCTGAAGAGTTGTTGGCTGGATTAAACCAACTCTCTGTACTCTTCAGCCGAAGTAAGTGTATGGCTGAAGAGTGGTTGGTTAGATTAAACCAACTCTCTGTACTCTTCAGCCGAAGTAAGTGTATGGCTGAAGAGTGGTTGGCTGAATTAAACCAACTCTTTGTACTCTTCAGCCGAAGTAAGTGTATGGCTGAAGAGTGGTTGGCTGGATTAAACCAACTCTCTGTACTCTTCAGCCGAAGTAAGTGTATGGTTGAAGAGTGGTTGGCTGGATTAAACCAACTCTTTGTACTCTTCAGCCGAAGTAAGTGTATGGCTGAAGAGTGGTTGGCTGGATTAAACCAACTCTGTGTACTCTTCAGCCGAAGTAAGCTTGATCGGCTGAAGAGTGGTTGGCTGGATGAAACCAACTCTTGTTACTCTTCAGCCGAAGTAAGTTATATCGGCTGAAGAGTGGTTGGCTGGATGAAACCAACTTTTGTTACTCTTCAGCCGAAGTAGGTTATATCGGCTGAAGAGTGGTTGGCTAGTGAGCTAGATAGCTAGCCGAGATCACAGTTGGGCAAATGAAGGTATTGAACATTCATTACAAGTGCAAGCATACACACACAAAATCGGAATAAGAGTTGAAGAAATATTTTTCATTAACAAACAGAGAAGTACAAGTGGAGGGGCTGCAGCGCGGTTACAAAAAAGTTCAAAAAAAAATAAAAAATAAAAATCAATCAACCGAGAAGTGCGTCAAGCTCAGCATCAAATTCTGCATCAGCAGTCGCCTGGAGTCCGGTGTCAGAGGGGAGCACGGTTTGAAGTGGGACTTCGGTGTCAGTCGGTTGCAGCCCAAGAGTTGGATCCTCAATAACTGGCTCAGACCGAACTGCCTCATCGTTCGGCTGCTCGTTGACAACCGGAGTGTGAGATGGTTCCTCATCTTCATCATCATCGTCATCATCGTCGCCGGACCCCTCGAGAAAGGCTTTTTGGAGATCGGCCGCGTATTGTGTGAGCGAAGCTGGAATGGAGTACGGTGGAGCGTTATAGACGTCGGTGTCAGACGTACAACCGAGCTTCTCCACCGCAGACCTCCAGCCGCACTTAAAAAAGAGATCTTTTGCTGCGTTGCATTGCAGGGTGTAGGCGTCTTCGGCTTCCTTGAAGCCCCGCTTCTCGGCCTTCTTCATCTCCTCCTTTAACTGGTTTATCTCGGTGTCCTTTTTCTTCTCGATGGTAGATAAGATACGCAGGTATCTATCTTTTGCCTCGATGGCCACTTTTTTCTTTTCGGCCTCGACCGAATTAGCGATCTCGGTCAGCCGACCGTTTTCTTCGCGAAGCTCGGCCAATTGCTTCTTCGCCTTCTCCAGTTCGACCGTCTTTAGTTCGGCCTCAGCCATGGCCTCTCTGGTACTCCTCCTAAGCTCCATGACCCTCCTGTGAGTGACTTGGTTTTTCTGGATGGCCTGCAAAGAAGGAATAACGTTAGTCGGACTCCAAGTTGAAAACAAAAGAGAAGAAGAAATCTTACATGGAGAGGAGTACTGCTTACCAGGATCATAGACTTAGTGGAGGACCGGATTGATTTTAGCTCGGTGTTGAGCTGTTTGTAGTGGTGCTCCATGTCTTTGGGGAGGCACACACTCTTGGCCAAGCTGAAGGCCATTTGATGATCCTTCTCTGAGACCACCGAATCAGATGCGGTGATGTCTCGGTCATTGAAGGTGAGCACAGGAGTCCACTTGGGAGAAGCGGTTCGGTCGGTAGGTTCTGGTTGGAGGCTCGGTTGAGGGCTTGGTGGAGGACTTGCTGGCAGGACGGTCTCGTCTTCATCAGCAAGACGTGGCTCGGTTTGGTTAGTCCGGGCACGTTTGCTTGGTCGTGATGAAGATGGCTGTTGAGATGGAAGTGCCACCACGGTCTCGGTGGCACGGCCGATTCCCTGAACCTCGGCTGGAGTTGTTTCGGTTAGGAGGGCCTTCAATCTGTTCTTCTTAGCCATTTCTTACTCAGCGGTGAGTGGAACAAGGTTGACCTGAGGCAAGTTTGGGTCCGGTTTTGGCGCGTCTTCAAGCAGGAAGTCGGTTACCCTTGCTTTGCGGCGACCGGAGTAACGGTAGGTCGGTTCGAAGTCTAGGAGCTTTGCCCAACTTCTCTCCTTTACTCGTAGTGCGGCGCGCAGAAGATCGAGGTTGGGGTAGCCGTAGTTTGAAAGAAGATGGGCTTTATCTGCAAAAGAAGGTAAACTGTTAGTTCGGTATAAGATAAAAGAGCCGAAGTAGAGGAAAGTGTGAAATATAACCGAAGTAAGTGTACCAGGAATTCCTTTGTTCCAGTTTATAGCCCACCAGAATCTGGGCACAGTGGTCCTCGAAATTCCAGAGACCCAAAAAGAAGTCATCATCGTTTAAGTCTTTATGTACGGTGTGTGTTTTATTATTTTCTCTTAGCCAGCGTACTCTCAAGTAGTAACACCAAACCTTCATTTTTGATCCTATGGAGTATTGGTGAAGTATCTCGGCCAAACCTAGGTTTAGACCGGTTTGTTGGTTCAATCTTGACTATACCCATGATTATTCAGTATGTGTTAGTAGACAGCTGGGTGGGGCATAGTCTGGTTTGTCTTAGAAATTCACATATTAGGGGTTGGACTGGGAATCTGAGTCCGGTTTCTATTATGGATTGGAGGGTAAAGGGGACAAAGCCTTCATTGCCCCATGGGTCTACATCTTGTTCGGCTAAAGTGAGATTTACATCGGCTGGAATTTTGTAATCCTTCCTAAATTCGGCTAGGCCGCCTGGGGTTTCTACTAGGAATCTGTACTTCCCTATTTATCGAATAAATAAGAAATAAATTAGTTCAGCTGGAGAAGTTGTGCTCAGTAGCTCGGTTGAGCCTTCAAAGAGAATGGCCTGGACAACCTAAAGTCTGCAAAGTGGAAGAACAAAGTGGTCAAGCACAGATCATTGACCGTGCTACAAGAACAAAGCAAGAAAGGATGCCTTATTTCGGCTACATATGGTACTATAGGATCTACTTCGGTTCCAACAAGGTTTGGCATGATGATGGGCTATCTCGGTTCCGCCTATGGTTTTTGTTACTTCGGCTAAGCATCAAGGGGCAGCCTTCTGAGTTCGGTTTAGGAACTGAGAAAGCTAGCCTAGCCCCGAGGCTTAGTTCGGTTGAGAACTAAGATTTTCTAGTTTGGTGCGTTCTTATTTCGGCTAATGTGAGTCAGTTGGTGGTCTATTGAAACTACTGTTATGTGTACAAGTGCTAGTTCGGTTTCAGTTCACCTAAATTTGTATATAGCAAGAACAGTGATCTAGTTCGGTTGGGACATGTTTTTAGATCTAGGCTATGCTATACAGGTTACATCATGGTATTCAGAGTGTTCTTATGAAAATTTTTTCCCAGAAAGCACAAAGAGAAAGTGTTTCGTAAAAATACAAAGCTGAAGCTATGGAATGAAAGCAGAGGAAAAGAAGAAAAGAACAAAGTATTAATACTTACCAGACAAAAAGGAAGGTAAAGGTGGGAACAAACAAAGAACAATGAAGAACACGGATTCAGGAAGCTCAGTGGTTGGAATAGCAGGAGCACAGAGAGAAGAAGAGTCGAGTAGAGTGAGATTGAAAATAATTTGGTTCGTTTTGTGTAAGTGGAAGAAGGGAAAAAACGCGGGACTGTTCAAAATTTTTCAGAGTACGAGGGCGGCGCAACAGCTGTAAATGGCTAATAGGGGCTTGCCACGTGTCATTGGAATGTGGAACGCTTCAGTTGCTGTGACTGAAGAGACGTTTGACCGGACGTGCTCAGCTCGGCTTAAGCTTAGCTCGGCTAGAGAACCTAAAAAGGTTTTCAGCTCGGCCGGAGTAGCTAAAGGATTGTAGCTCGGCTGGATAAGCTAAAACTTTAGTTCGGTTCGTAGGCATGTAATCCCAATCATGCTTTGCAGATGGAATTAAGGGGCAATTGAGAGGGCAATTTATACGCAAATTGGGTCGAGCTGGGTATTGGGCCTTAGGGCCGAAATAAAGAGGGCCGAGTGGAAGGTCCGTGTAAAATACTCTGGTTTGGAGAAGTAACTTGGAAGATAGACCGGTCACACAGCCGAGGTGGTTAGCTCGGTCTTGGAAGGACTGAGCTATACTCCGGTTGAGTGAAGTAGCACGGAGGTTTCGGCCTTCGATGGTTACTTCGGTTATAGCATGTGAGGAACCGAAGTAGCTATGGTTTTAAAGATAGCTCGGTTTTAATTCCCTTATGTCTAGCTCGGTCTCAGTATGGGAAAACCGAGGTAAGGAAGAGTGAGGTAAGGGCCGAATTAATAGTTACTTCGGTCCTGAAGTAGTCCGGCCATAAGAAGAACCATCTCACTTGGTTTAAGCAGTGAGGGGGGTGTTGAAGGATAGGCATTGTCTTCCAGGAATATGAATCCAAGGAGGACTCTACACTTGGAGGAAAAAGAGTCCTACCAGGATTGTGCTACGCGAAACCTATATAAGCTCACCAATATCACCTTCAGAGAGGTAATACAACTTTTGCTCCCTGAATACATAGAGCTTTTGCCTTCTTGTCTTGCTGACTGACTTAGGCATCGGAGAGGTTTCCGGCACACACCCGCCGGCTAGCTCACGTTTGTGTTTACAGGTAGTAGAACGACGACGTACAGAGGAACGCAGACTTGATCAACAGGATTATACGAGAAGGTATATTTCTTTCCCGTACATATATATATATACATGGAAGTGATTAAGTCGGGAAAAAGATCATGTTGATGGAGTAAATTTGAATTTTTCTTACGTTAATTATTTGGGGGCATTACAGGATTCAAATGAATTATCAAATATTTTCTTAAATACTTACATGAGTCTCACATTCATGTAAGTATTTAGTAAAATATTTAAATTTATTTAGAGTTTCCACCAAAGTTTAAATAACCAGACTAAACCGACTGGTTCAACTGGTAGAACTAGTAGTCGGACCTAGTTCTGGTTCGGATGAGCCACAAAAACTAGCTTAGGCCAAAAACAGGCCTTATTTGCTAGAACTAGAAAAATTGATGGTTCAACCAGTAAAACCGTGAACCGGTCCTAATTCTTGATCAACCTATCGGTTGAATTTTTTTTTCCTCCTCCTTTTCTTTTCTTTCTTATATATATATATATATATCAAATGTTTGACTAAAAACTCTTACTTCAAAAGTCTCTTCTCATTAGGAAGAGTCTCATTGGAAACTTGAAGAAATTATGAAAGTCTATTCCTATTTATAGGATAAGATTGTTCAAAGAGAAGCTAAAAATTCTATGTAGGATTCAATCAAATTGTTTGAATCATATTTGATTGGAGAGAGAATTGAAAATTTCATTTTCTTCCAAAATTAAATCTAGCATTCAATTAATTTGGTCGGAGAAAATGTTAAATTTTTTTAATTTCTTTAAAACTAGTGACTTATATATATATAAATTATGACTTTATTAAATAATATTAGTAAATACTATGTAACAATTTTTATTTTTATTTCAGTACATATATATATATATATTCATAATTTATAATTATATATTATTAATTATGACATCACGGTTTGACCGCTTCGACTCGACGGTTGAACCAGTGACCCGTCCACCCGGTCCCTTTACCGGTTCACTCACCGATTTGATTTTCAAAACATTAATTTCTACTATTTTTTAATTCAAAAAGATGGTATATTATGCATAAAAATAAGTGAAGCAAAAAATGTATAATCTTTTTAAACCATTTTACAATGAATTTTAAAGACATACCATAACAAGATCTTCTTTTTTTTGGATTATAGATTTAAGTTGCTGAGTAGTGTTTATTAAATAAGCTGTGAAATAACTTTTTTAATTAATTTTTACTTTTTATTATTTACTACTTGTCTACATTTCTCATAAATAATAATAATAATAATATATAGTCTATTTGGGTCTTTTTCTATTTTTAAAAAAATAAAAAATAAAAAAAATCTAAGAGGATAACCATAAATTAACATGTTCACAGCAGAAGTTGATAATCAAAAGTAAAGGGTGAGCAGCTTCTCAGAATCAGTTTTTTTGAGTTAAAATAAGCTGTTAGAATCAGAAACTGCTTGAAATAAGTTTAACCAAACAGTTCAAAATAGCTTTTCCAAAGCTAGAAGTTATAAGTTGGCTCAAAAAAGCTCAAACAAACACCTCCAATGAGACGAGTTGAGTTTTATATAATTAAGTTCGGGGTAAATCAAAAATTGATATATAACCTATCATATCATTGATAATAAATTATGAGTCTTTTAAGAGGTTTTAATATTTTTTCCATATATTATTTTCCCGCTTTTGTTATGCTTCCATCTACTAATAAAAGTGTAGATAAATTATATCCAACTTCTCTAAAGTTTAATAAATTTATGATAAATTTTATAAATTTAAGATAATTACATTAATTTTTTTAATAAGGACAAAGTAAATGCTTCAAATGGCCGAATTTATTGAATATCATATACTAATGTTTTTCAGAAATGTTATGGACCATGAAAAAATGTGTTGAATTTTATCTCAAAATGAGGTATATGATATAAGTTTAAAATTAGTGAAATATAGGTTTTACCTAGAGTGATTGTGATCAATAAATATATTTTCTTGATGTTGGCTACATATTTTGTACAAACTAATTACAATTCGACGCGTGGCAAAATAAGAGTGATATAGGAAGACTACTCAAGTCTTTGATCCTGATCATACACGTGGCAGTTAGTATTGGTTATTACGAGATCTGAGTGGTAGTGGATCAACAAAGAGATGCAAGGTGATGTAACTTCAACGGTTACTCGCATTTCAAATTCAAATTTATGAGGGAAGCCTAACTGCGAGTAACGGCGTAATGGAGCTAATATTGGGGCAACACGATCGGCGATCATGGAGGAGTAGTTCAACGGTTAGAAATGCAATTCGATGGTCATCCTTCAGCAGTATAAATAGTAGAGAAGGCCCCAGAAAAAACCCCCAGACTCAGATCCAAAAAACCAGTCTTTTATACTTATTTTCCTTTCCAGTTTTACATTTCTAGTCTTACATTTCATGTACTTTAAATTCCTACACTGCACTTCGTTCATAGGAGTAGTTTCAAGTAGATTGTTGCTGTAAACCTCTACGAGGCTGAGTTTGGATCATTATAAGTTTTCATTTTTTATGAGATACTTCAACTGTTCTTCATTTAATTATTATATTGCTTAAATTCTCCTAAATCAAGCTACTAGTAAAAGTCCTCTTCATTGAGGCTGAAAGAACTAAAACACAATCGTCTGATAATTGGTTGGCAATTAATTCTATGTAAGGACTGATTGATTCTTGCTGGCACGCTCGCAATTACAATAATAACCTTCGAAAGCCAAAAAAGCCAACATATATTTTTGGCACGCCCGTTGGGACTAATTGAAATGGCTAGACGTAGGAGACAAGGAGAAAATGAACGCTTAGAAGAAGGTGTCGAATGAGAGGTAGAGATACCTAATCCGGAGGATAATGTGATAACACATCCTGTGGAAACTCCCATTTTATCAGAACCTATGGTCGAATAGACCAACACTTCAGAACAAGTACCACATGTTCATAATATTGGATGAGACCAAGGAATTGGACTATCCACTGTTCCATCTACTCAGCTAATAAATCCATGGGGTGGCCTAGTAGATGCTATGGGACAGCAATTAATGAACACAATGGAAAGGTGGGCAACGTCCTTTTTGGATCGAATGAATAACCACCGACCAACAAACGTAAGACACATGGAGGAAGTTTCGAATGTCCCTCAGCAAAGATTGGCTAGAGATAAACAGCCTATGCAAGTTAATGGACATTCTAATGGTCAAACTAGTAATCAGAACTATGAAAGACCATCACCTCAATCTTGGTACAAACCTATTCCAAGGCCTATAGCAGGTCAGAATGCCTCAGTACTTAACAGTGAAGCCATGCAATTTGGCGGATCTGGCCCAGTACAAGAAAATGGCATAAGAATGATTCCAAATCCGATGTTCAAAGCCATACCTGGCACAAGGGGGTTCAATAATCCCTTATTCGAATTTATACCCAGGGGGTTGGAAGGTTTTCCTATAAATGGAAGGGACGCAACACCAGTTCCAGCACCTTTCGCAGGTCCTTTCGCAAGACAGGTTCAAAGGGGTTACCCACACCTCCAACAGCAACCTGCACCACAGGAACAACCAGTCCCAAATATACCACCTTATGGACCAAGAGGACCACATGCACAAGTTTGCCCACCAAATCCTATGTTTGCCTCTCCAGCAGTGGTTCAGTAGACATAAAATATGGTCCCTAGGGACCAAATTGCAGATATTGTTAGAGAGATGTGTGGACCGATGGCTCGGGGGGTCCAGACTCCTGTGTACAGGAAACCATATCCAGAATGGGTAGACAAGGTACATGAATACCCAAGAGGTTTCAGGATACCAGATTTTGCCCTTTTTTATGGGAATGGAAACCAATCAACAGTAGAGCATATTGCTAGGTTTGCTGCTCAATGCAGCGAATTTACCAATAATGACTATATAAAGTTAAGGTTATTCCCAAATTCCCTAACTGGGAGAGCAATTTTATGGTATATTAACCTTACACCTGGCTTTATCCAGACTTGGCAATAAATGGAAGAGGCATTTCATGCCCAATTCTTCCAATCAGAGCCAGAGGTTTCCATGGCAGACTTGGCAAGATTGAGTCAAAGGCCTGATGAGAAGGCTACTCAGTTTATTACCAGATTTAAAAGGGCTCGAAATAAATGCAGAGTCATCTTACCACAGCCATAATTCGTGAGATTGGCTCAAAATGGTTTAGAGTTTAGGCTTCGAAAAAAGTTTGACTCGACTGAATTTAGAGATTTAGTGGAACTCACTTATAAGGTGTCTAGGTACGAAGCATTACTAGAGGAGGAACAAGACCAAAACAATGCATCGTATAAGACATATTATAGAGATCTTAATTATGAGATCGATACAGCAGAGATTGTGGGGAAAGAACCTGTGATCTGTGAAGCATTGATTCATAAGGATACAATAATTGACCAGCAATTTAAAAAGAAAAACCTTCACAGGAAATACTCTTTCGATTTAACTAAGGCAGATGACATTTTTAATCATTTGCTTGCGGCCAACTTCCTTAAGTTACCAAAAGGGGTCAAAATTCCATCTCCTGATGAACTTAAAGAAAAAATATATTGTAAATGGCATAATTCTTGGTCTCACTCGACTAAGAACTGTATTGTTTTTCGAGACAGGATCCAAGAACAAATTCGGAAAGAAAGTTTGAAATTCCTATCCAAAATAGAAAAGGCTATGGGATCGACAGTAATCCATTTCCAGAAATTGGAGAGGTGGCAGCCAATGTCATTATGCCAGACTTCTAGAGCTTGTCATTGAAAGAATTGGAAGAAGTCAACGTGCAGATGCATGTCGCTAACCAGAAAACTAGCAAGAAAGACACTGGAAATCTGCCAGCTATTAGACAAGATTTCTCACACCAGAGGGAAGACTCTGATGAAGAAGCACTAGATGACGACTCCTTAGAAGTAGCTGTAATGTAGAGGATGTGTCCCAGGTGCAGACTGAGCTACAAATGGTTGAAAGGGCTTTCAATTGATGGGAAGCAATATTACAGGGATGTGCAAAGACGTCCTAAACCAACCAATGCTTACAATAAAAGGCCATATCCATCTGGGGTTAGACAGCAGCCATTGACGGTTGAACCAATAACTGATAAAGTGCATTCCAAAGGCAAGAGGCCTTTATATGAGTCCAGGCCACCTAATTATTATAGAATGGAGAGCAGTCATTCTAAGAGGAGAATGGAGAGAGGTTCAGTTTATGGGATCAAAGCCAGCTTCGAAGTTGACTTCGAAGGAAGAAAGAAGCAGTTCAACAGCTGGGTCAGTAAGTTCATGGGTACCTGGGGTCCCAGATTGGTTTGTAATACAGAACAAACCTAGGGAAGTGTTTACCCAGAGAGATGTAATTGGGAACCAAGGCAGAATGATCAAGCCTCCTTTGGTGGCTCCAAACAATTGGGTATTACTTAAGCACCCAAGAACAAAGGAACCAGATATGGTCCCCGTAATTTCTAGATCACAAAGGAGGAAAATTCAGCGTAGGTACACTCAGTACCAGCAAGACCTGAAGGAGAATTGAGAGAGTTCTTCATTGGTTCAGACAGAAGGAAAGAAGAATCCAAAGTCAGACCATACTCCAAAACCAACTCCACAAGGCAAGATGGGTTGCAGCAGGGAACAATTGGCCAAAGTTCACTCTGAACTAAAAGCCAGAGAGAAGTCCAGTTTAGCAGGATTGGAGAAGGCGTTGATAAAGAGTGACAGTGAAGTAGAGAAAGAAGTTGGCTTAGGCCAAAAGAGAGAAATGGCTGAGGAAGAAATGTTCGAAGCCTTCATTTTTGGTTGAGAAACCAGTCAAAAAAGACCATGTGAAAGAGCTTGTTAGTAAGGAAGTGCCAGAATGTAATATGGAAGATGCTTCTAAAGTGACCGAACAAAGTGGCCAATAGGAGAAACAGGCACAGCCAGCCATCCAATTTGGCTCAGTGTCAGTCAATATGGTACACATACTACCGCATGAATTCCAAGCTGGAGATGAGAACCAAGAGGGGCAAGAAATTGACCCAATTCCAGTCTCTAGTGAAGATTCACTAGTGAGTATGGTGTAAGATGATTCCGGAATGGCTACCTCAATGAAAACTAAATATGAGAGTGAAGAAGAGGTAAGTATTAACCTCTCATATCTCTTTGAGTATCCCTCGAACTCTATGACACAGCATGTTAAGCCTTTATATATCAAGGCCTTTTTCGATGGGATACAATTGAACCGAGTCTTGATAGATAATGGGGCAGCAGTGAACTTACTACCGAAATCTTCCTTGAAGAAACTAGGGAAAAGAAATCCCAGGTTAATCCCAAAGACAACCATCATTGGTTTCATTGAGACAAACCGATGGCTCGGGAATTACGTCCATCAACTCGAAAGTGGGAACCACAGATCGCATAATGACATTCTTCGTCATCGATAGCAATGCTAAGTACAATGCTTTACTTAGTAGAGATTGGATCCACACTAACAAGTGTGTGTCTTCCTCTTTGCATCAGAAAATAATGATGGCCTTGGGCAATGGAGAGACAGATGAAATTGATGCAGATCATCAACTCTTCATAGCCTGTGCAGACTTCGCAGAGGCCAAACTGTATATTGAGGGAGTGACACCACTCAGTATACTAAAGAAACCTGATGGCTTAGCCGAAGTGACGGCTGATGATGAAGTGACACACCTAAAGCATTTAGTCTAGGAAAGTGCTGATGAGGAGGTTGTCGTTAAGGATGACAATGATGCCTGGTTGTAGGCAAAGAAATGAAGTCCAAGAAGCCAAGTCTTTGGCTCTAACTAAGTTCTCAATATTGGATGTAAAATCAATAGTCCAAAGTATAGGAGCAAGAGAAAGAAGCCAGGATAATCGGCTGCAAGTAGGAGCAGCAACAGGCTAGAGTTTTGTCCCTTGACAAATACTGTGCATTGGACATTGAAACAAAAGTCTAGGAGATACAGGAAGAAGAAGCCTTATGGACAGACTTTGTCTATGAGGAGGAGGGTACAGATGCTGAATTAAAGAACCTAGGAGCAGAACAAAGGAAGAAGATTGCTTCGAAGGCAGAAGGGGCCAAAGAGGAAGCTTCAGTAAGTTCTCAAACATAAGACCCCTTAGAAGAAGTAAATTTAGGGGAAGGTTCTATACAACAGCCCATCTATATAAGTGCTTGTTTGAACGCTCTGGACAGGGACCAGTTGTTGGTTGTCCTGAAGAAATATAAAGGTTGTTTTGCATGGTCCTATAATGAGCTACCAGGATTGGATAGATCATTAGTGGAACATAGGCTCCCTATGAAGCCTAATTTCAAACCATACAAGCAAAAATCAAGAAGAATAAGTCCAGAAGTAATTCAGAAAGTTAAGGAGGAGATTCTTAGACTACTCAAGGAAGACTTTATTAGGACAGCCAGGTATGTTGAATAGCTATCCAATATTGTGCCTGTAGTTAAAAAGAATGGTAAAATGAGAGTATGCATTGATTTTAGAAACTTAAACTTAGCAACTCCAAAAGATAAGTACCCTATGCCTATAGTGGATTTGTTGGTGGACAATTCAGTAGGGCATCAAATCTTATCAATGATGGATGGGTACTCTGGTTACAACCAAATCTGCATTGCAGAGGAGAATGTCCACAAGACAGCATTCAGATGTCCTGGGAATATTGGCACTTTCGAATGGGTTAAAATGCCATTTGGCCTGAAAAATGCTGGGGCTACATATCAGAGGGCCATGAACACTATCTTTCATGACCTCATTGGAGGGTATTTAGAGTGTTATATCGATGATATTGTAGTAAAATCCCAATCCATGGAGGAGCACCTGTTTCATTTAGAAGCAACCTTTGAAAAAATGAGAAAGTTCAAGTTGAAACTCAATCCTCTTAAGTGTGCTTTTGGCGTATCATCTGGAAACTTCTTGGGCTATGTAGTACACAAGAAAGGAATACAGATTAACCAGAATAAAGCCAAAGCCATCATTGAAGCCAAACCTCCATCAAGTAAGAAAGAATTACAAAGATTCCTTGGGTAGGTTAATTTTCTTCGAAGATTCATTTCTAACACTACAGGGAAAACTAAAGTATTTTCTTCCTTGTTAAGGCTAAAAGATGAAGAAGAATTTGGGTGGACAGCAGAGCATCAAATTGCTTTCGAAGGAATCAAAGCCCACTTGGCCAATCCTCCAGTGTTGATGCCACCAAAGGGTGATAAGCCCTTGAAGTTGTACATAGCTGCAGCAGAAGATTCATTAGAAGCTTTCTTAGCCCATGACAATGAAGAAGGCAAGGAGCAAGCTGTTTATTACCTTAGTAGGTTTTTAAATTCTTGTGAATGTAAATATTCAGCTGTAGAAAAGCTGTGCCTTGCATTGTATTTTGCTGTAATGAAATTAAGATACTATCTTTTGCCTACAACTGTCTTGGTAATTGCAACCACAGATTTGGTTAAGTACATGTTATCTAGACCTATGTTGAGGGGAAGAATTGGCAAATGGATATTAGCCTTATTAGAATTTCATTTAGAATATGGTCCCTAAAAGGCAGTAAAAGGACAAGTTTTAGCCAATTTCTTGGCAGACCATCCATCTCAAATAGAAAGTCAAGAGATAATGGAACTTGGTATGGCTAGTCTTGAGCCATGGCAAATGTGGTTCGATGGATCAAAAGCCAATGGCCTAATTGGAATTGGTATTGTGATTAAATCACCACAAGGGGTAGAAACCACACATGGTTTCAGAGTGGATGAAGTTACTTATTCTAATAACCAAGTTGAATATGAAGCCTTAATAGTGGGGCTGGAAATTCTTATTGGATTACAAGTTCATGCAGTTGACATATTTGGAGATTCTCAATTAGTGGTTAACCAAGTGAAAGAGATTTTCAAATGTCAAAGTATAAGCATGCTGCCATACTATGTTGTTGCATTACATCTGCTTTCTCAATTTTAAATAGCAAATGTAACTCATGTCCCAAGATTCTTGAATAATAGAGCTAATGATGTGGCTCAGAAAGCTTCGAATTTTAAGAGAAGGGATAATTTTCAAAGGGACATAAGCCAAAAACATATCAGAAATTAATACCACCCTTGAATAAAAGAAATGTGGTCCTGGAAGTCAATCATAATGACTTGCAGGAACAAGATTGGAAGCATCCAATAATGCAGTACTTGACTGGCCCATCCTCGAAAGCCAGTAAGAAAATTAAATTGCAATCCATGCAATACATCATATACGGTAATGCTCTCTATAAAAGGGGGGGAGATAGTTTATTGCTGGAATGTTTAGGCCCAAAAGAAGCATTGACAGCTATGGCTGAGGTTCATGAAGGCATCTGTGGTGCTCATCAACCTGGTGTGAAGATGAGGTGGTTGCTTCGAAGGCATTCCTACTGTTGGCCAACTATCCTTAAAGATTGCATAGAATATGCAAAGGGTTGCCAGGCATGCCAAAAGCATGGCACCATAAGGCATGTACTCATAACTGACCTACATGCAGTAGTGAAGCCTTGGCCATTCAGAGGATGGGCCATGGATATGATGGGAAAAATACACTCACCTTCTTCGAAGTATCATTGTTTCATTCTAGTGGCCACTGATTACTCCACTAAGTGGGTCGAAACTAAGCCATACAAGGCTGTGGACCGGACTGAAGTTATTGGATTTATTAAGGATTTAATCTATAGATTTGGCATCCCACAAATTATAACCGTTGATAATGGGACTGTGTTCGATGGAAAAATGGTGAAGTCTTTTATGGCAGAATTTGGAATTAGCCTTGTTAATTCCACCCCTTATTATACATAAGCCAATGGTCAAGCTGAATCATCCAATAAGTCCTTGAAAAATGGAATACAAAAGGTTGTGGAAGACAATCCTAGGGATTGATATAACTTATTATTGGATGTGTTGTGGGCTTATAGAACTTCTCCAAGGTCAAGCACAGGAGTCACTCCTTATACTTTAGTATATGGGCATGATGCAGTACTACCTGTGGAAATTAATATTAAGTCCTTGAGGGTAAGATGCCAAGACCAATTAGATCCTGAGCAGTACCATCAGAGTATGTGCTTGAAGTTAGAAAGCATAGATGAAGCTAGAATTCTGGCATTAAATAGCATTCTTTTGCACAAAAAAAGAAAGCAGCCAAAAATTATAATAAGAAAGTCAAACACATTGGTTTTGATGAATGAGATTTGGTGTGGAAAACCATACTCCCAATAGGGATTAAAAGCCATAAGTTTGGCAAATGGTCATCTAACTGGGAGGGACCATACCAAGTCCATAGAGTCCTTCCTTTTGGAGCATACCATTTGAGAAATTTGAATGGGTACATACATTCCAAAAAGATTAATGGCAGATATTTGAAGCCTTATTTTCCAACTATTTGGGAAACATAAGGAATAGAATAAATGACAAGCAAAGAAGACAAGAGTACTCAAATGATAACTCAGAATTTGTTTTTCTTTTTTCATAAAGAGTTAAATACATTCTGCCATAAATTGGCCTAGAAATCATTACAATGTCTTAATTGTTCTTTTACAACAGATTTCCTATTGTTAAATGATGAAAACAACTGAATAGTTGCACTCATTTCTTCCTTTCGATCGGCCAATCCTTGGTTGGTGATTTGCAGTTTGGTGTCAGTTCAGATTAAGGCCTGGTTCACTGCAAATAACTCCTTCTCAAGTTGAGCTTTCTTCTCCACAAGTTGAGTTCGAAAATGGGAGGCAGAGGAATGTTGTTTCGTTAGTCCTGAGACTTCAGCATATACTGTGGAGACAAAGCTCTGGTCTCTCACTAATTTCTCCTCTGCAGCCTTGGCAGCATGGCAAAGTTGATGTAGAAGTCAATGGTAGCTGCTGCTTGAGATAGATGACTCGAGACGTTCATGTCGGACTGCTCAGCAACTTTGCAGCACTAAAGGAACCCATTTATTATTATAGGCCTTTGTAAAGCCTCAAAAGGGATCCTCGATAAAGAGATTAATAGTTCCAAGCAGGTATCTAAGTCCATTAGAGGTGCAGAAGGCTTGTTACTGGAGGAAGAGGAGCTTTCAAGAATTTCTAGCAAGGAGTTAGCCAAGACTAATGGCTCAGCTTCATCATTAGCTATTGGAGAGGTAAAGGGTATGTCGAAGAGACTGGCTAGTCTTGCTTCGAAGATATCTACCTCATCCGTAGACATGAGAGGCGCAGAGAGAGCTGTGGTGGAAGGCGCAGAGAGAGCTGTGGTGGAAGGCACAGAAGACTGCATAGGGATAGGAGAAATGGGTGGAGCATCTTCAGCAGTCTCTATGGTCCTAGCCACCAATAGGTCAAGGGAAGAGGAGCTGGAACAAGGCAGAGGTGATAAACCATGGGTCGGAGAGCTGCCAACACCCTTTATAGGAGAATCAACTGCCATCAGAGATGGAGTAGCAGTTGGAATTTCCTTGGAAGAAGGAGGAAGAGCAAGGTTCGAAAGAGAATTGAATTGGGATAGATCAAAGGACAGGTAAGGAAGATATGGAGTCAAGCCAAAAGAAAGAAATCTAGGAATGCTTGGTCTCAAGGAGGGTACATCAAATCCAGGCTTGGGAAGAGAAAGGATAATTTGAATAGTCCTCACATTCTGCAGCTGATCAACTTCAACCAAAACTGAGGGAGTCCTCGTTGGAAGAATAGGCTCAGTAGTTGTTGCTGCAAAAGAAAGAAATGTAAAGTAATGTCAAATTTCAATACCAAAATTTGACAAGGAAAAACAGCAGAAGCATAAAAGAAATTACTTGTTTCAGAAGTGTTGGCGATGATAGGAGAGCTATAAAGAGAGTAATGTTCGGCAGTTTGTTGCCTTCTTGCAGTTTCCCTTTGTAATGCATCAGCAGCAACAGCTTCATCTCTAAAAAATTGTTACTACCGTCTCTTCTCAGTTCTCTCGAAAACGATTATGGCCTTAGAGGGTTCCTGCTCTACTGCCTTGGCAGCTGCCTCATATATAAGATCCTCGACGAAATCAGAAGGAGAGACAGTCATCTTTCTTTTCTTTTTTCCCTGTATTGGTATTGTCTGCTCCTTCTCAATCTTCTCCTCAACTTCTTCAATCTGGGATCCGGATTCCTTAGAAGTGAGCTCATCTTTTACTTCTCTGACAGTTATCTCATCTTGAACCAAGTCAGAAAAAGGGATGGTCACTTTTTCCCTTCTTTTTAGGGGTGACTCTGGCTCTTGAATTTCTTCTTCTTCTTCTTCTGCTTGAACCTCAAGAACTTCTTTTTCAGGCTCAAGTAAAAGTCTCTTTTTCTTTTGTTGCCGTTTTCTTTTGAGAAGATTTAGAGCTTGGGTTTTCTGAGGAGAATCTCCTTGTGAGGCACCCGCACTACCTTCACAAAAGAAAAACTAAGATAAGGCTAAAAGCATTATCAAGAAGACAAAAAAAGAAGAGACAAGGGCATATACCTTTCTTCGAGGCTGCTCGGGTAACTCTAGAAGGAGTTGAGGCAGCAGGAGCAGACTGTGTGTTAGCAGGTACAGGAACTGAAGTGGTAAGGACACTGGAAGAAGTAACAACTCCAACTTCTTTGGGCTTAGGCACATCCAACACCATCAACAGGTCTTGAGGAGAAATGTCCAGGCGTACTTCCATATTGGTCACCCACCAGTTGTGATACCTCTTCAACATGTTACCTTGAGGAAGAAAAGGAGTATACTCAAAATCGATCAAGTCCTGTATAAACTTAGAAGTTGCCTCTTTTAGTCTGGACCGTCAAACTTTCAGATCCCTGGTGGTAAGGCTTAGATTGGTATTACTGCAGAGAGGTATTGGGACCCCTTGTAAGAAGCCAAATTGTCTAGCAAATTGAGCAGGACAATAAGGCTCAGCAATACATTTGTAAGCTCTGGGGTTCAGGGTCCCAATGAATAGCTCTCTGGAGATTAAAATAAAGGCCCATATGTCTTTGTGAGCAGGTGAAGCACAGAGCTTATCACTTAGAAAATTCTTCAACTAAGTTGGGCCAATGGTCATGGGTTCGAAGGGACGAAAGCAGTAGGAAGGAGGAGAAGCTGGAAGTTGGTGGAAAAAAGAGAAGTAAAAAGCAAAAGTAGAGGGATAAAGTGAAACATTGGCTAGCCTCATGCCATGAGTAGGAGGGTTTGACTCAAAAAATTTAGGGCATTTGGACTATAACTCAGTGAAATAAGCAAAAAGCCAAAGTTGAAGAATCCAAAATGGCCCCCCTTGATTGGCATCTAAAGGCTTCTCACAGAAAAGAGAGCAGGCTCTATATACGTGACCTAGAACATATGGAGCTAAAGCCATCCTCTTCTGTAAAACAAGGGCTTTGGCAAGAAGGGCAAATTCAGGCATAATTCTTTTAGAGAAGGTGCAGAAAAGGAACTTGCAAAGCCAATATAATAAGAAAGAGAAGAATTCTCTATCAGTCACAGGACCCTCCCTTCTATTCTCATCCTTGACAAAGTCACTATAGGATGAGTTAAGAGAAGGGAAGGAAAAAGAGACTGCTAGGTTAGGATAATCTGGTCCGATGGGGGTTCCAATTGGAGATAATCCTAATAAGTGGCAAACGTCAAGAACAGTAGGGGCCATCATCCCACATCTAAATTGAAAGAAGTTAAAAGTAGAATTCCAAAAGCATAGAGCAGTAGGGATTAAGAAAGGGTTCTCTGATATGGATAACCTGGATAGCCGGAGGGCGTCGAGAAGGCAGAGTTCTTGAAGGTCCAGGGTCCTACTAAGGACAACTCGATCATACCATTCTTGCCACTCTGGTCTCACCTTGCGCCAGCATCGGTGGGACTGTTCGTCCTCCAATTCCTCCAGTCAAGGCCGCCTTCGTAAAGAAGACAGTGGTCCTCTAGATGAGGATATAGAGCTGGAAGCTCAATAGGAATCTCTTTGAATATAGGCCCAAGAACATATTCTTGTTGCACATGATGACGAGGGATGAAGATGCGTCCGTCGATGGCACTTTTCTCCCCAGCCTTGTACTTTTCACATTCTACATCAATGAGTCTTTTCAGGGCTACAGATGGGCTCACACGCTCTACAACTGGCACTTTCAATGAAGAGAAAGCCATTGATAGAATGCTTTCTTAGATGACGAAGCTGGGAAAGGGAGTAGAAAGAAGTAGAAGATCAATAGAGATAAAGGGTTTGTGTATTGAGCGAGCAAGTGATTTCAGAGTACGAAATAAAAGGGTTTTAAAAGTCTTTGTATCCAAAAGATATATCGCGTAATTCGTTAAGTACTAAAAGTACGAATACGAAGAGTTTCCTTCAATCTTGATACTTTTGGAGGGAAAGACACATCCCACGTGTTGAAACCAGCTTCGAAGTATAGTATTTGGCTTCGAAACTAGATTTTGGCGCCAAAAGTCAAATAATAAACAACTTCGAAACTAAGAAGCCAACTTTGAAGTACATTTCATACTTATGGATGTAAGAATGCTCAAGTATTCATTTACTTCGAAGGGATTAAAGACCTATTTTAGATTTCTCAATGAAAGTAATATCCTTCGAAGCAAAACTTGAGATCCCTCAAGGATGGGGATTGCTGTTTGAAACATCGAAACCAATAATTAATGAACTTCCTTCAATATTGATACTTTTGGAGGGAAAAAACACATCCCAGGTGTTGACGCCAGCTTGGAAGTATAGTATTTGGCTTCGAAACCAGATTTTGGCACCAAAAGTCAAATAATAAACAGCTTCGAAAACTAAGAAGCCAACTTCGAAGTACATTTCATAGTTATGGATGTAAGAATCTCAAGTATTCGTTTACTTTGAAGGGATTAAAGACCTGTTGTAGGGTTTATCAATGAAGGTAATGTCCTTCGAAGCAAAACTTGAAATCCCTTAAGAATGGGAATTGTTGTTCGAAACATTAAAACCAATAATTGGTTTATATATGTTTAAGAAAGATTCTCTTTCTAGACTAAAACAGTGCAGCCCTCAAAAGGAGCTTCCATATTTTTGAAAGTATGGATTGTTGTTCAAGGCAAAAGGATCAATTTAAAACTGATTGATTATACTAAATCATTGACTATATGTTGGTTATGATTGAAACAAGTTTTGAAGAGTAAAGTTGTTAGATTCGAAGCATGGGTCCTAAATGAAAAAACATCAACAACTCTCAACTGCATTCCATAAATTGGAAAAGTTCATGGTGGTTTTTGTTTGATGTTCATTTAAAACGATTGAGTCCGGGTTCGAAGGATAAGATTGTTCAGTTCAAAGCTCTGAAATTACTTTTAAAGACAAATGGAGACAAGATCAAACCATACCAAACAAAGGAAAGTCTTAGTAGTATTAAAGTAAAAACAGTTACATCGAATGGCCCTATTTGGGTACAAACTCAAGCTCATAAAAATAAGAAATGAAGTAAATAACAAGATCATGAAATTTAGTCCAACTATGATCAATGAATTTCTGTTCTTTCTTTATTCTGTCCTCTATTTCTTCTAACATTGGCTGCATGAGTTGATGTGCTCTCACTTCATAAAAGAGCTCTTCAGCTTTTATTTCGAAAGCTATTTCTCTCAATCCTTATTCCAATTCGTCTATATCCAAGCCATCCCAGTACGCAGAATCTTTATTCTTGAAATCATCGAATTCTTCAATAAAGTTTTCTGCTTTGTACTGGGCATGAACTCGAAGGGATGAGAGTTGGTCTAAAGATTGTGTAGTGGCCATAAAGGTCCGATGCCAGTGGAGAAGCAATGGAAGTTGATCCAAAAACATGTGAAGCTCTGCTTGGGCGAGCGGATTGAGGACATGACCCCAAGTCAGAATATCACAAGCCCATCGAAGGTTCTTAAGGGGGACTTCATTCTCAAGAACATTGAAGGGCAAGTGGGAGAAAGTCGCGAGCAGAAGTTGAGCTTGCCTCTGCTCAGTCGGAGTAGGAGAAGTGGGAGGCTTGTAAGGTATAAAGACCTTATCCGCGAAGAGAGCAAGCCTTAGTCTCTCTGTCCAACAAAGATTGAGCAGAAGAGAAGGTGTGGATGCTTTTATTTCAAGAGATGAAGCAAGAGCAGAAGGAACAAAGGCATTAATATAATCAAGCCAATCAGAAGAACAAATCTTTGCCTTTTGGGCTAAGAATGATAGATTGTACCCTTGTGCCTCTTCTAGATGTCGGGCAGTGTGCACTATCTTTGTAGGCATGGAGGATGTATACCATACCACAAGCAGATTCTCCTCCAGACTGCGTCGATGGTCAATGGGCATGTAGGGATATACCACCGAGTTTCGCGCATAGGAAGGGAACTCTAAAAGGTCAGTAAGCTCAACAAAGTGATGGTTGATTTGTTCCCTCAAATCACAGGCCTCAGGCTTTGACCAAATTGTCTAGCCAGAAGCCCCAGAAGAGGAAGAAGCTGCAGCCTTATCCCATGCAGAGGTTTGTGAAGAAGAGCTTTCCATGTCCATATTTGCGACTTTTTGAATCAAAGGATTGAGAGCAGTTTGTTCGTAGTCCAAGGGTGAGGCAAAAGAAGAACTTCCCATGTCCATATTTGTAAGTTTCTGAATCAAAAGATTAAGGGCAATATGTTCGAAGTCTAAAGGTTGATAATTTGCACAGGCATCCATGACCTGAATATAGAAAGGGGGTAAAGGTGGCTAATTAATGCATGGAGGTTCTTTCGAGGAGGAACATCATCGTCATATGACTCTTCGTGTGCTCGATCATTGGAGGAGAAAATTGATTCGGCCATAAAATGTATCAGTCTGTTCGAATGCTAAGGTGGTGGGGGTGTTCAAAAGATTGAAGGAGAGTTTAATGCAGATAGTGAATGAGAGTTGCATTTCTGGGAGAATGCAAAACCCATGCACGTTCTAAGACGTGGGAAAAAGACCTTGATCTACTAATATCACCAAGTATTGGGTATATTAGTGCGGGGGGTAATGTTGGCTACATATTTTGTACAAGCCTATTACAATTCGACGCGTGGCAAAATAAGGGTGATATAGGAAGACTATTCAAGTCTTTGATCCTGATCATACACGTGGCAGTTAGTATTGGTTATTATAAGATCTGAGTGGCAATGGATCAACAAAGAGATGCAAGGTGATGTGACTTCAACGGTTACTTGCATTTCAAATTCAAATTTAGGAGGGAAGCCTAACTGCGAGTAATGGCGTAATGGAGCTAATATTGAGGCAACACGATCGACGATCATGGAGGAGCAGTTCGACGGTTGGAAATGCAATTCGATGGTCATCCTTGAGCAGTATAAATAGCAAAGAAGGCCCCAGAAAAAACCCCCAGACTCAGATCCAAAAAACCAGTCTTTTATACTTATTTTCCTTTCCAGTTTTACATTTCTAGTCTTACATTTCCTGTACTTTAAATTCCTGCACTGCACTTTGTTCATAGGAATAGTTTCAAGTAGATTGTTGCTATAAACCTCTACGAGGCTGAGTTTGGATCATTGTAAGTTTTCATTTTTTATGAGATACTTCAACTGTTCTTCATTTAATTGTTATATTGCTTAAATTCTCCTAAATCAAGCCACCAGTAAAAATCCTCTTCATTGAGGCTGAAAGAACTAAAACACAATCTTCTGATAATTGGTTGGCAATTAATTCTATGTAAGGACTGATTGATCCTTACTGGCATGCTCGCAATTACAATAATAATCTTCGAAAGCCAAAAAAGCCAACACCTGAATACTTTTTTTGAGAATCTAACATTATTAAGTATTTTTGTAGAGAATCGAAAAATACAAGTCTTAGATAAGGGCTATTTTCTTGCAAGTTTTTCTTTTCCCACTTCATTACTTTCAAAGGCACACGTGAAAAATGGTGTTAGAAGTTGTCTTAAAACTACGATTTTTGACAAATGAGATGTAGACAAGACAAATTTGTGGATGATAATCCAAGGGTGGTTGGCAACTTGGCAAAGGCCTGGGGATTAAGCCCTCAGGTCCCAGGTTCAAAACTCACTCCTTCCAATCTCTTGAGCGTAGTGCAGTTAGTTAGGAGATTAGCTTCAAGCAGTTTCATTGCACTTGGTGTAAGTTCAATACTCTCCCACTCTGCGAGTCCTGTCTTAAAGGTTAGCTTCAAGCAGTTTCATTACACTTGGTGTAAGTTCAATACTCCCCCACTCTGCGAGTCCTGTCTTAAGTGGAGTTTGTCTTGGTAATTTTTGCGAGGGGCGCGTTGCCTTGGACTTGCGGGCGAGTGGGAGAATTTTTTTGTAAAAAAAATAAAATAAAAATTATGGATGATTTGCTCTTTGGCCAAGCTCTAAATGAGAAATTTCACTGTTTGTTTTTTTTTAAAAAATGGTCACTTTTTTACTATTTGAGCAACCGTAATGATTAATTGTTTGATTTAGGCTATGTTTGGCATAATTTTTTTTAGTTATTTTAGTCATAAAAAGACAAAATAACTAAAAAATTAATAAAACAAAATATCACATTCAAATTATAATCATTTTATTTTCTCTCACAAAAGTCAAAAAAATAAAAAAAAATTCATCCCAAATGAATATTTTTAGCCCCAAACTAAAAAGCCAAAAAGTCTAACCCACCCCAAACAAAGGCTTAGGTTTATTGCAAGTGTTAAAGGGAACAAAGTCATTATAGAATTCATCTTGTTTGGCAGGTGTTTATGTTTTTTTTTTTTTTAATATATATATACATATATATTCTCTTTAATTTTAGTGATTTTTTTTTTTAATTTTTATTACAAAAAATGTTCATTTTTATTTATTTTTAATTTAAATTATTTATCAATTTTCATTAAGTAAAATTGATAATTTTAGTGAAATTATTTTTAATTTTTATTACAAAAAAAGTTTTATTTTTTCTTGTCTTCCTAATCTATAAGAATCTAAAAGGTTAAAGACAAAATAATAATAATAATAATAATAATTCAAATCCCATATGAACTTTTCCAATAATTCTTTTTAGATGGTAAAAAATAAAAAATACGAAATATACTAGAAAATATTACCAAACTAGTCCAGGGGGTTTGCCAAAATAACAATGGTTCAAAAACATTTGTAATCATATTGCAGATCATAGAACATAAAAAGAATTAGGGACAATTAAAAAATAAAAAATAAAATACCCAGGGTTTGAGTTCTATAACAAATTAAACCTAGAGCTTTCAATTTTATCAATTTAAATTATAATTTTTTTATTTGTTTTTTATTTAAACCATTTGCATAGTTTCGTTAAGTGTACGGGAAAGAAATACACCTTCTCGTATAATCCTGTTGATCAAGTCTGCGTTCCTCGTACGTCGTCGTTCTACCACCTGAAAATACAAACGTTAGCTAGCCGGCGGGTGTGTGCCGGAAATCTCTCCGATGCCTAAGTCAGTAAGCAAGATAAGTAGGCAGAAGCTCTATGTATTCAGGGGGCAAAAGTCGCATTACCTCTCCAAAGGTGATATTAGTGAGCTTATATAGGTTTCGCGTAGCACAATCCTGGTAGGACTCTTTTTCCTCCAAGTGTAGAGTCCTTCTAGGATTACTCCTCCTTGCATAGAGTCCTCCTTGGATTCATATTCTTGAAAGACAATGCTTATCCTCCAACACCCCCTTCACTGCTTAAACCAAGTGAGATGGTTCTTCTTACGGCCGGACTACTTCAAGCCCGGAGTAACACTGCCGTACTGCATAGGTAAGTCTGGCCGAACTAACTCTTAGTTCGGCTCTCTCATTCCTGACTTCTACTCCGGTTTCACATGCCAAGACCGAACTACCATAACGGCTTGCAGATGTTACTTTTGTACTCCGGTTTAGAAGTCATAACCGGACTATCCAAGAACCGAGCTATACCGGACTACCGCAGTACTCCTTAGACCGGAGTACACATGTTTGGGCTACCTCGGTCCAACTCCAGCTCGGCCTAATTCATTATAAATTACCCTCTCAATTGCCCCTTAATTCCATCTGCACAGCATGATAGGGATTACCTGTCTTCGAACCGAACTAAAGTTTTAGCTTATCCAACCGAGCTACAATCCTTCAGCTACCCCGGCCGAGCTAAAAAACCTTTTCAACTTGCCTAACCGAGCTAGGTTTAAGCTGAGCTGAGCACGTCCGGCCAAACGTCTCTTCAATCACAGCAACTAAAGCGTTCCATATTCCAATGACACGTGGTAAGCCCCTATTGGCCATCCACAGCTGTTGCGCTGCCCTCGTACTCCGAAAATTTTTTGAACAGTTCCCGCCTTATGGTACAACCATCAAAACAAAAAACCCTTCACTTCACCTTGAATCACATACTGCTACTATTCTCTCTCTCTTCAATTTTTGCAAACTTTCTGAGCTCGTGTTTTTGTTGCTGTTGTCTCCATTTCCATCCTCAGTCTCTCTACCAGGTAAACATCATAAACTTGCTTTTGTATCCCTCTATTTTATCATACTTTGGTTTGTATGTTTTTACAAAACACCTTTTAGTTGCTAGCTTCATATTTTCTGGAAAAACTACGTAAGAACACTAAAACTTCATGAATCTTTAAGCAATAACCAGTAGAACTCCTATTTGATCCAAAAGATATATCCAACCGAACTAGGAATTTGTTTGTGCTGTACAATGATGTAGGAAAACTGGAACCGGACTGGCACTTGCTCTTACCTCAGTAGCTTCAATAAATCACCACATGATTTACAATTAGCAGAAGCAAAGGTACGCCGAACTAGAAAATCTCGGCCCCTGACCGAGGTATGCCTAGGGGCTAAGCCAGCTTTTAGTTTTCAAACCGAACTAGAAGCTGCCCCTTGACTCCAACCAGAGTAAGAAACGCCTAGTTAGAACCGAGATCACCAAAAAACCAGCCGAACTAAAATAACACACACGTTTTAGGAATCGAAGTAAATCCTGTAGCACCCTTTGCAGCCGCAATAAGTCTTCTTTTCTTGTTCTGCTTTTGTAGCACGGTCGATGATCTGTGCTTAACACCGTGTTTTTCACTTTGCAGACTTAGGTTGCCAGGCACTCCACTGCGCTCAACCGAGCTACTGAGCACTCTCTACCAACCGAAATAACTTATTCATAATTTATACAATAAATGGGGAAATATAGGTTTTTGGTAGAAACCCCAGGTGGTCTGGCCGAATTCCGAAAGGACCACCATATACCAGACGACGTACACCTAACCCTGGCCGACCGAGATGTCGACCCATGGAATAACGAGGGCTTCGTCCCCTTTACCATTCAGTCCATAGTAGAGACCGGACTACGATTCCTAGTCCAGCCTTTAATCTGTGAATTCCTTAGGCAAACCAGACTTTGCCCTACCCAACTCTCCACCAACACATACCGAATAATAATGGGCATAGACGCCCTAAACCGTCAAACCGGACTAAACCTAGGCTTAGCCGAAATATTCCACCAGTACTCATTAGGATCAAAAAATGAAGGCTGGTGCTATTACTTGAGAATACGCCGAGGCCGAGAAAAAATAATAAAACACACACCGGACAAAGATGTAAATGACGACGACTTCTTTTGGGTCTCTGGGAACTTCGAAGACCATCAAGCCCAGATTCCAGGCTGGAGAATAAACTGGAAGATGGGAGAGCCCGGTATACATACTTCGGTTGCACTTCATATTTTTTCTTTTTCAGACTTCGCTTTCGCTTTGAACCGAACTAACACTTGTTTTCTATTTACAGATAAAGCCCATATCCACTCAAACTACAGCTACCCCAACCTCGACCTTCTGCGCGCCGCACTACGAGTTCGGGAAAGAAGTTGGGCTAAACTGCTAGACTTCGAAACGACATACCGATACTCCGGCCGCCGAAAAGCAAGGGTAACCGACTTCCTGCTTGAAGACGCGCCAGAACCGGACCCAAACTTGCCCCAGATCAACCTTGTTCCACTCACAGCCGAGCAAGAAATGGCTAAGAAGAACAGGTTGAAGGCCCTCCTGACCGAAACAACCCCAGCCGAAGTACAGGGAATCAGCCGTGCTACCAAGACCGTGGTGGCACTCCCATCTCAACGGCCATCTTCATCACGACCAAGCAAACGTGCCCGGACTAGCCAAACCGAGCCACATCTTGCTGATGAAGACGAGACCGTCCTACCCACAAGTCCTCCACCAAGCCCCCAGCCGAGCCTTCAACCGGAACTCGCCGACCAAACCGCTTCTTCCAAGTGGACTCCCGTACTCACCTTCAATGACCGAGACATCACCGCATCTGATTCGGTGGTCTCAGAGAAGGATCATCATATGGCCTTCAACATGGCCAAGAGTGTGTGCCTCCCCAAAGACATGGAGCACCACTACAAACAGCTCAACACCGAGCTAAAATCAATCCGGTCCTCCACTAAGTCCATGATCCTGGTAAGAAGTACTCCTTTCCATGTAAGATTCCTTCTTCTCTTTTGTTTTCAACTTGGAGTCCGGCTAACGTTGCTTCTCCTTGGCAGGCCATCCAGAAAAACCAAGTCACTCACAGGAGGGTCATGGAGCTTAGGAGGAGTACAAGAGAGGCCATGGCTGAGGCCGAACTGAAAACGGCCGAGCTGGAGGAGGCGAAGAAAACCTGGCGAGCTCGAGGCGGAAGCAGTCGTCTGACCGAGGTTGCCAATTCGGTCGAGGCGGAGAAGAAAAGAGTTGCCGCCGAGGCAAAAGATAGATACCTACGTATCTTGGCCGCAATTGAAAAGAAAAAAGACGCCGAAATAAAGCATTTGAAGAAGGAGGTGAAGGAGGCTAAGAAGCGGGGCTTCAATGAGGCCGAAGTAGCCTACACCCAGCAATGCAACGCAGCAAAAGACCTCTTTTTCAAATGTGGCTAGAGGGCTGCGGTGGTGAAGCTCGGTTGTACGCCTGACACCGAGGTCTACAACGCTCCACCGTACTCCATTCTAGCCTCACTCTTGCAATACGCGGCCGATCTCCAAAAGGCCTTCCTTGAGGGGTCCGGTGATGGTGATGACGATGATGATGATGATGATGAAGATGAGGAGCAATCTCACACTCCGGTTGTCAACGAACAGCAGAACGATAAGGCAGTTCGGTCTGAGCCAGTTATTGAGGATCCAACTTTTGAGCTGCAGCCGACTGACACTGAAGTTCACGCTGACACCGAAGTCCCACTTCAAACCGTGCTCCTTCGATCTGGGACTTGAGCGATCTGGAATTCGATGCCAAACTAGACGCACTTCTTCAATGATTGTTTTCTTTCTTTTTTGTTGTATTTGAACTTTTTTGTAACCGGGCTTCGGCCCCTTAAATGTACTTGGTTTTGAGGTTCAATGAAAATTTCTCTAACTCTTATACCGGTTTTGTGTATATATGCTTGCATCTGTTATGAATTTTCCATCTGAACTATTTTGTACAACTATGATCTCGGTTAGCTATCTAACTTACTAGCCAACCATTCTTCAGCCGATCAAGCTTACTTCGGCTGAAGAGCACAAAGAGTTGGTTTAACCCAGCCAACCACTCTTCAGCCATACACTCAGCCATACACTTACTTCGGCTGAAGAGTACAAAGAGTTGGTTTAATCCAGCCAACCACTCTTCAGCCATACACTTTCTTCGGCTGAAAAGGACACAGAGAGTTGGTTTAATCCAGCCAACCACTCTTCAGCCATACACTTACTTCGGCTGAAGAGTACAAAGAGTTGGTTTAATCCAGCCAACCACTCTTCAGCCATACACTTACTTCGGCTGAAGAGTACAAAGAGTTGGTTTAATCCAGCCAACCACTCTTCAGTCATACACTTACTTCGGCTGAAGAGTACACAGAGTTGGTTTAGTCCAGCCAACCTCTAGGTTGGTTTTTCCAGCCAACCTAGAATATAGTGCTTGGTTATTCTGACCAAACGTCCCGCAGCCTGGATCCTTATGCTGGGCTTAGGAGGGGTCATAGTTGGTTTAATCCGGCCAACTATGTTTACAATGCTACTAACTTGCGAAAGTTAATGTTCTACTAAAAACAAATATGCGAAAAAAGAATCGATTTGTCTTATTGATGAAGTAAAAAATTACATATACTTAAAGAGAGAGAAGAAAAAAGCTAAAAGTAAAATAACTTAAGATTGGCAGTGTTCCATGGCCTAGGAATTGCTTTGCCATCCTCATCTTCCAAGTGATATGCTCCTTTTCCTGCTAGTCCGACCACTTTGTAAGGACCCTCCCAGTTAGGACCTAACTTGCCATCTCCTGGGACCAATGTGTTGCCCATAACTTTGCGTAGTACCCAATCGCCGATCTTGAATTGCCTTGGATGCACAGTTTTGTTATACTTCCTAGATAGTTCTTGTTGGTAGGAGGCAATGTGAACCAATGCTCTGTCTCTTCTTTCTTCCGCAAGGTCAAGTTCCAATGCTATAGCTTCGCCGTTTAAGTTTGGATCAAAATTTTCACTCCGAATTGTGGGGAGTCCGACCTCTAATGGGATGACTGCTTCCATGCCATAGGCTAAGGAGAATGGAGTTTCTCCTGTTGACCGCCGTGGTGTGGTGCGATAAGCCCATAAAACATGAGGGAGCTCTTCTGCCCACTTGCCTTTGGCTTTCTCCAACCTTTTCTTCAATCCGTCCAAAACTACCTTGTTTGATGCCTCGGCTTGACCGTTTGCTTGGGGATACGCCGATGTAGAATTGTAGAATTCTATCTTGTATTCTTCGCAAAAGCCTCTGAAAATTCTGCCGTCAAACTGAGTGCCATTGTCTGAAATCAGTGCTTTTGGTATGCCAAAGCGAGTAATGATGTTCTGCCAGACAAATTTCTTCACATCTTTTTCCTTGATTGACGCCAAGGCTTCTGCTTCCACCCACTTTGTGAAGTAGTCTGTTGCCGCAAGAAAGAACTTCCTGTTGCCTAGTGCTGTTGGAAGTGGACCTACTATGTCTAAGCCCCACATTGCGAAAGGCCATGGACTAGTTAAAGGTAGGAGTTCTCTGGCAGGTTGGTGTATTTGGTGCGCAAACTTCTGACATTTTTCACACTTTTTGACATACTTTTCTGAATCTGCTTGCATGTATGGCCACCAGTATCCTTGTGAAATAGCTCGGTATGCCAATGATCGTCCTCCTTGATGGCTGCCACATATCCCTTCATGTATTTCGAACAGGAATGCCTCCACCTTGCTGGGGTGGACACATTTTAAGTAAGGTCCTGTGAACGACTTCTTGTACAATGCCAAAGATGGAGAGAGCCAAAACCGCTGCGACTTTGCTCTTATTTTGTTGGCTTCTTTCTTCTCTTCTGGGAGGGTGCCTGTAGACACCCCATTTTTGACCGACCTTAAGACTCAGACGTCGCCGATTGAGCGCTCGGTGATGTTGCATGCTGTGCTCGTTCGGAAGCCTCAGAGTTGCGGCCGTGCGCCTTGCCTCCGGACTTCCGAACTCTCTTCTGTGCCTTGTCTCGGTTTGCGAACCAGACTCGGTTTTCTCTGTTTTCTTTCCTGAGGGGAGGGAGTGGTCCCGTAGACTATCTCCCAGTGGCCGTGAGCTATATTTTGTGGCCGCAGGCCATTTTACCCATTTCAGAGCCCGGTTCCCAGTTTTCGGGACCGTCAGGCCGTGTGCCTTGGTTCGGGACCGCCCAACCATCTCCGATTTCTCCGATTTTTGGCAGGTACCTCTGTTTTATCATAACAAGGGACACTGGGGTCTCTGATACCCACTTCGTGGCCAAACACCACTTTCGGTGCTCACGGCCCATTTTCGGGACCCCGAACCTCGTGGTTTGGCCCCCGAGCTTTCATTTTGCATCGATTTTTGTTTAATTTTGGCAGGTACCTCAGTTTTATCATTCCGAGGGACACTGGGGCCTCTGATACCCACTTCGTGGCCGAACGCCACTTTCGGTGCCTGCAGCCCATTTTCAGGACCCCGCGCGGTTTTGCCCCCGAGCATTCGTTTTGCATTAGTTTTTGTTCAATTTTGGTAGGTGCCTCTGTTTTAGCACCAAGAAGATCACTGGAGGGTGGGAGGCCAGCAATTGTCTCAGCAACCAGTTATCTGCTTGGTCAAAAGTGGTTCAGCATGAATCTGGGAAGGAGAAAAGTCTGTGCGGCTTCACCGAAACAAGCGTAACTCTTTGCACAAGAGGAATTAAAATATGAGGCCACCACCATTGGAAAGCTTACTTCCGGGGCTTCATTTTTCTCTCAAGAATCTCCTAAGTCCAAATCCGGGGGGAGGAGATATGGTTGGTTGAAGTCCGGTTGGACTGAATCTGCGCGGCTTTACGGAAACTGGCATAACTTTTTCTACAGAAGGAATTTTGATGCAAGGTTTGCGGCATTGGAAAGCTAACTTCCGGGGCTTCAATTTGGACACTTGAATGGATATTTTTGGACTTCGCTAGCACCCAAAATCCAGTGGTCTTCTCGGCAGTTTTGTTTATCTAGCTGGCCAACCACCCCTTTTGTGAAATGACCATTTTGCCCTTGTGAGTTGGCCGACCATTTCTTGCTCCCTCAGTGTATTCCAGCTGTGCTAGCTCATTTTCCAATTGGCCAATCTTCCATACAAGTGTATGGAGGATTAGAGAGTTGCTTTTTAGATATTTTGATGCACTTTAGATATTTTGGATGGACTTTAGATATTTTGGATGCATTTTTCCTCTAAAAGGAGAGGTTTGGCTTCATTTTTAAGGGGGTTAGACATTTTTGAGGGGGATTGGAGAGAGATCCATAGCTTTCACCTTCCATTTCTCTCCACTTAAAAGCTCAAAGGTTATTTTTCTTGCATAATTTGTTCATCAACACCAAGCACCACCATCACCACCCTATTTCCAACACTTGGAGTTGATTTCCAGCAGCTAGGAGGTGACTTTTTTCAAGCCAAGAGGTAGCAAAAGACTTGTCTTCAAGGGTAAGTCTTCATTTCCTTTTTTCTAGCTTATTTTTGCTTCAATTTTCTACCCTATTTTCTCACTGTTTTGAGCTCCGGCCCTAACTTAAATGGTCTTATTTTGAGCTATTCTACATGTTTGTTTAAGGGCTCAACCCTGTTTGAGCCCTCTATGATGCACTTGTTTCAATACCTCTTGGAATGCCATTATTTTGCATGCTTTCTTTAGCTTATGAGTGATCTGATTTCGAGCCTGATATAAACTGTGAGTGGGCCTATTTTGAGCCCCTCTTCAACATTGAAGAAGGGCTCAACCGTTTTTGGCCTCTCTATCATGCACTTGCTTTGCATTTCTTCCAATTTACCGTAAAATTGCATGATTTATTTGGCCTATTTGTGATCTGATTTGGAGCATCTCATGAACTGATATTATGCTTATTTTGAGCCCCTCTTCAACATTAAAGAAGGGCTCAACCTGGTTTTCATGCTCTACATGCCACTTGCTTTGAATTCATGTTCTATTCCTATGTTGCATGCTTCTTTAAGCTTATCATGCTCCTGTTTTGAGTCTTCATCAGGCCTAGAAAGTGTCTTATTTTGGCCCAATATTCATGTTTTGTTAAGGGTCTTAGGTCATTTGATGCATGATTTTGGTACTTTATGTTGTACTCCATCTTTGGTTCATTATTTTGCATGCTTTGTTAGGCTTGCTTGTATTCTGTTTTGAGCCCTCATCAGGCTTAGAAAGTATCTTATTTTGGCCTATTCTTCATGTTTTATCAAGGGTCTTGAGTTGTTTGGTCATTGCTTATGATACCTCATGTTATATCCTTTGTTGGCCCGTTATTTTGCATGCTATGTTTAGTATATCTACACACTGAATTGGGGGATGCCATCTTTTGTAAATATGCATATTTTTGGTCCCTCTTTAATGTTGTAGAACTGTTTTTTTTGGTTTGAGCATTGTATATGTTACTTGCTTTGTAAATCTCCTCTTTTCCCCCATTTTTGCAAGCTACTGTTTCCATACTTGTGATTATTGTTTGGCCTTGCTTTGTACTAAAAAATGCTATTTTTGGGGCTGCCTTGCTACTGTTTTGGCTTTCATGTGCCAATTTTGCATGTTTAGCATAGCCGTAGGCCATTTCGGGTACTTAAAATCATATTTCGGGATGATTTCATGCATTGACCGTCATTTCGTACCATTTCGGGGCTGTTTTCCCCTTCATTTAGCTGCTGAAATTTGGTTTGTATGCTTGCATATCATTTTTCATGTCATTTCATGCCTTAGTGCATTGCCTCGGTTTGCGTGCCCGTGGGCACGCATTTCAAGGCACTCCGTTTTCGTTCATTGGCTTCCTATGTGAGTAGGCTGAGGCTCTCTCATGTTGGTATAAGCCCATCATCGGATTTGCATTCATTTTCATGCCTTAGTGCATTGCCTCGGTTTGCGTGCGCGTGCACGATTTCGGCGACTCTTTTTATCCGGCGGCTTATGTGAGTGCGGCTGAGGTCCTCTCATGTTGGCGTAAGCCCAATTTTGCATTCCGTATGCCATTTCATTCCATTTTGTCATCGCCTCGGTTTGCGTGCCCGTGGGCACGCATTTCGAGGCACTTCGGTTTTATCCGATTTGCATTTTATCATCGTCTCGGTTTGCGTGCCCGTGTGCACGCATTTCGAGGCACTTCGGTTCTATCCGATTTACATTTCATCATTGCCTTGGTTTGCGTGCCTGTGGGCGCGCATTTCGAGGCACTTCGATTTTATCCGATTTGCATTTTATCATTGCCTCGGTTTACGTGCCCGCAGGCACACATTTCGAGGCACTTCGGTTTTATCCGATTTGCATTTCATCATTGCCTCGGTTTACGTGCCCGCAGGCACGCATTTCGAGGCACTTCGGTTTTATCCGATTCCTCATTTCATCATCGCCTCGGTTTACGTGCCTGTGGGCACGCATTTCGAGGCACTTCGGTTTTATCCGACTTGCATTTCACATCATCGCCTTGGTTTGCGTGCCTGCGTGTACGCTTTTCGAGGCATCTTATTTTCATCTCATTTTCATCCGAATTGTGCATACTAGGTTATATCTTAGATTGCATTCATGCATTACCTCGGTTTGCGTGCCCGTGTGCACGCATTTCGAGGTTACTCATTTTCATGGCATTGTGCATGCTATATCACATGTTAGCTGCATTTCATGCATACCATGCATATTGCATCGTGTTCGGGATAGGTGTTAGCCCGGGCACGGGAAACGAGGTACATTCCGTACTCCGAGTGACGGAGTGTGTCTCAATTCCCAAGTCACCGACACTCCGGATTACCCATGATGGAGTTAGGTTTTGTTGTAGCATTCATATGCATTCATCCTATATTGAGTTGTGCAATCCGACTCCTCAGCCATCATGCATCAATATGCGTGATTGGTGGCACGAGGATCGAGGCATGCATATATTTGTGAAAATACATTGCTATGTCCTTTTCCTGCTCTCTGTTGCAGCAAAATCAAGGATCAACAGCTCTTCGGAGTCTGACACGCATTTCGAGAAAATTGCAAACAGAGGCTAATTGGGGCATCCCAGTGGATTTCCGCCCGAGGCAGTCCAGCATACACTATTCATCATAGCAAGGCAGTCCCTGGCTTGCATGCCAGTTTACAACTTTTTTAGTTTAATTTGTTAATTAATTAGGAAATTGTATATTTATTCGGACTGTATATTTCGGACTGTAATATTCTTTTATTCGAGTCTGTATTATTTATTCGGACCCTCCGCGCGAGGGCAAAATTGTAATAAGGGTGTGTGAGTGTGATGTATGTCTTCCAACCCCCATTTCTTTCTCCCTTTTATTTACCTGCTTACGATGGTTAGATATAGGGCATATTTCAATTAGCATACAGTATGACAGCATTTTTTGCATCATTCATCTGTCTTGCACGCACCGGGCTCGGCGCATCATACAAACTGCATTTGTATTTCAATTCCAAGTTGAATACATGTTAGTTGTAGCATTTCACATGTCATATTTAGAATAGCCGAGCCTGCTATAGTTTGCATCTTTGCATGTATTGCATTAGGCATTGCTGTATATTTAGGATCATGCATGATTTCTAACAGAGTTTCTGTTTTGGCTTGGAGTACTCGGTGAGTTTTATGCTTTAGCACCCTTGCATGCGTGTGAGTGTTGCCATGAATAGCATGCTTACCATGAGGCTAACTGCTTATGTGATATAACTGCCTTGGATGCCTGTGGGTGGAGGTTGAGTTATTTGAATTGGGACAAATGCATTGACTGTTTGTTTTAAGCCCACTAAATAGTGGCAAAATCATGTTTTCTAAGCCCACCTGAGGGTGGCAAATCCGCATTTTAGCCTGCCTGCGGGCAGCACCATCACACCATTTTCAAACAAACAAACATGAAATGTTTTGTTCCAATTCAGACGGCCCAGTCTATACTTGTTTGCTGCGAGCATCACATAGTAACCTAGGCTAAATAACCAGAATAAGAACTCACAATGTTTTCAAAAACAGATATCATGGTTAGTAGAGGCCGGTCTTTGACCGGGCGAGAGGAGGTGCTCACGATGTGACCTTCCCTAATCGTACCCAAGTTCCCGAGCCAACTTTGGTGATGACGGACACGTGGCCTTTGGCACCGAGTTAGGGTTTCCTAAATTTCCCATTTTAAAAAATATTTAGGTGGCGACTCTGTTATCTGGCAAAGCAGTCCATGTTTGGCACTTCTTTCAAAAAAAAAAAATCTGTTTTTCTTCAAAACGATTTGCCGGATTTGGACTCTTTGGTTCGAGATTTGGAACCGCAACGAAATCGAGTCCGAACTGTAGCGAGGTCCCCCGCGGGCTTGTTACAGTGCCGTCCTTTAGGAATAGTATGATAAGATCCATCCAAGAGGGACCTAACTCTGCACAACATACTTCTTCAGCTTCTGGGTCTTCAATGCTTGGTCTTGGTAGATAGTCGATTAGCAGCGGATGGGGAATGGAGGTGTCTGCCATTGAGGCGGCTTCATGAGTTAAAGTTCGTCGCTCTTTGTTTTCCTCTCTGCCAATCTGTTCTATTCTCACTACTTCGAACTTCTTTATCTCTGTTCTGACCAAATCTTGGTACTTGGCCATCCTATCATCCTTTGCCTCATAGTCGCCAGATATTTGGTTTACCACCAGCTGTGAGTCGCTGTAGACCATCAACTCGGTGGCCTTCATGTAGAATGCCGACTTGAGACCTGCTAGAAGCGCTTCATACTCCGCTTCATTGTTTGATGCTGGGAAGCCAAGGTTGATTGCTTGCTCCACTACTAGGCCGTCTGGTGAGATGAGGACTATGCCAAGTCCTGCTCCATGCCAGTTGGACGCTCCATCCACGAAGAGCTTCCACATTTCTCTAACGAACAACTTCCAGCAAGTGAAGGGATCAGATGATGTCCTGGGATCTTCCATGTTGCTGGTGGCTTCTTCAGAGTCAATGCTCGCTGTCTGCCCCTTGTTCTCTGTTTGCACCAAGTCTTTGTTTGTCGGTGAGTCCTGACTTGGTGTAGCATGGTTCACTTCTTCCTCCCTTTCTTCACTCTGGTCCGCCTTGGGACCTGACTGAGTAACCAGTACTAGGGGTTGCGTTATTCCGACGTCAACCTCCATCCCTAGTTCGGTCGCTTCAGTCAGGTCGACTGGGCAGATGTGATGACTTCCAAGGGTGAACTCTGCGACAAAATCTGCTAGTGCTTGAGCCTTTATTGCGGTTCTGGGTTGGAACTTGATGTCGTACTGTCCCAATTCTACTGCCCACTTCAAGATTCGCCCAGAAAAGTTCGCCCTTTCAAATAAAGCCTTGAGTGGGAAGGCTGTGAGAACAACTATGGTGTGAGCGTGAAAGTAATGCGACAATTTCCTTGAAGCCATCATCAAGGCCAATGCCAGTTTCTCCAGTGGCAAGTACCTTGTTTCGGCGCCAAGTAACGTCTTACTGACATAATAGACGGGCAAGTGTTGGACCCTTCAAGCGGACCAACATTCACTAATTGCATCTTGCGATCTTGCCAAGTAGAGGAAGAGTTCTTCTCCAGGTATTGGAGTGACAAGTAGTGGTGGAGAAGACATGTATTCCTTCAAACTTTCCAGAGCTCGGTCGCATTCTTCGTCCCACTCGAACTTAGCTTTTAATGACTGAAAGAATGGTCGCAATCTGTCTGAAGACCGGCTGATGAATCGGTTAAGTGCCGCTGCCATGCCAATGAGATGCTGTACTTCCTTTACTGAGTTAGGCCTCTCTAACTCCTGAATTGCTTTGATTTGGGAGGGGTCTGCCTCAATACCCCGGTTGGTCACCAGGAAACCCAGAAACTTGCCAGACTCTACACCGAATGCGCACTTGGAAGCGTTAAGTCGCAGCTTGTGTTTCTTCAGGATCTAGAACATCTCATCTAGGTCCTTTAGATGGTCATCCGCTTCCTTGCTTTTGACCACCATATCGTCGATGTAAGCCTCCATTGTTCTGCCTAACAATGGCTCAAACATCTTGGTGACCATTCTTTGAAACGTCACCCCTGCATTCTTCAGGCCAAAGGGCATGACCTTGTAGCAGTATAGTCCTCTTGGAGTGGTGAAGGATGTTACTTCCTGATCTGGTTCGTGCATGGCTATCTGATGGTAGCCTCTGTATGCGTCAAGGAAGCTTAGCCGGTTGTGTCCTACCGTCAAGTCTACCAGTTGATCTATCCTTGGTAGAGGAAAGCTATCCTTTGGACACGCCTTATTGACCGTCTTGTAGTCGACGCATACCCGTCACTTGTCGTTCTTCTTTGGCACCACAACAGTGTTGGAGATCCACCTGGGGTAGTGTACCTCTCTGATTGCCCCTGCCTCCAACAAGTTTCCCACTTCTTCTGCCACTATTTCGGCGTGGTGGAGCGTCGATCTGAGTCTTGTTGAATAGCGAACTGGCGAAGGGTGGACATTGAGTTGGTGGCAGATGAAGTTGGGATCGATGCCTGGCATGTCGTATGGGGTCCAGGCGAACACTTCGATGTTGGAGGTCAGGAATCCCAAGACTTCCAATCTCTCAGTGCTGGACAACGACGAGCCAAGTAAGAAGAACTTATCCGGGTTCTTCTCATCTATCCTGACTTCCACCAAGTCCTCTACAGCTTTCTGACTAGCCGCTTTGCCAACATCCGCGAATAGTTCATTACTTTCGGGTTCCTCCACCGAATGAACATATCCTTTGGCAGCTCGACTGCCGTTCACCGTCACAAAGCATTGTTTCGACATGATCTGATCCCCATAGACCTCCTCTATTACTCCAGTGTCGTTGGGGAACCTCATCACTTGGTGGTAGGAGGACGCCACCGAGCGCATGGCATGCAGCCATGTTCTGCCTAAGATGATGTTGTAGGTGGAGGGGACCTTCAATACCCAGAACTCCACTTGCTTCGTCACACTCCCTGCTCATACTGGAAGGATGATTTTGCCGACTGGCCACTCTGGCATTGAGTTAAATCCAATCAGGGGTGACATCAGCGCTAAGTCTTTGTCTTGCAGCTTCAATTGTTTGAACGTCTCATAGTACATGATTTCACATGAACTACCCTGGTCAATAAGAATTCGTTTGACGTCAAAATCCTTGACTCGGAGAGTGACGACCAAGGCATCGTTATGAGGGCAATATATTCTGTCCAAGTCTTTGTCCGAAAAAGACATGACATTTGTTGCCTCTGTCTTACTCTTCTTGATAGCAGGTTGGGCACTTAGCACCTCTCTTAAGTTCTCAGCCTTTTTGATTGAACCTCTGAGCTCGCATACACGCTCAGGTTCAAAGACTCCATGTATTACGTTGATGACGCCCTGGGGCGGGGCGTCGATTGGCATTCCATTGGGCATATTTTGGTCCTGAGGGGCTGGCTGTGCCCCTCCCTCTATGTATTTGTCCAGGTGGCCCGCTGCCACCAACTCTTCCAGATGCTGCCTCAATGGCGTGCAATTCTCAGTGCGGTGCCCCTTTTCTTTATGGAAGGTGCACCTGGATCTGTCATCGTAATCCTTCTGCGCCTCGCCTAGCTTGGCTGGCCACTTGACGAAGGGCTCGTCTCGTATCTCACTAAGTATACGGTAGATCGGTTTCTTAAACACCGTGGTAATGGCGGTGCGGACTCTCAACCACCTCTTGTCCTGGTCTTCGCCATTGTCCCTCCTGCCTCGTCCATTTCGGTTTTGGCGATCTACCGTATTGACCTTTGCTGAGGTCTTCTTCTCTGGTGTTGTGGTCGCGCCAGTTTTTGCTTTGGCACGAGCGCCATCCTCTTCCACCCTGATGTGCTGGTGCACTCTCTCCATCAAGGCCTCCATGGTGAGAGGTGGTGTCATGGTGATAGAGTCCCTCAGTCTATTCCCGACTGGAAGGCCTCTTTTGTATTGCGCAATGGCGAGGTTGGTCGGGCAGTCCCCAATCTGGTTGAATGTCTCCCAGTAGCGACTGTTGTATGACCTCAGGGTCTCCTTGTCACCCATGTCGATGGAGAGTAACTGGTCGATCTCCACCGGGGTTTTTGTGTTTGTTCTGAACCGTGTTACAAACGCCTCAGCCAGTTGCGCCCAGGAGGCTATGCTGCCCTCTGGAAGCTTCTCAAACCAAGTCAAACCAAGGTCGCCGAGGCTAGAAGGGAATAGGATGCACATCAAGGCCTCGTTCCGCCGGTATACAGCCATGACCTGGCGAAAGTGGCTTAAGTGCGTGTAGGGGTCCGTCTTCCCCTCATATGTTGTGAATTTGGGCTGTACGAATCCTGACGGAAGGGGCGCGTTCTCTATTGCTGGGACGAATGGTGAGGTCTGCAGCCTCGCCAATGCCTTGTCCATTGTTCATACGCCATTGGCATTCCAACCTCGACGCTTCCATGCGTCCGAGGAGCTAACCGCTGCAAGGTAAGAACCCTGTGGGGATCGCGCGCCCTGGCGTCCTCCTTCCATCTTGCTTTCTCTTCTAGCATGGATCGCAGGTCGGACGATCTGGGTAATTCCGTCTGCCTAGACCTTGTGTGGTGTGTATGTGAAGGCCAGTAAGTGCTCCCTTCCGTGTAGGACCTCTCAGATCTCGCCCTCTCAGACCTGGAGTGACGAGTCCTGGAAGATACGGATCGCGTGTCGCCTGTCCTGAGGCTTCTGTTCTCTGGTTGGGAGGGTGTAGAATTCCTACTACGACCCTCTGAGTGGCGAGGGGGCGTCTTCCTGTTGCGCCCCTCTCCTGTCGCCACTTCTTTACCCTTCATCTGGCGCTTTAAGGATTCCATGTCCGCCGCCATCTGACGTATTAACTCGGCTTGTTCTCTGACGCGATCCTCTAGAATTTGAGGATCAACCCTGCGCCTTTGCCTTTTTGGGCTTTGCGAACGAGAGGGATGAGGGCTGTTATTCCTCTTTCTACCCCTGACATCCCTCCTGGGAGTTTGTCGTTGCTCCAGGTTCGCCATGGGAGTCACCACTGGTAAGCCTTCGCGCCTTGCACCCCCATCTGGAGTTTGTCCATCGATGGCGGACTGGGGTAATTCTTCGTTATTCGCCATTGATCTTCGAGAGAGAGTTTGATCAAGAGGTTGTTCTTGTCTGTTATTCCCACAGACGGCGCCAATTGTACGGGAAAGAAATACACCTTCTCGTATAATCCTGTTGATCAAGTCTGCGTTCCTCGTACGTCGTCGTTCTACCACCTGAAAATACAAACGTGAGCTAGCCGGCGGGTGTGTGCCGGAAACCTCTCCGATGCCTAAGTCAGTAAGCAAGATAAGTAGGCAGAAGCTCTATGTATTCAGGGGGCAAAAGTCGCATTACCTCTCCAAAGGTGATATTAGTGAGCTTATATAGGTTTCGCGTAGCACAATCCTAGTAGGACTCTTTTTCCTCCAAGTGTAGAGTCCTTCTAGGATTACTCCTCCTTGCGTAGAGTCCTCCTTGGATTCATATTCCTGGAAGACAATACTTATCCTCCAACACCCCCTTCACTGCTTAAACCAAGTGAGATGGTTCTTCTTACGGCCGGACTACTTCAAGCCCGGAGTAACACTACCATACTGCATAGGTAAGTCTGGCCAAACTAACTCTTAGTTCGGCTCTCTCATTCCTGACTTCTACTCCGGTTTCACATGCCAAGACCAAACTACCATAACGACTTGCAGATGTTACTTTTGTACTCCGGTTTAGAAGTCATAACCGGACTATCCAAGAACCGAGCTATCTTGGGACTACCTTAGAACAGGACTATCATAGAGACTCCTTAGACCGGAGTACACATGTTTGGGCTACCTCGGTCCAACTCCAGCTCGGCCTAATTCATTATAAATTACCCTCTCATTAAGTAAAACCAATGAAAAAATATATATATTAGTCATTAAACTTAATGTCTATACATATAAAATATCTAAAATATCATTTTTTATTGAGTTTAGTATTAAAATATCCATTTTCATCGATTTTACTTAACAAAAGTAGGAACAATGATTTAAATTGAAAACAAATTAAAAATTTAGAGTTTAAATTAATAAAATTAAAAATTTAAATTTTATTTTGTTACAAAGACAAAACCTTGAATTTTTTTTTATAATTTGTCCAAAAAATTATTAATAAATTATAATTTTCATAAAGATTCCTATCAATTTTAATGTGATTTTGGTCGTTGCTTTTTTAAAAAAAAAAGGTTCAAATGTTCGAAATTGAATGTTTTATTCCATTTTACACCACCTCATTAAAATATGAATTACACTGTTACAATTAGTTTTAATTTACTTAATAATTATATTTTATTGTAAAAACAAAACATAAACAATCAGATTATAAAATAGGGCATAGTAATTTTTTTTTTTTGGTTTTTAATCACCTTAGGCTGTATTTGATTCATGAATTTCATAAGGAATTTGATAATGTAAAGGAAAAATGTAAATGAAAGTGAATAAAATATTACTATATTTCACTTACATTTCACACACATTTTTTTCTTTCCGTTTCCAAACTTTTTTTTTATAAATTCATAAACCAAATACAACCTTAAAGTATAGAAAATATGTGAATTTTATATAGGATTAACATTATACAAAATTTCATAGTACTTTTAGGGTGTGTTTGATTAGACGGACTAGATAAAGGGATTAGAATCCATCGAATGGGACTATGAATCCCCCGGACTATTTGGTTGGATTGGATATGTATCCTGTGTTTGTTTTTTCATGGGATTAGATATCTGGAAATGACTATTTTTAGTGAATCTAACGTTTGATTGGACGGATTGGATAGGATAAATGAACAAAAGACTATTTTACCATTTTTCAATTGTTTACTAAGTAATAGCAATATTAAATATATCTTTAATATTTTAATTATTTTTAGCAAGATTAAATAAAAATTTATTTTATTTTATTTTTTACACAATTAAATAAATTTATTTTTTTAAAAATAAATAAATAAATAAAATATCAATAAAAATATATATTATTTTTTTTAATTAAAATTTTAAATAAATTTGTTTTTAAAAATAATAATAATCAAACAATGAAATTAAATAAAACATCTATTAAATTTAAATAATGAAATAAAATCAAATATAAACAAAATTTTAAAATAAAATATCTATAAAAAATTATTTTAAAAAATTAAATAAATAAAACATCAATAAAAAGTTAAATAAAATTATTTTATTTTTAAATTAAGACATTTAAATTTTATTGAATTTTATTAAATATAATACATAATTAAGTAGTAGAGAGTTAAAATGGTCATTTTGACCACCTAATCCCAATAGTGGATAATTTTCCAAAAACTATCCCATACCCCCCCTAGGACACAATAGTCCCCCATATGGGGGATAAGGAGTCCGGCCGGACATGGAGTCCGGCGGACTAAAAAAAAATCAAACGGCGGATAATTAGCACTATTTGGATTACAATCCAAATAGTGGATAGTCCCCCCCCAATCCGACGAATCAAACACGCCCTTAATGAAATGTTAATACAATTAATTTTTGTTGGATTGTTTACCAAACAGATTTTTCATAATGTGAGGATAAAAAAATGATAAATCTTATGACATATTTTTTAAATCTGATTAATTATGCTTTTGTTTGTTAGAATTTGCCTCATTTTTACAATTAAAAGATGATTTTTAAATAGATTAAAATTGGTTATAAAGTTTAAATTCATATTCGAATGAGAAATTATAAAATTGAAATAGAACATGTCATTATAGAGAGTTGGAATTTTATGAAATGAGTTATAAAAAATAATTTTAATTGTCTACGTTAAAATTTGGCAAGATTCAATGATAATTAGTAATTTAAGAGAGAAAATAGCACTCAAAGGACATGTTTGATTAGTAAGATTATAATATAAGATCAAGATTGTTAGTCTATAGACTCATAGTGCTATGTTTGATTGCAAATTTCATTAATCGGATGACATGTACGGCGGACATTCAATCCGATAAAGTTAACAAATTTTTAATATTAAAAATGGTTGGGGATCATAATTCAAGCATGAAATGAAAAAATTAAAATGAATACATAATAAATAATTCTCTCACTAATTTAATTGAATAATTAATCCTATACTAATGCATGATATTATTTATCATTTCACTATTAACTCTTTTAATCAAACAACCAAACAAGTTTGAGTTAACGTGCTTGCCCTTGTCTTTACGCAATTAATTTTTGGGTAAATTATAAATATATTTTTTGAGATTTAATTAAAATATGAATCACTCTTTATGGTTTTGGAAAATACATTTTTTCTCTGAGATTTTTAATTTCATAACATATCACCCATTTTATTAATAAATCATCAAGTCAATTAACAGTTTTTAATAATGTTAGAAATATGTTTTAATTAATAATTTAGGTAATTTTATTATTGTATAGGAGAACAATTATGAATTTCATTTTTTAAGTTAATTCTACTAAATAAAAAATTATAATAAGGGAGCATTTATAATTTTTTGAAGCATAGAAGACAATTTATATTTTAAACAAATCTCAAATGGTGTATTTATAATTTATCCTTATAATTTTGGTTTGCTTGTTCTCTGCTCTTCTCCAAACAAGCCAAAATAAATAAGAATAAAGGTTGGGACCCCATTTGGGGGTCACCCCCTTTACCCCCCCTTTGTCACGTGGCAAGAGGTGATTGGAGGAGCAGGAAAAAAAAAGAAAAAGAAAAAGAAAAGGTGACCAATGAAAGAGAGAGGGGGTCCAAAGGGGGTCCTAAAAAGGGGGGATGAATCATTGTTGAATAAATAAATAAATAAATTAGTATACCTTAATAATAAATTATCAACTAAACAACAAAATAAAAGGACATTTAAACCCAACAAGTAATACCAAATGCCAATGAGGATGGATATTAGAGAAAGGTTTTCCTTTCATTTTCCTAACAAAATAAAATAATGATTTTTTAGGAAGAAATAGTTTGGTCATATACAACAGAGACTAATAGAAGTAGTAGTGAATAGATATAGACACGATACAGTAACGATAAAGGGAGTTGATCAAAAAAACAGTAACGATAGAGGGAAGTGTTAGGGGGATATGATATAATAACGATAGAGAGAAGTGTTAGAGGAAAGGGCAAGCCTTCCATAACCAAATTCTTGGTTCATTTTATTATCTGCTTTGGCATTCTATGGATTTGAAAATGGGACTTTGCCTGTGATTACTAGAATAAGATCCCTCGCCTCAAAAGAATTTTCTTTGTGCGATGGTGGCATAAAGGTATGGATGCCAATCAAACAGAATTAATTAAAAGTATCCAGGATCATAGTAAAGCTTGCTGGGAAGCTACTCCAAAAGCTATCCCAACCTCATCAAAATCTAAAAATCCATTTTTGCAAATTTAAACAGAACTTTGTCAAAAATATCCAAATTTATCTAAAATAAAATTACTTGTCAAAAGTATGGATTTCATGAAAGAACAATTCCTTCAATCTTTTACCAAAGATGATACTTCCATGAAGTCTGTTACCAACAATCAAGATCCAGATCTAGAGGATCCAGACCAGGATGAAAATGAATTTGCTATACTAGCAAGAGAAGTGTCACGCCCCAAAATTTGGACAATTAAATATTCAATTAATATTTCATCATCCAAATTCTAGATGTGAAACAAATTCTAAACGTTCTCGCCTCCATAAAGTTTAAGTAAATTTCCATACTCAAAAAATTACAAGGGATTAAAAAAACTACCAAAACGCCAACCAAACCATCCACCCTAATTTCATAACTATCAAATACCTCCAATATTAAAGTAGCAACAACTTGTCAAAACAACTTAAATAATATAAAGTTGGAAAATAACCCAAAATGCCAAACTATTATAATACTAAGGTCATAAAAATAAATAAAATAAATAAAAACTAACATCAACCCTAAGCTCAAGAAAACAAAAGAAATCCAAGAGACATGTCCAACAACTATAGTTATTTTCGTTACCACCGTAGTCCTAACTAATACTGCAAAGGAAGTTCGGCTGCGCTCAAATAGAACGCACACGAGATGTCAAGAGACAAAACGGGTTAATATACAAGTATACTGGTATGAGTACAATTATTTGACACCCACGTGTCTACCAAACACAAAAAAAAAAATACATTTAATTCCTGTTATAGGACAAGACAAGTAGTTCCATCTGCACCGAGACGAAAGGGTAGTTTCCCGAAATACGGTGGCATTTAATTTCTTGCCCGTACACAACTAAATATAAATTAAGTATAAAATAAACAAAATAAAAATAAAAATATGGTGGATCAGCCTTGCATAAAAAGTTAGCAAGACCCACCATTCTACAAAAAAAAAATAAAGTTAGTATAATTCAATCATAAGTAACTTGCTAAAGAAGTATAAAAATGCACCATTTCATGCTTAAATAAATCGAATTGACCAAAACTCAAAGAACAAAAGTTGTACAGAATTAAATTTTATAAAAGGTAACAAAGACAAATTTAGTAGAAACTGAACAGGTTGAAAGAAAAACTTAATAGAAAATCCTAAATGAAATTCAATCGAAAAATCTAGAACTAAAAATGGAAAGAAACTGCCCTAGGATGATTTTTTTTCGAAAAAGTTCAAAACACGAAAAGTGTGCAGGATAATGTTTTACTTCACTTTACGAAAAACCAACAAAAATGAGCTCGTTTTGTGGGTTAAAATAGCATCTAAAGTCTGCATTACTAAAATGAATAAAAACTATTGTAACCAAGATCATCCAATTACAAGTTCTAATCGATTTTTTCAATAAAAAGTTAAAACATAAAAGTTATCTAGAATCACGTATACATACCTCTACTCAAATTTTATAATTTATTGAGGTCCTTTACTATTTTTCGAGATGTACAAATCAATACAATTCACACTATAATAATAAATTCATATTTAATTTTTTGTACATTAACTCCACCACTTCGGCCCTTCACTTAGGGTCTACACATATATCCCATGTGCCTCCCGTATACCTAACATTGTTCCGAAATCCAAACTTGCACGAGGATATCGTCCCGAGTTTGACCCACACTCCCAGATGGTTAGCATATACGTACGCGCGTAAATCAAATACTCATGAGAACAAGACAACAATATATATATATATATACACAATCTCTCATCTACTCATGAGAACAAATATAATAATGCCAAGCCTAAGGCATTCAAATAAATCTCATAATCCTCACTTTTTTTTTTATACACTCTTTCTCACCATCACTTAAATAAAACAACAATCCATAGAATCATGGTGGAGTATAAGGAATTTATCTATGGATTCCAAGTTTATTTTAATTTAATAGATTCATGAGTGTGATTACAACCATAAAATAAATACATATAAAAATCCTAAACCTGTCATAGATAACTAATCAAAATAATTAAAATCAATATATCATCTACATACAAATACAAAATCCAACCAACATCAAATAAATAAAAATAAATAAATAAAAATAACGAATTAAACATAAATCAAGAGAAGTAGGTTTTGTACTCACAATATTTTTTTAAAGATCAAAGAATCACTTGAACAATTAATGAAGGTATCAAAATAAAACCCTAACCCCTTTTTTCCTTCATTTTCCTCCACCTGCCATCTCCCTTTTGTTTGTTTGTTTGTTTTTTTTTTTTTTCCTTTCTCTTCTTAACAATAGCCCCGTATCTCTCTCTCTCTCTCTCTCTGCTGCTGTGTCCCTCTTAGAAAACTTCACACACACTTTATGATTATAATAACATATGTTTAATATATGATAACCTATTAACATTATATTATATTTATATTATAAAAATACAACATAAATACAATATATATATATGATATATATTTTATCAATATATAAACACCTTTTTTTTTAAAAACAATATAAATATATCAATATTCAAATTAATTACCCATAATTAAATAACACATTAAATTAATTAAACACCACGTTAAATTCTCATGGATTCACACAATTAATAAATCCAAACATAAAATAAAGTAATAACAAATAATAATAATAATAATAAATAAATAAATAATGACCTAGAAAAAATAGGTTCGCTACAAGAAGCTCAACCCAAAGAAGACGAACCTAATCTTGGAGATTTTTGAGATTCGCTAACAACTCTCATTACTGACAAATTCGACAAAGACCAAAAATGAAAAGGTAAAGCATGACTGCCTCCATCAGGAAAAACTTTCCAGTAGCATCGGTAGAAGATGACAACCAACAGTAAATCCACTTTCACAAAAGCAGATTCTTTGTCTGCCATCCAGCACAGAGACCGACAAATGTCTCACTACAGTCCAATGAAGATAAGAATACTAAGTCAAAAGAAGATATTAATAGAAATTGCAGCTATTGAATTCCGACATACTTTGCATGACCCGAATAAAATGGCTAGCCCCATACAGTACAACAAAGCCACAATCCGAAATATTATGCCCATTGCTACATAGGACATTCATCCGCATACTACCAAAACTTTGGATATTCGCAACCGCAAATCCAAATACAGTTATTAGGATTACATTGATGCTTTTAATTATGTTTTTTATTTTATTACCAGAATCCCATCAAGAATCATTCTTGGTTTATCCGTCTTGTCCCCGATGTTCTCAAAAACGATTTACCCAATTGGTTTCTCGTTTGGTGGGACAAATTTTGGTTCCAGTTAGAAGCTTTACCAAAACCTATTTGTCAAGCATTTAATGAATGGAAAATTGCATATTCCTGATTACTAGTAAATAAGGATATTTCCATAACCAAATCCTTGGTTCATTTTATTATCCTCTTTGGCATTCCATGGATTTGGAAATGGGACTTTGCTTGTGATTACCAAATCATTTATCTTAAAAGAATTTTCTTTGTACAATGGTGGCATAAAGGTAAGGATGCCAATCAAATAGAATTAATTAAAAGTATCTAGGATCATAGTAAGGCTTGTTGGGACACTGCTCCAAAAGCTATCCCAGCCTCACTAGAATCTGAAAATCCAATTTTGCAAATTCAAACAAAACTCCGTCACAAATATCCAAATTTATCTTAAACAGAATTACTTGTCAAAAGTATGGATTTCATGAAAGAACAATTCCTTCAATCTATTACCAAAGATGATACTTCCATGAAGTCTATTACCAGCAGTCCAGATCCAGATCTAGAGGATCCAGACTAGGATGAAAATGAATTTGTTGTACTAGTAGGAGAAGCTTAACCCGAAGAAGATGAACCCAATCTTGGAGATTTTTTGGATTCGTTAACAACTCTCATTGTCGACAAATTAGACAAAGACAAAAAAGGAAAAGGTAAAACATGACTACCCTCATCAAGAAAAACTTTTCAGTAGCATCGGTAGAAGACAACAACCAACAGTAAATCCACTTTCACAAAAGCAGATTCTTTGTCTGCCATCCAGCACAAAGACCGACAAATGTCTCACTACAATCCAATGAAGATAAGGATGCTGAGTCAAAAGAAGATTTCCACTCAACCAAGAGGATAAGGATATCCGACTCCACCCATCCAGGACACGCCACCTGTCCTCTACCTTATCTTATCTTTTCCTTTTGATTTCTATAGAAGGCATAGTTTCACCTTGTTGATACAGAGTTTGTTTTTCAGTCTTCAATATATAAATGTGTGGTCTCACCCTCTCTCTCTCTTGTAATCTCTGAAGCAATATATATATATATAGCGAGTTTATTGTAAGTATTTCTCACTTCTTTCATATTTATGTATGTCTATAAATTTAGTTGTTGAATTGCATGAAGTATTAGAATTTTATATTCAACGTCGTAATTCGTATTTCAATCAACTACACGATCAGTATCTTCAATCGTATATTAATCAACAGTTAGAATTTATTAATCAACATATAGGAGCAACTGAACAGAGGATCCAAAAAGAAATCTACCACTTGGCGATCGCTAACTGGCCTCCACTTCAACAGTAAAACAGCCTAAAACCAAATGTGTATTAATTTAAAATTTAATATAGTAATAATATGAATTGTAATATTCCTGGTTTTGTGCTAAATGGGGTTAGAACAGTGTAAGGTCAAGTGGAACGTCACCCAAATCGTGTATAGGTAGAAGACCATAGTCGTAGTGATTGCATATAGGTCTATCCCCTTGTAAAGCGTTGACAGACGTGCTTAGCCAGAACCCTCACCCTAGTTAGTATCAGAGCCAGGTTTATTATGATTTATATTATTGTTATATTTTTTTAAAATTATACATATATGGTCACAATACAACCATTACATCGATTATCGAACCTTCAAACATAACAGTAACCAATATAGTAGCTTCTACTTCAAAAGCAGTAAAACTAGTAGCATATCAAGATGTTAAGGAAGCCTTGATGAAATTATGAAATTACTTCATGTCCAGGATCTAGCACATTTTTTTCAGAAAATATAAATATATTCATATAAACTTAGTCCAGATAGCCTTTAAACCTTTGACCTTCTTAGGCCAAAATACCAGTAGTCAATGTACCTTATAAGATGGTAGGTGTCTTGATTGAAAAGCTTCCCTTATGGGAGCCATAGAAACCAATTTATCACATGGACCAGTATATTTTAATATATATCCAAACCTGAGTATAACACTCATGAATCCAAATATAGCGATCCCGGTTTTCTCTCCTTTGGTTGTTGTATTCCGGACTTAGGTTTCGTGGTGTTGGTTGTTGTATATATCTTGTTTTCGTCCTTCAATCCTATATATTTGAGTTTTAGGTTGTGTTGGGCAGGTTTGTAACAGGTTGGTTGTGATTAAGAGCAAATCGTTGCTACCCAGATTTTTGTGTCTTCGCTCGAGCGAGACTTTTGTCGCTCGAGCGAGCTCTGTGTTTTGGTTCCTTCGCTCGAGCTAGGGTTCCTTCACTCGAGCGAGAGTTGAGGTTTGTGTCTGGTGGCTCGAGCGAGAAGTCTTGCGCTCGAGCTTGCGTCTGCGTCTCTTTTTGACTTGAAGATTGCATTTATTGGCTCGAGCGAGCTTTCCTTCGCTCGAGCGAGCTTTTTTTCGCTCGAGCGTGCTTCTGGGTTGAAGACCTGAAGTTTCGAATTGTTGGCTAGAGCGAGGCTTTCTACGCTCGAGCGAGGTTTCTTTATGTCTGGTCGCTTGAGCGACCACTCCTTCGCTCGAGCGAGCCTTGAATTTATCAGTTGGCAGCAGCGGGTTTTTACACACCTTTTTATCTCCTTTTTCTCTCAAACCCTAGAACGGCTGCCTCTCTCTCTAAACCACCACTTCTCTCTACAAATCAATCTAGTTCTAGTGTGTTCCTACCCTAGTCCCTTTGTTAAAAGTGTGGAGCTTGGTGTGGGCTACATTTCAATTCGAAAATTTGTTTATTTGGAGCATCTTGGGTTTTCTTCATTTTCTCCGTTTGGTCCCTTCTTTTGAGGTAGGGATATCCTACTCCATCTTATGGGTTTGGTCATAAATTTTAGTCATTTTGATTAAGTGGTGTTCTTTGGTAATTTTGAGAAAAGTTAGGGTTTGAGTTGTAATTTATAAAAGCGGGGTTTTGTGTTTTGAAGCTCCATGTGCATGTAAGGCTTTGGGAATATGAGTTTGTGAGTCAAATTGGTGGGATTTGGTCTTAGGATCAATATTTGAGAAAAATGGGAAATTGCCCTACTTGTGTTAAATAATCAATTTGAATAATTAATTTGTGGAAATAAGAAATTGAGTTGAAATTCATGAAATTGGGGAATTATGAGGTTGAATGGTGTAGTTAGATTAATTAATCACTCACCTATGAAAATGTTAATATTATATCTGTTTGATGCATTTATATTCTATTTAGAAATAATTGCTTTGGGCTATCGGTGGAGGATAGTCTTGATTATTGTAGACACTGTATGTTGATTAGGGAAAACTGAAACTAATTGAATGTGTTATGTCATTGAATATGACTGTTGGAACAATACAGTGAATATGTGTATTGATTGATCATTGTATATGATAAGTGTTTAATTACATTGTATATGTATATTGTTTGGGAGGAAATAGGGGATGTACTCCATGGTTTGAGAGGAGATAGGGGATGGACTCTCAAACCTGTTTGGGAGGAGATAGGGGATAAACTCCACTGATACAGCAAATCTGTGTATCATTTGAAATATGGAAGTGTTGAAGTATTGAAGTGTTTTTATGTGAGTCGTAGTCTCATTAAATTGTGGTTATTGGAAGTGTTGTTAAATGAGTTATTGTCTCATCTAATAGTTTGGCCAGGTTCTGAGCCATGTTTATGAATTGAATTGGTTAAGTGAAGGAAAGTGGAATGGAACATGTACATAATTGTCATGAAACTGAATTGTGCTGTAAGTTGGTTCACAAGTGTTAGACATTTATCGTATGCTAATGTTTTAGTCATTTCTCATAATTGGTTTAGTATATCTTTACTGGGCATTGGCTCACCCTATATGGGACATCATTTTCAGGTTTAGGTGATATGCTACCTCCAAGGACGTAACTTGGGAGGCTTAGAGGCGGAAGAACTTTTGTTGTTATCTTTTTGTCTATTACATGTAAATTCAAGCCGAAGGCTTAATGTGTAAGAGTTAGTACTCTCTTTTTATAACCAAGTGTTGGCTTGGAAAGTTGTAAGCCCATAGGGCATTTACTTTTGTTGTCAACATGTAATACTTTTGTAATGAATACTCTGATAAATAGAAATGTGCTTTATTCTCTTATGTCTATGAATGTCAAGAATGTGGGTTTATATGTATTATTTTGAGGGCGTTACAATTTGGTATTAGAGCATACCGGGTTCGAATACTTTGGGTACGCCGGAAGTGGTTAGTACCACAATGGGTTTGTCTCGCTTGTTAGAGACTTATGCATGATTGTATATGTTTAATTGATAACATGTTTATGTGACTATATGGGTATGGGATTTAGTTTCTAGGATGTTGATTGGATCCTTGGGTTTCTGGGAGTCATGTTAGAAAAGCACTTGATCAATGCTGTTTCTAACTGGAACTCTAGCAACGCCTCGAGACTGTCACTATCTAGAAATGAAATTCGTAAGTGCTTATGTGATTATGTGCTTATGTGGAATGAATTACTGTTGTCCATTACATTAGGACGCGAGTGTTATAGTTTCGGCACATTTGTGAATGTGCTAATGTTCTTCGTTACCTTTATTAGGATGTCAGGACGAGGACGTGGAGGTAGGCGTGGTAGGCCTAGAAGGCAGGAGATGCCTATACCGGATAAGATTCCGGCGCAGTAGGAGGGTGTTAGTCAGGCCAATGTGGCCAAGCTAGTAGGTCAGTAGGCCATGAGCGCCTTAGCCCGCGAGATGGCAGGAGCATTGAAGGAATCCATGGACATTTTTAGAGCTGAGAATCAAGTCCAGGCCCATGTTATTGAGGCAGGGCCTTCCTTCTGAAGAGGGAGTTTTTCCAGTCTAATCTGGATGAGTTTCTGGGGGATCCGAAAGAGCCACTTAAGGCTGATGAGTGGCTTGAGCAGATGACGAAGACGTTTGAGATGCTTGGCATCGAAGACGGGGCTTTGAAGGTGACCTTGGTGTCTTTCCAGCTGAAGAGAGACGCGGGTTAGTGGTGGAAGTTTGTGCGGGGTCGTATTGGTAGGACTTGGGAGGCTTTCGTTGACGCCTTCCAGGAGAAGTTTTTGTCTCCCGCTGTCAGGGAGAAGTTGAGAGATCAGTTCTGTCAGCTCAAGCAGCTGAGTTCATTTGTGGCCGAGTTTGAGGCCGCATTTACCAATTTGTCTAGGTTTGCACCTGAGCTGGTGGCGTCTAAGGAATGCCGTTGTCTGGAGTTCGAAAGGAAGTTGAGGCACGAACTCAAGGTTAGGGTTGCTGGGTCCATGACTCGGGAGTATGGACGCCTTGTGGATGCTGCAGCCCATATGGAGATTATTATGCATGAGGAGAAAGAGAGGTTGAGGGGCTCCAAAAGGAGTCAAGATGGCCAGGGGGATGGCAGGAGACAGAGGGGTTCTAACCCTCAGCAGTCAGAGGATGCCTTTGCGAGATCTACCTTTCTAGTGCTGAGTTCATGTTCTGGGAGAGGCAATCAGGGAGACGTTACTTGTTACAAATGTGGTCAGCTAGGCCACAAGTCTCCAGCTTGCCCGTAGAGAAAAGGAGGGCAGAGAAAAGCCTCATCTTCGGTTCGTCCTCAGAGCCAGAGTCAGAGCAGAGGTCAGCCGATTTCTTGTTACCAGTGTGGTCAGACGGGGCACCTGAAGAGATTTTGCCCGCAGTTGAGTGGCACATCTGGTGCATCTGGTTCAAGGCAAACTCAGAGCCATCAGCCAACTCAGTCAGTTCAAGCCTCGAGGGCCAATCAGGGAGCCTCATCGTCTCAGTCTGTACAGCAGACTTATGCTTCGAGAGGCAAACAGGTAGATCAGAGACCTTCAGGGCGCGTGTATGCTGTTACCATGCAAGATCTTGTACCGGCTCTATCTGTTGTGAGAGGTACCTTCTTGTTTTGCAACTCGGTTGCCAATGTGTTGATTGATACGGGTGCATCCCCTTCCTTTATTTTTACTGCATTTGCATCTGTTTTGGGATTGAAGTTGGCACAGTTAGCATCTCCTATTTGTGTTGTATCACCTGTTGGGGGTGAGTTGATTTTGAAGCAGGGGTGTAGAGGTTGTGATATTGAGGTCGCCGACCGCCGGCTTCTATTTTCTTTTATAGTTATGGCTATGTCGGGTTTCGATGTGATTTTGGGTATGGACTAGTTATCGTCTTACCGAGCTGTTATTGATTGCTACCACCAGAGGGTTACCGTGTGTACCTTGAGTGGGGATTGTTTTCACTTCTTGGGAGATCGGGTTGGTAGTGTTTTGCCACCAGTGTATGATTCGCGAGGGCGGAGTGAGCCTAGTTGTCTTCTCACTAGCCATATGAGTAACGAGTGTGATGAGATCCAGATTGAGTTACCCAGAGTGGTTCATGAGTACTCGGACGTCTTTCCCGATGACCTTGTTAGTTTGCCACCCCACCGAGAGATCGAGCTCTTTATTGACTTAGTGCCTGGCACGGCACCGATTTTCATGGCACCTTATCATTTTGCCCCAGCTGAGTTGAGTGAGTTGAAGATTCAACTCCAAGAGTTGCTAGATAAGGGCTTTATTCGCCCTAGTACGTCACCATGGGGAGCACCAGCCCTCTTTGCTAAGAAGAAAGACGGGGCTTTGAGACTTTGCATTGATTACCAAAAATTAAATCGGGCTACGGTTAAGAACAAGTATCCTATGCCCCATATAGATGATTTGTTTGACCAGTTGAAAGGGTCCCGTTGTTTCTCTAAGATAGACTTGAGATCGGGTTACCATCAGTTGTGGGTCAGGGAGGAAGATATTCTGAAGACGGCATTCCGTACGCGATATGGCCACTATGAGTTTCTGGTGATGCCTTTTGGGCTCACCAATGCATCGGCAATGTTTATGGATTTGATGAACCGGATATTCTGGGAATTCTTAGATCGTTTTGTAGTCGTTTTTGTGGACGACATCTTGATTTATTCACCTTCAGAGGAGGAGCACGAGGAACACTTTAGAGTAGTGCTTGAGTTGCTTAGAGCCCATAGGTTGTATGCCAAGTTTGGGAAGTGTGAGTTCTGGCTAAGAGAGGTAAAATTCTTAGGCCATGTGGTCTCTGGGGAAGGGGTGTCTGTTGACACATCCAAGATTGAGGCAGTGCAAGATTGGGCACAGCCTAAGAGTATTTTTGAGATCCGCAGTTTTCTGGGATTAGATGGGTATTACCGCCGGTTTGTGAAAGATTTCTCCAGGCTAGCTTCACCATTGACTAGATTGACGCGGAAAGAGGTCAAGTTTGTATGGAGTGAGACTTGCGAAAAGTCGTTCCAAGAGTTGAAAGTTAGACTTACCACCGCTCCGATTTTCATTATTCTGGAGAGAGGTTTGGGTTATGCGGTTTATTGTGATGCTTCACGAGAGGGTTTGGGTTGTGTATTGATGCAAGAGGGAAAAGTGGTAGCCTATGGCTCGCGGCAGTTGAAAATATATGAGAGGAATTACCCTATACATGACCTAGAGTTAGCAGCTGTGATTTTTGCCTTGAAGATTTAGAGGCATTACCTTTATGGTGAGAGATTCGAGGTGTTCTCGGATCATAAGAGTCTGAAATATCTGTTTACACAGAAAGACTTGAATTTGAGGCAGAGGAGGTGGATGGAGTTTATCGAGGATTACGACTTCGAGTTGCATTATCATCCGGGAAAGGCCAATATTGTGGTTAATGCCCGTAGCAGGAAATCCATTAGTGATGTAGCTTGTATAGCCATCTAGGAGTGGGAGATGTTGGGTGCACTTGGCGAGTTTGATTTGCTTCTGGGTGAATCTGTTGAGTCTGCAGCTTTGTTTTCAATAGTTGCGCAGCCTACACTTGTGAATCGAGTGTTAGAGGCACAGAGAGGTGATCTTGAGGTAGAATCCCTCTAGGAGAAGATCTCTAGTGGGAAGGTTGAGAATGGTTTGACTATGTATCCCGACCTGAGTGTGAGATACCGAGACCGTTTGTTTGTGCCAGAGTCTTGCTGAGAGAAGGTACTCCGAGAGTTTCACCATTCATGCCTTGCGGTGCATCCGGGAGGCACTAAGATGTATCGTGATTTGGGTCGTCAGTTTTGGTGGCGGGTATGAAGAAGGATGTGGCAATTTTCATGTCTAAGTGCCTTACTTGTCTGCAAGTGAAGGCCGAACATCAGAGTCCAGCGGGTTTGTTACAACCCTTGCCTATTGCCGAGTGGAAGTGGGAGCATGTCACTATGGACTTCGTTGTAGGTCTTCCGAGGACTCAGCAGGGTAGTGATGCTATTTGGGTAGTTGTAGACCGGTTGACTAAGTCGGCGCACTTTATCCTTATGCGCATGAGAGATTCGGTAGATCATCTTGTCAACTTGTATATCCGGGACATAGTGAGGTTGCACAGGGTCTCAGTGTCGATCGTCTCAGATAGAGATCCTCATTTCACTGCTAGGTTGTGGCAGAGTTTGCAGAGTGCATTGGGCACTAGATTGACCTTTAGCACGGCTTATCATCCTCAGACTGACGGGTAGTCCGAGCGTACTATTCAGATCCTTGAAAATATGCTGAGAGGTTGTGTCCTTGACTTTAGTGGGTCGTGGGAGAGGCACTTGCCCTTGGTGGAGTTTGCCTACAACAACAGTTTCCAATCGAGTATTGGTATGGCACCGTTTGAGGCCTTGTATGGCTGACCTTGTAGGTTTCCAGTTTGTTGGGCCGAGGTGGGTGATACACCCTTATTGGGCCCGAAGTTGGTGCGAAAAACGACGGAGAAAGTTGAGCTTATTCGTAGGAGGCTTGTTACAGCCCAGAGTCGCCAAAAGAGTTATGCCGACCGTAGAAGGAAGCCTTTGTCATTTGAGGTGGGTGATCACGTCTTTTTAAAAATATCACCTAGGCGGGGTTTGATGAGGTTTGGGAAGAGTGGAAAGTTGTCCCCTTGGTATATTGGCCCTTTTGAGATCCTTGAGAGGATTGGCGAGGTTGCCTACCATTTAACTTTGTCGCCGCAGTTGTCCGGAGTGCATGAGGTGTTTCATGTTAGTATGCTTCGAAAGTACGAGCCGGATCCGTCTCATGTATTGGATTGGACCGACTTAGAGGTTGATGAGGATGCCTCATATGAGGAGAGATCGGTGTGGGTCTTAGATAGGCGGGAACAGGTCTTGCGAGGCAAGACAATACCCTTGGTAAAAGTTTTGTGGAAACATCACAAGATTGAGGAAGCCACTTGGGAACGTGAGTTGGATGTCCGTGAGAAATATCCGGACTTGTTAGTTAATGTTTAATCATGTATTGGGAATTTTGTTGTATTGATAAACTTTAAGAATATGGGATATGTCTTAAGTTGTAAAACATTGTATATGTTTTGGTTTATGGAAATATTGTGAAGGTTGAGTATGCCTTGAGAATGGAAGTTTATTTTAGCATTATGTATGTTAAATATATTGTAGAAATGCAAGTATGTTATTAACGTTGCATATGTTATGGAATTGTGGATTATGATATTGAAACTTGTTGAAATTCAAAGGAATGCATGTTGAAAATTATATTGTGAAATGCCTCTTGAATAGAGATGGAATGACCGGTAATGGGTCAGGATGTTGAATGTGGAATTATAATGTTGTTGAGAATTGAAAAATCTTGTTTTTGAAACTTGTAACCAATTTCGGGGACGAAATTCTTTAAAGGGGGAGGTTATAGCGATCCTGGTTTTCTCTTCTTTGGTTGTTGTATTCCGGACTTAGGTTCCATGGTGTTGGTTGTTGTATATATCTTGTTTTCGTCCTTCAATCCTATATATTTGAGTTTTAGGTTGTGTTGGGCAGGTTTGTAACAGATTGGTTGTGATTGGGAGCAAATGGTTGCTGCTCAGATTTTGGTGTCTTCGCTCGAGCAAGACTTTTGTCGCTCGAGCGAGCTCTGTGTTTTGGTTCCTTCGCTCGAGCAAGAGTTGAGTTTTGTGTCTGGTGGCTCGAACGAGAAGTCTTGCGCTCGAGCTTGTGTCTGCGTCTCTTTTTGACCTGAAGGTTGCATTTCTTGGCTCGAGCGAGCTTTCCTTCGCTCGAGCGAGTGAGCTGTATGTCTTGGTTTCCCTCGCTCGAGCAAGCTTTTCTTCGCTTGAGTGTGTGTAACAACCCCATCACGTATAATGATTAGTACTCGATTAATTAAGAGGATTTGAGATTTAATTGCCAAGTATTATAATTTATTTGGGATTTATGAGAATTATGAAATCTGACTCGTATATGATTTGATTGAAGGTTTATTTTGGAATTAAAAATTAAGGGTCCCAATGGCTTAAGGAAGTGAAGTTAGGAAGTTGAATCAATTTAATCTTAATTACGGACCCATTTGGGAGTTTAATTAAATATTCGATTCAGTTTAGTAAGATTGAGATTCGATTAATTAGGTCCCAATTGGAGTTGATTAAGTCATGAGGATTGAGGATTGTGGTTATTATAAATTAAATTTAATTACGATGTATCCAATTTGAATATGTGATTTATTGATGAAAATTTGAGTCTGATTAGGAATTGAAGGCCTAAATGATTTGGGAAATCAAAATTGATATTGATAATAAATTTAATTTAATATTTGGAGCCTTTTGGGAGGCTGACTAAAAATCTGATTCGTACCAATAAATTTAAATATAATTAATTGGACCCTAATAGAAGTCAAATAGATTAATTTAGTTATGAGAGATTTATGATTTGTTATAATTAATTTGATCATGTGTTGATTAAGATTTATTAAAATTAAGTGGTACTTAATGAAATTATTCCTAGACATAAGTTAAATTGGACCAAATTAATATCGGGGGTGTAAATGGGTATGGGTGTAGTGAGAAATCTGTGCATGTGTGTGTATGTGTTAGAAATCAAGTGTGTGCATGTGTGCACGTGTCCTGTTCTTGGCCAAGAAGTGAAATGTGTGTGTGAGTGAATGTGAGTGTATAATCTGAAGCTCAAACATAAAAGAAAAAGAAAGAAATGAAACCAAAGAAAAGAAAAGGGAGATGCATGTGTGCTGGGCTAAGAAATGCACGGGAGAGAGAGAGAGAAAGAGAGAGAGAGCCGAAAGAGGGAGAGGAAGTGAGCTTCTATACCTGCTGGAATTTGTAAAGAAAGAAGAAGACTTAAGGGGAATCATCAACAATCTTTGAAATTAGAGCTTGAGGTAAGGATTTCAACTTTGATTTTGTAGAATTCATATAGTACACTTGAAATTAATTATGAGTTGAGCTCAATCTTGTAAATAAATTACCTACATGCTGAAATTAAGAGGTAAATGGGTTCAATTTCATGTAATTAAAAGGAAATTAGCAAAAAGATGATGAAATTAAATTAGATTCATGATCATGGAAATTAATTTAGAAAGTAATTATTTTGGGATTGATTTTTATAATCTTGCATGTTAAATCAAGTTGGGTTGAAAAACATGAGTTATGATCCTTTTAATTTGTTAAATTTGAGTTCCATTTTATATAATTGGGATGAAATTAGAAAATAAAGAGTATTATGGAAACTAATTTGGATTTGGGATCTAAACATGAAATGGGTTGCATGTATGTGGATGATTATGGAATAAATTTAGGAACTTATTTTCTATGGATTTGATGTGGTGATTTTGCATGAAAATGTTACATGCATGAGCAAATTAATACTCTAATTATAATATATTTCATGAATTATGAAAAATCTTAATTTATTCAAGTTCATATTCGAAGAGAAAAAGGAAATGTTTGATAAGAATCAAGTTATGAAAATTTACAATGTTAGATAAAGTTTTGGGTTCATAATTAAATTTTTAATCCATGCATGTAAGGTAATTTAAGAGTTTTATTTGATTTAAACGTGTTATTGAATATATTAAATTAGTTAGTTTTATTTGAATTACATGTATGCAATGTTTGCTAGGAAAATTGGCAAGAAAATGAGAGATTGGAGCTATGTTAAATTTATGGAGTTCAATTTAGAGATTAATCACTTTGGAGTTGAGATTTGGCTTGATATGGAGAAAATGATTTCAAACTAAATTTGGCAATTGGGGCATGATTTTGAATAAATGATTTTGAGTAAATGATTGTTGAATAAATGATTTAGCAATTTAGGACTTTAATAAATGGTTCTCCATGTTTGTATACTAAAGTGCATGTTTTGAAGCTTTGAGTACCAAATTTGAACTTTAATTGCAATTTTGGAATTTCAGAATTTATGTTGTCCGCTCGAGCGAGGAAAGTCTCGCTCGAGCGTGAAAATCGACTTCCCAGTAGTTTCTTCAAATTTTACAGTCCGTTCGAGCGACCAAAGTGGCGCTCGAGCGAAGACCCATTTTCAGCACATTTTGAAAAGTTGATATTTTTATCCTCATCTCTTTCCAATGCATTCTAGACATGATTTATGACTCAATAAAGAATAATAGGCTACTAATCGGCATAGATTAGCTAGTTAAAGAATGAATCATTGATCTTGTAGTAATTATTTAAGTAGCCAAGTAAAGGATCAACCTATTTGGAAAAGAGGGACTTAATAATGAAAGAATATGTGAAATAAGGACCCGGTTTATTAGATTGAGAAAGAATAAATGTAGTAGAACTTCGGACTAGAAAGGGGCAAGTTTAATCAAGGGAGTAATATTGTATTTCAATGTGTATATGTTATGTGCTTGTGTAGGTCACGCGCCATTGTCTGCCTGATTTTCCTGATATGTCCAGTCTATTTGATTTGCTTCTGCAGCCCACTGTGAGTAATAACTTAGTAAAGATATGTTCAACAGTACTTATTTTCTGTGTGACCAAATGAGATCTGCTTTCTGAAATGATATGTTATGTACAATGAATGATTGTCCAATTTCTAACATGTATTCGTGACATCCTTAGTATCAAGTGAGATTTACAGCCGTGACCCGGTAGCGGAAGGTTCCTTTGTGGAACAAAGTTAGTTGTAACCTACGCTTATGGGTCCAGTTTGTGCACTATAGCCCATACCGGAGGCCCGCCATGGGGGCTTAGCTGTCCAGTTACTCGGATCCGGAGGCTCCTTCACAGGAGCTAAGGAGGTTATTCATAACCTTACGCATTGCGCGTCCAGTTTAGTTATGCTAATGGATGTATCACATAAATGTAACTATGACTTATGATTTCTATCGGTATATGATCTGATCAAGCATGAGTTTGATAAAACTGAATTATGATTTCGATCTAATCAAGCATGATTTTGATACAATATGAATTGATTTCTGAAATCTGTATGGACTCATTTATTAAAACCCTGTACTCTGTTATTATTCACTGGGCTTTAGCTTACTGTATTATTTATATATATAGGTGATTAGGCACGTGACCAGGATGGAGGTTTCTATCTAGAATCTGTTTTGTCAGCCAACCTATGTGCCTCCTGTGGAGGTTCCGGATATGATAAGTGTTGTCGTTATGTGATGTAAGGTCCAAGTTCTGTTTTGTTTGGTTCAATAAGTCAAGTGTATTTGAAAAAGGGGACTAAGTCCCTTTCTGCCTAATCTGTATATATATTATGACTTAAAGATGATGTATATATATGTATATAAAAAGTTTTAAATTTTTCTGTCTCATATAAGTCTGCACAGCTCAATGGACGTTGTATATTCTTATTTGCTTCCGCAGCCCCTTAATATTATGTTAATCTGTTCAGAGGCCGTAGGTAATCCTCGGATTACTGGCCGGTTATGGTGCCAAACCTATAGGGGCGGGTTTGGGTCGTGACAGTGTGCTTCTGGGTTGCAGACCTGAAGCTTCGAATTGTTGGCTCGAGTGAGGCTTTCTACGCTCGAGCGAGGTTTTTTTATGTCTGGTCGCTCGAGCGACCACTCCTTCGCTCGAGTGAGCCTCGAATATATCAGTTGGCAGCAACGGGTTTTTACACACTTTTTCATCTCCTTTTTCTCTCAAACCCTAGAACAGCTGCCTCTCTCTCTAAACCACCACTTCTCTCTACAAATTCATCTAGTTCTAGTGTGTTCCTACCCTAGTCCCTTTGTTAAAAGTGTGGAGCTTGGTGTAGGCTACATTTCAATCCAAAAATTTGTGGATTTAGAGCATCTTGGGTTTTCTTCATCTTCTCCGTTTGGTCCCTTCTTTTGAGGTAGGGATATCCTACTCCATCTTATGGGTTTGGTCATAAATTTTAGTCATTTTGATTAAGTGGTGTTCTTTGGTAATTTTGGAAAAAGTTAGGATTTGAGTTGTAATTTATAAAAGAGAGGTTTTGTGTTTTGAAGCTCCATGTGCATGTAAGGCTTTGAGAATATGAGTTTGTGAGTCAAATTGATGGGATTTGGTCTTAGGATCAATATTTGAGAAAAATGGGAAAATGCCCTAATTGTGTTAAATAATCAATTTGAATAATTAATTTGTGGAAATAAGAAATTGAGTTGAAATTCATGAAATTGGGGAATTATGAGGTTGAATGATGTAGTTGAATTAATTAATCACTTACCTATGAAAATGTTGATATTATATCTGTTTAATGCATTTATATTCTGTTTAGAAATAATTGCTTTGGGCTATCGGTGGAGGATAGTCTTGATTGTTGTAGACACTGTATGTTGATTAGGGAAAACTGAAACTAATTGAACATGTTATGTCATTGAATATAACTGTTGGAACAATACAGTGAATATGTGTATTGATTGATCATTGTATATGATAAGTGTTTAATTACATTGTATATGTATATTGTTTGGGAGGAGATAGGGGATGTACTCCATGGTTAGAGAGGAGATAGGGGATGGACTCTCAAACCTATTTAGGAGGAGATAGGGGATGAACTCCACTGATACAGCAAATCTGTGTATCATTTGAAATATGAAAGTGTTGAAGTATTGAAGTGTTTTTATGTGAGCTGTAGTCTCATTAAATTGTGGTTATTGGAAGTGTTGTTATATGAGTTATTATCTCATCTAATAGTTTGGTTAGGTTCTGAGCCATGTTTGTGAATTGAATTGGTTAAGTGAAGGAAAGTGGAATGAAATATGTACATAATTGTCATGAAACTGAATTGTGCTGTAAGTTGGTTCACAAGTGTTAGCCATTTATTATATGCTAATGTTTTAGTCATTTCTCATAATTGGTTTAGTATATCTTTTTTGGGCATTGGCTCACCCTATATGGGACATCATTTTCAGGTTTAGGTGATATGCCACCTCCAAGGACGTAGCTTGGGAGGTTTAGAGGCGGAAGAACTTTTGTTGTTATCTTTTTGTGTATTACATGTAAATTCAAGCCGAAGGCTTAATGTGTAAAAGTTAGTACTCTCTTTTTGTAACTAAGTGTTGGCTTGGAAAGTTGTAAGCCCATAGGGTATTTACTTTTGTTGTCAACATGTAACACTTCTGTAATGAATACTCTGATAAATAGAAATGTGTTTTATTCTCTTATGTTTATAAATGTCAAGAATGTGGGTTTATATGTATTATTTTGAGGGCGTTACACCAAACTTATCAGAAGCTTTAGTACTAAGAGTTCTTACACATGGATATCAATATTTACCAAGAACACCCCTTTAGCAGCTATTTTTAGGATTCATTTAAAAGTTTTGACAACCTTAAATCCCTATATCAGAAAACATAGTGAATTAGGACACATTGTCCTAACTGACACTAATCTTTTTAGCAGTCAAGTAATTGTCCCAAGAATGATCCCTTGGCAAAACATTACCTTTTCAAAAACATGGCATATTCCAAACACTATACCAGTAAGACCGAATATAAGACAGACTATTGATCAGGTAATCCAGACCCAAGGAGGAAATGTATACCTTAATTTCTGCAGACCATTAACTAGAAGCATGTCTAGTAATAGTTTTAGAACTACTCCAGCATACAGAGTAGACCTACCTGAATCATCTAGATAATCTACTTCAGAACCTATTGAATCAATATTATAAGGTATGCCTTCTAGACCACCTAGTCGACCACCAAGTGATCCGCGTATAGACCCTGTGATTCAAGGAATCCATATATTAGAAAACCAAATACCTTATGAAGTGTATGAATCCAAAAGGCCGTATAGCCCAACAGCTAGTGATATGAATTTTGAAATATAAATAGATTTTTCACCCGGAGTGAACTTATAAAACAACTAAACCAAGATTTTATGCAGTCTAAATACCAGGAATTTAGGACATGGTATTTTAAGTACCGTACACCATAACAGCTAGAAATACTTAAACAATAGTATTATTTTCATTTACATAAATATCAAAAACTTAGGTCCTTTCCAGAATGGTATTTTGAGTTTGCCACTATTATGGCTATACTTCCAGAACCTCAACTGCTCCAGTAACCCTTTAGTCATTACAGCTTTTGTAAAACCATCTGATACCTCTTCTGAAAAAAGAGAATTTATTCAAGTCAAAGATCTCATCCCCGATAATTAAACAAAATAATTATACAAATCTTCATTTTCAAACTGTAAGAAAACAATTAACTAAAATTGAAGAATTTGTAGAAGAATTGGTACATCACCAGAAAGTAAAATCTACATCTGATCCTCTTATTTTACTAGTAAATGTTAAACCTCCCTTAGAGGTTACTAATTTTAAACTTGGATCCAATAAATAGGATAATGAATTCATGGACACCCTTATTCAAAAAATGAAAAACATTAACATAAGACAATCTAGCTCTCAAATAAATATGCTTTCTGCTCTGCAACAACTAGGCAACCTTGATGATGAAGAAGATGATGTTTCCCCATCACAAATCTTAGAAATACAAAATAATTGTCAGGATATTCAATCTACTAATAAAACCTATTTTCCCCATCAAACCTCCAAAATGGCTCTAACATGATGTTAAGGTCTTAGATGGTTACTAGTTTTTCAAGTGAGAGTGAAGGTTGTATGAGACTTAGAACTTCCTTCATATTGTAGTGTTCTATAGGAAGAACTTCTTCAATTTTTTGATCTTGGTAACATAATTCCAAAAATTTTAATTTCATTTCTGGATTTTTAATCTAGTCTGCTAATTCTAGCATAGATTTTTGGTCATCTGTTAGGACATTGATGCTTGGTCCTCCAATATCAAGATCATTCATTTCAACTATGGTTCTCTAATAGTTGGCTTCTGTTATGGAATTCAAATTACTGGTTTTGCAAGCACATATTTTTGGCAAATCTAAGTCATCGTCAGACTCAGAGAGTGAATATAATTCAGCAAGGTCATTTTTTAAACCAGTTTCTAATTCGTCTGAAAGAGTCTATAAAATCTGTTATTGGAGATGTTCATCAAGGGACATCTCATTAAGCTTCTATTTAAGTTTAGTCCTACACTGATTAGCATAATGTCCAGTTGCGCCACATTTGTAGCAAGTAACTGTAAATTTATCTTTTTTTTGATAGGATTATGTTTACCTTTTGTATACTTTTGTGATTTCTTCTGGTTCTGGTATTGAGGTTTTGTGGTATTGAGATTTTTAGAATGATATTTTCGGGAGTATTTTTTTATATGGTTTTCCATGCCTCTGTTGTTTAACTTTAGCTGGACACTGGATTTTGGTATCGAATGCAAATTGATTGAAAAATTTTCCTAGTTCTTTACGTCCAGTTAAATTCTGTTTTTTCATAAGGTGTTGGAGTTTAAGGTCATTACATAACGAAAGACCTTCTTCTACAATGATGCCAATAAGTTGGCCATAAGTATACTGATTATAAAGAATTTTTATGCCATTATGGCGATCCTAAAGCTTTTTGCGGATTTTTTAGAAAAAAGAGGTTGGGAAGACCATCAATAAATTTAGCCTTCCAATGTTCACTGTTAGCATCAATACGCTGCATAACTTTTAGCATAAAAACATGTTTGCACCATTGGAAATGGGTTAAAGATGGACATCTAAGGTTCTGTAAAAGTTCGCGACTGCAGTCACTGGTGGCTATATTAGGTCCAACAAAGTGATGTAAGATGGTTTGGATAAGAGTATAGACAGTATCTTCATGTTGTCTAGCCGTGCCGGTGATGGGATCGATTTCAATTTTGAAGGAATTAAGTATTTCATTCTGTTGTGTAGGAGTGAGCACATTATCCCACCATCCTCTAAGAACACCGGTAAAGCCATTAGTAATAAAGCGGACAATTTGATGATCAGTATTGTCATTCTGTTTGCATACAGTGCTATACATTAAAATTTGGTGTACAATTCAAAGATTTAATATTCATATTTTCCATCTATATTGCATTCATAAATGGTCTTACCATGGAAAGATTTCTGGGTATGAAGAAAATCTTCTTCATATAGAATGTAGTAAGGAGTAGGTCGGGAATAATAATACCTACTAGGTCCTGTTAGAGCCATTCTGAAGGTCTGTTGGGGAAAATAGGTTTTGTTAACAGATTGAATATCCTGAAAATTATTTTGTATTTCTAAGATTTGTGATGGGGAAAGATCATCTTCCTCAGCATCGTCAAGGTTGCCGGGTTGTTGCAGAGCAGAAAGCATATTTATTTGAGAGCTAGATTGTCCTATGTTAATGTTTTTCATTTTCTGAATAAGGGCGTCCATGAATTCATTATCCTGTTAATTGGATCTAAGTTTAAAATTAGTAACCTCTAAGGGAGGTTTAACATTTATTGGTTGAATAGGAGGATCGGATGTAGATTTTACTTTCTAATGACGTACCAGTTCTTCTACAGATTCTTCAATTCTGGTTAACGGTTTTCCTACAGTTTGAAAATAAAGATTTGTATAATTAGTTTGTTTAATTATCGGAATAAGATCTTTGACTTGAACAAATTCTCAATTTTCAGAAGAGGTATCAGATGGTTTTACAAAAGCTGTAATGACTAAAGGGTTACTGGAGCAAGAGTATACACTTGGTGCTAGTTCTAATGATTGAGGAGGCGGATGTATAGGTTCAATACTTTGACTATCGATTGTTAACCATGTCTTCTGGAGATCATCTAAAATATTAAGTTGAGATTCTGGAAGTATAGCCATAATAGTGGCAAACTCAAAATACCATTCCGGAAAGGACCTAAGTTTCTAATATTTATGTAAATGAAAATAATACTGTTGTTTAAGTGTTTCTAGTTGTTGTGGTGTATGGTAGTTAAAATACTATGTCCTAAATTCCTGGTATTTAGACTGCATAAAATCCTGGTTTAATTGTTTTCTAAGTTCGTTACTTGGTAAAAAAATCCATTTATACTTTAAAATTCATATCACTAGTTGTTGGGCTATACGGTCTTCTGGATTCATACACTCCATAAGGTATTTGGTTTTTTGATAGATGGATTCCTTGAATCACAGGGTCTGTAGGCGAATCACTTGGTAGCCGACTAGGTGGTCTAGAAGGCATACCTTGTAATACTGATTTAATAGGTTCTGAAGTAGATTGTCTAGATGATTTATTTTGATAAAACTACTAAAATCGCTGTTAAACCAACAAATCAGTCAAATAAAAAATGATTCAACCTAATCAGGTAGGTCAAAAGATCAACCAACTTACACAATTAATTAATTAAAACTTTTAAATTTTATTTTAAAATTTAAATTATATTAAATTGAAATATATACTACATTAATGAGAGTATAAAATTCACTTTATATGAGTAAAACAATTCACTTTTTCTTTCTTCTCTTGATGTGGGATTATCAAATAAATCATAGACTTATTAAAATTAAGAAAATCAAAAAAATTAGTATGAGATATTGAAGCTCTCACAATGCTCCTCACTGAAAACAGTTCAGCCTAATCGGTTAGGTCAAAAGACCAACCAACTTATACAAAAATTAATTAATTAAAACTTTTAAATGTTATTTTAATTTTAAAATTTAAACTCACTTGAATTAAAGAATGCATAAGACTAAAATATTAAGGTTCATTTTATAGAAGTAAAACTACTCATTTTTTTCTTTCTTTTTCTGACGTGAGATTATAAAATAAAAATTAACAATTATTTGGATGTGAAGTTTATTTCAAATCAAGTAATCTCAGTCGTCCAATCTTTAATTAGATCAATTTTTAGTTTATTTTGAATTAAACAAATCTAATCAATATATTTTGATAAAATTGTTAAAATCGCGATTAAATTAATGAATCAGTCAAATAAAAAATGATTCAACCTAATCGGCTAGGTCAAAAAACTAACCGACTTACACAGAAATTAATTAATTAAAACTTTTAAATTTTATTTTAAAATTTAAATTATATTAAATTGAAATATGTACAACACTATAGAAAAGAATTTTCTAAGTAATTGTAACTTAACGATATTAGTTTAACATAAGCACCTCATTTAAGATTTTTTAAATCACCTAAGTATTCAATTCTCAAGTCCAAAAAGAAGAATTTGAATTCCCTTTGATTTTCTTCCTATTTCTTTTTCTTTTATCTGACTTTCTCTTCTACCTCTCAAGAAGAAAAGTTTCTCTCTAAATTTCTTCATCCTTCTCCTTCTTTCTCTATTTTGTTGTAGGAACTAATTAGCTTAGGCCACTAATTGTTTCATTTGCTTAAGTAGCTAAGTTTAACTCAAACAAACCTTGCTTTACCTCCAGAAAAGAGAATTTTTTGACAAATTGTAGTTTAACGATATTAGTTTATAACTTAAGTACCTCATTTAAGATTTTGTAAATCACCTAAATGTTTAATTCTCAAGTCTAAAAGGTTGAATTTGAATTCTCTTCAATCTTCTTCCTATTTCTCTTTCTTTTCTCAAACTTTTTCCGACCTTGTCCACCATTCTCTATTTTGTTCTAGGAACTAATTAGCTTAGACCACTAATTGTTTCATTAGCTTAAGTAACTAAGTTTAACTCAATCTAACATTGCTTAGCCTCTAAAAAAGAGAATTTTCTAAGTAATTGTAACTTAACGATATTAGTTTAACTTAAGTAGCTCATTTAAGGTTTTTTAAGTCATATAAGTGTTCAATTCTGAAGTCCAAAATGATGAATTTGAATTCCCTTTAATTTTTTCCTATTTCTCTTTCTTTTATCTAACTTTCTCTTCTAACTCTCAAGAAAAATGTTTCTCTCTAACTTTCTCCATCCTTCTCCATCTTTTTCTATTTTGTTCTAGGAACTAATTAACTTAGGCCACTAATTGTTTTAGAGGGGGCAATTTATATGTATTCACTATAAGATACAAGAGTTTTAGAGACTAAGTTTTTTTTGTCTCGAAAAATATAAATTTTGTTGTGAAAAACATTTAGGGACTAATTTCAGTTGTTGGGATGACAATCGTTAAAAGATTGTCTCGAAAAGTCAAAAAATGAGTTTTTAGGGACAAAATTTAAAAATATCACTAATAAATGTATTTTTAAAGACAAAATAACTTGGTCCCAAAAAGATTTATTTTTTGAGACAACTTTTGGCCACAAAAAGTTAATAATTCATCACTAAATGTCTAATTGCTAAAAATAAAATGGATCAAAAGAGGATTATACAACTTTTTTTTGCACATTGATAAAAAATTGAAAAAATTACTTGTCGACATAAATTTACACTAAACACACACAACGCTCATTCACAGAGTATGACTCATTTGTAAGCGAATCAATGTCGAAATCTTGTAGTTTCATGGAAACCCATTATTAGAAGTTATGATCATTGATGTTGAAATTTAAAAGTAATTACTAATTAAATAATTATAAAAATAAGGATATTTAAAGATATCTTTTAATATAGTTTTTCACATGATACAAAAGTCCTATTGACATTTCAATTATAAATAGGTTCATTTCAATGTTGTATAGAAATTCATTGATACAAAATTACGTTGTGGGGCACTTTTTTATTGGTAATGATTATGATTGAGATTTTTTTTTTCGAGAAATGCTATAGGTTCTAAATTTTCTATCTTGTGAGATATTTGATCATTTATTTGGTAGAAAATTTAGCATCCCTAGCATTAATTGAGATTGTTTTCTTGCGGGACCGGAAGGCTCTGTTGTTCATTAGAGGGATAGCAACCTACTGTGCCTTTTTGTAGAGTATCGTTCTGAGTCTCTTTTGGATGATCTGAACCGTTAATATTGTACGATTTTTCAATAATATTATTCATGTAAAAAATTAAGTAAATAGGATATTCTTAACCCCATGATTATGTCCTAATTTTTTTTAAAAATTTATCAAAATTATGTTAACCGTCAAATTTTTTTTTAAAAAATGTGTTTTTGTTATAGGGCTGTGGATATCCAAAGTTTGCAAGGATTAGATATTGATTGCATTAATTGATTGATTGATTTCAATTGAGCATGAGTGTGTATTGTGAATTAACTGCCTATATGTTGTTTTAGAACAGGACATGGAAGGTTTCGTGGCTAGCAAATACAAGTTTTAGTTCAATGTATTGCTAAATATGGGATGAACGTATTAATTATGCCGAGGTAGGTAAGCATTACTAACTCGTCTAACGTCTGTTGACTGTCGTTTGTTACATAAATAGTTGTTGCTGATGTTTCGATGCCCAATGACACTTGGTTTGCGCCATCACCTGTCATATGTGATAAGGATTTAAGAACAGAGGATCCAACTCCTAAGTAGTAGCATATCACCCGTATTATGCACGGATTATATTTACAATTATCTATATATGTGAATTGTGATTTTTAAATATTTTTTTTTAAATATCTTCTTTTTTTCCTTTTTTATATTATATTAAAGTTTAATATTTTGATAATAATCATATGTGTTGGACTTTTCAAGAAATTTTTTTTATGCTTGCTCTTAATGTATTAAAGTATTATTATGAAAGATAATAATCATATGTTTTAGAACTTTTCAAGAAATTCATATGTGTTGGATTTCAAAGAATTTTTTTATGTTTGTTCTTAATGTATTAAAGTGTTATTATAATGGTAAGACTTGGGAGAAGTTAATAAATGGTAAGACTTGAGAGAAGTTAATAAATGCTAAGATTTTTTTTTTTTTAAATTAAAAAATCAAAAAATTCAGATTGGGAGATCGGAGCTCCCACAAGACTTGGGATTAAAAACTCCCTTTTATTTACTATATAGTATAGATGTATTGCCAGCATTGTCGTTTAATTTTCTTCTTCATCATCCAACGTCTCTTTTGATTTCGTTATATACAAGTTTCGAAAAAAAGTTTGGTTGGTTTGTTTTTATATTAATTAAAGAAAATTCTAAAGTTAAAACATTAAATATCACCAGAATGACGTGGCGATAATATTTTTCAATTAAAACCCATCTTGATGTGTGATTTGTTTTAAAGTGCAAGTCTCAGATTCACCCATATCATTATGTACAAAAATCACACACACACACATATATATATTTATATATATTTTCTGCATGTGTAGTATTAATTATCAATTAAGCCTCATGAATTAATACCCATATGTCATTAATATCTTCTATTGAGTATAAAAGATCTCATGTATCTCAACACCATAAAAATGATTTCATTTGATTTGCTTCAATTTACTGATATTTATGAAAATCCAATAAAAAAATAATAAATGAGCTAAATTTGATCACAAAATAATTTACAGTGCCTACATGCCTTTTTGTATCATGGATCAAGCAGTATGCCTTGCTATGATCTTGTTCTGTTGTTGCAACCACAACTGTTGTTCATGCTGCAAGTTCTGTTGGTTCGTCGACCCACTAAAACCTTGTTCATCACCCCCAATTGGGTATGATGCAAAAGGGTCATTTTCATTCTGCAAAGCCATACTTGGACTATTTGGATTTTGAGCACAGAAAGTTGGGGTTGCTTGAAAAGTTGGCCCCCATGAAAAGCCTTCGTTGGCTGGAAAACTTGCTTCAAAATTGGTCGCGGTTGTTGTCGGGGTCTTGGTCAGGGTCGGGGTCGGGGTGGTGACAGTTGCAATGGCAGTTAATTCAGTTGTGTCTTGTAGAAATGGATTGTAATAGTGGTCTGGTGGTGGTACTGAACTTTGATGTGGTATTGAACTTTGATGGTACAAATTGTCTATCGATGAAACATTGAAGGCCTCTGTAATGGGGATAGGTGGTTGGGTTGATGGTGGTACTGAACTTTGATGGTAAAAATTGTCTTTTGATGAAACACTGAAAGCCTCTGTAATGGGGATAGGCGGTTGGGCTGATGGTGTTGCTATCTCAGCTAGAACTAGTTCCCAACCATCTCTCGAACCTGATTCTGATGGCTTCTGTTCTTGTTCTGGACTCAAAAAGGAGTTGAAGCCATTGGTAAATGGCTGTGGTGATGTTGTAGCCTGCTTATGTTCTTGTTTTTGACTCAAAAAGGGGTCGAAGCGATCAGTAAATGGTTTTGTTGATGTTGTTGCAATCTGTGTCAGTTCTTGTTCTTGACTCAAAAAGGTGTCAAAGCCATTGGTAGATGGTTGTGATGATGTTGTTGCAACCTCAGCTAGGACAAGTTCCCAACCAGTGGTTGGACTTGGCTCTAATGGCTTTTGTTGTTCTTCTTCTTCTTGTTCCTTTTCTATTTCTTGTTCTTTCTGTGGCCATTCCTCTAGGGATACAAGATCTACCGTAGAACTCATGACGGGCAATGATTGAGTTGAACCTGCATCGTCATTTGCACTAAACGCATCATCTCGCTGCAATTGTTTCTCGAATTGATCCGCAATGGAATAAGCCTCGAGATCTATTGAAATTGATGGGCTTTTCCCAGTTAACTCCGTGGCACTTATTAAATCTTCCAAGGACGTACATTGTGAACCGAATTCAGAAGTCATCTCTGTTGTTTCGGTGAATTCAGTCATGCAACTGTCGTGACGCCGACCGGTGGTTGAGCCATCGGATGGTGGCGCGGGGAGAAGCAATTGCGGGCGGTTTGGAGACCGACCCGTCGTTGGAAAAGATGATTGATCTTTCAAGAATTCTTGTAATGTTTCGATTAGCTCTTCGGATATCTTTTGCACACTTGGGTATTCAGAGGTCCTCCCAACACCAATGTTTTTGCAGAGATCATAGAACCCACTGAGCTCTTCAAATTGCTTTGTAGCCTTAACACAAGCTTGAAAGGCATTAACACAAGAATTGTATTGCAAATGAAAGAAACTATCGAGAAGGAGCGCGAGACCATCCGAAATGTCTTTGTATAGATCAAAACTCTCTTGCACAACGGCATATAAAGATATTTGCACCAGCCGGTTCGTCTTTGCAGCACCGGTTGGCCTTGTTGCCACCGCTCTATCCAGCAATCGTTGCCAATATGAGATCTTATCGAGCAACATTGCTGGTTTCATGTCACGCACCGGCTCATTCGCTCTCCGGCTTCTACGATGGAACGGTTCCTTCTCATGGTGAGTATATCTACGTTGAAGCTTCCCCGTGAGAAAACAATCCAAACGCTCGTCTAGATAGAGCGCAAAGGTACGAATAAAAGCCGTGTAGTCCCATGGGCTTGAATTGGAGTCATCCCTAAAGCTCGACAGGTTGAGAATCTTGGCACCTCGCTTCATCGCGTGAAGAACTTCCCTAGGGAAGTAAGGGTCGCCGTCTTGGAATATTCTAAGAACAAGCATTAATGATTTTATGGCAACGATCCAATTGCGGGTCCGGCCAATCCTCTTGCCAATCGCTCGAGCGCAAGCGGCCGCTTGGGCTTTATCGGAGGAGACAAGTTGGAGGATTTCATGCACATAGCGCTCTTCCACGGGGACGCTATCGTGGGTGGTGGCCTTGAGAACTGAAACCTCGATATTCGATGAATTGTTGCTGGCAACTTTAGCCAGGCCAATGCTTGTTTGATCTTTCACTGCTCCAATGGCCTTTTTTAGCTTGCTTGGCATGGTTTTGTTATGCAGTCTCTATAATTTATTCTCTCTCCCTTCTGTTCTAGTCTTGTTTGCTCTATTTGTTTTTTTTTTTTTTTTTTTTGGGTTCAATCAATGCAAGATGTGTGTGTGATGTGAAGGGTAATGTGCATATTTGAGAGTTGTTGAAATGGGCTTGCGTTGTTGTATCATCATCATCGGAGAGGTGTTTGGTTGAGTGGAAACTAAAGAGGTGAATTTTCTTGGAAGGGAAAAGAGATAGAGCAGAGTTGGTTGGTGGACCTTAAGCCTCTCATGTCCTTCCAGACGTGACAAAGACTCGCAATCTCTCTTTGACCAAGTCATTGGAATGTTTTCATTTCCACTTACATCTACAGCGCGTGCTGTTTACGTACCATTTCATGGGTGTAAATGTTGCCCAAGCCTAACCTAGGATAGAACTGGGGTAGAGATCTTGAAAATTTGTACTATATATAAGGTCTGTGAGAATTTTAATATATCAATTTTAATTTTTTATTTTTTTATTTTAAAAAAAAAATTAACCTCAGCATTTATTAACTTCTCTCAATTCCCAAAATTTTTTGACTTCTCTCATAATTACTGTAGTACCTTTTTCAAAACAAATAATTTGTATATTAAAAAAAAATTAAAACAAATATAAATATCTATATCTATATCTATCTATTTATTTATATCTAACTCTAACTCACAAGTTTTGTGGGAGTTCTAATATCTAAACCTTAATTTCTTAATTTTTTTGATTTCTTTTAGAAAAAAAAAAAAATTTAACACTTGTTAAATTCTTTCAAGTCTTTTTAACTTCTCCAATGGGAAAAGTTAGGAATCATAAAAATTTTGTCATGAAAATGATCATGAAAAATTTATGATTTTTGGATTACCTTGATTAGTGTGTGGTATTTTATTCTAAGTGTAATCCAAATGTCACAAAACCTTCATGATTATTTTTATGAAAGATTTTTCATGATATCTAGCATTGCTATTCTCCAATACACATACTCTTTTTAACTTTTCACATACCTATTGCAAACAATGAGTCTCCTTTTTGTTTTCTCCTTCTTGACTTCTCACTTATACACTTTCAACTTCAGTAACCTCGTATACAAATAGTAAGTCTTCTTTTTGTTTTCTCCTTCTTGACTTTTCTTTTTGTTTACTGTTTTAATATTGTAGTTAGATAGTGCACAAAAATATTTGTGATTTGTCTAGCGAATAAAAAATTATAATTTGATTTTTTAATATAATTGAAGTTAGATAAATATAAACCCTTACAAAGAAAAAAATGTGATTATAATTAGTTGAATGATTCTTTTTTTTTTAATGTGATTGTGGTTAGTTTAATAGTTCTTTTTTTTTCTTATTTATTTTATTATGGAAAAAATGTAATGTGACTGTAATTTGTTCAGTGGCTCTCTTTTTTAATATGATTGTTTTAGTTAGTTCAACGATTTTTTTTTTAATGTTATTTAAATAAATAAATTTAAAGTCCTAAGCTAGTTTGGCCGGTGTTTTAAAATAGGCCTTGCATAAGATTTACATTATGTTTGAGAACCTAGGAGAGAAAAGAAAAGAAATGAAATGATTACTTAAGAAATAAGAAAAAAGAAAAGAAATAATTGTGATTTCTCTCATTTTTATTTGGATAAGGAAGAAATAAAAGAAAAGAAATGATTATGATTTCTCTCATTCTTGTTTGGTTAAATTTCATTAAGAAAAGAAAATAAATTATTTTATATTATATTACCAAAATAACTTTTTTATGTTTTCAATCATTTTATTTCTTTTATTTTTATAGGGATAAAATTGGTATTATGAAAATAGTGGTATCTTTTCTCTCCCAATCTCTCTACTTTTGGAAATATTGAAAATGAAACTTATAAGAGAAATGAGTTTCTCTTCATTTCTCTTAATTTCTCTTAATTTCTTCCTATTTTTCTCCACTTAGGTTATTCAAACAAGTAAGAGAAATATATATCTTTCTATTTCTTTTCTTTTCTCTCCAAATCACTCAATCCAAACATAACATTAGTGGGCTATAGGCTCGACTTGAGCCCTACACTAGAAACTCTGGCCAAGTAAGGAGGGTCGGATTTTTACACTTATAACATCGGTGTGTTTCTTATTTTTTAGTGATGGTGTTTCTTAATTTATTATGATGTCTTCAAAAGATCATCGGTTAAAACATACCAGACTTCTTAGAGTTAAACAAGCTCACACTTGGGTTCGAACTTCGAGCTCCTAGAATCCCTTTCCCGTAACCTCCCTGCCTTGACCAAAAAAGTAGAAAAATTTGTCTTGTGATATTAAGGAAGAAACTCTTTAAATAGTAGCAATTGTGCCTAGCCAACCTATACAAAGAACAAAGTTGGTTGAGGCCATGGCCTGATGCGAGGCATCTCAGATTTTCAACTCTTCCCAAGCTTAACCAATGCAAGGATTAATAGGCAAATATTTGGATATTTAGAAAGAGTAATGCTATATAGAGAATATTATACAAAAAGATGAGCTACCTATGATTCTTTAATTTGAAATCACAAGGCCCGTCATTTCACATAATTTACAAGTATACCACTGTAACATCCATTTTGGAAGCTAATTCTATATAAAAATTCTGGTGATTTATCATTTTCCATTTAGAAATTAGTTTATTACTCAAAAATAGGTAAATAAAAAAACAGAAAAGAAGAGTGTAGCAAGTTGATGCTACCTGGCTTTCAAGATCAGCAGTGGGCCGGCCCATTTGTGGTTAAACTTGTGGGTTTGCTTCCCTTCCATCAATAAGAAGCTTAATGGGCTGGAAACAAGAAGATGTAGCTTATGGCATTTAGATCCAGTTAAAAAAAAATTTGGCTATGAGAATCAAAGGAGAATTCATACAACACATCACTTTAATGCTGTGTTTGGATCAAGAATTTAGAAAGAAAAAAAAAATTTTAATATTTTGCTTGTATTTCATTCACATCTTTCGGTCCTTTTTCCTTTCTCTTTCTCTTTCTTTTTTCAAATCCCTATTTAAATTCATGATCCAAGCAGTCTTAAAAAAATCCTTCTAGAAAGTCCACACTCCTATATAATTAAGGGAAAATTGTGTTTCAGTTGAGGTAAGAATACATGCTCCTAAAGACTAAGAATTCAAATACAGAAAAGTACCCCAAAAAAAGTGCGTGATCTATATTTAATTCTTATATTGTGGATCTACACTTGAAATTAAATCTATAGCACGTATTGTTTTTCTTGATACTATTTTTTGTTTGAATTCACACTGAAAGTAAATTCACTTGTGCCTTGAGTTGTTGCTACTGAAATGCAATTTCCCCTATAATCAAAAGAAGCAAATCCCTAATAACATGATACTGATATTCTGAAAAATACCATAGCCAGTTTCCACATCATCCTAGGAGAAATTTGTGTATAAAAGTTTTATTTGTATACCAATTTCCTCCTTTAAAAAAAAAAAAAAAAAAAAAAAGATATTAGTAGATGGGATTTGAAGATTAGCAGTACACTCCACTATAGCTCCCATGCTACCATTAAACCCAAGACATCAATTTATTTTTTGATAGTGCTATAAATCTTAATTAGTATACCAACTAACACACTAACTAGTTATAATATTAAGTATAACAAGTGGTGCTATATGCACCACTTAATATACCAACTAGTGTACCAACATATATTATAATATTATTATTGACCCAACTCATTATACAAATTATAAATATTAAAAATCTCTTAAATTATGCTACATAATCAAATTCGTACCTTAGTTGATACACTAATTAATACATATAGCATTATTTTAAGTATAATCATATTAAGCAGTGAAACTCACATATATGATATATGTCTTGTTTATTAATATGTTAGTTGTTTTTTTTTTTTTTTAATGCCACATCATTATAACTCTAATTTTAGAACTCTTAATCACTACTCTTATTACAATTTGGTCCCATGATGCATGTAGCGCCCTCACAAATTTTGCAGCTCACATGACATTCACAATGTTTGTTTGTTTGTGTTTGTTTTCTTCTCAATGTTTTGAGTAGAATGTTCTTTGATTCTTTACTCCATTATCTTGTTCACTAGATCAATCCATGTGCTTCATTTTTCTCTTCTTTTTTTTTATATATATTTTTATATTTTTTAGATTGTTTTCTTTTGTACTTAATTCACATTGAGTTTGGCAACTACTAAAAAAATTATATATTTTTTTCAATTTTTTTATTTTAAAAAAAATTATTAAAAAAATGTGTTAATTCTTTTTTTCTCCTTTCAAATTCTTCTAGTTTAGAATGATCTAAAAGATTAAAAAATTTAAAAAACAAAAAATAAATAAAATAAAATAAAATAACTTTGGCTTAATGTACTTTTTTACAATTTTTAAAATACATTTTTAGGGTCTTCTCTTCTAGTCGGATCTAAAAATTGAAAACTTTTAGAATATTTTATATAAAAAAAAAAAAGGCCCAATATATATTTTAAATTTTTTTTATATACAAATTCAATATCCAAACACAATTTTTATATCTCCTTGCAAAAAATTATTCTTAAAACTCATTTTATTTGTTTAAGGATATCGGTTCCTAAACCTTTTAAACAATTTGGAGTATTGATATACAAATAAAAAATTTATACAAATGATTTTGTTATAAAACTGGGCAGTGATCCCCTCAGAGCAATCAAATGGGCCAAATGAATTCAGATCTGCATTGCTTGTAGTTTTTTTTTTTAATGAGTAAACTCTTCAGATTTGTCCTCCGTCGATTTCAGAATCAATAATCTTGGTTTAACTGGAGTAGGACGATACAAACTTCAGCTGTATGCACTAACTCCATAATGCATACACTATTTAAATCAGAGAGTGCAACTGTCAGGCTTTCATCCCATACCCAGATCTGAACACAATTTATCCAACATTTAAATAATCGTTCTAAGATCACTGCATCAAACCCCTAAGAGTTGACTATTGCCTCTAGTTTTCTCTATAATGTTTCAAAATGACATAATTTTGACGCAGGATAATGGGAAATGGAGCTCTTTTTCTTTTTCTTTTCTAAGTTCTGGCTCAAAATAATATCATTTTGGAATATTACAAGAGAAACAGAGGATCCAGATGCGGACCAAACTGATTGTGTATACACATTATGGACCAATTTTGAAAAAAAAAAAAAAAAAGGAAAAAGAAGAAGAAGAGGACAATAGAAAGAAAGAAAAGAAAAGAAAAGAGGAAGAAGTTAAAAAGAGTCAAGTTTTAATTTATTTTGCCTCCGTTTGGCAAGTTGGTTTTCAAGTTTTTTTTGACTATTTTAGTCATAAAAAACAAAACATCACATCCAATTCATAATCATTATACTCTTCTCTCACAAAAAAAAACTAAAAAAATCAAAAAGTCAAAAAATTCTTTCCAAATCAAGATTTTTAGCCCAGGCTAAAATAGCCAAAAAAATCAAAAAGCTAAAAAGTCAACCCACTTTCCAAACAAAACATTTGAGTCGTATCATCTCTTATATTTTTTATACATTTTTTTAAAAAAAAAGTCAATAAAATTTAAAAATCAACTTTTAATCATTTTTCTAAAACACCCCTATATTAGGTAAGGTAATTACAATAAACTTTTTTGAGATTTAGAAAGAAAAAAAAAATACAGTAACACTCTATTTGGATCATAGAGTGAGAAAAAAAAATAATTGTAATTTTTTTATCTATGTGAGAGAAAAAAATAAATAATTTTATTTTCTCAATATCAAGTTTGGATGTTAAAAAAAAATAAAAAATAAACATGTTAAAGAGGAAAATGTGTGAGAATTTTTTTTTTCCTTATTTTATATTTTGAGAGGTAATCTTAATATTATAAATATTTTACAACCAATCAACTTGTTTCTCGTTAAATCTTACTACTTTTGGTATTAAAAAAAATGAAATAAGCAAAATAGAAGAGTTTTTTTTTAATTTTTCTCATAATTTCTCATTTAACTTATAAACCAAACATGATTTGACATAATTACATTAAACTCCTTTCAAATTTTAATTTATATAACTCTTAATTTCTTTTTTATCAATAATTGTTAGTCATATGAATAAAATAATAATATTGTGATATTTTTATACTACTATATATATATTCTATCTTTGTTTATCCTTTTTTGAAAAAATTACTCATAAATCTCATTTGGAGAAAAGTTGTTTCATTTAGTCCTAGAAGTTTTCTTTCAAATCCATTAGTCCTTTTTATTTTAAGTATATTGTATTTCCTTGATTTGGGAGTTTGGGAGTTTACTTGTTTGTCCTTATATGTGATTTTGTTTAGATTTTTTTTTCCTAATGTTGAGTGTGTGTGGGTAAGGTAGGTTTTTACTTTTCTATTTTTTTATGGGGATTTAGTGGAATAATTTGTAGGTGAATGATATTACTCTATTTGTAGTGTTATTGGTGTAGTGTTCATCCCTATTATAACATTGACATTAGTTAACCTCTAAATGACCCAAACCACTAACTAACATTACTATATCTCCAATAACCATAACAATGTCAAAAAATATGAGACATTTCATGTGTACAAAACACACATTAATACAAACATGACAATGACAAAAATGTGGCCAACAAAAATCACAACGATACACAACACAATCATTGTTCAGCAATACAAAGTTACACTAATTTGTCAAATGACATCGACACCTACAGAACCCACAACGGAACAATGAGCACACCACTAAAACCCCAATGTACTCCAAACCCACATTACCATTCATATACAACAATAATACTATACGAACCTATAATATTACCGACTCAACATTACATATAAAAATAAACAACGATGTCGACAATACAATCGGAATATTTATCAAAGAAGTAAAATAACAACATCGAAACATATACCTGACACCATTGCCCACTAACACAATCACCGCCGACGACGCAATGAGAAGTGTATACACGCTGGTTATATGTCGGTAACGTCAACCCAACGATGGAATAATATAATTCTCAATCCTAATCGTTGTATTGACAGGATTGGAGATTTGTATTTCTAGAGTATGGGGGGAATCAAAAGTCAAAATTAAAAATACAAAGATAGGGTTTGACGTTGCCAAAATCAAAAAAACAACAAACAAAGTAATTTACACCCATTAACATCGGGAATCCACAATGTTTCCATCTCTTTCGTTTTGATCGCAATGGAGGGAAAATAGAAAAAGACTATAGTAAGTTTTTTGGGCACAAACGTAATTTCCACATCACTGAATCCCTAATCTACCCATAACATTTGAAACAACACGCGCTAGCACTATGTACAAAAACGTCATTACCACTCAAATGAGACTTATCAGTGTATAAAATAAAAGGCAGAACCAAATGATTCAAATGTTTTTGATTTAGGATTTATTGGTGCATTACCCTTATTTTTTTCGTACTTTACATTAATTTTAGTTTATTTTAGTATCATTAAAAAAATATTAATATAATTACATTAAGATTATAAATTTATTTTTATTTTTTTCAAATCTAAAAGACAGGTGAATGTAATTTGTTTATGTAATTAATAACAATATTTTAACTAAAAAGAAATGCAAACAATCTCGTGTACATGAAATGGAAGCAATAATTCACAGAGACAGAGCCCTAATTTGGCAACAGGTTAATTTAGTAATTTTTTAGTTATTTAGTTAAAATATGAGCTAAAAAAATTAGTATATTTGGAATGATTTTTTTACTTTTTACGAAAAGATGTATAAAAAGTAGAGAAAAATTTTTTTTTTTGACTTTTTGATATGAATTATTAATTTTTTAACTAAATTAATAATTTTTTAATTTTTTAACTAAAAATATAGTTCCAAACAAGGCCAAGTCACAGACACAGACAGACAGCACGTGAATATGCAGTAATAGAAATGAAAGATGCAGGCAAAGCGAATCTCTGCTCCAACTCACCACACCACCCAGAGTCTGTGACAAATGATGTACGTATGTTTTTTCGAGAAACTTTAGTAAAATATCCTTTCAAATTTTGTGTAACAGGAGAGGTATGTTTTTTTTTTTTTTTTTTTTTTATTAGCGAAGGTTTTTTTTTATCAAATTTTTTTGTGATCATATGAAGAAAAAAAAATTATAAAAATAAAAAAAAAATTGTATAGGGGTTGAAATTTTTTTTTGATTCATACGAAATTTCTTTGGGTCGAATTTTTTTTATAAAAATATTGAGGAATCTTAATTACTCTGAAAATATTATATGTACTATGCCTTCATTTGGGAAGTGGGTCAACTTTTTAATTTTTTGACTTTTTTATGAGAAAAAGAATGTAATTATTATGATTTTGATGTACTGTTTTGTCTTATTAAACTAAATTTTTTTTTTTTTTGTGGTTAAAATAGCCAAAAAAATCCAAGTTTAGACTTTCCAAACGAAGGTTATATCTTATAAAATTTTAACATCAGGAATCTTAAAAATAATTTTCCTTGTTTTTAATTTTATATATTTATTTTTATGCGTATTACTTATTTTATTAAAAAAAAAAACAATGAGACTCATATTAAAAATAGTAAAAAGTTAAGAATATCCTATAATATATATAACAGCCTTCTTGATATCCTTGGTCTAAAAAATAAAAATAATAATGGGGAAATTACGAAATTTTATTGGTTGAGACATGATATTCCAGACTTATGTGATAATTCTTTATACAGAACAGGGAAAATGCTATCGAGTACTATAAAATATTGTTTAATATTAAATTTTGTATAAAAAAATATTTTAAAATTTATAAAAAATTAAAGTAATAAAAGGCATATTTCAAAATTAATAAAAAAGTATCTTGTGCTCTCCATTATTTTTGTTATTTGTTGCGCCGTAGGGGCATTATTAGTAAGGCTCTACGGTTTCGTTTGTTTGGCAAATTAAATTGGATGGGATTATGAGTGCAGTGAAATTGAATGAAAGGTGTGGTAATATTAGATTGAAAATATAAGATAAATAAATACTTTTATGAGTTAATTTTAAATGTCCATGTAGGTAAAGGGGAAAAAAAACAAAATATATATACACTTTTAACTAATGTTAATTTTTTTAAAATTAATTTCAACTTTTTAACATTTTTATTTATTTTCAAAACTCTTTAAACCAAAGTCCAATAATAAACTAAAAATTTGTAAAAAATTAAATAAAATTACATTTAAAAATAGAATAAATTATATTAATCTCTCCTAAGATTTGAATACTGTAAGTCCTATAAGTTTAGCATTATTATAATCAAAAATGGTTTGTGGCACTAAAACTGTGAGCACTAATGCCCTTAATTTCCAATTTTGGTTTTTTTTTTTTTTTTTTTTGCCTTATATAGAAATTCGGGGCATTAGTGTCCCTGAATTTCGGGGCACATACTGGTGCTGTATTATAATGGAGTTCTTAAAAGTTTTAATTCACATACTACCTAACTCTAGTTTCATCTATAATTGGTTAGTAGTATCGATGGAAAAATAACATTGACATCCCTTTTCACATTGAAGTGTATATTTACCTTATTTATTTTTATTTTTCACACTATTTGTATTAATTTCAATCTTTTTAATATTACTAAAAAAGAAGTCGACGTAATTATATCAAAATTGTGAAATTTCTTATATTTTCTTCAAAATTGAGAGAGATTAGTGTACATTACCCTTCAAAAGGGTTGGATTTCTCTCCAATTTAGATATGAATGGGAAAGTGTTAGTCCCATTGGGCTTACCACAAGTTTTATTTTGTGATCTAAACCGTTTATTTTTATATATATTATTCATAAAAAAATCTAAATCGAATTAATAATTGTAATATTATTATATCACAATTGTCTCAAAAATATAAAAAAAATTATAAAATAAATAATTTAAACCATTAAAACAAAACTCATAATGAATCCCATCCATCTAAATGGCCTTGTTCAGATTATGAACAGTTACAACCCTAAAACCTAAGTATAAAAAATGTACATAGGTATGTAAAGTAGCAAAATGGAGTTATGGGACATCTTGTTCTTAAATTACAACACCCAATAATGTTGAACTAAGTCTTCCATATAATTAATTATCCCTAAGGTACAACTTTCTTTCTTTCTTTTTTCTTCTCTCTCTCCAAGAGTTTCACAGGGCACAGTTGACAATACCAACTAGAAAACAAGAAAAGAAAAAGAACAAAACACCTACTGGTAGTCCATGTACTAGAATACCAATGAATTTACTAGTGGAGTATTTAAATTATTACATCAACTTTTATGCAAGCAAGTTGATGAATGTGGGGCTAGCTCACATGGCATCAGCCCTTTCTAACAAAAAATAAAAAAATAAAATTGATTCAACTTTTTGCAGTCCCAATTGTCACCATTGTCGTTTCGATGATAGGATTGAGCTGCAAAGTTACAGAACCTAATAATCTATGGATACATCTTTCATAGTAATTAATTGCCAGCTACTAACAAAATAACATCCATAACATGCTAGGGTTACTCAAATGTTTTGTTTTTTTAAGGCTATGTTTGTTTTTGGAAAATCATTTAATGAATAAAAAAGTTATTTACACTAAAATCTTCTCAGCTATTGAAACATATTAGTTTAACCTTTTAAATTATAAAAACGTACAAATGAACCGCTTGAACTATTGAGAAATATGAGTTTGTTCTCTGAATTATAAAAACATATAAATGTCCCTAAATTTTAAAAAAAAGGTACAAATTAGATTGTTAACGGAAGGGATCAAAGTAAAACACGCCAATAATTTAGGAGATCTATTTGTATATTTTTATAGTTTAGGAGATAAAGTGATACTTCTCAATAATTTATAAAGTTTATTTGTATGCTTTTAAAATTTAAAGGGTTAAAGTGATATTTCTCGATGGTTAGGTCTCTATGTAAATAACCCATGAGTAAAACTATTTATATAGAAATTATTTACAAAATAATTTAGTGAACTATTTTGTGAATAATTTTTGCGCATGTTATAATTGTTATATCAATATAAAAATATGTAATTTTAAAAATTAAGTGAAAATATTGAAAGTGATGTGAAATTAGTGAAGAGTGTTTTCAAATAGGTGAACAAGTGTTGTGTTGACATTGAGATGAATCAAGGGTAATGCTATAGTGTGCAACTTACACCTTACACATTTTTGTGTTCACTTACACCTTACACTTACACCTTTTTTACCTTGCACTTACACCTTTTGTGTAAGTGGCACATGGTGTGCAACTTATACATTTCATTTATACCTTCCACTTACACTTACACCTTACACTTACACCTTACATTTACACCTTTTGTGTTAGTGGCACATGGTGTGCAACCCACTTACACCTTTTGTGGGTTGCACACCTAAGAAAACTCCTTGAAAAAAATAGTGACTAAATTACACTGACCTTCTTTGAGTAATCAAGAAATTGCAAATAGATTCGTAAATTTGGTATAACTACACCATGCTCTTTTAAAATATGAATTTTACAACATTTTAATTTATATTGTTGGCCATTTGTTAGTCAAACAGACGAAAATGAGATGTCAATCATTTTTTTCACTAAACTATTTATGTTACCATTTATTATCTTTACGTCCAAATACCACCTGCATCCCAACACACTCATATTTCATATTGAAATAAGGGTAAATTATACTTTATCTCCTTAATTATCATCCTTTTTTTTATTTTATCCCCTTAAACTAAAAATTGATATAATATATTCCCTTCATCTTCTGAAAATTTTCAATCTAACTCTTATATCTCAATTTTGTTAATAAAACAGACGGAAAATGTGCATGTAATGTACACATGTTATATTTATAACATATGTACATAATAAATATAATATGTGCACATTATATACTCTTGTTTCATCTATTTTGTTAACAAAATGAAGACATAAGGGTTTAATTGAAAATTTCAAAAAATAAATGAGGCACGATGTATCAATTTTTAATTTGAAAGGATAAAATAAATAATGGTGACTGTTGAGAATGTAAAGTGTAATTTACGCTTGGAAAAATGCATTAGGTAAAGATGCAGCGTAGTTGTGCCATTTGATATCACTACATATTGAAATACGAAAAATCTAAGACTACTATACTAATTTCATCACCTCTATCAACACAACACTGTTAAAATTGTGGTTACCACTGAAAAACAAAAAACAAATACAATTTCGTCAAAATCATAAAACTAGATATAATTTTCTCATCATCCAGATGATGTCAATACAATTTATTCAAAAATAACAATTATGATTCTCTCAAAATCACTATTTGAGATTTGTTTTTTTTGATAATTTTTTTATTGACTTATTTTTTTTTTTAGTGAGATTTTTTTTCAAAAGTATTTCAAAAATTTTTAAGCTTTATATTTTCTTGACGAGACAAACCAAAAAAGAAAAAAATTTTAAAAAATCAAAAAAAGACAAAAATAAGTCAAAAATAGTGGACTTTTTTTTTTTGTTTATTTTGGATTTTTAAAATTTTTCAAAAAAAAATTAATTTTGATATTCATCTCCAGAAAACATATCGAAAAAGGGAAAAAAAATTGACATAATTAAAAAACAAATCACTAAAAAAAAAAAAAAAAGATGACCTAATGTTGTTTTGAGTATGACTTATAAATTGAGTTCTTTACTTATTACGAAAAGATATACAAAAAAATAAAAATAAATAATATGATCCAAATAAATTAATAAATAATTTAGTAAGGTTGTGTTTAGTTGAGTGATTTCATGAGAGATTTGAAAAGAGAAATAAAAAAAATAAGTGAAATATGAATAAAATATATTTATATTTCATATAATTTCATACACTTTTTTCCTTTTTTTTTTTAAATCACTTCTCAAATTCTCAAACCAAACACAGCCTTATGATATTACCAAAACCGCCCATACTCTTCACTCATTGTACCCACAAAAAGATTGTACCAAAAACAAGGATCCAATGTAACTCTGTCTCCCGTTCATAGAAATTATGCAAAACATAGGCCCCACCAACACCTTTTCACCATTACCTCATCTTTACTTGTTTCATGTTGATGAACCATTTTGGTTTTTACCATTCTACGTATCATAATGGAACACCAATTATACTAGGCCACTGGATTGGATGCTCTTATCATCATGAATTTATGTTGAATCGGGATCTTTTTAGTTCAACTTTATCTCAATTTTATCAAGATAAGAATCCCATTTGTCACTTTTGAATTGTTCAAAATGTGAAATTTCTCACTTTTCGCGGAAGATTAGATCTAATAACTGAAGGTCTATGGTGGATCAATAGCTTGTGATTTTGAAGGAGGAAGTGAAGTCTAAGGTTTGATTTCCCCGCTTTATCTCTCAAAAAATTGATAGATACAGAAATTTGAAACTTATTTTTTCATCTCTTATGTAAATTTCACATAAGAAACATAGTGTGCAAATTTTACCTTACAATACAATGACAGAAATCTCATGCACTCGGCTAGCCTTTTAATTTTTATTTGGTACAATTCATAGTGAAGAGAACGTGGAAGCATTGGTGAGAAAGCATTGACAACACGTTTTGGTTCTAGATCGTATGATATCATCACTTTTTTCTAAGTAATTTTAACTTGATTTTCTTATATAAACAGATATATAATATATTATGTGGTTGATATCTCGTTTGATAATATGTTATTTTAGTAATTTTTTGATTAAAATGTTATATTAAAAAAAATTAATATATTTGAAATAAACTTTTCAAGTTTTTACAAAAAAAAAAAAAAAAATGTGAAATGAAATAATATAAAAATATATAAGTTGCTAACTTGACAATTTTACCCTTGGCATGTTCAACCCGTGACATGCTTGTGACGTGGCAGACTGCTGCCAACCTGTAAGTGGTCAGTTTCATAGTAGTAATTGGTTTTCTCTTTTTTAAAATTTTTTTTTTAAATTTCGAACCAAAATAGACTGACTTAAAAACATATATATCAATATATATTTCATTCGTTTCAAAATAATATTTTGTAATGAATAATTCATCTTTTTTATAGTACAATAATTGCACTTAAAAAAAAAAATTGTAAAAAATTATCATTTGATAGTACATTTTTCTAAAAATATCAATTGTGATAATTAAAGTGGGCAATATTGTAATTAACTTTTTTAATTTTCAAATACATGTAATTATTATTTTTTTATTTTTTCCTTTATGTGATCTAGTTGTAAAGGTATTTTGATTGCAGTACACCCTCTCTCATTGCTGATAGTAGTCCATCATGGTTGAGATAAAAGGATGGGTAACCACAAAATAAGGCCTTGTTTGGGAAGACTAAATAAGTGTACTTTTTGTCTTTTTTGACTAAAAAAGTGAGGTTGAAAATATAGATGTTTGGGTTAACTTTTTAACTTTTTATGAAAAAATGTGTAATAAAAAATTGTAAAAATTAGTTTTTAGAGGAAAATTTGAATTGGGAGTTGTGCAGCCGTAATTGTTGACTTTTGGTGAATAGTGTTAACTTTTTAACTTTTTGAGTAACTTTTTAACTTTTTGACTTATTTGGGACTTCCCAAACTTAGCCTAAATGAGTATGAAGGTCTTTTTACATTGAATCTGGCACAGTTCACGTGAAAACACTGTTTATATAATTTGCAACATAAAAAATATAATATTTTATTTTTTTTGACTTTTTAACAAAAATAAATACTTACCAGATCTGATATTAATTTAAGGGGTACTTACCAATTAGTCCTATTCACTAGACTTATTTACCTACAGGTCCTAACTAATAAATTTAACACTATAAAAATAAGAGAGTGATTAAATATTGAAATAAAGATTGAGACTCCCTTTTCTCCCACCTTCTTTGACCCCCTTTCTTTTTTTATCGGTCATTTTTTTCTTTTTTTCTTTTTTTTTTTTTCTTCTCCTCCAATCACCACCCGCCACGTGTGTGTGGGGGGGTGAGGTGGTGGGGATTGAAGTTTGAGCAGGTCTAAATCACTGCTGTAAATATTGCGTGTATTTTTTAAAATGGAAAGAGAAAGAAAAAAAATGTAAAACTAAGTAAAATATATATATATATATTTTTTATTCATATTTCACCTACCTTTTTCATTTCTCTTTTCAAATCCCTTCTCAAATCTTCTAACCAGACACAACATAAGGGGTTGAAAACATGAGTCTTGCGAGAGGATCTGGATTTTGCGACACTTTCTTTATTCAGTCATCATGTAATTGAATTTTATAATTGGATCTAAACGCTATTTAAATAACAAGCAGATGAATTTTATAATTTTTATAGTCTTTAGATCAACTACTAACGATGATTCGGCCAGAAAAAATATTGGAGAGAAAAAAATATTAAGATGGAAATATGATAGGTACAAGTAACAAACAAACTTCATGAATCTGCAACTTCATATTTTTATAGACAAAAGATGGTAGTAGTAGTAGTAATTTCTTTTTCAACTACTCCAACTACTCATCAAAAATAAATACACAGCGAACCACAAAAACTTGGATGCTAAAAAAAAACACCTACTACTACTACTTGCTAAAATTACTACAATAAATAAGAGCTTCTTCTATCACATTACATTTCAACCACTCTCTTCTATCATTACCTTTCTTTTCTCTCTCTCTCTTCAGTATCCAGTAGGGAACTCACAGTTTCCATACTCTGCAAAAGACAAAGCAAGTTGCTTTTAGGTACAAGACAAGTCTAATCGTCAGGTAAACAAACACACCCAACAACCAAAAATAAATACAAATCAGTGAGAAATAAAGAAAATAATTACAATACAATGAAAATTAGAAAATAGAAAAATAGAGGCCTATATAAAACAAGTACACAAATTGGATTGGATTTTATTATATGTAAAATTAAAAATCATTACATCATTAATTCTTTATTTTATTGGTTTATTTCATGAAAACAAATTCTTTATTTTATTGGTTTATTTCAATGTTGACCCTCGGTCATAAAACTGAAAATCTCATAATAAAAATGATCACAAAATTAAAATCACTTCAAAATAATAATCAAACACAACAAGCAAATCATAATTAAATTTGATTCTAAATTTATTGATCTCACAACCCCTCGAAATCAATTACTAAAAATAATTCATAATTTTACTCATGATATGTAATCCATAGACCAAAAAGTATTATCTTACTATATTACTAATGCCGCAAACAGCTTCTCAGTAATATAATACTTTTTAATCAAAGACAACCATGAAATATCAACCAAAATTATGAATTCATTTGTAATGGTATTGTGATCAATAAAGTATTAAATTAAATTGTTGTATTTGATTATGTCTTGACGTAATTTTAATTACTAGCATATTGCCATTACTTTTATTATGAAGTATTCAGTTATCTTAAACTAGGTAACTACAAATTTAACTCTAATAATATTAGGTAAATAATATCACATAATAAATAATAATAAAAATAAAATATGATAACTTTTTCCGAGACCCACATGCACTTCATGTTTTGTAATTACTTTAATCCCCACGTCCCCAAAACATTAAAAGTAAGAGTGGGTGTTACCAAGAATGTTTTTCATTATCCAAGCCTAAATATTTGACCTTTGAAAGTTAAAATGCCAAAGAACAATAAATATCCTTGGAAATATCAAGCCAAAAAGGACACATATTCTAGGGTAGGGAAAGCAGTAATTTACTATTGTGCACATGTGAGGTGTGCCCTTGCCATTAAAATTTCAACAATGCCATGGTGCCAGACAAAGCATCCGAAAATTTTCCAAGTGCTGGATTGTAAGGTAGAAATTAGACTGCTACAGTGTGTAGTGTACCTATGAACGAATTTGACCCATAAATTGATGTTTCTTAGTAAAATTTATGAATTTATAATATTATTGATAAAATGCAGAGGTGCTCCTAAAATAAATAATAAAGTCCAAAAAATCCAAAAAATTATTTAGTGTTCTAGGAACGTCACCTGTCTATGTCCCCCACCATCACCATACCATCACCACATACCAGGCCTCCTGCTGTTTTCCAATCACCTAACACAAAATCATAAATCCCACCCTTTTTACCAATCACAACTCACTCATGCCTTAAGATGAATTGTGATTGGTGAAAAGAGTGAAATCTACGATTTTGTGTTGAGTGATCGAAAAATAAGAGGGAAGAAATAGGGTGATTTGTAATTGGTCAGAGACAAATCCACGTGGTGCCCCTAGAGCATGATATAATTTTGGACAAATAACTGTACAATGGTGGTACAGTAAATTTTTTAATTATTAAACATATTGAACTAGACCCTCACTATCTCCCTCATCCACTACCTCACACACACGTAGGGGTTAGTGATTGGAGAAGAAAAAAAAAAAAACAATTTTGATTAGTGATTGGGGGATTATTTGCCAAAATTTTTTTTTTTTTTTTTTCTTTCTCCAATCACTAACCCCTACGTATGTGTGAAGTAGTGGAGTGAGAGATAGTGGAGGCAGTGGGGGATCATTTGCCAAAAAAATTTTTTTTTTTTTCTTCAATTACTAAATCCCACATATGTGTAAGGTAGTGTAAGGTAATGGAGGGAGAGATAGTTAAGGTCGACATATGTTGTTACCATTGATTTATAATTTTTTTTTCCCTACAACCACCACTTTACTTTTATTTTTTTCCCAGCCCTCTCCGTCCATCACGTGCTGTCCATTCTCACCTGGCCCTCCACCAACTTTCTTGATTCTATTTGATCTGGTTTGATTCCCGCGCCTGCTAGCAATTCACCACAGTAATTTACTAACACGCGTCTGCTCTAGGTGGGGCGCCCGTGTTTTCCAGAGAAAATACAGCTTTGTTACTAATACAAATAAATTATCAATTAATTTTACCACTTACTCATGTAATCCTGCTACACATAAGCAGTTGGTAGAATGATTAATAATTTAATTTGCATCTCTATATTTTTTTTTTATAATATTTTACATTATTGATCGAGTTAATGATAATATTTTATTATTTATCATGTTATATAATTTTTTATTTTTTTACAAAAAAAAATATATAATAAAAATTTATATAAATAAAGTATATAAGGAAAGAAAGTTGAGTAAGTTATACGACTGCCTTACTAAGACAGCATGTCTTACACAGCAAATTATTGTCTCCTCCGATCAATCATATATAGCTATTGATATCCGATCAACGTGATTTTTTACAGACATATAATACTCGACAAGTACATATTGAACGGTTTAGATTACTTAAATGGGACCTGTTGTGACCCCACAGACATCACTGTACGCTTTGTCCCGAAGGAGATAATAATTACTGTATAAAACACACTGCCCAACAGAACAGCCGTACAACTTACTCAACTTTCTTTCACTATACACTTTATTTATACAATTTTTTATTACATATTTTTTCGTAAAAACATAAAATATTAACCTAAATATTCATATTTTTTTTCTCAATTTTTTAGTTTAAAAAGATCTCTTTTGATAAAGATCTATTTTGGAGAGGAATTAAGATCCGTAAAACTAGAGCTATAAAATTCTAATGATAAGATATAGAAACCAAAAAAAAATACAATCAATCAAACATAAACATCAGATGATGAGTGTCACCATTAGAGTTCCAAAATCATTTTTCTTATCAAAATCTTCCGACTAAGCCTGAACCTATTTGATTCCAGCTTATGGTAGCAATTTACCGCACTAATTTGCTAACATAAGCCCAAACCTTGGTGCGCCCTCGGTTTAATTATACTCTAAACCTACTGATTTCGGCGCATGATGGCAGTTCACAGTAACAATTTTCTAACATAATGGCATTTAACTCTCTAAGAGCCCAAAAAATAAATAAATAAAAGGAAAAGAAAATGAGAAAAGGGATAGAATACGAACTTGGAGCTTGGGTGACGATGTAAGCGGTCCCACCAAAGTAACAAGTGCCAATCGCACGGCCCTTCTTCTGGTAATAACTATTGAAAGCATACGATGCATGAGCCTCTAGCGTATTAGGATCGAAACACGTGGAGCCCGGTTGGATCGGATGGCAATCAGCCCCTCCCTCCCCACAAGCATAATCTAGAGCCGGCTGTAGCTTATCCTTCCCCAATTCCCCATTCGCCACACACCATGTCTGCCCCGCCACACTCGGCCCCACATTTCCACCACCTGCGCCGCCGATCACCGGCTTCGACAGCCTCTGGCCACCACCAGGACCACCGCCGGCAACCGGAGACCGGTCGTCCCGGTAATCCTTCAAACCCTCCACCGTAAACGGAACATTATAAACCTTCTCTTCATTCGGGTAAAAAAGCCCGTAGTTTCGCTCCGATGTGGGTCCGTTTTTGCTGTTCTCGTTAAAGAGAGCGAACAAAAAAACGGTCAGATCTGCGTGGGGCCTCAAAGGGGTCCCACCGCCGGTGAGCACCCTGCGCACCAGGTTCCCGTTATACGCCGCGGCGTTCTGTAAGCTCGCTCCTAACTCGTTCTCGTCACCTTTCGAAGGCCAACCTGTCTCCGACACAACAAGCTTGATATCATCGTACTTCAACGCCGACATTGCCGCAAAAACGGCGTCGATTTGAGCATCGAACAAGCTGAAGTAACGAAGCCCATTCCCGGAGTCCACGACACCTGGGTTTTCACGAAAGAGAGTGTAGTCTAGGGAGATGACGTCAGCGTTTGATTCGTATGCGAAAAACGGGTAAGCGTTTACCATGAGGTATGACCCGGTTTGGCGGAGAAATTCGAGCATGGGTTTGAAAACGGGTTCGATGAGTTCGGGTCGGAAAGATCCGGCTGAAGACGGGTAGGAGTTTTGGAGGGCTGAGAGAGCTATGGGTGAGGAGACTTTGATGGTGGAGTCAAGTTTGTACTTGACGAGAGCGTCGTGGATGTTCTTCATTGCGGGTATGAGGAACTGGGTCGTGTTATGCGGGTCGACGAATACTTCGTTACCGACCGCGATGGATTCGATTTGGGTGGATGGGCAGTAAACGGCGACGTTTCGCTGGACCCATGAGGAGGCGAAGGAGGGGCGTTTGGCAGCGGAGATAAGGAGTTCGTTGGGTAGGTCGACGGTGACTTTGATTCCGGATCCGGATAGTGCTTTGAGGACTGAAGGGTCGGTGTCGTAGACCTTGACCCGTTCGATACCGTGAGTTTTGAGGAGTTGGACTACTTTTACGGCAGATGGGAGATTGTTTGCTACTCGGCCGTAGTTGACTCCGATGGAACCTCCATCTGCAAATGTAGCATGAAAATGTTAAAAACCCAGATAAATTAAAGCTTTACAAAACACATTGTGTATGTAGAGAAATTAAAAGTGAAGCCATTTTTACCTGAAAGTGAGATGATAGAAAGGAACAAGAAGAAGATGGAGAGAGTGAAAGAGTTCATACTCTGGTTCTGGAAGAAACAGAGCATGTAAAAGTAGAGAGAGATGGTTGTAGTAGCAGTGTTTTGTGGTTTTGGTTGCTACTATTTAGCAGTGAACCACCTGAGTTGGGGAGAGTGAGGGGTGTTTTTTTATTTTTTTTTATGGAGTGAGTGAGAGGAGAGAGAGGGATGAGGAGATCGAGGTGATGGTGGGTGTGTGGGCCCTACGTGTCAGAATCTGGGTTGATGATGCTCAACGGAGCAGGAGGACCATCATCCTGGTCCAGGAGTGGTGGTGTGGCTGTTAGTGTTTTACGGCAGCGTTTTGTGTTACAGAGCTCCACGTGGCCCCACTATTTGTGGGACCCAGAAAAAAAAATGACCGTTTCTTTAGACTTTGTTGGGATCCGAAATTTTTGCTCATAATATGGAAAATTTATTTGGTATTCTTGACTATTCTTTCACACCATTCATCATGTGAAATTTGTCTATTTACATTGGAGGAGAATAAGGGTTGGTTTGAGAAATGGGTTAGTTTTTTGATTTTTTAATTTTTTTTAGTTATTTTAGTTGGGATTAAAAAATTTAATTTGAGAATGATTTTTTGATTTTTTTTGTGAAAGAAGAGTATAATGATTATAGGTTGGATGTGATGTTTTGTTTTTTGTGACTAAAATAATCTATTTTATCTTTTGCAGCTAAAATAGTCAAAAAAGTCCAATGTAGCCCTTTCCAAACGGAGCCTAAAAAAAAAGAAAAAATAACAATAAAGTGTAATAATCTAACAAAATTTACAAATAAGTGAGAAATTTTATACATTTTAATAATTAAAATGTAATATTTTTCATAATTTCGTAATTTTTTTTTACTGTTACAATTGTTCAGTTTTTCTCCCTAAAAATGTAGAAGAAATGACGACACGGTTGGATACTTAAAAAATATTATAAGTTAGTAAAAGAATTTATACATTTTAATAATTCAAACATTATACTTTTTTATGATTTTGTTTATTTATTTTTTACTAACAGTTATTCTCTCAAAAATTATTACAGTTAATATTAACACGTAAATAAGTTAGTTATTAGCTTATGTCTTTTCTTAATAAATAGAAAATATAATTTATAAATCATATCTAAAATAGCTATAAATATAAAATACAAATACTATTTTAATTAATAAAGATTAAAGTGAAACAAACGTTTGGTTTTGATTAATTTTTTAAAAATTGATTTTTTTTTATATTTGTATTTTTTTTGTACTTTTTAGATGGATATACTTAAAAAATAACATAATTATGAAAAAATATAAAAGTATATAATAATACCAAAATATACAATTTTTTAAATTTTGTATTTAGTAATTTTTTTTTAAAACATCACAAATATTAGTGTAATTAGATATGTTTAAAAAGTAAAAATTTTAGTTTTAAAAAAAAATCACTAATAGGCTTTTTTTAGTTACAATTTTCAGAAATTATTTTTAAATAAATTTTCATTTGTTTGTACTAAATTTTTTTCATATTTTATTATTATTTTTATACATTTTAGATATATAAATATTAGTCACATCTAAAAAGTAAAAACAATTTAACTAAAATATTAAAAAAATATTAAAAATAAACGAAAATTCAAACAAAAATACACATAGATTTTTGTTCAAATTTTTATTTATTTTTAGTATTTTTTAAATATTTTTGGTCAATTTATTTTATTTTTTAGATTCATCTTGATTTGATGCATTTAAAAAATACAAAAAAAAAATTTGAAATATCAAAAAATAAAATAAAAATAAATAAGAACTCATATTTTTAAAAAAATCAAACCAAACACATACAAACATGGTTTTTTTTATGGTATTTTAAAAATTATTTTTGAGTGAGTTTTTGTTTATTTTTAATATTTTAATCATTTTTTTTTTTTTGGGGTACCCCTTAGATACACACAATCAAGATGCATTTTAAAGTAAAATACATTGACTAAAGTATTTTTTGAATTTTTTTTATATTTTTATTGAATTTTTTTTATTTTTAAGATGCACCCAGTTTTAATGTGTCTAAAAAGTTTTATAAAAAAATAAAAAATAAAAAAATTGACTTAAATGTTAAAAAAATTCAGTAAAGGCAAATGAAAATCGGTTTAAAAACAGTTTCTGAAAATGTAAAAAAAAAAAATAATAATTAGAGATGGCTTCTCTCCATTGTTGGGTCTGTGGAGCCTATCATGAGTCTCGTTTTGATAATCTAAACAGTCAATATGTAGAACTCGTCAAGTAATTTATATCTGCAAAAAAATTATGTTGATCGGATATCGATAGCTTTTTGATCAGAACACATTTTTGTTAACAATTTATTTTTAAAATTATATTGACCATTGACAAAAATATATTTCGATCAAGGGATTACTGATATCCAATTAATGTATTTGTTTGCAAACATAAAGTAATTGATGAAATTTACATATTAATTAATTTAAATTATCAAAACAGAACCTGTGATAAATTTCACAAGCCCAATAATATGTTTCAATTGCCTCGCCCAAAAAAAATAAGGGGGACTTACCAGCCAGTCCCATACAAACAAACTAATACCCAGCAAGTCCTCCTCTATTTTAGTTTCCAATTTTACCCCTAAATGTCATAAAGCACACGTGAAGCAAAGAACAAATCACAAGGTCTCCATGTGCGCGTGAAACACACGCTTCTTCTCACACACTCCTCTACTATTTCGATCTATATGCCCTGTTTCATTCATCTTCAACAAACAAACTTATCACTGGTTTAAATAATGACAAATTTCAGTGATAAATTCACAAAAATAAACTTATCACTGGTTTAAACAATGACAAATTTCAGTGATAAATTCACAAAAACAAACTTATTATTGGTTTAAACAGTGATAAATTCACAAAAACAAATTTATAACTGGTTTAAACAATGACAAATTTCAGTCATAAATTCACAAAAACAAACTTATTATTGGTTTAAACAGTGATAAATTCACAAAAATAAATTTATAACTGGTTTAAATAATGACAAATTTCAGTGATAAATTTACAAAAACACTGGTTTAAATAAATTTATCACTGACTTAAACAAATTTATCACTGATTTAAACAAATTAATCACTGGTTTAAACAAATTTATCACTGATTTATCACTAGTTTAAACAAATTTATTACTGATTTAAACAAATTTATCACTGGTTAATCACTGAAAAACACTTTTTTTTTTTTTTTTTGAACATAGAAAATGAGGAACAGAGCATAACTACCAAGTTAAACAACATTACAAACATTAAACACTTTGATGATCAAATTAAAGGTCAAAACGGTTTCAAAACACCCAAAACATAGAGATTCATTAGCGCCATAAAACACAGAATCAGATATTTTACACAGATATATAACACAAACACACACACACACACATATATATATATATATATGTGAATCTATAGAGATAGATCGATTTAGAGAGAGAGAGAGAGAGAGAGAGATGAAAGGAAAGGGAAAAGGAAATGGATTAGCTTGGCGATGGTGGACTACAGCGGTTGTAGATCTAGACTTCGTAGTGAACATTCTCCTTGAATGTGCCGGCGATGGTGGCGGATCTTCTTCTTCGATCAGACCACTCATGATGTGGCTGAGAGAGATGTGTAGAGAGAGCTTTTTTTTTCATCTCCAGATCTGAATCTGAGAATGAAAACTTCAGGGCAAAAACGGGATAAATAAAAATGTTTAGGATTTATAGGTAAAAAAGTCTCTACTCAGGACCTGTTGGGTAATAACTCTTAAAAATGGGACTGGCCCGTAAAAAACCCAAAAAATAAAGCTATAATTGAGATCCATGTCCATACAACACCCCCTCGCAAATCTAAGTCACTTATAATATGAATTTCATACATAGATTCACACAAATCAGAGAACCAAGATCACTTTTGAGGTGTGACCTCATTCTCAAAGGATCCCAAACATTTTTCTAAAAAACATATAAGAAATAGGGGTGAACATGACCTGGATTGGATTGTATTGAAATAAAATCAGGACTAATTTATTATCTACGATTTTTGAAAAATTGGAATCAACTAATCTGCTTAAATCATGGAACCAATCCGAACCAATCTATTTAAACACGTATTGGATCGGTTTAGAACCACGGATTCACATAATTAAATAAAAAATATATATATATATATATAACACTTTAATTTCATAAAATCATAAAAATAACCCTATATTAATTTCACAATAGCAACATGTCTTTCTATAATAGCGACATACTGTTCTAGAATTTAAACAGTCATGAGAAAATTAGTTTCACTATAAGTATTTAGACCATTATAAATTAAAACTAACAAACTAACAAACAAAAATAATAAAAGAAGATATTATGTGGGTTTAGATTTGAGTTTAGGTTTTATATGAAATAAGATAAAATACTATGGGGGAGAATGTATAATAAAAATATAGACTATTTGTATACGGTTCAGATCGGTTCCAATCCGGAACCGTGAGATTTAAACCGGAACCAATCCGTAGACTACAGATTTTTAATTATTCAATTTGAAACCGAACCACGGATTAAAAAAATTAATCCAAACTTACCGAATTGAATTGAACTGGATCGAATTACAGATTTCACAAATTCTTTACCCAAGCTTAATAAGAAAGATTATGCATTGTGGCCGGGTCTATCAATCTGTCAGTGTACTTCAACAATCAAAGGCTTCCACCATCCATTGAAGATACTTAACTTGCTTTGGCAAGTTTTCAGTTTAGAGTCTCATCGTTTAGAACGGTTAATAAGATATCTTGGTGATCTCTGCAAGGCGCGGTCTTGGACTTGCAGGAGGGTAGGGAGGATTTTCTTGTAACAAAAAAAAAAAAAAAAAGGTTAACTTCTAACTTTTTTTTTAGTAAAAAAAAAAAATAATTTAATTAATTTTTTTACTCAAATCACTACTTAAAAAATTAATTTTTTTTGGTTAAAAAAACTTCCCAAAACACCACTTATTTGCATTTGTGTTACGCCCACCTGATTGATTTGTGATATGGGGCTTTGCTTTACTGACGGTTTGATGAAGAGAGGGCAATGAGCTCCATCGACCGGTATAGCAGTGCACCAATATATATCCAAATTTGTTAAATCATTTGACATATTTTTAATTTTTAAGTTATTAGTAAATTTGTAAAAAAGTCTTAGACCATTAAGGACATAACTGCACAATGAATGTAGTAAAAAAAATAATAAAAATATATAATATTTTAATTATTAAAATGCATAAACATTTTTATATTTTCATAATTTTTTTCTCCATCCACTATGCAATTATTTTCCGTTAAACATTTTCCTGGTGCAACCTAAGTTTTATAGTTTTTTTCTATAATTTATTTATTTATAAAAATTTGTTAAATCATTTGACATGGTTTTTAATTTTTAGTTTAGGGAAAATTACTTACACCTCCCTTGAAGTTTAGCTAAATTACAAGTTTTCTCCTGAGATTTCAGAAATTACATTCTGTACCCCAAGGTTTATATTCACATAACAATTTAACCTGTTCTGTTAACTAAACGTTAAGAATGGTTAGATGACATTACCAAAATATAAATTGATGGACGATATTGCCCCTACTGAAATCCCTTTGATAAATTTCAAATAGGAAAAAAATTAAGTTTTTTTAACCATGTTTCATTTGTTGTTTAGAAAAAAAAAATCAGAATTTAAAAAAAATAATAATTTAATAAAAATAAATATGAAAAAATATATTTAATTTGTAAAAATTATTTCTAACCACTCAAAAAATAAAATTATATAATAATTATTATTTCGAAAAAAAGATCTGTAGGTAATTTGTAATTTCATTAAATCTCAAGAAAGATGTAGGTAATTTGCTCTTTAATTTATTAACAAAAAAGATCTTTTCTAAGTTATTTATAAATATATATATATATATATATATTGACATATTTTAAAATTTTAATTTAAATTCTAAGTTATTTATAAAAATATGTCAATGATTTAACAATTTTTTATAAATAAATAAAAATTAAAAATTAAAAAAAAATATGTCAGATGAATCTTCTCACAAATTTATGAATAAATTTAGCAGAAATCTTAGGATGTCATTTACGAAATTTGTCATGAAAGTTTAACCTGGATTACACATAGAATAAAGTGCCACACACTAATCAAGGTAATCCAAAGGTCATAACTCTTTCATGATCATTTTCATGACAAATTTTTCATGATCCCTATCTTTTCTCTAAATTTAGATGTCTCATTTATGAATCTTTAGCCCTACACAATTATTAATTGAGTGATATTTTGAGAAGTTAGCAAAAAGTTAATTTTTTGACTTTTTAATCTTTTTTTATTTTATTATTATTTTATTTTTTTTGACAAAAAACAGTTATTTTGAGTAAAAAAAATTAACTTTTTTAACTTAAAAAATTAATTTTTTTAACCTCTTCCCAGACTGCCCCAGAATGAACCATGGTCCACACGTTAAATTTTAGGTGTGGTAAATGTTGGCTCTGGTGACTCGATTTTCGAACGTTGGGCGATGATGGGGATGGGACGACTGATTGTAGTGCTTAGCTGGACCGGACTGATTTTGCAAGTAACCGTTAATGTCGACAAAAATATCTATAATTGTTCAATGGAAAAACCTAAGGAATGTGTAACCATGATTTATTTTTTTTGTTAAAAGCTCAGTGGTTGTGACTAAGGAGGTAGTTAGGAAATTAAATTAAAGAGATACTTATTAATTATAATATTAAAAAATTTATAAAAAAATTTTACATAAATTTTTATGATAGACTTCAAGAAAGATTAAAAAAAAAAAAACAATGTTATTTGTGTAAAAATTCAATATAATAATCATACCACGTTATTATTAACATATGATATTATCAACTAATAGTAAAAAAATACATGGACAATGAACCTTACTTGTCAAATGTAACCAATAATTCAATAAATTCTATATTTTTATTGAGATTAATTATATTTACATGTCAATAATGATAGATATCACCATTACATTGAAATTTTCATAGATAATAATATCGTAGCCTCTTTATTTTCAATTAAAACAACCATTATTATTCTTATAATTTTAAAAATATCATTTGACATTTCACACTAAATAATATTTTTATAAATTTTTTTATTTAAAATATTTTCTTTATGTTTGAAAAAAAAAAAAAATTCAAACCCCCGGGGGCACGTGACCCCCCCCCCCCCAGACACTCTTTCCCTCCGCCCCTGCTTGTGGCACTTTGATAAGATTTTGGAGTATACATTTTAAGATTTCAAGTTCTACACTTTTCAAGATGAACTCTCAAAGGTTTGGTGCAGTTGTCTTAGAACAATCTTGTAAGTGCTTAACGAACCATATCCAAAGCTTGGATATGATGTTGAATCTTGTCAACTGCATTCTCCGATTTAAATGATGTGTGCATCGTACAGTCAGTGCACACACCTGAGATTTGCCCCATGTCTTACTCTGGTTAAACCGACATTAAGTAGTTAATTTCAAAATCGACATAGGACAGACTTGAAAAGTTTACTCATTAATAAAAAAATGATTGTGTTAAATATTACATATTTTTTGCTAATAAGAGTTGTGATCATTTGTAATTGAGAAATAAAGTTATTTATTTTGTGATAATATTATATATTTTTATTTAAATATTTTTTAATCACAAAAATTATAATAAATACTACAAAATACGTAATATTATCACAAAAATGTGTAATTTTAGTTTTCAAACACAAATTATTGTAAGTTCGAGAAAAATATATAACATTTATAATAAAAATGCATAACATACCAAAAATATATATAACAATGTGCATATGGTACCTTGGGCCCATGCCAATGGATTCTTTCCAAAACCTGCCCGATTCACGTGGAGAGGAGTTTTGTGTGAATTACAATAGCAGTTGAGGTGCTCGTAAATTAGTTCGGACACTCAATCATGAAAAAACACTGCATATAGTGCACACTCTTAAAAGGATGTGTACAATAATATTTCTCTTGTTCAATAGTTAAATTATTGTTATATTTTTGTAGTGTAAATTTTAATTTTTTAATATTTTTTTATAAATTCCAAATAAAAATACTATATGTGAATCTCATCACCTTAAATATGTGTCAAAAATTTTAACAACTTATATCTATATAATGGCCCCGCTTGGTAGAGCTGTGGAAAAGTGATTATAGATTATAACTTAACAGATTATGGCTTATATCTGTGAACATAAGCTATTAACCTGTTTGGTGCAACTGTGGGATTATGGATTTAAACAGCAAAATAGTATTTGGTTAATAAGCTGTAAAATAATTTTTTACTGTATAATTGTCATTTCTGCCCTTATATGATATAAAAATGATTATTTTGTCATTTTTTCAGTTTTAATTTAAAAAAAAATATATTTCATTAATAAAAGTTAATATAATTATTATTAATTAGTATCAATTAATATAAAAATTGATACATTTGCTAAAAATGTAATGGAAATATTATTGTCACAATTATTTTTCATTATAAATTCATTAGTATCAATTAATACTAAAATTATTAATTAGTATCAATTAATGGCTTAATTAGTCTCAATTAATACTAAAATTATTAATTAGTATAAATTAATATTAATATTTAATTTTTATTAGTATCAATTAATATTAATAATCAACAATTGTTATTAATTTGTATCAATTAATAATTAATTCGTTACAAAAGTATACAATATTAATTTATTAATAATTATTACCAATTAATATTGATTTTTTTTCTTTTTCTTCAAAAATATGCAATTTTTTATTTTTTAATTAATATAAAAATATACAATATGAATTTGTTAATAATGAATACCGATTAATATTTATTTTTTGATCAATATTGATTTTTTTCTTTTTCTTCAGAAATATACAATTTTTTTTATTTTTTTTAATTAATATTAATATTTGGGTATTGACGAGAGCATTTAAGTAATTTTAGCCCCCCACACTAGTTGTGCGCTTAAGTCAAAAATTTAAACACCCCTTGATCAGCTTTTGAGATAAGTTGAGAAATAACTTGATTTAAACTATAAGCTGGTTAACTTAAGTTGTACCAAACATAATATTTTAACTTAAATTAAGCTAAAAACTAAAATAAGTAGCTTATAAGCTGTACCAAACAAATACAATATAACAAAATAGTTTTTGAAAATGTCTTTCTAAGGCCTTGTTTAGGAATAAACTATTTTAGTAATTGTGTAACTTTTTATTAAAAGATGTGTAAAAAAATGGAGATAATGATATGACAACTTATAGTGATTTTTTAACTTTTTGGCTAAAATGTATAGTTGACAAACGAGACCTTAAAGCATCCACATCAAGCTCTCTACAATGGCTTTGAAGTTATTGTAGAGAGTAAAAGCTGTAAATACGTGCTCCATCATACTCTTTATACCAACCATTCATTTTGTATTTGCTACAGTTGCTCACCTGATTTGTTGAGGCACTGTTCATGCGGTAATCTATTTTTTTATTATTATATTTTTCTAGAGCAAAATTGGACCAAAAAACCATGCCTGGTTGTCCATTTAGTCAACCTCTTTGTGTTGTGTGATTATGTTGCTGCTGTTTGCTTGTTGTTTGCTGCTCTTTTGGGATTGGGGGGGTGGGCAGTGAGTGCTCTGTGAAAAGTGCAAGTGCAAACAACACAAACATAGCTAAAGAAATGGAAGCGAAAGTGCAAGAAGGATGAGAAGAAGGAGAAAGAGTGAGCATGAAGCCATGGGAGCAACATTCAGTAGTGATAAGCATCCCTCGCTTTGACTACAACGCCCCATTGTCCCTCCTCCATCACTCCTATTATGGCTTTCTTGTCACCTGCTCCATCAGTTTCATCTATCCCTCCCCTCTCTCTCTCTCTCTCTCTCTCTCTCTCTCTCTCTCTCTCTCTCTCTCTTATTGAATCTCCTTTCTTTCTGGTTATGTATATATGTATATGACAATTGATTGCAGTGGGCTTGCTTTTTTGGCTTGTGGATTTTTTTTTGGAAACATTTTCAGCAATATTTTAAATAATAACTAAATTGTTCATCATCCAAATTAATTAAAAGAATATATTGTATGTCAAACTTTTCTATTTTTTTTTCTTTTTATGAATCCTTGGCCAAAATTGTTTTTCCCCAAATTTTGTGTTGCTGTAATTTGCATTGCTAATCCATAATATACTTAAATTGAAAAAGATAAAAGAATAAAAAATAATATTTTAATGAAATAGAATTTTAAAATAAAGAGCTTGATAGAGTGTGTACATAAAAAAAAAAAGACTAGCTAAAATACAAAAGTGAATTTTTGATTATAATGTGGCTCAAAATTTGCTGAGGTTAATGCGAATGCTCTTTGATGGTTGAAATTAACTCATCTATATAATTGACGGTTTGATTTACTTAAATTTCCTACTAATCATTCAAGCCCCATATCTCCCTATCGGTCCCATTCTAAGACTAAATTTAATGATCCAAACTACTTAATTTTTAGAGAATATGAAATAAAATATATTTGTAAAAAATCAAGTTAATCTGACATTGGTAACCTTTTCATTAAAGCACATATTTGTATTTAGTTTTATATTTTAAATTACACTTATCATTTATTTTTTTAGATACAAATATAATTTGATAAAAGAGCTATTGATATCTGATCAACTTAATATTTTGCAGGTATATTTTACTCAATATACTCTAAAAAGTTAACGATTTGAATCATCGGAATGAGCCCTATAAACCATGCAATAGTAGTTGATACGCACTATACACAGCAACAACCCTAAGTCTCTCTCTCTTGTTTTGTATTTATTGGATTCATTAATTGTTTTTCATTGCACAATAAAATATATTAATTTATTAGATTAATTAATTATTGAAATGTTGAAATTAATCTATGTTTATTTTTTTACTATCCTTGAATGCTAAAATTATTCTTTTAGTGCCTTAGTTATCAACCAGTGTGTGATAAAGACATTTTAAAAATGTGTTTTATTATATAGACTAGAATAGATTGAGTGTGGTGCTTTGTAAAATTGTCAATGTGCTTTGATGTTATGTCATGGTATATGAACACAGTGAGCTTGGACCGCTGCCTTGAGCCTCGAAAATTGAGTAAACACACACACCCCACCAAAAAAAAAAAAAAACACCAAAACACACACACACGCACACCCCGCACCGAAAATAAAAAAAATAAAAAATAAAAAACACCAACACACACACACACCCATACACACACACACAAAAAAAAGAAAAAAAAAAAACAAAAAACCTCAATTTGAAAAGCCCCAATAAAGTTTGGGAAAAATTCAAAACTAATGGTTCCCTGATGTGATGAATTATTTAAAACAAATGAATACTTGTTTTTATTGGTAAAATCAAAAAGTCGATTGATATGGTAAATTATTTTAAAGGCCACCGCTTTTCTCCAGTCCAAATTTGGACTGGACGGTGTTGTCCGGTCCTTTGGGACCCATTACGGGTCATGTTTCGATAATCTAAACCGTTTAATGTGTAGAACTCGTCGAGTACTATATATTTGTAAAAAATCACGTTGATCGAATATCGATAGCTATATGATCAAATCAGTTTTTTATGAAAAAAATGGACGGCAAAAAATAAACGGCTTACAAAAAACTGATTTGATCATATAGCTATTGATATCCGATCAACGTGATTTTTTATAGGCATATAGTACTCGACGAGTTCTACACATTAAACGGTTTAGATTATCGAAAAACGACCCGTAGTGGGCCCCAAAGGGCCGGACAACACCGTCTAGTCCAAATTTGGACTGGAGAGAAGCTGGGCCCTATTTTAAATTAATAGATGGTTATTTATCAAATGCATGAATTGTGTATAAAACACGATTAATTATACCAGTCATAGTTATTTCTAAGAAAATAAATTTTTTAAATTTAAAATTGATTAAATTTTACCTCGGTCAATTATGTCACAATAAATATTGAATGTATTAACAATTTAATCAATTAAAAATGATTACTTTATAAGTTGAATTATGTAAGTTTTATTAGCAATTTTGTAGTTAAAAATAAGAGAAAGGTGATGTTTAATTATACAATTTGTTCACTTTCTATTTAGTATCATAGCTAAAATTATTTTAATTTTTTATTTATGTAATTTTGTTATATTTAAATAAATTTTAATAATTACATATATGATCAAAATTTAAATGTATAATCTTTTAATCACAATTATTTTTTTAATGTATGGTATGCCTCATATCAAGACTTTGCTTTGGGCTCCCAAAATGTTAGAGCTAGCCTGAACTTGGATGTGTTACATGCGGTAGGAGGATGAAATAGGTTGACAAGTTGAATATTTGACATTCACTTAGCGGTTTTATCGTGTTCTCAATTTTATTCTCACCAATAGCTCTATTAGAGAGTTTGAATGTGGCACACGTTATTGTTTAGGTGTGTCACTAATTGAGTTGGCATAATAATATTTAATTTAGGAGTGTCATTTTCTATTTAATATTATTATATAGTATTTTAAATTTTATATTCTGAATTTGCCATTACCAATTTGTCGAATTGTTAAAAAGTTGGAAAGATGTGTATTTTTTACATTTCACTGCTGATTAAATTTATGTGTATTTGGCTTAGTTAGTTCCATTATTTATTAAATAATATGAATTTTACACATACACATAAATTTAATGGGAGATTTATTAGAAAATCATTTTTCAAGTGTTTGTATCTCAATTAGTTCATAAGATATTTTTATATTTCAATAAGTCCTATTATTTGAACATTTGACCTACCAAATCCTAATTCTCATATTTAAAGTATTTTATAGATATTTCTATCCTTACAAATATTTTTTGAACGGTTAGTAATTTAGTGATGTGAATATTCATATTGAAAGTGTGAACATTCACACCACGGAACATTCACACTATAAATGTGAATATTATTAAGCGTATTTTGGCAACTATGCCACTCATATGACTTAATGGAATATAAAAAAATAATGTGAATTAAATAAAATATAAATAGGTGAAAAGAAATTTATGAAAAAGTGTCCCAAATTTAATTGCTTCAATATACTTAAGAAATAAAATAAAGTGGTAAAAAAATAGTGATGAATAACATTTCTCTAAACTTTATATTAGAATATTGCTCCTAAATTAAATTATTTAATTTGTAATGCTGAAATATATAATTATTAAATCATTGAAATTTTTATATATTTATTTTTTAGTTTGCATGGCGGTTATGAATCATCATTTGTGTTAAGAGTGCCTTTAAAGACACCCGTCATTCACTAGTACTAAAATATAAACCATGAAACAACTCAAAATTGTACTTAGATAAAAAAATTATTCAAAAAATACATATTATCAATTTTTTTTAAGTTTATGTCTATCTAGAAAATGTTTGAAACTAAGGTTGAGTATAAATACATATTATACTCACCAACATCCTCATCTATTTTTATATTCACCACTGATCCGTGGCTCGAAAACAACGGGCGCGAATGCCCCGAAATTTCTCAAAAAGGAAAAACAGAAAAAACAGTTAAGGTAAAAAAAAAAAAAAACAATTACCTAAATTAGAAATTAGAGACATTAGTGCTAAGGAAATTAGTGCCACAAATATTTTTGTTTTATATTATCATTTGTTGTCACACACATTATTATTGACCATCAAGAGATTGCGACTGTCACCAACGTCGAGTGCATTCTTTGACACATGTGTTCATCATCTCTCGTTGTTTCTATTCATTCAAGATTTAATAATAGTCTTTTCAAATATGATGTCGGCCTAGAGTTTCAAAAATAATAAACTAATATTTGGATTGTCATTCGTTGATGATCTTATTTCACATCAATTTTTTCTTGTTGGAGTTACGATGTTATTTGAAGTGAAAATTTGTTAAGATATATATCATTTACGTGCAAAAAGGTTTTATTATGTTAAATACAATGAAAAGTCATTGTGTTCAACACAGTGAAATTTCTCTATTTTAAGGCAAATGAAATTTTAAATTTGTTAGATTAGAGCTCTCATTTTGAAATGCTTAGCCCTAAAATTGAAAACATAAATTAAAATTTTGATATTTGCTTTCAGTTTTGCAATTTTTAGCTATCAATTAAAAATTTCACTATGTTCAAAATAGTAAAATTTCATTGTGTTCAACACAGTAAGTATAGGGGAAATACAAATAGAGAAATTTTCATGTTGAAGAAAATTTCATTGGTTGCTGTAGTCATAATCTTGAAGGTTTGTTTTTGACCATCAATTTTGTATTTTGGCAGCAGGTTGCCTCCGTGGACTGGACCATATTGTTCGGGTCCATGGAACTTACCATGGGTCCTATCTCAATAATTTAAACCATTCATTTTTTAGAACACAATATGTAGATTATTTATAAAAAAAATCAAGTCAATTCAATAATCGTAACCACATTAATTTATTATATTTGTCTCCTGAGAGGGTAATTTGTGAACAAATTGGACCGAGCTAGGAAAAGTCTTCTTTGGAAGTTAGGCTGCGCAATAGGCCAAGATAAGAGCTGATGTAGCTCGGTCTTGGGCTAAGAAAACAATAGGTCAGTCAGAGATGGGTTGCTAGGGACTGGACCTACCTATCTGAAGGTAGTCCTTTATCGAACCGAGATGTTGTCAATGGAGAAAGCCAAGCTATGTATAGCTCGGTAAGGTGCAATTCGGTAAATCAACTTCCGGTCACACGGCTCGAACGACAAGGGACCGAGATAAGGTAGCTCGGTCAGGAATGTATATCCCAGCATAAGGGAGTGGCCATCTCACTTGGCTTGCAGTGATAAGGATGTTCTAAGGATAAGCATTATCCTTGGGCATAAGACTTCTAAAAGGACTCTGTTAAGGAGAGTTAGAGTCCTACTAGGATTGTGCAAAGCATCTCACTTGGTTGGTAGTGAGTAGAGTGTTATCAGGATAGATACTCTTCACTAGGAGTGTGATTCCTAGGAGGACTCTTATAAGGAGAGTTGGAATCCTACTAGGATTGTGCTAGGCAGAATCTATAAAAGTTCATAGCAAGACCTATGTACAGGTATCACAATTCTTACTCTAGAATACACAGAGCTTTTGTGTCTATTGTCTATTTGCTGACTTAGGCATCGGAGAGGTTTCCGGCACACACCCGCTGGCTAGCTCACGTTTGTGTTTTCAGGTATTAGAGCGACGACATTTGGAGAAGTGCAAACTTGATCAACAAGATTATACGAGAAGATTATTTCGTGCTCGTACAATTGGCGCCATCTGTGGGAATGCAACAGAGAACAAACCTTTTGATTAAGTGTTTCTTCAATCAATGTCAATGACACGTAACGAAGACTTGCCACATTCTATTACTGATGGGCAGACCCTAGAAGGAAGAGGGAGGCACGAGGGCTTGCCTTATATTCCGCCCATAGCAGAATTGGATTCCCAACAACAGAACCCACAGAGAGACGCGTAAGAAAGACGGGGCTCAAGTCCACACCGCTCTCAAAGCCTTAATAGACAGAGGTGGATGATGGATCCTAGGTTCTAGAAGATTGGGTAAGGGATCAAGACGAAGTAATAAGAAGAATGGCGACTGACATAGAGACCATGAACTGCCAGATAAAAGGCAAAAAGGTAGCAGAAGAAGAGGTGGGAAAAGATAGAACGCACTCTCGCCACTCAGAAGATCGTGACAAGCAAGTCACACCTTCTCATATGGAAAGCAGAAACCTCAGGACAGGCGACACAAGGTCAAGAACCTCTAGGATTCGTTACTCCAAGTCTGAGAGAATGAGGAATGAAAGGTCATGTACGGAGGAAAGCAATTATCGGTGCTCGCACTCGCACCAAACGACATCTAGGCACACGAAGTTGCCTAGGTCGACAGACCTGCATATAGTGCTAGAGGAAGAAGGAAATAAGACACTCAGGCTCGCGACCTCTGCAGAGTCTCTGCGCTACAACGGTTGGCTCCTAAGACACATAGAAGTGTCAAGGTTAGAATGTCGATACCACGCCTTGCCTACGAACCGACAGACAAAGCGTTAGCAAGGTTGCAGAGCTCACCGTTCATTCCAGCGATGGAGAACGCACCATTACCCTTAGGCTTCCACCAACCCAAATTCATTACTTATGAGGGGAAGTCAGACCTTTACATGCGTTTGAGCCACTTTCGCCATGTTATGGCCGTGTATCGGCAAAACGAGGCTCTAATGTGTATCATGTTTCCTTCTAACCTTGGCGATCTGAGTTTAACATGATTTGAAAGGTTGCTAGAAGGTAGCATAGCTTCATGGGCGCAACTAGCGGAGGCATTTGTGACCAGATTCAAAATAAGCACCAAGATACCAGTGGAGGTTGACCAGCTTCTCTCCATATACATGGGCGAGAAGGAAACATTGAGATTCTACAATAACCGATATTGAGAGACTTTTAATCAGATTGGAGATTGCCCCACAAACCTAGCTATCGCACAGTACAAACGAGGTTTGCCGGCTGACAATAAATTGAGGGATTCAATGACAATGATGTCGCCCTTTACTATGGAATCCCTGATGGAGAGAGTGCACCAACACATTTTAGTAGAGAAAGATAGAATGCACACCAAGGTAGAGTCCGATACAAATAGCAATGTCGGACAAAACACCTTCGGCAAAAGTTAACACGGTTGACAAAAAGGACCAACCGCGCAAAAATCTTTGCCTAACTGGGGGCAAAGTGGATTGGCAGGTTTGACCAACTCTTTCTAACAAATTTGTGCCCAACAGGGGGCAAAAAGGGTTGACAGGTTTGACCAACTCTTTCGAAAAAAAATTTAGACTCCTTGCCCGACTAGGGGGCAAACTCGTTGGTAGGTTTGATCAACAAAACTTTTTTGTACCTTTTAGCTGATATCAGGATCTAGACTAAAGGCGGTTAGCAGGTTTGAGCAATAAAAATTTTTAGACTCCTTGCACAACTGGGGAGCAAAGGTGGTTGGCAGGTTTGACCAACAAAAATTTTTTACACCATTCAGTTGAGATCAGGATCTAAGCTAAGGAGGTTGGCAGGTTTGACCAACAAAAATTTTTAGACTCCTCGCTTAACTGGAGAGCAAAGGCGGTTGGGAGGTTTGACCAACAAAACTTTTTTGCACCCTTCAGTCGAGATCAGAATCTAGGCTAAAGACGGTTGGCAGGTTTGACCAACAAAAATTTTTAGACTCCTTGCCCAACTGGGGGGCAAAGGCGGTTGACAAGTTTGACCAACAAATTTTTTTTACACCTTTCAGCCGAGATCAGGATCTAGGCTAAAGGCGGTTAGCAAGTTTGACCAACAAAATTTTTACACTCTTTGACCGGGATGACAGTTACTTCGACCAAAATAGGTTGGCAAGTTTGACCAACAAAATTTTTGCACTCTTTGGCCGGAATGAGAGTTACCTCGGCCAAAGTAGGTTGGCAGGTTTGACCAGCAAGTTTTTTGGATTTTTCAGCCGAGATGAGTATCTCGGCCAAAAAAAGTTGGCAGGATCAGGTAAGGCCAAGCTAATTAGTTTGGCTAGACATATAGTCGGAATGATACAAAACATTGAAAAAGAAACACAATAACCGCGCCAAGATATCAAAAATTTTCATTAATTGATAGATGATTACAAAAGGTGGGACATATAGTCCGGTTACACAGAAAGAACGACTCGCCGTACGATTGCGAACTTGAAGGATATATACGTTGAAGGCAAAAAGACAGGACTATTCAAATTATTGGCATGACGGCTATAACTGGAGAACGGGGCTAATAGGGGACACCACATGCTAGATTAGTGGAAGGACGTGCTACGCAACTGACAAGACTTATTGAAACCGAACAACTTTTCTAACTCGGCATAGTTGGGCGTTCTTAGCTCGGCTGGAGAAAAATAATCCCAAACATGCTACACAGATGGAATTAAGGGGCAATTGAGAGGGTAATTTGTGAACAAATTGGGTCGAGATAGAAAAAGTCTTCTTTGGAAGTTAGGCTGAGCAATGGGCCGAGATAAGAGCTGATGTAGCTTGGTCTTGGGCTAAGAAGACAATAGGTCAGTCAGAGATGGGTTGCTAGGAGCTGGACCTAGTTATCTGAAGGTAGTCCTTTATCTTACCAAGATATTGTCAATGGAGAGGGCCGAGCTATGTGTAGCTCGGTAAGGTGCAATTCGGTAAATCGACTTTCGGTCACATAGCTCGAACAACAGGGACCGAGATAAGGTAGCTCGGTCAGGAATGTATATCCCAGCATAAGGGAGTGGCAATCTCACTTGGCTTGCAGTGATGAGGGTGTTCTAAGGATAAGCATTATCCTTGGGCATGAGACTCCTAGAAGGACGCTGTTAAGGAGAGTTAGAGTCTTACTAGGATTGTGTAAACCATCTCACTTGGTTGGTAGTGAGTAGAGTGTTATCAGGATAGACACTCTTCACTAAGAGTGTGATTCCTAGTAGGACTCTTATAAGGAGAGTTGGAATCCTATTAGGATTGTCCCAGGCAGGATCTATAAAAGCTCATAGCAAGACCTATATACAGGTATCACAATTCTTACTCTGGAATACACAGAGCTTTTATGTCTATTGTCTATTTGCTGACTTAGGCATCGGAGAGGTTTCCGGCACACACTCGCCGGCTAGCTCACATTTGTATTTTCAGGTATTAAAACGACGACGTTTGGAGGAGTACAAACTTGATCAACAGGATTATACGAGAAGATTATTTCGTGCTCGTACATCTCTCAAAAAATGAATGGTTTAGTTTTTAAATAATATTTGTCGTTTATTATTTTCAAATAAATTCCATAAACTAACATAGTTACGATTATCGAATCAATCTGATTTTTTTCATAAATAATCTATACGTTGTGGTCTAAAAAATAAATGATTTAAATTATCGAAACTGGACCTGTGGTGCCCACAAGCCCGAACTATTATATTTTCTAGCACTCATTAGAATTTTAATTTGTCATTGCAGAAAATTTTCTTTATTGAAAATTGGGAATTTTTTCTATTTTAGAATATAGAAATTTTTAATTGTCATTTTGGAGAATTCATTATGAATTTTTAGGGCTAAATTTGAAATTTAGTATACTTTTTTTTTTTTGGGAAAATTATTGATAAATCCCATTTAGAAGTGTTTTAATTTAAGAAGTCCATGAAGGAATTTTTTAACCCATTTAGTCCCATGTATGTATAGTTTTATTCCATAAAGTCCTTTTCTTGATTTACACTATTTTCTTGGACACTTATGCCCTTATATTTAATTTTGATACCCTTATAAATATTTTTTGAACGGTTAGCAATTTTATGATGTAAACATTCATATTTTAAAATTCACATTGGTAGGAATGTAAAATTGGCCCGTGGACGGCTCAAAACCCGTCTGCGAGCCGGGCGCGGGCCCGGCCCGTTGACAATGTGAATATTCACATTGACATGTTAACATTCACATTAATAGAAGTGTAAAATTGGCTCGCGTCCCGTGGTGGCGCGAAACCTGCCTGCGACCCATGGGCGGCCCGGGGTGGGCCTGGTCCGGGCCGTTGACAATGTGAATATTCACGTTGACATATTAACATTCACATTGATAAGAGTATAAAATTAGTCCGCGGCTCATGGGCGGCCAAAAGCCCGCCCGCGGCCCGGAGAGGGCCCGACCCGTTGACAATGTGAATATTCACATTGACATGTTAACATTCACATTGATAAGAGTATAAAATTGGTCAGCGTCTCGTGGGTAGCCAAAAACCTGCCCGTGGCCCGGGGCGGGCCCTGCCCGGTCCGTTGACAATGTGAATATTCACATTGACATGTTAACATTCACATTGATAGGAGTGTAAGATTAGCCCGCGTCCCATGGCTACCCGAAAGCCCGCCTACGGCCCGTGGGCGGCCCGAGGTGGGCCCAGCCCGTTGACAATGTGAATATTCACATTGATATATGTTAATATTCACATTGATAAGAGTATAAAATTGGTTCGTGCCCCGTGGCTGCCCAAAACCCGTCCATGGCCCGTAGGCAGCCCAGGGTGGGCCCGGCCCGGCCTATTAACAATGTGAATATTCACATTGACATGTCAAAATTCACATTGATAAGAGTATAAAATTGGCTCGTGCCCCGTGCCTGCTCGAAACTTCGCCCACGTACGGTAGGCGGCAAGCGAACGGCCTGTTGACAATGTGAATATTCACATGGACATATTAATATTCACATTGATAAGAGTATAAAATTAGCCCACGGCCCATGGGCGGCCAAAAGCCTCCCCGCAACCCGGGTGGGCCCGGCCCGGCCCATTGATAATGTGAATAGTCACATTGACATGTTAACATTCACATTGATAAGAGTGTAAAATTGGATTGGCAGCCTGGTCATTTGCCCGTGACAATGTGAATATTCACATTGACATGTTAACATTAACATTGATAGGAGTGTAAAATTTGCACGCTGCCTGAAGCTCGCCCTCGGCCCGGGGTAGGCCTGACCTGGCCCATTGATAATGTGAATATGCACATTGACATGTTAACATGCACATTGATAGGAATGTAGAATTGGCTCGCCGCCCGTGGGCTGTTCGAAGCCCGCCCACAGCCTGGGGCAGGCTCGTTTGAGTCCAGGCCCGAGTATGTCCGAGACCCTAGGCTAGAGCCTAGGCCATCACTTTGAAGCCCGGCTCGGTCCATCGACCCGCTTAAGGCCCATTCAATGCTCGGTCCGAGGCCCAACCGGCCTGAGGCACAATGTCTTTTTTTATGGAAAATAATAAAATTTTAGTAGAAAAAATTAAAAAGAATTAAAAAAAAATAGTCAGGCTTGCCCAAGCCCGGCTTAAGCTCGAGCCTAGGCCTAGGCCCACCGGCCGAGGAATTTGTCGTCTTGAACAGCCAATTTTACACTCCTATCAATGTGAATGTTAATATGTCAATATGAATATTCACATTGTCACGGCAACTAAATCAGCCGCGGGCCAATTGTATACTCCTATCAATGTGAATGTTAATATGTCAATGTGAATATTCACATTGTCACGGGTGGGGCCAAGTTCTCCCCGGGCCGCCCACGGGCTTCGGGCCAAACTCTCCCCGGGCCGCCCATGGGACGCGAGTCAATTTTACACTCTTATCAATGTGAATGTTAACATGTTAATGTGAATATTCACATTATCAACTAAGCGGCGCCGCCATATAGGTCATGGACCAATTTTACAAATCATCTATGAATGTTAATATATCAATGTGAATATTCACATTGTCACGGGCCGGACCGGGCTCGCCCCAGGCCGCGGGCTAATTTTACACTCCTATCAATGTGAATGTTAACATGTCAATGTGAATATTCACATTGTACATGGGCTGGGCCCCTACACATTGACGATATGAACATTCACACTGACGGCGTGAACATTTACATTAGGGGTATTTTGGTAATTATGTCACCCATAGGACTTATTGAAACATAAGAAAATAATATGAACTAAATAGAATATAAGTAGATGAAAATGGTATTTTGGTCTTCTTATCTCAAATAGGACCTAATAGCATAGTCAAAAAGAATATGGATTGGATGGAATCTAAGTAATTAAAGATGGATTTATGAAAAAAGCTCCCTTTTTTTTTTTTGGTTATTCACCCTTAATTTTGCGATTTGCAGCCTCAATTGAAAATTTAATCGTGTTGTTAGCAACAACTGCATTGAAATTTTATTATTATTATTTTTTAAATAAAAACTTCATGTTAATCATTGATCTTGTTTGGCGATGAGAAGATTCTAAAAATATAAATTTTATCTAAAAAATCCATAGAACTATATTAAAAGTTATTCAAATTTTAAAATTTGAAATTTGTTCCAAATTTGAAAGTGGCATGATGTCATGTGTTCATGATTTCAAACGCTAGCGTATTATCCGTATTATGCATAGATATAAATAACTAATCAAAAATTAGTTTCACCATTAAAATAACAATAAAAAATTTATTTAAATTATGTAATAAAAATGACTTAGAGCATCTCCAACGGTGACTTAGATTTTTCACCAAATCTGAGTCAAAAAAGATCCATTTCATCAAATTTGATACTACTCACTCCAACCATGCACCAAATTCATGAAATGTGCTTTGGGACAACCGAGTAGTCGACCGGCCGGTCGACCGGTTATGAGGAAATTTTTTTTTTTTTTTTTTTTTCAAATTGTTTGCACCTTTTGTTGAACTGTCTGAACCTTTTTCGAGACAACTGGGTGGTCGACCGGTTAGGAGGATTTTTTTTTTTTTTTTTTTTTTTTTTTCAAATTGTTTGAACCTTTTTCTGAACTGTCTGAACCTTTTCCGGGACAACCGGTTGGTCGACCGGCCGGGCAATCGGTTGGTCGACCGGGTACTCCCCTCCAACGGTTCGTAACAGTGTTTTGGTGAATTCAGTATTCTGTCGTCGATTTGATGAATTGTTTGATGAATTGTCGATTTGATATCAGTTCTGATGAACCGTTGGAGCAATGAACAGTGCCTTTTTCATCAAAATTTAATTTGATATCAATTCTGATACACCGTTGGAGATGGTCTTATAATTAATTAAATTTTATTTATTTTTATCAAAGTTACACATAAGAGAAGATTTTTATTCTAATGTTATTAATTGTGTATTCTAAATTCTTAATAAAAAGGGAGACTTATTTATAAGTCATTTTTCAGAACCTTATGCTAGGTTAAGTCCTGTGTAATTTCTTATAGAGTCTCAAGTCCTATTTTCATAAGAATGTATTCCACAAGGTCCTAATATTTTTACCCCATTTTCACACCTTCCCAAAATGCCCACTCAGATGAGGGAAGAAGAATGGGAGCGATTCTGTCTAGTTTTCTGGGCACAGGATCTGCCACGGTCGAAGAATCATATTCATCGTCGGAGCCATCTCGCGTCCTATCATTCCACTCATCCAACAGATGGCAACTTCTTTTTTTTTTTTGATTCAATGGAAATTTAAACAACAAAGCGATGAGATTCAATGCCGGAGCTCTGGTCCTCAAGCCCTCCGCCGACGATCGGAAGCTCTCGGCGGCGGTGGAGGCGAAGAAGGTCATCATCAAGAGCGCCGACATGAAGGACGATCTGCAGAAAGAAGCCATCGACATTGCCATCTCAGTATTCCCTTCTCTATCAATGTTTTTGCTTTGCTCTTCAAATTTCACTGATTGATTTGCTTATACGTATCTGTATCTATATGTATATGTATATGTATAGGCGTTTGAGAAACACAATGTAGAGAAAGATGTGGCCGAGCAAATAAAGAAGGAGTTCGACAGGAAGCATGGCCCTACCTGGCATTGTATCGTCGGCAAAAATTTCGGTAAAATAAATTAAGCCCTATCAATCTTTCTTTTTGTTTTGATTTTTAGGATAATTCTTTGGAATTTAACAAATTAAATTGGTATTTATCTGAACTCAGTATAGTTGTATATGTGGATACATTTGATTCCTTTTCGATATTTGGGTATGATGGTATAGATCTAGGTTTGTTTGGGAATCTAACTTCCTTATTCTTGCATGATCGAAGTTGCAACAGATGGCAACTTCACTTCAATTCCTCCAAACAAATCCCCAAATTGGTATTACCCATATCATATCTATATAAATTAGGGTCCTATGTTGGAATCTTTATTGAATTTCAGTTTTCGGATCTCGATTCTTTTTGTTTGTGAAGATGGTGGTGGATTTCTCGGCATCGTGGTGTGGGCCTGCAAGTTCATAGAGCCGGCAATTCACGCCATGGCCGCCAAGTTCATCGATGTCGAGCCAACTAATCTTTGATCTCTCATTAAAAATTCCTACAATGTATTATTAGTATTACAATTTTCTCTGTTCGATTCCCGCAATCTTAATTAACACTCCCAAAATCAACAAAAAGTCCAATCTCTCTCTCTCTCTCTCTCTCAAGATAGTAGTAAAAAATATGAATCACCTTTTGGAGTTATTAAGAATTATATGCAAAACTTTTGTGTTTCTCTCAATTGTATCATAATGTTGTTTTTGTGTTGATGATTGAGGTAATAATCCTTGTAGGTAGTGTTTGGAAGGTGGAATAAAAATGGTTTTGAATACTGATTGCAGAAGATGTTTGATTTCGTTTTTGTTGTAATGGTTTTTTTTTCTTTAGATGCCTATGTTTTCTTTGTTTTTTCTATATAAAAAAAATAAAAAAATTTAAAAAATAAATAATTTTTAAAATTTTATAATAAATAATACAAAAAAAAAATATATTAAGATTATAAATTTATCTCACAACAAACGGATTAAAAAATAAAACTTATTAAGTTTGCGGCGTAACGTGACACATTACGTTACGTTTATGTAAATGTCACATTACGCTTATATAGGTGTCACGCGTTACGTTACGTTTATGTAGGTGTCACATTACGTTTATATTGGTGTCACGTTACGTTTATATAGGTGTCACGTTACGTTACGCCACGTTTACGTAGATATGTCACGCCACGTTTATATAGGTGTCACGTTACGTTACGTTTACGTAGATATGTCACGTTACATTTATATAGGTGTCACGTTCCGTTACGTTTATGTAGATATGTCACGTTACGTTTATATAGGTGTCACGTTACGTTTATGTAGGTGTCACGTTACGTTTATGTAGAGGTGTCACGTTACGTTTATGTAGAGGTGTCACGTTACGTTTATGTAGATGTCACGTTACGTTTATGTAGATGTCACGTTACGTATAGGTGTCACGTTACGTTTATGTAGGTGTCACGTTACGTTACGTTTATATCAATTCCCCTTATATATAGTTTTATTATTATTTATGATATTAACAACTAATATTGAGGGTAAATATGTCAAGAAACTTCCCACAAGACTTATGGGAACATAAGTTTTTTTGTGGGACCAAATGTAGCACAAGTCTCCCTAATAGGACTTCTAAATAATTTTCCCTAATAAAAAATTGAATGTCATAATTTAATTAGTAAAAATTAAAGAATAAATTAAAAAAACTCTATTTACGATAAAATATAAATACATTTCGTTTTATAAGTTTCGTAATTTTAATTTACCATATAATAGTAGTAAATTATATTTGATACTAATTTTTTCTTATTTTGTAAAGCCTTAAAATTTGCTTACTCAAAATTATAAATTGTCGTATGTCATAATTCTTACGTGAAAATATATTATAATTGACTCGTAGTGTTGGACTAAACATTATAAGTAATCTAAAAACTACTTGACTCAATATTTATGCTAATGTATTGGCCTTCACCTACTTGTTAAAAATTGGTATGAGTTAGTTTGGGGATTTTAACATTGGATTAAATATTAAAAATTAGTCTAGAAAATCTAATTTGAGTTGATTTTTTTTCCCAATAATTCTTTGTTTAAGCTATAATACATCATATTTTAATACCTCAATATTATAAAATAATAATCTTAATGTTTACGGTACTTTTTATCAACCAATAAATATATATATATATATTAAGAGAATTACATTTGAACAAATTTTAACACAAAATTTTTACTTTAAAACTTTAAGACCTATACATTTTCTTTGACTCTTTAACTAATTTTTGAGATAAACTAAAATAAATTTCAATATTATTATATGGAAAGACATGTGTGATAAGAATTTGTATTACATAATTTTAAAAAAGTAATATTAATTTAAAAGTTTCATTATGAAAAAATATGTACCCAACTTTATGTTATGTTTGATTCATGAATTTGGATAAAAATTTGGAATGAGAAAGGAAAAAGAAAGATGAAATGTGCATAAAATATAAGTATATTTTACTTAATTTTGCACAACTTTCTTTTTTGTTTTAAAATTTATATCCAAAACCATGAACCAAACACATCATCAATATTTAAAAGGAGTTCTGAATCCATTATTGTATTGATAAAAAAAACCTATATAATATTTGGTAGGTGAAACAAGTTATTAAAATAGATCATCAATCACATTATAAGGAAATGAAATTTAGGGGTTGTTTGGGGTGTCCTAAATAAGTGTACTTTTTGTCTTTTTGGATTAAAAAATTGAGGAAGAACATATGGATGTTTGGGTTAACTTTTTGACTTTTTTATGGAAAAATGTGTAATAAAAATTTGTAAAAATTGATTTGTAGGGAAAAATTAGGATTAGGAATTGTGCAGCCGTAATTGTTGACTTTTGGTGAATAGTGTTAACTTTTTAACTTTTTGAGTAACTTTTTAACTTTTTGATTTTTTTGCAATATGTCAAACTTGGCCTTAGTCAATAAAAGATTTTTTTAAACATTTAAAAAATCAAACATCAAGAGAAATAAACTATGAAAGATGTGAATTAATTCATATATTTTATTAGTACAAAAATTTAAATTTTAAAACTGATATTTTTCAAATTTCTAAATTTAAATTTAAAAATGAATTAATTAACTTTCCTTTTGAATGTATAAATTAAGGCATAATTAGATTTTTTTTTTTTTTTTTACATAATTCAATAAAAGTTATAAGATTTTTTTTTTAAAAATTTTAAAATTTATTAGTTAACTTTACTTTTCAAATTTTTAAATTTAAATTTAGAGATGGATCAATTAACTTTCCTTCCAAAATGTGTAAAGTAAGGCATAATATATATATATTTTTTCAAATGATTCAATAAAAGCTAGAAGATTTTTGTAAATTTAAAACAGATTAGTTAACTTTCCTTTTCAAACTTCTACATTTAAATTTATAAATACATTAATTAATTTCCTTTTGAAATCTGTAAATCAAGAAATAATAATAATTTTAAATGATTCAATAAAAGTTAAGTTTTTTTAAAAACTGATTAGTTAACTTTCTTTTTTAAATTTCTAAATTTAAATTTATGAATAGATTAATTAATTTTCCATTTGAAAGGTGTAAATCAAGGTATAATAATTTTTTAAATGATTCAATAAAAGCTAGAAGATTCTTTTTAATTTTAAAATTGTTTAGTTAACTTTCCTTTTTAAATTTCTAAATTTAAATTTATGAATAGATTAATTAAATTTCCTTTTAAATGTGCAAATCAAGGTATAATAATTTTTTTTAATTGATTCAATAAAAGCCAGAAGATTTTTTTTTTAATTTTAAAACTAATTAGTTAACTTTCATTTACAAATTTCTAAATTTAAATTTACAAATTAATTAATTAACTTTTCTTTTGAAATGTGTAAATCAAGGTACAATAAGATTTTTTTTAAAAAAAATTTAAAATTGATTAGTTGACTTTTCTTTTCAAATTTTTAAATTTAAATTTATAAAATGATTAATTAACTTTCCTTTTGAAATCTGTAAATCAAGGTATAATAAGATTTTTTTGAACAATTCAACAAAAGTTAGCCAATATAATTTTTTTAATTATTTAAAAAATAAGAATTCTAGAAAAATAATATGAGGGTTCTGAGTTTCATAAAGCTCTTATCATTATAAATTCTACTTTTCTTAATATATAATATAGATTATTATCCAAAAAAATGCAACTTATTTTATAAATACTATAATTATAAAAATTTATTTTTGTGCCGTTATACTAATAATGACTTATGATGAAGGACATGATTATGTGACCCAAATGATCATGTGATTTTTTAGGACATTTGAACAACTTTGATGGGCAACTAACAATTACTACTGCAAATCTACTGCCAAAATCATTGAATCACTAAGCTTTGCACATGATGATGTTAGACATGGCTTGTGATTAGGTTTTAGTATCAATTTCAAATACTATTTAATATGTTATTAATACATTAATTTATTGGCTTTTTGTATTTGATTATTAGAGTATTGTTCGAAAAAGAAGAAAATACAAATAGTGCTGTTAATTATTTTTTTTTTCATGTTTGTTTGATAGGTTAGGAGAGATATTAAATGGTTGACCGACATAAATATGTTGGTTAATCTCTTGTTTTGTTTTTTGTTTGGTTGGAATTGTCTGTGCATGAGATACTAAATCCACCATAAGAGAAATTAATGAGGTATAAATAGTACCATATATACCACGTTTGATTCCTGTATTAAGTTATGGTAGATTGAATATCATGAAATTACAATTGAATTAGACAAGAACCAACTTGATCAGATGATTATATACTACATAAGTATTATGTTTAATTCCAATGGATTAGAAGATGAAATAAAAAAATATTACTCTTGATTAGTGAATGGAGGGAGATTTGGCTCCTCTCCAACGTTATTTCATCAGAGGAGGGGTCCCTGCTGTGGCAACTCACAGCTATGACTGCTGTGAGTTAAAACGGTGGCGTTTTAACTTTTTTTTGTTTTTCATTTAATTAATGTGAGAGTTCATTAATTCTTCTTTCTATAAAGTTGAAAGGGTGAGTTTGTGTTAAAAAAAATTTATTTTATAAATAGAAAATTTAATAAAATAAAAATAATTCATGGAACAAATCAATTTATGAAACTAAATTGTATTTTTTAAAAAGATTAATTTTAAAATTAAAATCAAACAAATCATACATGTTTTGACTTTTTCAAAACTAGCTTAAATGCATCAAAAGTGAAATTGAAAGGGAAAAAAAATTGTATTTGAACAAATCAATCTATCAAACCATAAGCAAAAAAAATGTAACTTCAAAAAAAAAAAATAGTTGTATAAAAAAATTAAAAATTAAAAAACCCAACTTAAGGCCAAAATATATTTAATTCACATCCAACATCTATATAAAAAAATAAAACAAAATTGTGAGACATTCCAACTTCAAAATCTCCTACCAAATATCCCAAAACCTATCTTAACAATTTTAAATAATCCAAACAAAATTCTAAAAACCTTCAATTTCAATTCTCAAAACAAAACTACAAAGGAGATCTCCATGTCAATTTTGTGGAGGCGGTTGGGAATAAATAGAAAAATCAAAAGAACTTTCATTTCTAAATTCGGTCTCCATTGAATTGTGCCCCACCAGATTAAGTGATATTCCCTAAAAAAAAAAAAAAGAAAAAAAAAAAGAAAAGAAAAAGAAAAATCATTAGAATAAATTTTATGGACTAAACTACATTACAAACATATATATATATATATATTACTTACTTAAGAACTTTGTGGCCTATGTGATGCTTGGAAAGACAAAGGTTGTGATTGTGGATACCTTGGTGATTTATTCTTGGCCAACTCTCCCATTTCTTCAATGCATCCCTCAAGTCCACCATCGTCCATTATACTATCCTCCATTTCAACACTAACAAATATGGGAAAAATATATATATATATATATTAAACGAAACAAGAATCTAAGCAAAAAAATTATTAATTAATTTTAAATGCTGAGTAATTAAACAATTCAATGAAATATAATAAATTAATTAATAATGTAAATTAATTAAAATGATAGGGGAGAGGAAAAACAAAGATATGTAATTTGTACAGTAACATTGAAAATTTATTGTATCTTAGTAGATTATAATATACAATTGCAAAATTATATTAGAATTAGTATATTATATAATATAGGGAATCTTTTGGCAGACACGCTTAAAGATGTGAATCATATGCCCTCTTATTATATAAATTTTTGATATATGTTTTGTATTTTTGTCACAAATGTTGTCATTTTTTATTGAGTTATAACAATTTATGATTAAAAAATTAAATTCGCATTTTATAATAAGGTTATAGATTTTTTTATTGAAACTAGGGGTGAGCAGCGGATATACCGATCCGCCAAAACTGACCGAACCAAACCGATCCGCCACATTTTGGACTGATGCGTTATGACGAGCGGACGGTTGCGGATTGCTTTTCTCCAATCCGCCAATTTGGCGGACGGATGGCGGATTTGAGATTCCTTTGGCCACAATCGAACCGCCAAACCGCGAACACCCCTAATAATTTATAAGACTTTATGTTTTCAATTTGTTTAAATATTTTGTTTGTGTTTTCAATTGAAAAAGAATTTAAATATTCAGTTGAAAAAAAGTTTTCAACTTGAATATATTTTTTGAATTGAAAAAAATAAACGTATTGTTTATCTATATTTTTTGGTTTTTAAATTTAACTCTAAAAATAATAAATAGAAAATATGATATATACTGGTTGGTTTTTATTTTTAAAAACATATATAGATGTAACAATACAGAGACATACAATCTCTACTACTGCCTTGTTCATGGTTTTGGTGGTTTGAATTGTTATTATATTTTAAGAATCACAAATTGTCATACTTTATGTGGATGAATCATACTGTTATTGTAATATATGGATGAGCCATGCAGTGATTGTGATATTCTAAATTTTCAAACTTTCTTTTTTGGATGAGACATACAATGATTGTAATAGTTTTTTAAGTCGTTGACTGTAATACTTTTTTTTTTAGGAAGTGTACAAGTTGAATTATGATGAAAATTTATAAAATCTTAAACCGCCAAACCAATTCGCATCCATCCGTCAAACCGCTAAACCGCTCAATCCACATCTGCCGGATTAGTGAACGGATGCGGATTGATTTTCTTCAATCTGCCAATCTGGCAGACGGATGGCGAATTGGAGGTTTCGTGGCCGCAACCGACTCGTGCCCACCCCTAATTGAAACTTTTTTTAGACCATAAAATACATAACATTATTACAAAAATACGTAACATTGTTATAAAAATGTGTAATATTTCTACAAAAATACATAACATTGCTATAAAAAAAATTATGAATTACAAATTATTGTAACTCCTTAAAAAAATTATATAATATTTATACAAAAATACATAATATGCACAAAACAAATTACATAATAAATTTTTTTTCTTATAATATACAATTGTGTTTCTCAATCCATTCACAAAAAACAAACCAAACTATTATACTTGTTGAACCCACTAACATATAGTGTACAAAATAAAATACAAAACATATATACATATAATATGTATATATATAGATAGATACACATACCAGTTTGTTGAACAATAATGGTCTGTAAATCCAACAGAAGAACGGTGAAGCAAAGATAGAGAACACTGTTCAATCTGTTTGAGAGAGGACAAAAATGTTAAAAAATAAAAAAATAAAAACGAACTTTTCACTCCATGTAAATAGAGAACTTTTGCTTACAGTGAAGATGGCGGCGTCCTTGTTAGGTTTATTGTTTTGTTTGTTATAGTGAAAGAAGAATTAATGAACCCTCACATTAATTAAATTAAAAAAAAAAAAAAAAGAGGTTAAAACGCCACCGTTTTAACTCATAGCAGTCACAGCTGTGAGTTGTTCACAGCAGGGACCCCTTCTCCTATTTCATCCATCAATCTTCCACCTTTCAACAGGAGATTGACACATGGTGGGGATCTAAGAGTAAGAATATGTCACGTCGCTTAGAAGGGAAATAGTGTAGCAGAGCGACGTCATTTACTAAAATTAATGTTGTTTTGTGTTAACGTTGCCCCAAACGACAGTCAGGTACACTAAAACCCTCTTCTTTTCCATCATTGAGCCCCATAGTCTTTCCCTCTTCTCTTCTTGCAGACTAAAAACTCCTAGCGACCTTTGTAAGAAATGGTTTGAAAAAATAGATTTTTTTTAAACTTTGATATAATTTTTAGGTGGGACTCATACGCCAAAGTTGGCGGATCCATGCAGCAACGCGTTTTTGACGCGTAACACTTCACGCCGTATATTCGGTTGTTCAAAACCATTATCGAGTGAATCAGAAATTGAAACTAAAGTAAACTCCATAAAAATGGTGTTTTTGGATTGTCATTCGTTGATGATCTTATTCCACATTGATTTTTTCTTGTCGGAGCTACAATGTTATTTGAAGTAAAAACTTGTTCAGATATATACCATTTACGCGCAAAAAGGTTTCATTATGTTACGTACAATGAAAAGTCATTGCGTTCAACACAGTGAAATTTCTATATTTTAATGCAAATAAAATTTTTAATTTGTTAGATTAGAGCTCTCATTTTGAAATGCTTAGCCCTAAAATTGAAATATAAATTAAAATTTTGATATTTGCTTTCAGTTTTGCAGTTTTTAGCTATCAATTAAAAATTTCGCTATGTTAAAAACAGTAAAATTTCATTGTGTTCAACACAGTAAGTATAGTGGAAATACTAATAGAGACCTTTCATGTTGAAGAAAATTTCATTGGTTGAATTAAAATTTTCCTTCAAAAGATAAATTTAATTGTTAGAAACTTGTGTCGCAGTAGTCATTATCTTGAAGGTTGCTTTTGACCATCAATTTTATATTTTGGCAGCAGGTTGCCTCCGTGGACTGGATTGTATTGTTCGGGTCCATGGAGTTCACTACAGGTTTTGTCTCAGTAATTCAAATCATTCATTTTTTAGAACACAACATGTAGGTCATTGATAAAAAAAAAAAAAAAAATCAAGTCGATTCAATAATTGTAACAACATTAATTTATTATATTTGTCTCCCAAAAAATGAATGATTTAGTTTTTAAGTAGTATTTGTCGCTTATTGTTTTCAAATAAATTCCACAAACTAACATAGTTACAGTTACCGGATCAATTTGATTTTTTTTATATATAATCTATACATTGTGGTCTAAAAAGTAAACAACTTAGATTATCGAGACAAGACCGTAGTGTCCACAAACCCGAACCGCACTGTCCGTTATATTTTCTAGCACTCATTAGAATTTTAATTTGTCATTCCAGAAAATTTTCTTAATTGAAAATTGGGAATTTTTTCTATTTTAGAATATAGAAAATTTCAATTGTCATTTTGGAGAATTCGATATGAATTTTTAGGGCTAAATTTCAAATCTAGTATACTTTTTTTTTGTTATTCACCCTTAATTTTGCGATTTGTAGCCTCAATTGAAAATTTAATCGTGTTGCTAGCAACAACCACGTTGAAATTTTATTGTTATTATTTTTAATTAAAAATTTCATGTTAATCATTGATCTTGTTTAGCGATGAAATAATTTTAAAAATATAAATTTTATATAAAAAAAAAACCATAGATCTATATTAAAAGTTATTCAAATTTTAAAATTTGAAATTTGTTCCAAATTTAAAAATGCATGATGTCATATGTGTTCATGATTTCAAACGCTAACATATTACGTATGTTATGCATAAATACAATTAAATAATCAAAAATTAGTTTCAACATTAAAATAATAATATATAATTTATTTAAATTATTTAGTAAAAATGATTTATAATCAATTAAACTTTATTTATTTTTATCAGAGTTACACATAAGAGAAAACTTTTATTCTAATATCATTAATTGTGTGTTCTAAATTCTTAATAAAAATTTGAATGTCATAATTTAATTAGTAAAAATTAAAGAATAAATTACAAAAATTATATTTATGATAAAATATAAATACATTTCGTTTTATAAGTTTCGTAATTTTAATTTACCGTATGGTAGTAGTAAATTATATTTGATACTAATTTTTTCTTATTTTGTAAAGCCTAAAAGTTTGTTTACTCAAAATTGTAAATTGTCTTATGTCATAACTCTTACGTGGAAATATATTAGAATTGATTTGCGGTGTTGGACTAAGCATTATAAGTGACCTAGAAACTAATCTATATTGACCTTCAGCTAATCGTTAAAAATTGTCTTTATCGATTCATGACTGGTATGAGTCAGTTTGAGGATTTTAACATTGGATTAAATATTAAATATTAGTTTAGAAAATCTAGTTCGAGTTGATGTTTTTTCCAATAATTTTTTATTTAAGCCATAATACATCATATTTTAATAGCTCAATATCATAAAATAATAATTTTAATGTTTACGGTGTTTTTAATCAATCAATAAAAAAAATATTATAAATATTAAGAGAATTACATTTGAACAAATTTTAACATAAAATTTTTACTTTAAAACTTTAAGACTTACATATTTTCTTTGACTCTTTAACTAATTTTTGAGATGGAAGCTAAAATAAATTTCAATATTATTATATGGAGAGACATGTGTGATAAGAGTTTATAGTATATAATTTTAAAAAAATAATATTAATTTAAAAGTTTCAATATGGAAACTATGTACTCAACTTTATGTTATGTTTGATTCATAGATTTGGGTAGAAATTTGGAATGAGAAAAGAAAAAGATAGGTGATATGTGAATGAAATATAAATATATTTTACCAAATTTCACATACTTTTTCATTTTTCTTTTTAAAATTTCTATTCAAAACCATGAACCAAACACATCATCAATGTTTAAAAGGAGTTTTGGATCCATTATTGTGTTGATAAAAAAAACCTATATAATATTTGGTGGGAGAAATAAGTTTTAAAATGGATCATCAATCACATTATAAAGAAATGAAAGCTAGCCAATAAAAGATTTTTTGAATATTTAAAAAATCAAACATCAAGAGAAATATGAAAGATGTGAATTAATTCATATATTTTAGTAGTACAAAAATTTAAATTTTATCTTTTTCAAATTTCTAAATTTACATTTCGAAATGAATTAATTAACTTTCTTTTTAAAATGTGTAAATTAAGGTATAATAAGATCTTTTTAAATGATTCGATAAAAGTTATAAGATTTTTTTCAAAAAAAATTTAAAATCAATTAGTTAACTTTCCTTTTCAAAATTTTAAATTTAAATTTAGAAATGGATCAATTAAACTTTCCTTCCGAAATGAATAAATTAAGGCATAATAAAAATAAAAAATTTCAAATGATTCAATAAAAGCTAGAAGATTTTTTAAAATTTTAAAACTGATTAATTAACTTTCCTTTTTAAATTTCAAATTTAAATTTATAAATTGATTAATTAACTTTCCTTTTGAAATGTGTAAATCAAGGCATAATAATTTTTTTTAAATGATACATTAAAAGTTAGAAGATTTTTTAAAAATTTTAAAACTCAATAGTTAATTTTCCATTTTAAATTTCTAAATTTAAATTTATAAATAGATTAATTAATTTGCCTTTTGAAATATGTAAATTAAGGCATAATAATTTTTTTAAATGATTCAATAAAAGCCAGAAGATTTTTTTTAATTTTAAAACCAATTAGTTAACTTTCCTTTTTAAATTTCTAAATTTAAATTTATAAATAGATTAATTAACTTTCTTTTTAAATGTGTAAATCAAGGTATAATAATTTGTTTAAATGATTCAATAAAAATTAGAAGATTTTTTTTATTTTTTATTTTGAAACTAATTAGTTAGCTTTCGTTTTCGAATTTCTAAATTTATATTTATAAATGAATTAATTAACTTTCTTTTTGAAATGTGTAAGGCAAGGTATAATAAGATTTTTTTTTTTCAAATTTTAAACTGATTAGTTAAATTTTCTTTCAAATTTCTAAATTTAAATTTATAAATGGATTAATTAACTTTTCTTTTGAAGTATTTAAATTAAGGTATAATAAATTTTTTTTGAACAATTCAATAAAAGTTAGCCAATAGAATTTTTTTTTAATTATTTAAAAAATAAGAATTCTAGAAAAAATAGTATGAGGGTTTTGAGTTTCATAAGGTTCTTCTCATCAGAAATTCTATTTTTTTTAATATATAATATAGATTATTGTCTAAAAAATCCAACTTATTTGATAAATACTATAATTATAAAAATTTATTTTTGTGCCGTCATACTAAAATGACTTATGATGAAGGACATGATTATGTGACCCAAATGATCATGTGATTTTTTAGGACATTTGAACAACTTTGGTGGGCAACCTTAACAATTACTACTGCAAATCTACTGCTAAAATCATTGAATCACTAAGCTTTGCATATGATGATGTTAGACATGGCTTGTGATTAGGTTTTAGTATCAATTTCAAATACTATTTAATATGTTATTAATACATTAATTTATTGGTTTTTTTTATTTGATTGTTATAGTATTGTTCAAAAAACAAAAAATACAAATCAATATGTTTGGTTTCAGTTTTCTGAATTTAGTTTTTTAAGAATTGAGTTTTTTATTTTTCGTATTTTTTTGTTTTTAATAAATATTTTTAAAATTTTAAGCATTTTTGTTTTACTTTTTTAGATGCACCTTATTTAGGTGTATCTAAAAAGTAAAATATTTGTGAAAAAATATTTCAAAAAATTAATAAATACACAAAAATACAAAAAATATATTGAATTTTTGTATTCTTTTTATATTTTTGGTATTTAGTGAATTTTTTTTTTAAATTATACTTTTTATGTGTATTTATGTTAGGTGTTTCTAAAATTAAAAAATTACGTAAAATATTTAAAAAATTCAATAAAAGCAAAAAAAATACAAAAAATAAGAAAGTAGAATTTTTTGAAAAGTATTTTGAGAAAACCCAAACCAAGCAAATGGAATAGGGTTGTTAATTATTATTGTTATTTTTTTTGCATGTTTGTTTGATAGGTTAGCAGAGAGATTAAATGGTTGACCAACATGAATATGTTGGTTAATCTCTTGTTTTGTTTTTTGTTTGGTTGGAATTGTCTGTGCATGAGATACTAAATCCACCATAAGGGAAATTAATGAGGTATAAATAGTACCATGTATGCCACGATTGATTCCTATATTAAGTTAGGATAGATATATCATGAAATTACAATTGAATTAGACAAGAACGATCTTGATCAGAGTATATACTTCATAAGTATTATGTTTAATTCGGATGGATTAGAAGAAGAAATAAATAAATAAATAAAAAATATTACTTTTGACTAGTGAATGGAGGGAGATTTTGTTCCTCTCTAGCATTATTCCATTCATCAATCTTCCACCTTTCAACCGGAGATCAACATGTGGTGGAAAAGGGATCTAAGAGTAAAGAATATGCCACGTCACTTAGAAGGGAAATGGTGTAGTAGAGCGACGTCGTTCACTAAAATTGATGTCATTTTGTGTTAACGTTGCCCTAAATGACAGTCAAGTACACTAAAACCCTCTTCTTTTCCATCATTGAGCCCCATAGTCTTTTCTCTCTTCTCTTCTTGCAGACTAAAAACTCCTAGCGACCTTCACAGCAACCCATGTGACCCTCCATCGTCCCTTACATATAGTAGTGGTGCCACCTTTCATCCCAAACCCAATTTCGATTTTATCTTTGAGGTGAATTAGTGCAAGAACAAACAGTAAAATACCCAAAAATTGAAAGGCAAAATAACCAACACCCAAAACAACAAAAGGGTGATTATAACTAAGTTTTGATATTATTTTGGTTTCTTTCAACAATAACAAATTGATTCTTCTTAATATTGTCACTGATGTAGGTTACTTATGTATAGTCGATATTGTTGCCGGAGTTATAGAGGACACTGGGGTTACAGTAAGGGACAATGCTGGTGGGGTCTGCTTTTGTGGTGAAAGGGTTTGGAAACACTCTCTGATCCTGACAGACTTCTTTGATCCTCGAGATGATACCTGAAATAGGCACAAACACTCCGGTCGGTGATGTCGGAATCAGCACTCTAACGAGTAAATTAGTAGTCACTTAAGTTTACTTTAGTCACAAGTTATCACTGTTTTCTCCCATATCTATCCTTTGGCTGCTATTATTCTCCAAAGGCCCACTCTCTTGCTATGGACATTCCTTTCTCACAATTGGCCCCCAGACGCTCCATAGGAAATGTTGCCTATTTGGCCCTTGAGCTAGGTTTTACTCGGCCACCGCTTTATTTAAATGAATCCGGTCATTATTCAAATGAATCTGATCAGGTTGACTCGTCTGCATCCGTCTTCTCGGCAATCTCGTCTCGAGGGTAAAGCCTAGCTTGAGTCGACTTATATAAGACTCATTTTATTTTTGGCCTCCATAATTGCCCCCCAAGCATCCGAGTAAGGTCTTTCTGGTCGGCATGTTTGGTTAATTGGTTCATACTAGGTTTATCAGGTCAAACAGAACACCCTCGAGAAGCGAAAATACGGCGGTTGCACTCCTTTTAGTACTGATTTTTAAGAACAGATGACGTATGCAATCATTACAGCTTCTCGCCCCTTCGTATTTGACACTCATTTAATGTGATTTGAAAACTGTCCTTCCATATATTTTTGAATCGAAAGGCCCTTGGCTTCTGTTAGTATTCTTCACACCAAACTTTCTTCTTCAAGATTTCTGCAATTCTGCTCCCTACTATTCATCTTCCTCTTCAACCTGTAAGTTCTTTTTTCTCTTCTTGTTTTGTTCTTATTCAAGTCCCCTGTGTGTTTTTTTTGTTTATTTTAGTACACATTTTATTTTTATTCCGTTTTGAATGGTAAAGCATTTGAAAGCTCTCCTCTTTGAGGAGTGAGTCACAGCCTTCCGTCATCATTTTTTAATCCCAGATGATGTCCAACTAACCCTTGTCGTAGACAATGTGGTGGATATGGAGAGGGCTAACACAAATACCATCATCTTCCCTCTTTTGTTAATCGCTGAGGGCGGAGTCCGATTCCCCCTCCATCCTCTTCTTAGGACAGTTCTGTGTTATTGGGGACTAGTCTCTTCCTAGCCTAACGTGAACTTCTACCAAATAATCATGTGTATAGTAGAATTGAACAGCCGACTTGGGCTTAACCTACAAATCCCAGCTATTCGGCATTGCTACGTTATGGTGAAATCGACTGGTCGGTAGGGCCGTTACTTTCTATGAGCCAAGGACGTAGATCACCACTTGGTGACCATGCTCGCTAACTCTAGCAAAAGGGTTAATGATGTCATAGTCGCCGCCCGAGGTAATTGGGAATTCGACGAAGGGGAAGATCGCTTGGACCTAGTGCCGAGGTAAAACAGGCGAGTCAGGTGATCGAATATATTGGTTATCCTAATTTACATGAGTTATTCGACTTACATACTGTATTCTGATTGTTATTTTTGTGTTGTGCAGGCAACGAGTTAAAAAGAGCACTAACATTAGCGGACGAAGACGTTGTTGACCAAGTGAAGACGATTCTCAATTACAAATGACGTGAAAATCTTCAAGGACAAGGGCGCGCCGCTCACGTTTTGCTGAAGTACAACCCAACCTATTTCACTTTCTCAACTGCAGATAATATCCCTGTGCCAAGAGGTGAACGACAACTTATATTCCCTAGCTACAAAAGTTTAAAGGATATTGGTCTCGAAGGTTCCGAAGCCGGCGAACAAGTCGATGAAGACACGTACTCAGATGGCCATGCAGAAGAACAGAAACTTAACAGAGAGATCGAATTAGCATTTGAGCATATCAGCCCTGACCACCATATCGATCCTCTCTCCACTTCTGGTAGAATAGCTGTATCTACTCCAGATGACGACATCTATACTAGTTTGGAAGATTTACCTGGGGCCGAATTTGGCGCCAAATCTGAGACCGAGAAGATTGGCAGAGAATCCCTTGCACAATTTGCCAAAAGAAGAAATATAGAAAGAATGGCGAAAAGGAGATAGGTTGGTGGTACTGGGGAGAGCCTAGTAACTCCTTCCTGCGAGGTTCCTCCAGAAGAGACGGCCCGCGATATGATTGTGGCCGATTTGGTCCCTGCAGAGCAGTAGATTGAAGTCTCAGGTGCCGAGCAAATAGGGCAGAAATACGCTGCCGAGACCATTGTTGCGCTATCAAATGCACTCGTTTACAAACGACTAAAGATGGTGACGCTGTCCACAGATGATTCGACCGAGCCATTTGTCATCCAATCACGAATGAAGAGTACGCTAGTTCTCACCAGTGGGTCGGCCATTAAAGATCCCGCTGTGGCACTAAGTGTGGCTTCGGTGCTTTCTTTCATAGCTAACAGGGTTGCATTCTGTGCCGAACTAGACGTGGTCTCAATTGCTTTGGCGGCGTAATCAGCTATATTGGTAAGTTTAAAATACATAGAAATTTCATTTATCATGCAGACTAACGTGCCTTTGCTTCATTGCTTTTGTTAGGCGGCAGGAAGGATTGCTGAAATCGGCCATCATCATGATGACGCCGTAGAAAGACTCGGCATTCTTGAAGGCCAGCTTGAAGAGGAGAAAGGCAAGGCCATAGAAACTGTAGCCGACTTGGTTGTGGTGACGACGAAGGCTAAGGTCGAAGCCAAGAAGGCGGAAGAAGAGCAAGCGAGGGTCGTTGCTAAACAGAAAAAAGCTCAACACGCTGACTTGCTCCGTAGGGCCGCTAAGGAGAGGGCAAACTTGATAGACAGCTTCCTGAAGTTGGCATAAGAGGAAATCACAAAATTGAAGGTCGATCTTGAGGTAGAGAAGAACACGAGGGTGCTCGTTGAGGCAGATGTGGCCAAAGCGTTTGATGCCGAAGAGCTTAAGGCCAAAGAATTATATACAGATGAAGCCTTGAAGTTTGAGAATCGAGGCTTTAAGCACGGCTGGCTCAGAGCTTTGGCGGCCCCCAAGGTGACTCTTGATCAGCCAATTCCCTACGAGCAGTTAGAAGTTGAGTCATTGGAATTGGATCCAGAGAAGTTGGACTTTTGATTGGTCGATTCCTTAATAGCTATATTTACCTTTTGTTTTTGTTACTTTTGTTTTCGTTGATTCCGTTATATCGTTTAATGTTTGTATTAGGGTCATTTTCATATATAAAGTGACGAATGTATTTGTGCAATTTATTAATGAAAATGCCCATTACTTTTGTTTTCGTTGGTTAGTGTGAACAAAAATGTGCCACATAACTAAGTCGAAATAAAAATGAATGAGTGGGCCGCATCACTAAGCGAAAAGAAATGAGTTAAACGGTTGTGACAGTGCCTTAATTCGGCCAAATAGTGATAAGCCAATAAGCCCAAATAGATTAACAAGTCCATGTGGTCAGGTGGGGCAGTGTATCGATTTGGCCAGATAATGATAAGCCAAATAGATTAATAAATCTACCCTTGCCCCAGTTGACCACTTAGTGTCACTGCCGAATACAACAAAAAACAAAGCAAGTCCATGTGGTTAGGTGGGGCAGTGTATTGATTCGGCCAAATAATGATAAGCTGAATAGATTAATAAATCTGCCCTTGCCCTAGTTGACCACTTAGCGTTATCGCCGAATACAACAGGAAAGGAAAAAAAAAAAAAAGTCCATGTGGTCAAATGGGGCAGTGTATCAATTCAGCCAAATAATGATAAGCTGAATAGATTAACAAATCTGTCATTGCCCTAGTTGACCATTTAGCGTCATCGCCAAACACATATAAAAGTGGCGGCGAATGCAGGCGCGTCATAATCGTTGCATCCACATTTAATAAATGGGATAGCCTGGTGTTTATGAGGCTAGTGGCCTCTTTAAATAGACATTTCTTAGAGTGTGAAAGGTAAGAGAGCATTACATCGACCTGAGCAAGCTCATCTGTTTACCAGATTGTTTTTCAACAGTAGAGGCGAAGGAAAGACATTAGCAGAACTGGGCGTAGAAATGAACCACAGAGCTGGTGGTAAACCCACTCAAATGGGAAATATGGTGTCGGAGGAGCGAGAGAAACGTCGATCACCCCAACATCGAAGTAAGTCCCTTAGAGGGGGCAAGGTAGAGGAATCGCAAAGGAGGAGGGCGCAACAACAAGGGAGCTCAACGGTTGGGGGCGTATAAGCCCCATCACGAAACAAACCAGCCAGGTCACTACGCTCATTGAGTCTTTCGATGTTTGTTAGGAACAAACCAATAACCGAAGCAGATTCAATTATCCGTGATCCAAATGTGGCTATGGAGTTTACTCAACAAATATTTCCATCTATGATCGGGCGGAGTGATTACGAAGTCTTCAGAGAAAGTTTCCATGGGGCAGTCAAAGAACTTTATAACTCATATGAGATCGGCATGCGCCTTCGCGTCGTACAGAGAGAAATTGAACAGAAAGATAGGCATGTTCGAAACTTGGAGCGCCATGTGGATAAAGCCAAAAGTGAGGTGCGAAGAGTCAAGGCCATCGAGACGCAGTCGGCGGGCATGATGAACTCGGCCATCATAAACAAAGTGAACCAACGCTTGATTGATCATGCTATAACCAATCGGGATACGACGAGTGTTTTTGCAAAAGAGGCAATACGATCGTGGGCTTATGAAGAAGGCTTTTCGGCGGACGAAAAATCGATATTGAAAAGACCAGGGAAAGGTTGGCTGATGATGTTTGCTAATGTGAGAACTGTGGCTTTAAGCATAGATGGATTAAGGCTTTACATGCCGCCGGTGTCGACTCAGCATCTTTGTTGTACCAGGACTACAAGGTTCCCTTCGAAGCCTTTGATGCCAAGAAAACAGATGATGAGGAAAAAGCTACCAACCCGCAGAAGGCCTAAATAACAAGGAACCTTGCATTTGTAATTTCTTATTTTAGTGGAATTGTTGTACTAAATTTTATTGCTTGAAATAAAATCTGGTTGTTTTTTTGATATCTTTACTGGAAATGCATGTCTTTTGACCTATGGATTTCCACTGTGTTATATTGCAATATCATTATGAATCTGTCGATTTCGACAATTTGTTATCAATATGGAAAAAATGACCCGAATTCTGATAGAGCAATTTGGAGTCTTTGTAATGGCCAAACATGATCAAGTACGAAGGGCGCTCCGAATTCAGAGGCTTTTTGGACCAATTGTGCAAACCACAAAGGGTGCTCCGAATTTGAAGTCTTTATAATGGCCAAACAAGATCAAGCACGAATGGCGCTCCGAATTCGGAGGCATTTTTTGGCCAATCGTGTTGACCACGAAGGGCATTTTGAATTCAGAGTCTTTGTAATGGCCAAATATAATCAAGAATGAAGGGTGCTCTGAATTCGGAAGCTATTTTCGACAAATCGTTCTGACCACGAAGGGCACTCCAAATTCGGAGTCTTTGTAATGGCCAAACGTGATCAAGCACGAAGGGCGCTCCGAATTCGGAGGCTTTTTTTGGCAAATCGTACCGACCACTGTAGGCGCTCCAAATTCAGAGTCTTTGTAATGGCCAAACATGATCAAGCACGAAGGGTGCTCCGAATTCGGAGGTTTTTTTTTTTTTTTTTTGTCTTTGGTCAATCGGCCATTCGAAATGAGAAATGATGAGGCATTTGGTATTACTGATTAACTACATAGATGCATGCACAGTTACATAGTAGCAAAAACAAAAATGAACAAGAATAATCTCCAAGTTGTTTTAATGATAGAATTTGGACAAGTGGGGTCGAATTCCAAGGTCGGGGTAGCCTTTTGCCAGTCATGTCTAAAAGCCGATATGCCCTTGCACCGGCAATCGAATCAATCTGATAGGGGCCATTCTAGTTAGAGCCTAGTTTTTCATCCGTTGGGATTTTGATAGCAGGAAGCACTTTCTTGAGAACCAATTCTTCAGAGGCATAATGGCACGGCTATACGTGTTGGTTATATGCTTTGACTAGCTGATGTTGGTATTGCGCCATATGTGCAAGAGCTCAATCTCGGCGTTTCTCGAGAGAATTTAGGTCCAAGGCCATCATCATGTCGCTATACTCCATGTCAAAACCCTTTGATTTCATAGTGGGCAGGCCGATTTCAAGAGGGATGATAACTTCTGTCCCAAAGCACAAGGCGAATGGCATTTTTCCTGTAGGTCACCTCAGAGTGGTGCGATAAGCCCACAATACGCTGGGCAGCTCTTCAACCCACTTGCCCTTGGCTTTCTCCAATCGTTTCTTGATTCTGTTCAGGATCACTTTATTTGAGGCCTCAGCCTGACCGTTGTTTTGTGGGTAAGCTGGTGAGGAAAAGTTGGGCCGGATACCATATATGTCGCATAACTCCTGATAGATGCCATAATCAAATTGGGTGCCATTGTCGGATATAAATGCCCTGGGTATGCCGAATCGGGTTATAATGTTTTTCCATACAAAGCGTTTAACATCGACGTCTCGAATATGTGCCAATGATTCTGCCTCAACCCATTTTGTGAAATAATCTGTTGCAACAATCAAGAATCGTTTGTTTCCCAGAGCTCGTGGCAGTGGTCCGACAATATCAAGGCCCTACTGAGCAAAATACCATGAACTAGTAACGGAGTTTAATTCTTTGACGGGCAAGTGAGTTAAAAGGGAGAACTTCTGGCATTGTACACACTTTTTTACGTAGTTCTTAGCGTCAATGCGTATGGTCGGCCAATAATATCCCTAAGTTACGGCTTGATGTGCCAATAAACGCCCTCCCGAATGGGCACCGCGACTGTCTTTGTGTATTTCAACCAAGAAATCCTCCACCTTGTCTGGATGAACACATTCCAAGTACGGCCTTAAGGGAGATTTTTTGTAAAGCTTTCCATGGGGATAAAAATAATATCGTAGGGCTTTATTTCGCAGCTTATAGGCTTCTTTCTTATCTATTGGCAAATGTTTTGAGGAAAGAAATACGGCGATAGGGTCTATCTAACTCGACCCTGAGTCAATGGTGTTGACTCGAATAGACTCGGGGGAACTAATACTCGGCTCTAGGATGAATCACACTTCGATGGTTCATTTAATTTTCGAGTTAATGGCAAAATCCAAACAAGCAAGGGCATCTGCATGAGTGTTCTGATCTTAGGTTATCTGATTCATCTCGTGGTGGTCCAACTTCGTGAGCAAGGAGGTCGCCGTTTTTATGTAGGCTGCTATTCGGTCGTTTTTAGCCGCATATTCCCATTTCAACTAGTTGATGATCAATTTTGAGTCATAAAAGGCCTGTAATTGTTTGGCGCCTAAATAAAGCTCGTTACGAAGTTCGGTTAGCAATGCTTTGTATTCGACCTCATTGTTTGACGCATCAAAACCTAGTTTGACTGCCTGTTCGATTATCGCTTATTCGGGTGTCATGATTACTACTCCTGCTCTACTGTCATGCTGGTTAGATGATCCATCACAATACATCTGTCAAATGTCCCCCACATACATTCTCCAGTCTGGTTGAGGTCAAAAGGTGAGTTGGTCAGATTTGAAGTCAGCATGGCATCTTGTAAATTTGGCTACAAAGTCGGCCAACATCTGCCATTTGATGGCCGTTCTGGGCAAGAATTGGAGATCATACTGGCCGAGTTCTAATACCCATTTTAAGACTCGCCCTGACGTTTTCGCAGTACGGAGCATTGCTCGGAGAGGGTATTCCGTTAGTACCCTTACGGGATAAGCCTGGAAATAGTGTATTAGCTTCCTGGCAGCCACCACAAGAGCCAGGATGAGCTTTTTCAGTGGTAGGTATCGTGTTTCGACATCGACCATCACTTTGTTTACATAGTAGATTGGTCGTTGCTCGCCGAGTTCTTCCTTTAATAACACGGCGCTGAATACCCGATCAGATACTGCCAGATATAAGATGAGCGGATCGTTGAGCGATAGGGTTGCCAAGAGTGGTACAGAGCGGAGATATGCTTTCAATTCATCTAGTGTGGCCTAGTACTCGAGGTCCACTGGAATGCTTTGCCCTGCCGAAGCGTATGAAAAAATGGCCTGTAACAATCCGAAAACGACTGATAAACCTGTTGAGAGCCGTGGCCATTCCCATCAACTTTTGAACTTCTTTCGCCGACTAAGGAGTGCCAACTTCCATAATGGCCGTAATTTGCCTCGGGTTGGCCTCTATTCCACCATGATTTACGATATAGCCGAGGAACTTGCCAGATCCAATGCCGAATGCACATTTCGAAACGTTGAGTTTCATCTTGTACTTTCGGAGGATATTGAAAGTCGTGGCTAAGTCGGCTAAATGAGTATGTTTTTACTTGGATTTTACCACCATGTCATCAATGTATACTTCCATGGTGCAACCGAATTGTTCTTTAAACATAGTTGTGACCAGTCTCTGGTACGTTGCCTCCGCATTCTTCAGTCCGAAAGGTATGACCTTATAGCAATAGGTATCCCGTGTTGTGAGGAATGCGGTCTTTTCCTAGTCCTTCGGATGCATAACAATTTGATGGTAACCCCTGTATGCATCCAAAAAGCTCATGCGTTGGTGATGCACAGTTAAGTCCACAAGTTGGTCGATTCTGGGAAGAGGGAAACAATCCTTGGGACAGGTTCTGTTCAAATCCGTGAAGTCCACACAAACACGCCAAGTTTCATTTTTCTTCTTTACAACCACGGTATTGGACAGTTACTTCACAGATTGCCCCTACTTCCAACAGCCTATTAACTTTGTCAACAACGGCCAAGGTATGCTCCACTACCGACTGACGACTTTTCGAAACGATTGGTTTAACTTCTAGGTCGACATTTAAACAGTGTTGGGGCACGCTTGGATCCACCCCTGACATTTCATATGGTGTCCAGGTGAATATATCAACATTGCCGAGTAAGAAAGAAACCAACTCTTGTCGCTTGGTTGAATCTAGAGAAGTGCCGATCATGAAGAACTTGTCAGGTTCCCTTTTTATTTCAATCCGATCAAGATCTTCGGTTACTTTATCAGTGGGGGTTTGTTCTACATCCTTGAGGCTTTCGCAGTCTGGAATTTCAATCAAGTTCACTTTCAGTTCCCTTGGCTTCTTTGCCGAAGCAGTAAGATAGTATGCCCTCATCGATTTCTGAGAGCCTTGAATTTTCTCAATTCCATGTTGCGTTGGAAAGCAAAGTAATTAATGGTAGGTACTCGGTATGGCTTGCATTGCATGCAACCAAGTTCTCTCCATGATGAGATTGTATAGCGATGGAAGTTTGCAATGGAAGTTTGATGACCAAAAACTCCACGTCGATTGACTTAGTGTCCGTACGTACTGATAACGTGATCTTGCCCAAAAGGTATTCGGGGTTGGTGTTGAAGCCGAACAGAGGATATTCAGTCGGTTCAAGTCCGAATCGGTGAAGCCAAGCTTAATAAATCTCTTGTGATACATTATCTCCGAGGTGCTTCCTTAATCAATCAGAATGTGTTCCACAATGAATCTATTTACGCATAACTCGATGACAAGGGCATCATCATGGGGGAGAGTTATCTCTTCGAGATTGGCGTCGTCAAAGCTAATCTTGCCAGTCTCATGAGGCCGTTTAGTTTGTGTGAACGGCTTAGATGGGTAGGGTTGCAGCTGAATTATATACACTTAATTTGGCCGTAGAAGACTATATATCATGTGAATCACACCAAGTGGAGGCGAGTATGGCCATAGAGCTACCATGTTTGGTGGATTGCCCTTGAGGACATGCTGTGCCAGTCGGCCATTTTGTACCAACTTCGCGAGATGTTCTTTTAGTGCATAGCATCTGTCAGTCTCATAACCATGGTCTTTATGGTATTCACATTGCCTATCCCTCCGTCTCATGTCAGGGGGGCCAATCATCTTGGACGGCCATTTAAAGAACGATAGATGCTGGATTTTAGATAGGATCTTGTTGATCGGCTCAGCCAACTCCGTATACTTCTTGTCCGAATGTTTGAGGCGTCTGCAATCCACTTGATATTGCTCATTCGAACGGCGTGAACACTATTCACTTGACCGGCGCAAATCCCACTGATTGTCTCGTTTTGTCTGGCCCCTCGGTTCAAAGCTCCTTTCTGGTGGTGCAGCACTTATCGGTTGTACCAGGCCAAGTGGTGCTGCCTCCACGACTTTCTAACTAGCTTTGATATAGAGGGCATCATCCTTCACCTTGCAATACTCCTCAACTTTCTTCATTAGCACCCAAACTGCTTTGGGAGACTGTCTGGTCAACGCGCTTCTAAGTGGACTATCAGGGTGTAACCCCATTTTAAAGGAGGTGATGGCCATAGAATCGTTGCAAGCATCGTCCACTAGGTTAAAACACTCCCAATAGCGCACCGAGTATTCACGGAGGATCTCTTCTGGTTTGATTTGCATTGCCTAGAGCGAGTTAGCTTGCTTTGGTTAGGTCTTGTTAGTAATGAATCTTGCCCTGAAGGATTTTTGGAGTTAATGGAAACTTTTCACTGAGGCAAGCTCCAATTTATAATACAATCTAACGGCCAATGGTCCTAGGATGCTCGGAAACATTCGGTATATGAGTGCTTCATCGTCAGCATGCAATGTCATCGTTTGCTTGTAATGACGAATGTGGTCCGTAGATCTGATTTGCCATCATACAGAGTAAGCATTGGTGCTTTAAAATTTTTAGGCAATATAGCCCTGGCAATATATCGGACGAAAGAATCGTGTTTATCCTCTTCATTCGAGCCATCATCTCCTTCTCCTCGCTTGTGACACACATATGGACTTCCCTCAGATAAACTGGTACATATCAACTCGCCCCTTCTTCCTAGGTTCCAGAGATGATGAGTCAAAAGTGCTGCTACTGTGGTGTTTCCAATGCTAGCATCGTTGATTATCCTTCTTCTTCCTTGGCGACCAACCCCGGTCCTGGTATGGTACGGTTTGCTGGGATTTTGCTAACTCCGCGGCCAGCTCCTTGTGTAAACGTTCATTATCAGCCACCTTAGCTTCCAGATGTTGCTCATTTCGCTTTGCTTGATCCATTATCGTCTACATGGTTTCCTGTTCTGAGGTCGAAGGCAAGGATGGAGCTAGCGAATTAAAGTTCAAAGCTCTTCGTGCGGTGATATTTTTTGGACCAAACATGGTTCTTGGTGTAACATCGTTTGCAACAAGCGAAGGATCTTTTGTTGTGTCTACCATAGACGAGCTTGGGTATTCCCAAAGACAGCGCCAATTGTGGTGAAAGGGTTTGGAAATACTCTCTGATCCTGACAGACTTCCTTGATCCTCGAGATGATACCTGAAATAGGAACAAACACTTTGGTTAGTGATGCTGGAATCAGCACTCCGACGAATAAGTTAGTTGTCACTTAAGTTTACTTTAGTCACAAGTTATCACTGTTTTCTCACATACCTATCCTTTGGCTGCTGCTTCTCCTTTTACATTGTTCTCTAGGGGCCCACTCTCTTGCTATGGACATTCCTTCCTCACAACTAGGTCCCCAAACGCTCCATAGAAAATGTTGCCTATTCGGCCCTTGAGCTAGGTTCTACTAAGCCACGGCTTTATTCAAATGAATTCGGTCACAGGTCGACTTGTCTGCATCCGTCTTTTCAGCAATCTCGTCTCGAGAATGAAGCCTAGTTTGAGCCGACTTATATACGTCTCATTTTATTTTCAGCCCCCAAAGCTTTAAATTGGAATTGTTGTTTTTAAGTCACTAGTTTGGCAATCTAGGGTTTGTTGTTACTGCTGTTGGAGTGAAGTGAGAAAAAGAGTGAGTGAGTGTGATTGTGAGAATCATGAATTGTCGTTTGTTGTTTAGAGTATCCATTAGCCAAGACGATGTCGTTTATACCAAAATGATGATGTTGTTCTAAATCTCTGGGTTGTACACAACGTGGACTCCTTTTCACCGCCTGATCTTGTCTGTGCCATGCATCTTCATCCTGTTCAACAGCTGGACCAGTGCTAGATTGGGAAGTGTTGGAGAGAAACCAAATCCATAATTTCATACCCTAATATAGTAATAATTTCGGAGGAATTTACTTATTTTACTCATGAGAGTATTTGGGATTCCACATTCATTAATCTCGTAGGTATATATAGTCCTTCCGTCTAACATATACCAAATAATTATTGAGCTTAGGTTTTGGTAGTGGCATAAAGGGAAATAGGAAATAAACCTATTAACTACTAGTTTTTTAAGTCAAAATTCATAACTTCTTATATGAAGGTCAAAGACACTGACCTAATTGATAGGAGGAAGGGATTTACCTAGGTTTGCTTTGGCAATATTTAAAAAAGTCATTTTTTTTAGTCTTGTGGCATTTTAAATAAGTTTCATTTATACCCATGCCACGATAGATATTAGTAGTACCTTAGTGACACTTACAAGTGCCACTACACCATCATGGCTAAAGACTTTCAATGACACTTTGATGTCATAATAGACACTATTTGTGACACTATCAATCACCATTAAAAAACATTTAGTGACAATTTAGTGACACTTGTAAGTGCCATTACACCATCAAGGCTAAAAACTTTCAGTGACACTTTAAATGTCATGGTAGACATTATTCGTGACGTTATCAAGTGTTATTAAAAAAGACTTACAATCTAAAAAATGCCACTGTATGAATTTTTAATGGCGCTTGTTATGCCACAATTGATATTTTTAACAATTTCATAAATGCCATTAAATCCAATTCATTTGTGCCATTAAATGGATATAAGTACCATTGGAGTTTATTCTAGTGGCACTTTGCAAAGCTACTACCACTACTACGAAATGCCACTTATATGTTCTTTTCATTGACACTTTTAAAAGCCACAACTAAGCATGCGTAAATGCTTGTAAAATTAAATCGATTTTATAAAAAATTTGAATATTAATTGCCACATCTCATATTAATTTGACATCCATTCATCCTGTAATATTTTCATAATAATAAACAAATATTACCACTGTAGGATCATCACATCAAAAATAAAAAAAATTCAAACCACAATCAATTTTTTATCTGAAAATATAAATTTATTTATATTGCATTAAAAATCATAATCCAAATTATAAAATATTCTACCACATTAACAAAGTTAAAGCAAAAAAATTTAAAAGAAAATTATTCCAACCATAAGTTTTGAAAAGCTATAGTAATATCCATATTCTTGAGAGACAAATTAACTAAACAAATTCAGTTATCAAATTCTCAACCTCACTTGTATAAATATTCTTGGCTAGCATTCATAACTTGTGAAATCTACATCCAAAAGATAAACATATAAACGTAATTGAAACTATATTAAGTTAATATAAATTTGTTAATGAAATTAATATTTAAGAAAGAAATATACCACAAATGGAGCAAGCCAAGCAACATGAGCTCCAATAGCATGTCCAATTGTTTTGACAAGTCCAAATGATCGGATCAAGCTCTCAATAGGTTTGACTGGCACTTGAACATATACCTCACAATAATCAGGTCCTAGTTCTTCCCCTTCTACTTCTTTAGATGGATTTGTACTTTTAAGTAATCCGATTGCAACTATTTCTGTTGGCCTAATGATACTTTTTAGAACAACTATATCTCCCACATATAAATCAAGATTTTACTACTTAAGTAATTATATATTTACAATTAATAAATAATATTTTAAAAATAAACTAGTACAAAGTGGCAGAGTGAAAATGATCACAACTGAAAATGATATGCATTTCTCTAGTAAGTAAGCAAGCCACATGATTTAATCACTTAATTGGTTCACCACACTATAACAAATTATATAAAAGTAACAACCGTAAGTCTTTAGACCATATCAAACAATAGCTTAAAAAATCAATAACAACCAAAGGTACCAATCAACAACAATCAAAACCATGTCCATTATCAATATCAAGATCCCTTAAACTCAACAATGTAAATCAAATGTAATTGTGAAAAATGACAATCAACTAATTACTTTCAAGCAAGATTTTGCGGGAATCAGAAAGAGCTCATGCGGTAATAAATTATTGAGAGATATCTTGTTGAAGCTTCACAAGAAAATTATAAATAAATAAATAAAGTACAAGCTTCGTCATGTCATGATTTTTAGTATGTAGCACATTTTGTCTAGATTTAAACAGTGAAATTTAGGTCCACGATATTCATTCCTTGGTTAATTATAAGACAAGTTTTGCATGATATTCTAAAATAAAAGTGGAAGTAATGTGATATTTATGATTAGCTCTTAGTAGGTACCTGAGTAAAAGTGGCATCTTGTATCGATGACAAGGACCATACTTGATGTCAAGCTGCCATGTTAAGAGGACTGGAAGCTATTGTGACCTAACCAAATTTGAACTAATTAATTTTACAAACACACACACATAGATATATGTATGTATATATATGTGTAGGAAAACATTAATAACTTATAAATTCTATTAAAAAAATTACTTGGTTAGATGTGTTTGTTAAGTTATTCGGAGCATTGGAAACTTTGAACCTTAGCTCCGAATTTTCAGCTTCCATAAAATCCATTGTTGTGTCTTGGTTTGCTTTATAACCAGATGTATCTCTCTATAAATTAGACGGTGAGACACCTAATCCATACATGCGAACTCGTCCATGTTTTTTCTTTACCCATCACTTGTCTAAATGTATCATTTGGGCCCTCATTTGATAAATTTGCATTTAAAGTTGTTCTCTCATTCATTTCATCCTATAAGGTTGCAATAAACATGACTTAATATATACATTGCAATCACTCAACACTATAATGTGGGAAGTGGGAATTTTAACTAATCTACGAGTTCAAATGGCAGATAATTATTTGGTACATACTATCATTGCTTTCGTTGCCTTAAGGGTTCCAGTCTTCTTTGTATAACATACTTTAAACATGTGAGCATGTGTTGGAGAGTGTCCCAACTTATTCTTTTACAAAATAATATATTCCAAAATATAAATTATATCATTCTGTCACATCATGCATGCATTATCATATTAAATATAAAAAAAGAAAAGCTTAATTAACTTACTCTTTTTGAACACATCATACCATCATTTAACTTGAATTAAATCCATGAACACAACTCAACTGATTTGAACAAAGTTGAAGCTCACAACATGATTTCATTCTTGAGGCTCTTAACTTACATATAACTTAACTTACATACATATAACATAGAAATACAAAACATGGCATAAGCATGGATACCAATTTGGTAAGTAAGAGACAAGATGTAAGCTCCTACTAGATAATTTGAATTGGATTCAAAATACACAATAATAGGATTATCATAAACTTCAACATACTCCTCTAGATCATACAAGTTCAAGAACTTTTTATGCCAAATTAAGGAAGAGGATTGGATTAGGGAATTTAACCTTACCTTAGCTTCAATCTCTCTCAATTCTCCATTGTTTCTAACCTCTCTTCTCCCTTCTCTTCCCAGGAAAATTTTGAACTAAGTCTAAGGCTTAAAGCTCAAGAACACACTCATATATATATAGAGAGAGAGAGAGAGCTAATAAGACAAAAATCAATCGTTTAATCATCCCAAATTGAAATTTTACAACATTGCTTAATATTACCTAAAAATCATGCTGATCGCATATATGAAATCAATTTCAGATAATTAAGTCACTAAAGCTTCCAATTTCTGGTTCAAACGTTCTAACATAACAGATACTTTTCTTGTTTGGACAGATAGACCTCTAAAATATGATTCACTTACTTAACTTTAATTTCTCATAGGGTTTCACAGTAAGTATTCAAAAGCATAAAACAAGAACTGAACATATATCAGAAAACTTGTTCGAGGGTCGGGTTATTACACTCTCCCCCCCTTAAATAAGTTTGGTCCCTCAAACTTGTTTTACCTTAGGGTAGAAACAAATACGGATACTGGTCTTGCATTTCCTCCTCTCTTTCCCAAGTTGCGTCGGTTCCGTAATGTGCTTGCCATTCTATTTTTACCATTGGGATCTCTCGGTTTCGTAACCGTTTCACTTGCCGGTCTAGAACTCGGATTGGTTTTTCCTCATAAGTTAACTTGTCATCTAGCTCAATTTGGTGATAATCAATGGCGTGTGACGAATCCGAAAGATATCCGCGAAGCATAGAGACATGGAACACATTATGTATTTGACTCATATGTGGCGGAAGGGCAACCCGATAAGCTACCGGACCTATTTTTTCCAAAATTTGAAAGGGACCAACATACCAGGGTGTCAACTTACCCCTTTTTCTGAATCTTGGATGTCCTTTTATCGGAGTAACTTTTACAAAGACATGACTACCCACTTCAAATTCCAAGTCTCTCCGTCGGTTATCCGCATAACTTTTCTGTCTACTTTGAGCAGTTTTCAATCTTTCCCGGATAATTTTAATCTTTTCAGTGGTCAAATGAACAATTTCAGGTCCGAGTAAGGATTTTTCCCCAACGTCAGCCCAACACACGGGAGAACAACACGGTCTTCCATACAGAGCTTCATAGGGTGCCATTTGAATACTTGAGTGGTAACTATTGTTGTATGCAAACTCTACCAACGGTAGATGGGTTTCCCAACTTTCTTGAAAATCTAGCACACACATTCGGAGCATATCCTCCAGAGTCTGTATCGTTCTCTCAAATTGACCGTCGGTCTGAGGGTGGAAAGCTGTGCTGAACTTTAACTCTGTACCCATTGCTCCCTGTAAACTCTGCCAGAATCTGGAAACAAACTTAGGATCCCTATCTGACACAATTGAAACCGGAACACCATGAAGCCTCACAATTTCATTTACATAAATTACCGCCAGTTTATTTGCATTATACTGAGTCTTCACTGGTAGGAAGTGGGCAGACTTGGTTAATCGGTCTACAATGACCCATATTGAATTCATACCCCGAGGAGTCCCAGGCAACCCCACAACAAAATCCATGGTCAAATGTTCCCATTTCCATTCTGGGATGGGAAGAGGTTGCAACAAACCGGCAGGCCTTTGATGCTCCGCTTTTACCTGCTGGCATTGCAAACACTTAGCAACAAATTCCGTGATCTCCTTCTTCATACTTGGCCACCAAAAATTCTGCTTCAAATCTCGGTACATCTTGGTACTCCCTGGATGCATTGAGAACTTCGAGGTATGTGCGTCTTCCATCAGTTTTTGCTTAAGGTTTAATACATTGGGGACACATATACCGTTTTGAAATTTGAGCACCGAATCTACCAAATTGAATCTCGACTTTGGTTTTGTTTCTAACACGTCACATATCTTCCTTAGAGCTTCGTCTTCTATCTGATACAACTTAATTTCTTCAAGTAAGGTTAGTTGGGCCATCATCGCTACCATTAAAGCTTCCTGTCTATGTAGCACAAGATCTAATTCCATCTTACTCAATTCAATTGCTAATTCTCTTTGCCCTGTAACCAAACTTGCCAAAGTCCCCATACTTTTCCGACTAAGTGCATCTGCAACTGTGTTGGTTTTACCAGGATGGTAATGAATCTGCAAATCATAATCTTTAAGAAGTTCCAACCACCGTCGCTGCCACATATTCAACTCTTTTTGAGTAAAAAGGTACTTAAGACTTTTGTGGTCTGTATATACTTCGCAGGTAGTGCCATACAAGTAGTGTCTTCATATATTTAAAGCAAAGACCACTACTGCTAACTCCAGATCATGCGTGGGGTAATTCTTTTCATGAGGTTTCAGCTGTCGAGAAGCGTAAGTAATGACTCTTCCATTTTGCATCAGTACACAACCAAGCCCTTTGTGCGAAGCATCACTGTAAATTACAAATCCTTCCGTACCAGATGGTAAGGCCAAAACTGGTGCTGTTGTCAACTTTATCTTCAATTCTTGGAAAGTAGACTCCCGCTCTTCTGACCATTCAAATGCAACTCCCTTTCGAGTCAGTTGTGTAAGCGGCACAGTAATTTTAGAAAAGTTTTGAACAAACCGTCTGTAGTAGCCAGCTAACCCTATAAAACTACGCACTTTAGTCACATTAGTGGGAGTTGGCCAATTCACAATTGCCTCTATCTTATGTGGATCAACAGAAACTCCTTCCTTTGTAATAACGTGTCCCAAAAATGCTACTTCTCAAAGCCAGAATTCACATTTCTTCAGCTTTGCATACAGATTCTTTTCTCGGAGGGTCTGAAGGATCAAACGGAGATGATTCTCGCGAGCTTCTGTATTTTTCGAATAGATGAGAATATCGTCAATAAAAACCACCACAAATTCATCCAAATAGGGCTTGAAAACACAGTTCATCAAATCCATAAAAGCTGCTGGTGCGTTTGTGACTCCAAAGGGCATAACCAAAAATTCATAATGACCGTACCGGGTTCGAAAAGCTGTCTTCTCAACATCCTCAGCCTTGACCTTTAATTGATGGTATCCAGACCATAGATCAATCTTGGAAAAGACTTGTGCCCCCTGAAGCTGATCAAATAGGTCATCAATTCTTGGCAATGGATACTTATTCTTGATTGTTACTTTATTAAGTTCCCTGTAATCGATACAAAGCCGGAGCGTTCCATCCTTCTTCTTTACAAACAGCACTGGTGCACCCCATGGAGACACACTCGGACAGATGAATCCTTTGTCCAATAAATCTTGCAACTGCATTTTCAATTCCTTCATCTCAACTGGTGACATTCTATATGGAGTCTTCGAAATGGGTTGAGTTCCCGGTGTTACTTCAATGGTAAACTCAATTTCACGGTCTATCAACTGCCCTGGTAATTCTTCAAGAAAGACATTCAGAAATTCACGAATAATTGGGATCATATCAATATTGCCATTCATCACTTGCTCCTCCAAAACACTACATAAATACCCCTGGCACCCTTTCTGAATTAATTTACAAGCTTTCGCTGCCGAGATCAAATAAGGTGGAGAAATTACGCCATGTCCCTGTAAGGTAGACTCTAATTGTCCCGGTGGGTGGAAACTGATTTGTTTAGTTAGACAATTTATAGTTGCTCCATATTCGCCCAACCAGTCCATTCCCAGAATAATATCGAAATAGGTCATGTCAAGAGGTAATAGATTGGCATATACCCGGATATCCCCAAACTCGAGTTCACAACCAAAATAAACAGAAGTACAAAGCATGGAGTCTCCCAAAGGTGTAGACACCCATAACATATAAGACAGTTTTTCTTCAGTTTTATCTAAGTTTTGTGCAAATAATTTTGACACGAAGGAATGAGTGGAGCCAGAATTAAATAATACACTAGCAGAATGACCGTGAACCATAAATATACTTGATACCACTGTTGCTGCATTCTGCACATCTCTTGGAACCAATGCAAACACTCTGCCTTGTCTCGCTGTGTCTTTATTATTCGTAGGTTTAGCAGCTGACTTGGTATTGGCAGTTGGTGCTGACTCCACTGAGCTGGTAGTAGTCTTGTTGCCATTTTGTTGATGCTTCCTCTGAGGGCAATCCCTTATCACATGACCCGTTTTCCCACACTGAAAGCAGGCTCCAGACTTCCGATAGCATATTCCACGATGCTTCTTCCCACACTCCACACATACGGGAATTAGATCCTGACCGGGGGTACAAGCATTTGAAGTCCCTAAATTTTGCTTCTTATTTGGCGGAGTGGTTAACCCCTTCGACCATTGACTATTTTGTCTTTTTCCCTTCCATTCAGAAATGCGACTTTGAGCAGCAAGATTTCCTTCTGCTATGACAGCCATTTCCAGCACATCTGCATAAGTAGGCAGCTTCAACATATTAACTCGGTCCAGAATAGCACTCCGTAATCCTCCTTCAAATTTTCGTGCTTTCTTATAATCCGTGTCTACCATGTGATGCGCGAACCGGGCTAGCTCTGCAAATTGAGCTTCATATTCAGCAACAGTCTTGTTCCCTTATCTGAGAGTTTCAAATTCAGTCACCTTCTTGTCTCGTATACTTTGAGGGAAATATTTATCATAAAACAATTCCAAGAACCTGTTCCACGTCAATCCTTGCTGTGTAGTTCTCGTGAGCATCCACCATCTCCGTGCCTCGTCCTCAAGGGTAAAGGCAGCCAGTTGCACCTTTTGAGCTTCGGTGCAAAGGAAGACTTCAAATAATTCTCTATTCCCAACACTCATGCCTTTGCTTTCATTGGCTCTATACCTCCTTTAAAGGATAGCGGTTTCATCTTTTTAAACTCCTTAATGAGAGTAATGGTCCGGTCTTCAGCATGAAGGTCTTGCACTACCGGTGGGGATACCGGCGGGGGTGGTTGTTGTTGAGGCTGTTGTTGTTGCTGTTGTTGCCGTAGGGTTTCTGCCATTTCCATAATCATTCTCTCCATCCTATCCAACCGTGCAGAGGTAGCATCTTTCGTATCTTCTGTCCTTGTCCTCACCATAGCCTGCATAACATTCATTTATATACGGTAGATATATTCAAAAGTGTTAGCCTTATCAGAGTATACTTAACGTTGCCATCGATCTTTCATATACTTTCAGGATGTCATGCAAGATGCTTAAAGCTTTTCTAGACACCCTAAAGCTCAATGGATCCGTGTGTGAGATAACAACTCGTGCTCTGATACCACTTGTCAAAACCCAAACTTGTCCCTAAAAGTCTGGGCATGACCCATTCAGAAACAGACATATAACCCTGTATATATATCATATAGGTGCCTTATCGGAAGCATAAACTTATAAAAGAATGTTGAACCTAACAAACTCCATTGAGCTGCTTCTAATATGCCAGGATCTTACACATCATATGCACCGTATAGAAAAGATAAAATCCAAAACATACAAAGCTTCATACACATACATATATACATGTACATACACAGTCCCAGCCCTAACATCGGGCGTTAACAAAAGAAGCCATTGAAGTTATTTACATTTAAACCTTAGATAGGCAATCAAAATAGGCCCATCAACTTAATAGACGCCACAAAATAGATGGCCTTGCAAGGTGCCTATACATATGAGGGTTGACAAAGGAGACGGGTGTCCTGGCTAGGACTGACCACCTGGTAGGTTATCTACAGAAACAGACATAACACAGAGTAAGCCAAGCTTAGTGAGTAGTGATTCTTAAATAAAATGATGCTAAACTTAAAACATAATACAGTAATGCATTGAGAAAAAGTACAGAGTTTATATAGTTAGTCTGATTCTGTGCTAAGTACATAAAGGCCTGAGGCCCAATCTTGCCACATAATCATGATGGCTAGAAGCCATTGCGTATAATGGCACGAAGCCCTTGAAACATGCTCGTTAGAAGCCCTTAAATAGATGGCTTGAAACCCTTAAACATGGTAGCGTTAAGCCCTTGAGCATAGTGGCACGAGACCCTTGCATAAGTTGGCATTAAGCCCTTGAAATGGTTGGCATTAAGCCCTTGAGTAAATTGGCATTAAGCCCTTGAAATAGTTGGCATTGAGCCCTTGAATCAATCTTGTTTGAACTCAAGAGGTGTCTCACACGGACTCTAGAGGTGGCTGACATCGTAGCACTTAGTTCCGTGTAGCACTTTGTTTCACATTATAATAACAGAATAACTTGGTTTCAGAGTCTTATTAAACGAACATTTTTCATCTTTTCCATTTCTTTCTTTACATATGTTGAAACATAACATAGTTGTATTTTATGTATGAACATAATACTTATGACAATCATAAGCTACATTTGTATATATATTGGTACTACTACTCACAGTGTTGAGATGACGTGTTACTTCCTTCTGAAGTATGTCCTGCACACATTCAAAACTTATACATTAGTTCATGTTTCGCCCTCAATTTATCTTTTGTTTCACTTCATTTCGAAGGAGCGTATCAATATCAAAACAACCTCAAATACATATTTCGACAATATTAGAGGATTCTACACGCAAAACGGAGCAAACAGGGTTTTTAAGCATAAGCTGCACGTGCAGCTGTGAGCCCCGCACGTGCGGCCCTGAGGTCCCGTACGTGCTTTTTAAGCAGAACCAAAACACAAAAATTTAGCATTTGCCGCACGTGCGGCAGTGACTCCCGTACGTGCGGCGATTGTCCAGTTTGGGTCTGAAAATTGCAACAAAATTCTATCTTTTGGGGAATGTTTTCAAGGCTCAAGGATGGATCTTTTCATGGCTAAATCATGGTTCAAAAACATGTAATTAAGGTACATCATACCATCATTTAACTTGAATTAAACCCATGAACACAACTCAACTGATTTGAACAAAGTTGAAGCTCACAACATGATTTCATTCTTGAGGCTCTTAACTTACATATAACTTAACTTACATACATATAACATAGACATACAAAACATGGCATAAGCATGGATACCAATTTGGTAAGTAAGAGACAAGATGTAAGCTCCTACTAGATAATTTGAATTGGATTCAAAATACACAATAATAGGATTATCATAAACTTCAACATACTCCTCTAGATCATACAAGTTCAAGAACTTTTTATGCCAAATTAAGGAAGAGGATTGGATTAGGGAATTTAACCTTACCTTAGCTTCAATCTCTCTCAATTCTCCTTTGTTTCTAACCTCTCTTCTCCCTTCTCTTCCCAGGAAAATTTTGAACTAAGTCTAAGGCTTAAAGCTCAAGAACACACTCATATATATATAGAGAGAGAGAGCTAATAGGACAAAAATCAATCGTTTAATCATCCCAAATTGAAATTTTACAACATTGCTTAATATTACCTAAAAATCATGCTGATCGCATATATGAAATCAATTTCAGATAATTAAGTCACTAAAGCTTCCAATTTCTGATTCAAACATTCTAACATAACAGATACTTTTCTTGTTTGGACAGATAGACCTCTTTAAACATATGATTCACTTACTTAACTTTAATTTCTCATAGGGTTTCACAGTAAGTATTCAAAAGCATAAAACAAGAACTGAACATATATCAGAAAACTTGTTCAAGGGTTGGGCTATTACAGTTTGGTTGAATATCAGATGGAGTTAACTCATTAAACTCACCAACATTACCTGAGCGAAACTGAAGATTTGGGTCCATTGGCTTTTTGCTTTACAAATGAATCCTACTATGATTTAAGCAAAATAGACAAATCAAATTGTAAACTTAGAATGATCAAAATAAATTATTTGCAAATGAACAAAATATTTTAAGGAAATTAAACTCAAAAATTGTGTATTCACCTTTATTGCGTTGCTATTTTGATAGTGACTAAATGTAACATATACTGAATAAATATTTTGTAGTCACATATGAAAATGGCACAGTTAAATTAAAAATGTATTATTCATTCCTCAAACAATCAATTAAATTAACAAAAACAATTATAAAGAAAGAGAGGGAAATGAAACTATAGAATTGTTTTCAAATATAAATAACTAGCAATGTTCAACAAGTTTAACAATCACATCAGATCTAATTCTTCCTCATCTCCATCATCATGAATATCATTGTCTCTCAACACTTGAGAAAGTGTTGCATCTACAATTACAGCAGACATGTCTATCCTAACCAAATAACAATTGACGACATAACTTCTGTAAGTGTGAAATGAAATTGAAGTTAATATCAAGTCAAATTTTAAGGAACTTCAAAACACTACTTACATGTTTATGAAACCATGTTGGAAATGTTTCACTATGAATGCGATCAATGGCCATTTCACGAAGACGTGGATTTTGTATAGCAACAAGTCTACGATGTTGTCTGTATGCCATATAAAAGATTTGTGAGTTTGTGAAAAAGTATGTAAAATAATAATAATAATAATAATAATAATAATAATAATAATAATAATAATAAAAATTGATTAAAGATGTGGAGTGGTTTACTCAATAAATTTGTTGATTGTCTCACAATTAAATAGCACATATCGATGTGCCTTTTCTTTTGTGCCATCATCTATTGTGTCTATTACGCCCTTACCTAATGGTCAGCTAGGTATTGAGAAAATAGGTAATCCTTTTGTACCATTACCCCCCTCATCATAATTTTGAGACATCCAGTTGAACCGTGTCTCAACATCTTCCATATACCTCGAGCAAAAAGTCAAGCATTCATTTGCAAGGTATCTTTTTTCCATACTACCCTTTGGTCGACTTTTATTTCGCACATGTGACTTTAATCTACTCAAGTACCTATGTTTTGGGAAGTTCAAAAACCAAAATTTTGAATGATGTTCAATAATAACAGAAGTAAAATATCATAATGATGGTAAAGAAATATGTAATTTAATATAAACTTTACCTCTCAATAGAATACATCCAACGATAATGCACAGGTCCGGCTAATCTAGCATCAAATGCTAAGTGAACCACCAAATGCACCATAATATCAAAAAAGTTAGGGGGAAATATTTTTTCAAATTGACAAAGTGTTATCGGAATTTGCCTTTCAAGATGCATAAAGTCTTGTGCCATACCAACTTTAGAACATAACTATCGAAAGAAATTACTCAACTTAATCAAAGGTGAAGTCACATATGAACTCAACATTCCTCGAATTGCTAAAGGAAGTAATTGTTGCATCAAAATATGGCAATCATGACTTTTAAGTCCAAAGATTTTACGTTGCTTTAAATCGATACATCGTGAAATATTCGCAGCATAATCATCAGGAACTTTAACAGTCTTCAAAACTTTACAAAAAGCATATTTTTCTTGTTTCTTTAATGAGAAACAAGAAGGAGGCAAGATGGTTTTATTTGTTGCATTTTCTTTGAGATGGAGTTCAGGCCTTATACCTTGAAGTTTCAAGTTGAGACGTGCATTTAGATTATCCTTTGTCTTCCCTTCTAAATTTAGTAGTGTTCCAAGCATGCTTTCACATACATTTTTCTTAATGTGCATCACATCAAGATTGTGACGCACTAGATTATCCTTACAATATGGTAATTCAAAGAATACGCTTATTTTCTTCTAATTATATGGTAATTCTGGATTAGTACTCATCTTTCCATAAGTCATATTGAAGCCATGTAACATATCCAATACCATAGAACCAGTTAAAGGATTGGGTGCAGTTCTTTTTTCTTTAGTACCATCAAAAGATCGCTCATCATCTTGAAATGCATTATGTTTGTCCAAGAATCGATGATGACCCATTTAACAATGTTTTCGGCCATACTTCAACCACTGAAAGCATGTGTCTTTGTGGCATGAAGGACATGCATACTTCTCCTTAATACTCCACCCTAACAAATAAGCATAAGCAGGGAAGTCACTAATAGTCCACATTAATGCTACACGCAATTAGAAATTTTGTTTACTTGATGCATCATATGTCTCTACTCCATCCACCCATAATTCCTTTAATTTATTTATTAAAGGTTGCAAATACACATCAATATTATTTCCAAGTGCACTACGACCAAGGATAATCAATGATAATAGAAAATTGGTCTGCTTCATACACATCCATAGAGGCAAATTATATGGTATAAGAATTACAGGCCAGGTGCTATACATGCTGCTCAATGATTTGAAAGGGTTCACACTATCACACGCCAATCTAAGTTTGACATTTCTATAATCTGCTGTGAAATCAAGATATAAGTGGTCAAAAGTCATCCAAGCTGGAGAATCGGCATGATGTCTCATACAACCATCATTAGTGCGACCTTCTTTATACCACTTCATAGATGATGCTATTTTGGATGACATGAATAACCTTTGCAGCCTTGGTATCAAAGAAAAGTAATGTAGAACCTTAGAAGGTGTTTTATAGCTGCCTTTTTTAGAGGATGCCTCATTGTCTGAATCATTTTGGTCTGTTACATACCTAGATGTATGGCAAACATAACATTCAAAATCGATTTTGTGCTTATTCCTATACAACATGCAATCATTGGGACATGCATGAATCTTTTCATAACTAAGTCCTAACTCCATAACTATTTGCTCAACTTCATAAATAGTATTTGGGCAGTGTTACACCCTCTAGGAATGCCTCATTCAATAACTCTAATAACATAGTGAACGAATTATTACTCCATCCGCCTAAATTCTTTATATGAAATAATTGAAGGATAAATGAGAGCTTCGTAAAATTTCTACATTGTGGATAAAAGCTTCTTTTGTCCATCATGTATCAAGTTATAGAACTTCTCTGCTTGTGGATTTGGTGTATCTCCCAGATCTTCAAGGTTGTCTCCATCGACTTAGTCATCGTCATTTGACATTCCAAATGCCTCGTGTACTAATCCATACATATCAATATTTAATTATAGCCCATTCTGCATGTGCGTACCTATTGTAATAACAGATGATGCTTCACCATGTAAAACCCATTTAGTGTAACCCTTTGTGAATCCATTACATACTAAGTGATCATATGCAACTGACCGAGTGACGGGAAGGGTAAGTCCACGCTTGATGCATCGATATATGATCTTATCCTCATAACTTGCATTAGTAAATGAAAATTTGAGAAACATGTCAACTCCTTTCTGGTATGCATCACTTAATCTTGATCGATACATCCATGTCTTATCCATAAGTAAACAGTCTCGATTAAACAAGTGTCCAAAGTGTTTCTACAACATTAAAAAATGCATATATCAATAACAACTATTTGTAAGTTATGATTGACAAAAACAACTAAACTTTATTTTGCAAGAACTATAAGATACTAACAACAATGTAGAACATTTTCTTAGTTCAATATATTGGTGCATGACTATAAGGCAACTCATGTCCAGAGAAAACATATAAAATATTTTAAGTATTGCAAAGTCTATGCAATATCATTATTGTAATAGCAATTGAAGTGGTGGTGGCGATTTGGGAATGTGAAGAGAGCATTGTACAAAACTGTTGTTATGTATGAATCATTGTGGTGTAGTTTGAAAGAGGCACAACATTTATTAAAAAAAAAAAATAGTTAAACTATTTATAATTATGTCTAAATATTATAATTTTTTAAACTTGTTTTGTTGTAGAGTCACCCTAATAATCTAACTCAACTTTTAGTTACGTTTACACTAAACCGCTACAATAAGTCAAACAAAATTAAAGCGCCAAACAATATTCTAATTTAGTGCCTAAATGGAATGAAGGAGTATATCAAAAATTCAGTCCCAAAAAAAATGTTTAACTCCTTCATTACAACTTTGTGCCCTGGTCTATTTATAGTTCTTTTATGAAGAGAACCATGGTGAGTTCATCCTCCACCGTGAGTTCATCCTCTACAAAATTATGCAATTTGATTTATCCTGTTTTTTTTTTCAATCACAAATATATATATATATATATATATTTCATATTTCATAAAGAAAAAATTGTGATCTATTTTGTATTACATCAAATTTCTAGATCAGATTTCAAATTTCTACTATTTTGACTTTTATTTGGAAAATGCAAAAGTGAAGGTTGGGAATGGGAAGAGAATTCATTTATGGACTGATAAGTGGTGGAATAGTAGTAGGCTCAGTGAGGAGTTTCGAAGATTGTTTAGCTTATTTGTGGAAAAGGAAAGCTCTCTGATGCAGTACAATCTGAGTAGGGACAACACAGGGGAATGAAATCTAGTATTTAGAAGAGAATTGCGAGCATGGAAAGAGGTAGAGGTCAACAGGTTGTGTGTGGTTGAGTGGTTGTATATATACAAAGTTCATGGCAGAAAAATGTTAAGATGGAAGCCAATGAATTGACGAATACCAAATTCAAGAACTTTAAGTGGTGAGGTTACAAGATGAAACAATCTAGAGAAATCTTAATTATTAAAGGCCTAGATTTTATCAAGTTTATAGGTATATGTATCTCGATTTGAAGGTGAAGATCTCAAATGTGGTGAACCTAATGATAGGATTCTAAGAAGCAAAAAGCATTTTCTTGAGAGAGAGCTTCGTAGAAGATCCACGTGGCTTGTCCTTAAGGTTTAAGTTTGTTTTTAGTGAAAACTATGTTTGATCATGCAAGTAAAAAGGGTCATTTGTTTAGGTAGCATTATTATATAGATATAGATTGTTATCTGTGAATAATTTTAAATCTGAACAGGCCAATGATTGGCATATTAAGGAGTGGTCTCTTCCTCTTTCTATTATACAATCAAATGGCTAACACTGCTACAGGTATATTGAAGGTGGACGGGGATTTTGCTGGCCCTGATATTGTTGATCTGATTTGATCAAATTTGTTGTTGTTCTCAGTTGGATTTGGTAGTGATCTAGCTCCAAGCAAGGATTTTATATGTTATTTTGTAAGCTAACTGTTGTAGGTTTGGCTGGCCTCTTTTAAGGAAGTGTGTTGAGTGATGAGAGCCATATAGATAAGAAGTGAGTGATGTACAGAGCTTTGTGGGTTGTATGATATGAGCCCTCAAATGGTTTTCTTATATTTGATCTGATTTGATCTAATTTGCTGCTGATCTCTCTTGGGATTAGTTTTAACTATTTGTTTGCAGCTATGCTGTTAGCTAACTGTTTGCAGGTTTAGCTGGCATTTTTTACAGTATGTTGAGCGATGTGAGCCATAAAGATATGGAGTGAGTGATATAGAGAGCTTTGTGGCCTCTTTTAACTTTTTGATTTGTAATGCTTTTCTTCTTAGTTGGTAAATTGCCAAGGGGTGCCCCCTACCTCCAAAGGCCAATCTGTAGGCTAGACTAAAAGGTTAACTATTCAAGTTTTGTTACTGGTAAGACTACTAATTCCCAGGCTATGGCCACCTATTGATCAGGAAAATACATAAACAGAATGATAAGTCCAAGCATAAAATATTTTAAACAACAGAGCAAAATACTTATTAGAAACGTTCTAATCAATGTTTTTCCTAACTTGGAAATCAAAATACTCTTTCTTAAGTGAGAATTTTATTTGTGGATTTAATGATATTTTTCATTTTTTATGCTAAAAATGTATTTTTTTAATATAGTTATGTACGATACAGTTGCTATAAAAGAAATAATTATAACTTTATTATCAAGACAGCATGTTAACTCTCACACACAAAGAGAGTACTTGCACTTGCATATCTATTAACTCTCTCTCTCTCTCTCTCTCTCTCTCTCTCTCTCACACACACACAGTACTTGCACTTGAAAGAAATAATAATAAGACAACATGTGTTTGGTCAGTACTTGCACGTGCATATCTATTAACTCTCTCTCTCTCTCACACACACACACACACACACACAGTTATGTTAGAAATGAAAAGCTAAATTGCTAAATATAATTTTACGTCTCAGAGACAAAATTAGTAGATATCAAACAATTACATTATTAAGTCATAGCATTTTGATTCCAAAAATAGCCTTTCTGTAAGCATGGGAGATTAGAGCCATCTACTTGACTCTCTCAGCTTCCTTGATTAACATTACCAGCTTTGGAAACAAATGACATAGATCTCTTCGATATGTAAGGATAGATATGATTGTTGGGCAGATCCGCTCTACCACCAAGTTCCATGTGATAGAACCTACTATATGCTCCTAGAACGAACCTGGATCCACTGTTATTTTGCTCTCCCCTCCACCTATCATCAGTGTGTGAAAGGGATAACAACAAAGTAGTCACCATTGTAGTTCCCAAAAGCCCTTTGAGGCCAATGAATCACACATAGTGGATGCAGTAATTTATAATGAAGTGGATAAGAAAGAGCTAACTCCTCCACCCTTAGGAATTCTATCCCAAGTTTGGTGCTATTTAATTGTGCTATTCAACAGTAAATTTTATGCATATTATGGTACCCTAAACATTGGATCACATAACTAACTTGGAAAAATAGAATTCATCTACCCATATCACCAAATTATTATCCATAGACACCCAAAAAAAATGTTTTAAAAAAAAATCATCAATAGCCACAAGAACATTGAATAAATATCTAATATAAAATCAAAACAAAATCTAATAAAATGAATTTTAATTTTTTTTTTTCTTATTCATCCTTACAACAGAAAAAATAAATAAATAAAGGGAAAAAAGAGAGCAAAATAATGCAAGATCTCACTGAGACATTTAAAAAAACACTAGTATGTCATTATATAAAATCACAACATAAATACAATAATAGTAAATCACAATTAACACTTGATATTAAAAGATGAAAATTAATACATTCATGGGTTAAAAGATTAGATTTTCATATTGTATCAAGTTTTATACAAAGATCATAAATAAGAGAGAAAAATAGAGGTATTCTATGTGTGAGAGTGGGGAAGAGAGAAAGAATACCTAATAAACTCAGTAGCTTGTAGAAGATGAAAAAACTACAAATTTGTGGTGTAGATATTAGATAAGAGTGGCGTGAAAGATGAAGAATGAAAAATCCTTGCTTCATTATTTTGCTCCCGCCTCTTTATCCCACCAAAACCGATTTTGCTTCACCAATTTCAGATTTGTTCGACTTGTGGATTGGGTTATCGAACTTAGATTTGTTGGATTCATGTAGAGGATTGCTTCACTAAAATCAATTTTGTCCCACAGCTGCTCTAATTCATTTGGTGTAGTTTAGTGATTTTTTTTCCTTTGCTTTCCCGTAAGTCTTAGTCCCTCTGTTTTTATCCAAATATATATATATATATATATATGGAAAATTGGTAATGAAGTGATGAATTAGTGTACCAAAAATTTATTTATTTATTTATTTATTTTTAAATAAGTTTGTTAACATTTTAGTGTCAAAATAAATAAATATCAATTTTGGTACTTACACTCTTAATTAGATTAATTTTGATTTTAAATTTTAAATTTTGTGTCAATTTAGTCCAATTGATTATACCGTTAGTGCTTTTGACGAAAAATGATTACTAAATTAGTTGAGATTAACTTACTGAATTGAGCAAATCTATAATTTTGCCACTAAAAGAATGACATATGGGTATTTTTCATAAAAAAAAATGCTAACAAGTAGGGCAAATTACACTGTTAGTCCTCTATTTGGGCTATTGTGTCATTTTAATTCTTGCAATTTCAATTAACTCGATTTTGACATTAAGTTTTTTATTTTGTCTCAAATTAGTAACTTTATCATTATATAAGAGAGCAGTTTGAAATTTTATTTATTTAGTTAATTTATATAAAGTCGTTGATCAATTTTGTACATGTGACTAGGTACAGTTGAAAAACATATTATATTGAGTTCAATTTATTTGTTTATATTTATTTTGTGCATTTTAAAAAATTTAGAAATATATTGGCATTTTTTTTTTAAAAAAAAATGCCATTAGATAGATTGGAAAGTTTTTGACTTAGTAACATTTCTCAAAATGCCATAAAAAGTAACTTACACCTACTTAGTTTAGTAACATTTAAAAAAAAAAAATGTCATTACTATTAAAGTTTAGTGGCATCTGTTGATAAATGTCACCAAAATAATTTCTTGTGCCATTTTTTTATAAAATGTCATAAAATTGATGTGACATTTCTTTATTGAAATGTCACTAGAGCCTTATATGTTTGTGGCTCTGTGGCATTTTTCTAAAACGCATTACCAAATATTATTTTTATGACATTTTTTAAAAACATGCCACTAGTATAGTGCTACTAAAGTATTTTTTTTTGTAATATTATGTCATTTTCTTCTGTAGTTATAAAGTGCATATATATAAGAAATTTTTATTTCTATGGCAATTTTCATTGGGAGAAATTCTAATATATACACCCTTGAAAAAGGTATACTATATGCATCTCTAGTTATGCAATTTTTTTCTTTAGTTATAACATTATTTTAATTATAACTCATAAGAACTCTAGTTACACCTCATGTTGTATTTAATTAAGATATTTTTTTGTAGTTATGAATCAAAAATATGGAGGTATGCTATTTTCTTCTTTAGTCTACCATAATATTTCTCTTTGATTGGGTTGATTTTGATTGGGGGTCTTTCAAAAAATAGGTAAAACTAATAAACTGAACCAATAAACTGAACCAATCTGGTTTAAATTATCTATTTGATCTAATCCTTTGAAAATATATTATTTTAATAATTTTTTAATTTTTTAAAAAGTAGAGAAAGTGATGGAACAATTTATAGTGATTTTTTTTTATATTAAAACTAAAAATTAGCAAACAAAACTAGTTACAGTAGTAGTTCTAGTTTTGATTTTGAAAATGATTGAACCTTTCAAATCAATCTAACCTTTTTAATATTTTTGTATGTAAAATAAAAACATGGAAGTTACAAGTGAAATTTGAATGTTAATCTTGAATGTAAAAATTGACAAACTCTAGTCATAGGCTTCGTTTGGGAAATTGGGTTGGTTTTTGGCTATTTTAACTCAAATTAAAAAGTTCATTTTTGTTGATATTTTTTTTTTAAATTTTTGTGAGAGAAAAAATAAAATGATTATGATTTGAATGTAATATTTTGTCTTATTAATTTTTTTCCTATTTTATCTTTTTGTGATTAATTTAACTAAAGAGTCATCCCAACCCAATTGTCAAACGACACTATATTAACTAAATTAATTAATTGTTATTATTATGTTTATTATTGTAAAATATATATCATATTTTTTATTGTATAAAATTTTAGAATCATAAAATGGAATGGAATCAAATTGATTTCTATGAATTAATTGTGATCCAATTACATAAATTTAACAACTCAAACTAATTCGATTATTAATTTATTCTAAAGTTATATCAATCTGATTAGTTAACTTTTATTTTGAAACTTCAAGGGGTTATCCTAGTGGCTTGAGACCTAGGGTTTAGGGATTTGCCCTTTTTTAAGTCTCAAATTCAATTCTTCCGATTAACATAAAACCATAAACATATATAAAAATCATACAAAAAGTTTGACAAGGATGATGTGTCTATAAAATTATTATAAATAAATCTATCTTCAATGGTCTTTTGTTTTGAAGTAAAAGATTCACAATAAGCCACATTATTATGTACGAAAATTACATATGAATTTGTTGTTTATATAGTATTACTTTTTTTTATTAATCCTAACACTAATAATCTCACACAATTTTTATTTTTATTTATTATTATTATTATTTTGGATAATCGAGTGTTCGGACCAGCACCCCTTCGGAGTGTCGCATCTCGAATAATTTCAAGGCCTTGAGTCGATTGACCAGGCAAAGACGCAGTGGCCCGCCAATAGCTAGCTGAGGGTGGGATTCAAATCTGAGACTAGGGATGTGCATAGTGCGGTTTGGACGGTTTAAGAATAAAATTACAAACTAAATGGCGAGTTAGCAGATTAGCGAATTTTTGGCGGATTGAAGAATATTCTAACTAATTATCATACATTTGTATAATATTTTTAGATATATAACACACAGTAATTTTACATAATATGTTTCATATATATAACCACTAATTTGTAATAAATTTCATATATTAAATCATTATCACACTCATTTTTACATTGATATTTTATTAGAAGTTAAAAAATATATATGTATTAACTATAGCGGAGTGGAGCAATTCGGTTGACGAATTATAAATTTTAAAATTTAAACTGCGGTTAGAACGGTGTTGATTGATGCAGATCGGTACAGTTTTAACAGATTTTGCGATATTTTACACAGCTCTACTTGAGACTTAGAGAGAAGCATACTCTTAGATCCCTGATTACTTGCTCTCAACCAACAAGACTACCCTTACGGGTTAATAATCTCACACAACTTTACTCTAAAAACAAACTAGCTCATCTAACTCTAATAATGAACAAGCTATTAAAGTCACTGCTCGCGAGAAAACTTGTTTCAAAATGTATGTTTAGACTATATGGAGTTAGTTTGATGCGTAAAAAGTAACCCGAAATGCCATGTATAACCTTTAAAAAAAAAAACTCTTATTTTGACATTATAACCTTTCTCAGGTTTAGAAAAATATTAGCCTTTTTTTTCAAAAATTAATAACTAAAATGATATGAATTTTTTATTTTGTTATTTTTCTAAATTCATAAATACAAAAAAATTATGATAATTAATATTTTCAAAAAAAAAAGTTAAAAGAATAATTTAAAAATTAATATTTTTAAAATATAATAATTACACTACTAAAATAAGTAAATAAAATTTAGATTCTCAAAATGAGAATTAATATTTAGGGATTAAAAAAAAAAAAACAAACAAACAAACCAAACAAAACAACACATGGAGACGAAGAAGGCAACGAAACCCTCCGTATCCGTCTTTTATACATATAGACACCAATCAGAATCCATTTTAACATTCGATCAAGAAATTATATAGAGAGAGAAAGTCTAGAGAGAGAGAAAATGTCGGGCGTTGCGAGTCAGCCGGCGGCGGAGGAAGATAAGAAGCCCAACGACCAATCGGCTCACATCAATCTCAAGGTCAAGGGCCAGGTCTGTAAACACTCATATATGTATATATATCTCTGTCTCTCTCATGAGTGTTTGTTTGTTGATGAATAGTCTTTTTGGTGTTAAAAAGAAATGATTTTTAGAATTCGTTTTTAGGGTTTCTTGATGGAAGTGTTATTTGCTTTTATGATTAAGATAATTTGGGGCTTTGTATTTGTTTAGTTTATCAGTGATTGATTGTAGGCTTGCTTAATTCACATGGGTTCTGTGTTTTGTGATTGTTGCATAGCAGTTCATATCATAGTCCTAGTGGATTATAAATTAGGGGTTTGTTTTTTGGGCTTCTGTTTCCTACTAATAATTTTGGTGTTTTCTTGTGTATCATGGTTAGTTTGATGATGGATTGTAATTTTTTTTGTTTACATTGATATGGGTCTGTAATAATTTACTTAATATTTAAGAGTTTTAATTTGGTTGATGGGTTTGCTGAGTTTGGTTGTGCATAACATGTCTTGCGTTTACAAGTCTTGTTTGCCACTGCATGTAGTGTTTTAAGTCCAAGTCAGTTGTTTGAAGTAGTGAGATTGCTGTGGTTTAGTATTTAGATGCATCATCACAACATTAAGCACTTATTCCTCTAGTGCATATTGTGTTTTGCTAACTGGATTTTATTTTGTTACTAATTTATTATGCCGTTATTAATTCAACAATGAAGGAATTGAAATATTCACCTATCTATTGAAATCTTTACATATCGTGACTAATTTACTAATAACAATTAAAATCCTCACCAAAATTCTTTTTAACATTAATAACAATATCAATTGGCAAGATTCTGAAAAGTGAAGGACTCATGCAACAACTCCTAACTCTACCCCCTATCCTCTCCCTTTCATTTTGACGCTTCTATTTATCAAGACTCCAGTCAATATCCAATTGTAGTTGGTGTTAATTTTCCTATAACTAGAAGGTCAAAAAGGAACTGCGTAGAAAGAGAAAGGTTGTAGATTCAAGTTTTTGTTTTTGTGATTTGTTGGGGAATTTTAATAAGCAAATATGTGATACTCAAGGAAGGCTAGACTAGAAAAAGGAAAGTAATGGAGAAGATGAATGAAAAAGGAGCAGGAAAAAAATATAGCTGACAATGAAACCCTCATAGAGGCTTTGGGTTGTGAGCTAAGTAGCACTAACATGTGACACAAAGATTTTCAAAAAAAATATAGAACACGAATAAAATTGAAAGATGACGTGGTATATTAATATGGATAATGATTTATGAGAGTTAAAAGCTGCAAGAAAAGAAATAATTAGTTTTTGTCTAATTATATTTGAGAAATTAAATTTTATTATTCCCTCCATCCCAAAATATTAATCACTTATTCCATTTTTCATTGTTTCAAAATATTAATCTCTTTTCAAAAATTAAGGACAAAAATAATATGAATTTCTTATTTTGCCATTCTTTTAACTTCATTAACAACATAAAAAGTACAATTATGACAATTGATATTTTCTAAAAAATGTACTATCAAAGGGTAATTTTGGAAAATTAATTTTTTTTAAGTACAATAATTGTACTATCAAAAAAAGTTGGATTTCCCAAAATGGATTATTATTTTGGGACGAAGGGAGTATATATATTATAATTTATACATACTAAAATATTTAATAAATATAATTAGAGCAGGGTTGGGGTTGGGGTTGGGGTTGGGGTTGGGGTTGGGGTTGGGGTTGGGGCGGGGGAAATTGTCATTCCAAGGTGAAGGATATTAGAATGGGAAGGGAAGCGGAGATGGGTTGGTGAGATTTTGTTGATATTTGACTGGAATCCAAATCAATTTATTTGCGATTTGGTGATGAGACTGACCAAGAGAGTGGTAGGTGTGCATCGGGGTTCGTAGTTGTGTCGGGTGTGCACCAAAGGTTGGGATTAGAGGAGGTGGGGGTTGTGGCTGTGTGTCAGTGATGTTAGTGGTGGTGTTGGCCGGCACAGCAATGAAGGGATGTTGTTGAAGGCATGGTTATCAAAATCGCGTTCCGAATGCTACGATCCTAAATTATAAAAACGATCCAAATCGTTGTAGGATCAATATTATAGTAGGATCGCATATGATTGTATGGGATCGTGTAGAATCGTATAGGATCATAGATAGAATTGTAAGTAGGATCGCTGGTTTTATGATTTTTCACCTTATTTTTAATATATAATCTTGATTTGTATTCTTACCTTAGTAGAATCTTACGATTTTCGATCCGATCCACGAGACCCTCTCACCGATCCTATATAGGATCTCTATTTTAACAACCTTGGTTGAAGGATATGAATAAGAGAGGTAGAGGGGGGGAAAATAGGAGCAGTTGATTAAGTTGACTAGTAAGGATCAAAATTTCATTATAAAATATTGTAACTAAATTGGATAGTAAAATGTTAATTTGTATTGAAAATATTTAGAAAATAAAACTTATTGTCAAATCTTTTTTATCACCTTCAAAAATAAACTGGAGTTCCATCTTTTGACATGATGGATATTGGATAGTGCCCACGTGCAGAGAGGAGAAGTTTTTAGGCATTGTGTGTTGTGACGTACTATGCAATTAATCAAAAGAGTGGATCGAATCTTAATAATTTCATTAGTTATTAGTAATTGAGTGCAAAAATTAATTATGTTTCTTTTAATGCATTAAGGATTTAGAAAGTTTGGTTTATATGAATTATGGAAATAATAAATAAAATCTTTCATTAAATAAAAATAAAGAAAATACTTGTACGGGGGAAAATATTCGTTGCTTTCCATACTCCTCACTCCCAAGCTCGTCTTGCTCTAATAGAATCCTGTCGTACTGTGAACAAACAAGGGTGAGCTACTTGGCGGTTGGGTTGCCGGAAGACCCCTTCGATGGTTAAGTTAGCTTTCTTGGAGAAGAAGAGAGAATACAGAGCACTGTAGAGAGAGAGTGGCTAAAGGTTGCTTACCCTTTTGAATCTGGTCGCGCCCCTTATCTAGGCTGGCTATGTAGCTCCAGATTGTGCGCGCACTACCTCTGCCGTTATTTGCTAGATGCGTGGTTGTACTGTCCTCTCCATTCCTTACACATGTACACGTCAATACTGTCAAACAGCATTGGCCAAACCGCCAAACAATATTGATACGTGCTCAAAGCGGATTTTTCTTCTTTTGCCATTAGACCACATGGAATGTCCCAACTGAACGATCACTTGCAGCACCAACAGAATGCTAGCTTAGGATGTCTTTATGCCTAGCTGAATCACGCCGGCTCCCAAGTCGGCGTCGTGCACTCTTATACCAATTGGTCTCGGCATGTCGGTTGTCATCTCGGTTATAGACCGCGCCCCTTGCACATCTTGCTCAGTCCTCGTATCCAGTTCACACCACGCCTAGTTCAGCCCATTCTCGCAGCCCAGACATGACCCTCTTCAACGTGACGCCTAAGACCACAAAGGTCTAGCTCATGTCCATGTTGGTTAACTTGGCTTAACACTACATTTCATGCTGGTTTGGCTCAACCCAACACCACGTTCCGTGTTGGTTTGACTCGGCCCGACACGACGTTCTGCATTGGTTTAACTTGGCCCATTATTCGGCACAAATCTCCCTCCCAATATTAATTATTGCAAGTGTAATTAGGATAATAATGAAGAAGGGAGCTACAAAATTTATGAATATTTTAACCTACATGATGCAATCTTTGTTTAAAATTTTCATGTCTTGAAAAGTTAGAAGAAAGTTAAACTGGAAGTCAAAAAGTGTTGATTTGGAGCTATAATTGAAAATAAAGCATAAAGAATAAATAATGAATGCTCATGCTATGAATTGGAGAAATAAATAAATTAAACTTTTTTTTTTTTTTTTCCCTTTTTCTTTGGTACACATTTATGAGCCTTTTTATAGGATATAACATTGTGACTTGAACCCATGCCTAACTTTCGAGAATGGGCCGAAGACCACAAGGATATCCACAGATGTGTTAATTGGAGGCCCCATTTATATATATATATATATATTTTGATAATTTAGGGTGTTTGAGCCAGCTTGCGTGCACCTCTACTGTCCACTAACAAGGGACCCAATTAAAACCAGAGCAAAGTTCCATATGAACTAGCGAAACACAGGGATTGATAGCACCTAAGAGGTTTTGAATCTGAGACCTAGAGAGAAGCAAATTCCTAAGTCCCATGCATACACCACTAGGCCAACCCCTGGGGGGTTAAGGGCCCCATCCATATAACTCGTATACACAAATTTTGAGGGCCTATTTTATGTGAATAGCATATGAGTTTTAGACATTGAATAAAAAAATGAAAGCACAAGAAGAAGAAAAGAAAAGGAGAATGGAAAGCATGGGTACTTTAAAAATATTATCATAACAATGCGCGTACCGATAAGGCTGCACATGTAATGGGTATGTGAAATATGTATATGGTACTTTTTGAATGTTGGAACGATATGAGTACATTTTTGTTTCTTTTGTGTGTACGTCAAGGCATAAATGTTATTTTTAAAAAATATAGGGGTATTGGAGGAACTATATTGTGCCTGTTTTTAATAACTTATATAATGTATTTTTGCAATTATCAAATTTTTTAAAAATAATTGGGCTCTAAGAAGCATGGACATGGAAACGGAAATGGACACAAATAAAGACACTGGTATGGACATGTGACATGGTGATTTTGAAAATATTAAGATACAGACACAGCGGAGACAAGGGAAAGAAATTTTTATGTATTTTTATTTGCTATGTATATGAATATTAATTTAAGACATACAATTTTTTTTTATTTTTTTTCAATTGCTCTCTTTGTGTTCATATATTTTATAAAAAGAAACTCACAAAGGTGTCTTGCGGCCTGCCCAAATAGAGGACATGAGCATCCACGAAATTGGCAAGTCGTGTGTCTTGTCCGACATGTGGACATGGGTGTCCTCAACGTGTTGGTGTCCCATACGTGTGCAACACGGATCCGACGCCCATTTTAAAGTGTCAGTGCTCCATAGATTGGGATTCTTTTTTGGCTTCCTCTTCTCTTTGACTCCCTCTCTCCACCTCGATTTTTTTTAGCAACCCTCTTTCTCTTGGAGTATTTATCTTTATCTCTATTTTTTAACCATCTCTGTTACTGTTCCAATTGTTACTTTTATTTTTTAAAATTTATTTTCTAATTGTTATATTGTTGGGATTTTCTGTCAATATGAAATGGAAAAATAAATAAATTATCAACTTGGTTTTTGTCTTGGGAGCTTCATTGGGATTATGGATGACAACAGGTCAGATTTTTAGGGTTTCGCTTGCAAATTATTAGTTTAAAACTCGAATATTTTGATAATATAATTTTGTATTTTACTCTAATCCTGACAGTTTTGACCTTCCTACCTCCATAATTTACCCTATCCTATCAATGTTCTCCCAAATTTTTTTTATTAAAATCGGGTTAGAACAAATATAATCGGGTCGGGTAATTTTGCCATTATATATATTTATTATGGAATATTGTGTCATTAATTAGCAACCTTTGGAAGATGCAATGGTTTACATTTGCTACATTGATGACACGGTTTCTTCATCTGCAAAGGGCTTCTAGCATTGTAGAAATGAAAAGGCAATGCATTGGTACATGCATGCATGGAGCTGCCGATTTTGTGGTAGTTCAAAGGTTGTGTGAAAAGTGCAAATGGTTCTCACCATTTCGATATGGGGTGTATGAAATGGGTAGAGTGTAAGAGAGGGTAGGAGTCTCTCCTATGGGGGTGAGAGAGAATGTTGAGGAAAATGTGTAATAAAGTTGTATAGGGTGAGGGAAAAATACAGTAACACTGGGTGAGCAATGGCTCAACTACATTGATATGGGGTTTAGGTAGTGGTGTGGGTTTTGTGTATTTTGGCCATCTCACATGTACTCTCTATGTTATGTTTATAGTGGATTTACATATCTCTCGTGGTTGTAGGCATTTGAGCTAAACCATGTTAATTATTGTGTGTTTCTTTTGTGTATGCATATTTTATTGGGTATGCTTCTATTGACACATGGGTTCATATTTGAATGGAGTATCAAAGCTTAATAGGGGATTTATTCTCAACACATGCATTAGTACAAATTATAAAAATATATTATTTTATGGGCGTACCCTTGCCATACCAGTATCTTATTTTTTGTAAGGTTTTGCAATATTGGTACCCATACCATACCCGTGCCCACACTTGTACTTCTTATAGATTGGAAGGGTGTTGGTAAGAAGAGAGATATGAAGAGAGTGACCCTGAGTCCATGACTGAGGATTTTAGATGAAGCTAGGGATGACAAAGGGTTAGGTATGGGACAAAGAGCCCTTCTTCCTGACTCTACCTCATCTAGGAGGACCCTTCCCCTCCCCCACTTTGCCCTAGGAAATGATTTCTTCCAGCCTTGACCCCACCCATCTAACAAAAAAAAAATGGTATGATCACTAAAATTTTCATTTTCAATAATGGGGGTCTACGATCAACACTTTTCACTTTTTCAACCGTCTTTTCTTCCATATGTATACATGTGTAATGTGTTAAAGGGAGTATATACTATGTACCAGATTTACTTCTAGTCATAAAAGGGGCACAACTTTGGGGTGTATCTATGAGAATATATTTGCCTATATTGTCTATATTTTTAGGAATTATTGTATTTAAGGAATTTGGAATGGTTGTGATTATGTAAATATTTTGTGTAATTCATATTTCTTTTTTAGGCTTAGGGATTAGAGTTCTATATAAGTGATGTACTCTTTGTTTCAATTATTCAGTTGAATATACAGAAATATTCAGAAACTTACATAGTATCAGAACTAGGGTTTCATTTGAACTCGTTGGTCGAAGCCTTCCCTGCGTCACGAAGGCCTTCTATGTGGTTCTTCGAAGTTGCGACATCTTTCTGATCTCTAGTCTGAAGTCACGACATCTCTGGTCTGAAGTAACGACCCTGCGCTCTGGTTCGTCTTCATTTTTCTCCCCTACGCAAGCCTGCTCTCCCTCTGTTTCAGTATCATGACATCAGGCCCTTTCCTGGTTTGCAACTTGGTTCGCGATCTCTCTCTCATCTCGGCTTTAGGTTCTCTCCTGTTTGCGACCTGGTTCGCGATCTCGGCTTCAGGTTCTCTCCCTGATTGATATTTGTGGATGATTGCTTCAGAACTTTGGTTATTATAATTTCGACCTAACAAGGTTTTGAAGTCATGACCCTCTGCTCTAGTTTGTCTTCATCTTTCTCCGCTGCGCAAGCCTACTCTTCCTTTGGTTCGGCATCACGACATCAGCCCTTTCTTGGTTCGCAACTTGGTTCGCCATCTCTCTCTCATCACGGCTTCGGGTTCTCTCTGGTTCGCGACCTGGTTCACGATCTCGGCTTTAAGTTCTCTCCCTGATTGATATTTGTGGATGACTAGGTGAGAACTTTGGTTATTATAATTTTGACCTAACTGGTTCTAATACACTTCATTTTGACCTAGTTAGGTCAAAACTCTCTCTGATTGATATTTGTGGATGAGTGGGTCAAAACTCTGGTTATTATAATTTTGACCTAACTGGTTCTAATACACTTCATTTAGGCCCTTCATAATTTTTCATAATATTGTCACCATGTTTGACGACCAAATTCAATCTATAACTTGCTACTGAAGCCAATTATGCTTCTTGGTCCACTGTTTTAAAAAAAAATTTGCTTGGTTGAAAAAAATGAGGATATGTTTTTGGTTCTATTTCTTGTCCATCGGATCCAAAAAATGATGGATATCAGGCTGTCTGTGCCACTTAGGATTGCGATAATGCCAAAGTTCTGACTTCGTTTCATAATGCTATGGATGATCGCATTGGGATGATGTTCTCCAAATATACTACTGCCAAAGAGGTTTGGGACTATTTACAGGGGGTTTATCAGCAGTCTAACTTTGTCAAATGGTATGAGTTGGAAACAGCTATTCAGAATGCTCGTCGACAAGATTGGTCTATTTAGGGTTTCTACATTGAGATGACGTGACTTTGGGATCAACTTGCTCTCATGGAACCGTCTAGTCTCAAGGTACTAGATGCCTATCTGCAGTTTCGGGAAGAGGGTCATTTGGTGCAATTTTTAACGACTCTCTCCCCTTAGTATTTGGCTATCTGTTGTGGCATCCTTCATCGGTCTCCGCTTCTCTCTAGGGATGTTATTGTTCATGACTCCTTTCTGAGGAAACCCATCTTAAGACGGCTAGTAAGACTTTGTCTTCATCTGGCTTCTTAGGCTTGTTCTGATCTTGCCTATGTTGTCCATGTGGTTAGTCAATTCATTTTTGCTCCTCGCTCTACACATTGGGTTGCTTTGATTCGAATTCTTCGCTATCTTCGTGATACTATCTTTCAAGGCTTGTGCTGATTCTAATTGGGTTGGTGATGTTAATGATTGCAAGTCTACTTCTAGTTTCTGTATATTTCTTGGCGATTCCCTAATTTTTTGGAAAAGCAAGAAACAAACTATTGTTGCCCGTTCTACTGCGAAGCTGAGTATCGTGCAATGACTCATGCTACTGTTAAAATTATCTAGCTTCATAGTCTCTTATCTGACTTGAGTGTCCCTCAATCTTCTCCAACCTCACTCTATTGTGACAATCGAAGTGCTATTCAGATTGCCCATAACACTGTCTTTCATGAACGGATGAAGTGCATTGAGATTGATTGTCACTCGTCCGCAAACATCTGCAGTTTGGCTCTATCTTGCTTCCATTTGTCACTTTGACTTTGTAACTTGCTGACTTCTTTAACAAGACTCACACCACTACTCGGTTTCGGTTTCGGTTTGACAAACTTTTAGTGTTTTTTGCTAGAACACCTTGAGTTTAAGCGGGGGTGTGAGAATATATTTGCCTATAGTGTATATTTTTAGGAATTATTGTATTTTAGGAATTTGAAATGGTTTTAGGAATTTAGAATGGTTGTGATTATGTAAATATTCTGTATAATTTGTATATTTCCTTTTTAGGCTTAGGGATTAAAGTTCTATATAAGTGATGTACTCTTTATTTCAATTATTTAGTTGAATATACAAAAATATTCAGAAACTTACAGTATCTCCATTGGTAGCACATTGAGGTGGTGGATAAGACAATGTTGTGCCTTCAATGGCACAAACGAGGGGGATGCACTACAGAAATGGTTGCAGCAGCAGTAAAGAATATAGCACATCTCTGTTTATGGAAAAACCCTAATGTTATGTTTGGTATGCTGGAATGGGCTGGAATGAAATGCCCATTTATGCATTCTCTTTCTCTTGTTTAGTACGAATTATGTAAGTGGGAATACCTATTTCCTCTTCCAAGTTTAAAAGTATGTATTCCATTCTATTATGGAATCACCCTAAAACAATGTATTTGTTAGCCTCCCCTCTATTGTTTGCCACAGCCATGCACCACCCCTACCATCCCCACCGCTGTCTCCGTTGCCCCACCACAACCCCTAACACCATCATTGATCTATATGAGTATTTAAATTTGTTGTTACTAGTTTGGTAAAAAAAATTACTTCATTCTATCAGCTTAATAGGTATAACCAAACATAAGACTGATCATTGTCATTCCACGTTGACCAGCATTCAATTGCATTCACACTTGAATTCTAGCTCCACTCTCATTCCATTCTCACACCATTCAATTCTTGCATACCAAACCTGCCCTAATACTTTCAATGGTAATTATGGGACATCATAATAAATTGGTGATATTTAAGTAGTTTAATATATAATCAAGCCAAGGTGAGGTGGGTATATACCCTTTTCCCACTCTACCCTGGATTAAGTTGGGTTTATGATTTTTACCCCTGAAACTTCCCCTACTCCATTTGAAGCCTTCCCAAACCCATTTCAATAAGGTCGGGGTGGATTAGGGACTCAAATTTCCAAGCAATTTACCATACCTGGACGAAGCAAAGAAGAGGAGGGAGAAAAGGGAGCTTGACACAATTGTGAACTTGACAATCAGTCATGAAAGTCTTTTTACATTTGCATTTTGAATCACCAATAAAAATATGGTTGTTGGCTTGTTTGGTTTTAATTTTAAACAGAGCTCCTTGGTTTGTTATTCCAATTTCCAACCAGGTTGACTGAGGTATTTTACCCATATGGTTTTGTTTTCATTTTTCGGGAAACACTAAAACTTGTTTAGCAAAATGTTTTCTAGAAAAGTTCAGGAAATTTTTCTAAAATCCACCTTTGTAGGAAACATCAAAAAATTTCTTTTGCAAATTTTCAAGTTTTCACACAAAAATAGAAACCATTTGAAAATGATTTTTTTAAAACTTTTCATTGCTTTGTTTCTTAAACAGATGAAACAAAAACGAAAACAGAGTCATTATGTTCAGGAAATAATGCCTTGGAAATGTACTTTTGGTTTGCTTCTAAGGTCAACCCGCATTATAATATATTATCTTACCCAAATGCTTTGGCTTACAAATGTATGTTTGCTTTCCTTTTATTTTTGCAATTAGTAATGGGGGGACTTACGTGTAAGTCCTAATATGTAGACTTATTGTCCAATAGATCTTATGATAATTAATGACGTTTTACATCAAACACTATTAAAAAACGTCACTAATTGTTAATTTTCAGTGACAATTTGAAAATTATAAAAAAAAAAATGTCACTAATTATAATTTTAGCTATAGTTTAAAAAAAATCGTCACAGAAAAGCGTCACTAAACTTTAACTTTCAGTGACAGTTTGAAAAATTCGTCACAGAAAAACGTCATAAGTTTTAGCAATAATTTATAAAAATCGTGACAAGGAAAGTAACTAATTGTTATTTTTTAGTGATGTAAGCAAAAAATCGTCACAAAAAATTATTTTTAGCGACGTTTTTAGTAAGATTTATTTTCAATAGAACTTGATGGGAATTAAATCAAACTATTAGGATTTATTGATAGTTTACTGTTAATGGTGTGTAGTGGGGGACTTACGTGTAGGTCCCAATATGTGGATTTATTGTCCAGTAGAGGCATTAATATCAAGAAATACAATATCAATTAAGGTGCTTGGCAGTTCTCCCCCTAAGCATTATGATATAGGCATTCAATTACGCAAATACTTTGCCTTGAAAGTAATTTTGTTGATGCTCTCTCTTTGTCATTACTAAAGGGGAATTACTGTTAGTTGATCGAACTGTTCTCTAACCTAGCTTTTGGCTTAAAAAAAGTACTTGAATTTCTGCATTCAGATTTTCAGTATTGTGGCTGTTGCGAAACTTTTCTCACTGCTTTGATGAGAACACATTGAAATGACATTCTTCGATGGCCAAATGCTGCTTTTTCCATGGTCTGTTAATGTTGACCCTGTACATAAGTAATGATTTTTCTTCTATATTTTCATGGAACAACTAATGATGGGTCTGTTTTTTTGTCTTCCTCCATACTAGTTGACCAAGATGTGCCTTCTTGTAGGATGGTAATGAAGTTTTCTTTAGAATCAAAAGAAGCACCCAACTGAAGAAACTTATGAATGCTTACTGCGATCGACAATCTGTGGAGATGAACTCAATTGCCTTCTTGTTTGATGGGCGGCGTCTCAGAGGGGAGCAGACTCCTGATGAGGTCTCCACTCTCTCTCTCTCTCTTTCACACACACACACACACACAGCCGGAAACCCCTTCCTTACCCACATATTGATGCATCCAAAGATGCCTCCAAATCGCATACGTTAGCTTCATGTACATTGTAATTATTTGTCTTATTTCTTTGTTGCTTCAGCTGGAGATGGAGGATGGTGATGAGATTGATGCGATGTTGCACCAAACTGGTGGATCAACTGTTTGAACAATGCACTACTGCTCCGTTAATTATGTGGATTTTAAACTTTCCGTACTTGAATTTTACATTTGGATGTTTGCTGGATGTTTAATGAATGGGCCAGTTATGACCAATGGATGGACAATATGACTTGTGGTAGCAAACACACTCTCTCTCTCTATCTCTCTCTAAACTGGTATGTTGTTGTGGTGAGCTAAGTAATGAGGTTACGATGTGTATTTATTCTGAAGTATTGTGATGCCTTTATTATGTGCCTAATTTTTAATTGAAATTGGGACTACGCGTTTCAGATATGGATAATTTTGTTAGGAAGATGTATTGGCTACTACAGTTATTTTGTTCTGTTTGTCGAGAAACCGACAAGTTGAATGGGGCTAGGGGTAAAGCCTGAGGCTGACGGGGAGAAGAGAAAGGGCTTGAAGACGAAAGATGGGCTCTCTTATGTGAAATAGAAGGTAGTGTGATGTATTTTTGTGGGACTCTCTGCCCCTAATTGCGGACATGATATGATGAAACAGAGGACTTTTTGGATTTGTGGATGGAAAAAGGAAGAAAATAGATAAGAATTCATTCTTTTTAGACCAAAAGTTCAAGTCGTGTGGGGGTCAGTTAAAAAGGGTAAATTGCAATTTACTTTGGATTATTATTTCAAATTTGAGTAATTTTTACTTTGGGTCATTGTTTCAAATTGAATAATTTAATTATTATAGTTTTAATTTGATATTTCCAGTCAAATTGAATGTTAAAATTAATTATTTTTGGATACTTGTAAATGTTTAATATGTACACCAAAGAAAAAAAAAATTAATGAAAATTTAAATAGAATGACCAAATTAAAATTAGTATAGGGACTTGAATTGTTAAAATTAAAATAATAGGGATTAAAAATAAAATTTGAGTCAAACTATAAGTATGAAAGTGAAATTTACCCATTTAAAAACTTGCTCAGAATTAATTTCCTCATTCCACTAACTAAAGTAAGCATTGTCTTTCATAATCAACACAATTCCAGCAATATCTTCCATTTTGATCCTTTGCAAAAGGCTGTGCCAAAGCTGACAATTATTTTTACAATTAGTTTTGAAAAACCTATACATGTACATGCATATATTCAATCTTTACTTGTAACCAACCAAAATGTTATTATTTTCTTCCTCTTTTCCTTGGTCCAACCAAACAGAATCCAAAATCCAAACAGCATAAGTTTAACCTCAACTAGTTTTCAACAATTGCCACAAACAAACAGATTTATGAGTATTCAAAAATTTATACATGAGCTGGCTACATGTACATATGCTTTCTGTATGAAAGAAAATTAGAACTTATAAATAATTATAAAAAAAAAAAAACATATTAAAGAACAACACAAGACAATTAACTAAATACAACAAAACCAATGCTAGATGGAACATCTGGAAAGGAAGGAGGCGTTCGGGAGAGAAATTTTCTGCAGCCAAACTAACACAAGTCGAATAGGAGACATATACAAAGCTCTTCCTAATTGGGGGTTAATTCCGTGCTCTACCTAGAGTTGCTTCTGTATATCACTGTACAATCTACAAGTCAGATTCTGGCTCATGCTACTGTATTGGTATTGGTCACGGTTAGTTTTCTCTTATGCCAAAGGGAATGTATTTGCCACTGCAAATAGGTTTGTTTGCACCGTGCAGGTGTCAGTTCCGCTTTTTATCGGGCTTCAATTCTTGTGGACCTGTCTCTGACTGCAAACATGAAATTAACCAAACCAAACAGCGCCTAAGTAAAGACAAACATAATACAGAGCACAATATGTTGTGTGCAAATTCTATATTGCAAGGTGTAAATCGCATTCATAAACATATAGAGAAGAAGATTAGCATACTACATTATTTAAATCAACTTTATTTTCATGTATCTGTTAGAAGAATGACTGTATGCAATCGTCAACCACAAAACTGTGACAGCGAAAGACAGATTCCAAGTGTCTTGCTATATATCCGTTTTCAAGAAAATATTGATTACCTACTTGTAAATGCCACAGAGGAGGGGGGAAAAAAAAATACCTTGAATACAGAGGAAAAGAACACAACATTTCATGCACGTTCCAGAACCCTAACTGTGGCCCATTTCTTGTATAAATATACGATTAACTAAAAGCTGGTATCCATAACCGACCAATTATTTGAATAGATAATCAAACCAAACATCCACTAAATGGGGAACAAGCACTGTAAGGGACATGAAAACAACATTCCTAAATTATTGATCATCACCTATTCATACAAGCCATTCTTGTAATGAAGCGAGCATGACACGTCCTCATTTCCACAATAATGAAGCAATGTCTGATGGTGATGCTCAGAGCTCTTGCTATATTTCCGAATTGGGTTCAGTTTCTCTCAAATTGTCATCTCAACTTGAGAGAGTGTTTAGATTTGATAAGCCCATTTTGGGACCAATTTCAGTTATTGAAACCGTTTACTTTTTGTGGGTATCTATATTATGCTTGGCACGTAGCGAGCCCTACGGGTGCCATGTCATCACCACTCCACATCCACATGGCAGACCCCTGAGGTACCACGATGAGTATGTCATCACCATCACACATCCATGTGGTAGACCCCTAAGGCACCACGATGAGTTAGAGTTCTATGCCTAGCCTAAGCAGGAGCATGCACACCACCGAGTATGAAAACAAGGCCACAGCTCACTTTGATAAAGCTGGCTCACCTAGAGCTCTCCATGGCCCTTCATAACTCAAGAAATATATTCTCTACCCACTCACCCCAACTCTATAGCAACATAGTCGGACTCTTGGCTCACCTATGTTTGCTTAGTTGCTCAGGATGAACCCTTGGCTCACCCATGCACTCACCCTCTTGGTTGCCTAGGTTGGGAGCAGGACCTAGGCGCTCCCGCTTGGGATCATTGGAGGATTGTGGATTGGAGGGATCGTCACGGTTGTGTAGCTGTCTCCTAGCAGTGACAACTCCCTCTTTGACCTGGCTTAGAGAAAGAGACATTGACCTTACACTTACATCTGATGCACATATGATATGTCTCTCAAGATATCATACTTACAATTGCAGCTCCTATGATGCAACCTTCCCAAAGACCTGAATCATAGGACACAATTAGTAGGGCTGATATCACCCTCCTGTCCAGTCGAGGAGAACTCGCCACCTGTCTTGAGGTTGCTTGGACTCCAATACTCCTGGAGTCCAAATAACAACATCATAAGTGCAGCAGCAATAACAAGAAGAAAAGCAACAAGAATTCACATAACATACACTAAGTGTTCAAGGTCTCTCACTGCCACCCCTTTCCTCTCTAAGCTTGCCTTGGTCTTCTCCTCTTCCACCTCCGGTGATCTCAGGGCATTGAAGTGCCTACCATCTTCCCAGAGGTCAACGACCGATCGCCTCTAATCTTCATTACCCACACTTTTTAAGACACACTGAGTAGAATATTCATACAAAAAATTAAGATAATCGAATATCAGTAACTATATGTTCGAATGATATTTGTTTTAAAAAATGGACAACAAATATAATTTCAATAATAGCCATCCATTTTATGTAATACAAATTTGATTTAAACATATAGCTACTGACATCTGATTATCTTGGTTTTTTGCATGAATTTTCTATTCAAAGAGTTCTCAAAAGTGAACAGTTCAGATTATCAAAATCAATCCCAAAATGGGCCTACTAAGCTCAAACGCTCTCTCAAGTTGAAATGGCCAACTTGAGAGAAGCCAACCCCTTCCAAATTTGACAAGCATCAAACTAACCATGTAAAGAGAAATGTATCCAGATGTCTATGTGGTTATCCATCTATGAGTGGAAAAATTCCATTTCTCATCTAGGTGATTTTCTGTCATTGTATTGTATACAAGTATAGTTGACGTGGAGCTTAGGAGCAAAATTTATGCTGTTTAACCAATTTGAAGTGTCTATGGAAAATTACTAGAGAAAGCAACGTTATCCCACCAAACATTATAATAATAACAAAAACAAAAAACCATACTTGGCATGTAATAATAATAAAATAAAATAAACTAATAAAACTCCATTTCATTGTCACCTCACCTCACCTCTCTCTCTCTCTCTATATATATATATAATAATATCATATATATCAAGAAATTTCCCATTACGCGTGGACTGCAATTTCCCTTCTTCCCTTCATTCCCATTTTAGTGCATCATCATAGGACAGTATACTGCAGCCTGCATCAGTAGGCTTTAGTGAATCCTCAACCCCATCAATAGGCTTTAGTGAATCCTCAACCCCAACATCATCCACTTTGCCTAAGACACAAGGAGTACCTCCTGCTGTTGCCTAGCCCAAAGTTTCTAAAGGCGAATGCATAACACAAGGCATTTACCCCTCATGAGGTGAGATGAGGCATAAGATGTTAATATATATATATATAAAGGTATAAATACTTTTCTCCTCAAGGCATCGAACATTCATTGCAGAGTTCTCATCAAAGGAGAAATCAACATGCTTAGTTTCAATTATCAAGCTTCTCACTTGAGTCTTCTTAACTTTGAATTATTCTTTCGTTGGTCATTTGACTCATTTTTCCCACTATAAAAAATATTATGAAAGATGTTCTTTTTCATGTTTAAATTATGTATTAGACTAAGTTTAAACCCCAGACAAGCTCTCCACATGCATACTCTTAGTATGCTTATGCACAAAAGTCATACAAGGTGTACCTAAGGCGCACACCTCAAATTGTGATTGGCAAGCCTTCGGAAAGTATCGCCTAAAAATTGAAACCTTAATGCATTTTGCCTTAGCCTCACCTTGAGCAAGCCTCTATGACACCATTTAAAACTTTGGCCTAACCCCACAGCCACCTAAAAACCACAAATGGAAAAGAAAAAAGTTTGGGACGAATCGATACCTACCAATGTGATTTTTTTCTCCCTATTTATCAGGGAAATGACGTATGCTGCTAAAGATCAAGCGAGTTGTTCTTACTAAAATAAGATCATAGGATATACAAAAGCAGTATTTTCTGACCAATGAGCAACAGTAAAATATAAAATTATACTATAATATATAAAAATAACAGAACAGATCAAAATATTTAGTTTCCTGGTACAAGAAGGAATTGATAGAGAAAGCAATCACAATCAGCTTGTTTGGTTCCAGTTTTCAGAAAATTCTACTTTTTTATTTTTCGTATTTTAATGTTTTCAATGAATTTTTTAAATATTTTCAGCAATTTTTTAAAATTTTTAGATGCACCTAACATAAACACACTTAAAAAGTATAATATTTGTGAAAAAAAATTTAAAAAATACACTAAATACCAAAAAATACAAAAAAAAATATACGAAAATTGAGTACATTTTCATATTTTTGTGCATTTATTAATTTTTTAAAATATTTTTTCACAAATATTTTACTATTTAGATACATCTAAGTAAAGCACATCTAAAAAATTACTTAAAATTTAAAAAATATTCACTAAAAACAAACAAACACGAAAAACAAAAAACTCAGTTTTCAAAAAACTGAATTCAGAAAACTGAAACCAAACACGCTGAATGATATCCTCAAACTGTAAGACCATAAATTAGTAACTACTATGGAGCCTGCAGATGGCATATGTTTGAGGTGAAGTGTACCCGAAATATATTATTTCATAATTGGAGCTTACAATGAAATTGCATAGATATAGAAAACTCACCAAATTTTGGGTTCCACGTGTTCCTCTATGACTAGAATCTGCAGGTCTTAATCCCTGGGTTGGGCGAGATAGCCTTCGGATAATCTCTTGGGAATGATTATAAATGCTGCAAACATTGAATAAATTCCAATTGGATTGGTACATGACTAAATGAACTGAAAAAGAATCATGAGCAGTAATTTCCAAGGGAATAACAGAAAAGGAAATGTTGGCGCAATGCATGAGAATGGTTATTAATATATAATTTTTTTTATAGTTGCCAACGGTAAGAAATTTCTGAAAAGACGAAAAACTTCCTCAAATACATAATAAATCTTTCAACAAAAAGAATTTGCAAGAAACTTCAAGATAAAAAGAGTTATTTTCAACTTCTCCAGCAGTAATTTAAAGCTGCCTTCTTTGAAGTCAATTTAGTGACAGATACTTCAATTGTACAGCATGAGAGAGAACATTGCACTTAAGGCACTTAAGAACCAAAAGAAGTCTATTAGTCAACAATCATCACACATTCAATTCTTCATGATTGTCTACGAAAAATTCCCAAAATTAAGCAAAGGCAAAAAAAGGAAATTTGTGCTTTAATAAATGCACAATGTTAGTGCAGTGTTCTTTAGTCAAAGCACAATGCAAAAGAAGCTTTAGGCATTTTGTGCTTTGAATTGTGCATTGACATGCTTTGAACTTTTGGTTTGCAGTTAAAGACCAAAAGATTAAAAGAATGTTGGTAAACAATGCTACTCCCTGCGACTGCTTTAAAAATAGGCCCGCGGGGCGCGATGTCAAATGCCATATAAGACATAAGTGAACCCCTTCTTATCACCAATTGGTTTTAGGAAAGATGGTGGAACTTAGTCTGACAAGTGATATCAGAGCCAAGTTGTCATGTCATGGGTTCGAGTAGGGAGCATAATCATGAGGGAGGGATTGTTGGTATGCTACTCCCTGCGATTGCTCTAAAAATAGGCCACAAAGCGCAATGTCAAATGCCATAAAAGACACAAGTGAAGCCCTTCCAATCACCAATTGGTTTTAGGAAAGATGGTGGAACTTGGTCCAACAAAGACAAAAATCATGATATGTGTATCTATACATTGAATTACAAAACCCTTAAAAAGCACCTTCTCACTCAACTGATGAGTTTTTTAAAACCATCTTTTGTGATTAATCAAACCACATAACAAAAATGACTTGCCCCAACTATTTCTCATCCACTAAGATTCACTAAACACTTGCTTATTAATTAATTATCATGTTCTCACCTTGCTCATGTAATGCCCTCCATAGAATCATCTTTCAAGTTTTAACTCAGCATATTCATAACAACCAAAACCTCATCAACTAAAACCATAATCAGTGGGCATACACCACAAGACCTCTTACCCTAAAGGCACAGATTACATGGGCTTACTGACAAGTCTTGACAGGTGGCTGTGCTTCACCTCTGGCTCTTTGGAACCTCTCATAATTCATGAGACACTGAATTCCACCAGGTGCCTCCTTTATTAAGACTCACTACACATGCATACAAGGCATGAAAATGCTTTACCTCCAAGTTTGAATTATCTCATTCAACCAAGTTTCTTAATTGATATCCACTGGCTTTAAATTCCTTGAGGCTAATCACTGTGATCCACCAACACGAGTGTTTTCTGTCCAGGCAAGAATCTATAACAATGGACATTACTCACAAACTGAATTCTTAACAGCTATCAAAACCAAAATCTACCAAATTTGCAAAAAATCTGTTAATTTCTCCATATACAACTAGTTGTTTGCTATTGTCCAAATATCTGTCAATCTCATTTTCCTACATGATAATAGCTTCCGTTTTTTCCAAAATACATAAAAGGGAGACTGCGAATATTATTCACAAAGGGACTTTTATGGTAACAGGACTGTAAGTTGATCATCTCCTACAAGTTAGCCAATGGTGGTACAAAATTTATAGGACATAGGAACCTTTCCAAAAGCCTCAAATTCTTTTTCCCACTAAAATTCCAATACCATACTACAATAGGTAGAATGATTAAACAAGTAAAAAATGCTGTTTCTCTAACCTTGCTAAAGACATGCAGCCAAGGTTCTGAAAAGCGGTTACGGTCGCCGTAACGGTGGCGGTGACGCGGTTGCGGTTGCGGTTGCAGGGTGTAAAAGCCGTAGTGTAACGGTTGCGGTAACCGGAACCATAAATTTTTTTATTTTTCGCACAATTTGAAAAAAACTTACCGATACGCATATTTTTTTTCCATGATCATATTTATTGGGTTAAAAATAAATATTGATCAATTTTTGTAAATTTTTAAGTGTGATCCAATATATTTAATATTTTTAAATCACTATAAACTGAGTTTTTTACATTTTATTTTAATAATTAATGACTTTATATTTTACAAAAAATTAATCACTAACTATTATATATAAGATAAATAATGACAAAAGTAAGAGAATAAATAAGAGCCTAAATATATATATATACATATTTTAACCAAGCCAAATAGATAATGACCACACTTATTATTATTATTATTATTTTCAAATAATATATAGATAGACACACACAAATAAAATGGTTTACTGATAGCAACTGAATAGAATAGTATAGGTCTTATAGTTTCAACAAATCAATAACATGTTCTTCATCATCCCTCTTCTCTCTCTCTCTATCTCTTGCTCCTCTATTTTCTCTCTTTATCTTCCCTCTTCTCTCTATCCCTCTTCTCCCATTTTCAGCTTTTTTTTTGTGTGTTTTTTTTAAAGAAACAGTTTGGAACGTTGCGTAATGCGTAACAGTCGTTCTGGCACCGTTTACCGCCTTCTGACACTTCTGACCGACACACTTGTGAATCTCAATCACACTGCAAAAGCGGCCATAACGGGTGGCGGTAACTGCCAAAACCGTTACGTAACGGCGTTACGTAACGGTTGCAGCCGCTTTTTAAAACCTTGCATGCAACCCATCAGGGACTCGAAATAATTGAGACTCAACTCTTAATGTCTCATTGTTCAAACTAGGGGTAGGCGCGGGTTGGTTGCGGCCACGAAACCTCTAATCCGTCATCCGTCCGCCAGATTGGCGGATTGAAGAAAATCAATCCGCATCCGTCCGCCAATCCGGCGGATATGGATTGAGCGGATTGGCGGTTTGGCGGGTGGATGCGAATCGGTTTGGCGGTTTAAAATTTTATAAATTTTCAACATAATTCAACTTGTGCACTTCCTCAAAAAAAAAAAAAAAAAAGAGAAAAAGAAGAAGAAAGTATTACAGTCAATGACTTAAAAAAGTATTACAATCACTGTATGCCTTATCCAAAGAAATAAAGTTTGAAACTTTAGAATATCACGATCACTGCATGCCTCATTCATATATTACAATCACAGCATGATTCATCCACATAAAGTATTACAATATGTGATTCTTAAAATATAATAACAATTCAAACCACCAAAACCATGAACAGAGTAGTAGTATAGATTGTATGTTTTTGTATTGTTACATCTACATATGTTTTTGAAAACAAAAAACCAACCAGCATATATCATATTTTCTATTTATTATTTTTAGAGCTAAATTTAAAAACCAAAAAATATAGATAAATGATATGTTTATTTTTTTCAATTCAAAATATATATTCAAGTTGGAAACTTTTTTTCAACAAAATATTTAAACTCTTGTTCAATTGAAAACACAAACATAATATTTAAACAAATTGAAAATACAAAGTCTTATAAATTACTAGGGGTGCTCGCGATTTGGCGGTTCGGTTGCGGCCAAAGAAATCTCAAATCCGCCATCCGTCCGCCAAATTGGCAGATTGGAGAAAATCAATCCGCAACCATCCGCTCATCATCACGCATCCGTCCAAAATGCGGCGGATCGGTTCGGTTCGGTCGGTTTTGGCGGATCGGTATATCCGCTGCTCACCCCTAGTTCAAACCATATTCAAGCACGTATTCATTTACAGTTCCTATCAACAGAACACATTTTTCAATTAACTAAGGAAACCTATCCGAATCAGTAGCCTCATCTGAAGTTCACATATTTATGTCGCCCTGATAAAAGTGCATAACGAAGGAGATAAAAATCTGAATTCTGTGAGGAAATTATATCTGAAATAATTTCCTCACAGAAAAGTCGATGCTGAAAAAGTAGTTGGCCGAGATAAAAGGGCCTTAAAGGTCATCAGAATTATTTTTAATGGACTGAAGCCATTTATAGAGAGAAGGAAAAGACAAACCAATGAATGACATCCATCAGAAGTTAAAGCAAAGCCATACCTAAGGCGGTGTCTATTGCAAGCTGTGAAGAAGGCAACAAAACCATTTAAAATACTCCGTACAGCACGAAAAATCTGCAGCCAAAAAAAAATTTGAGCAGAATAATTATTTGACTATATAATATTTGGTACCACGTACAATTATATAAGGATATACAACCTGGGAGAAAAGGTCACTCCAAAGTGAACGCCACACAGAAACCTCATACGAGCTCACCGTCGCCTCTGCATTTGAAGCTAACTTGACTGCACTACTTATAAAATGCCATATGTCTCGAAGAAAATCGTGTGTGCAAGTAAAGATGAAGGTCAAGAAACTGGCCACTGCAACAACCACACGAACAGGAGCAAAGAGTATCTCACTGAGGATCCAGAATACAGGGTATATTATGGACATTGCTACAGTCAGGTAGAAGCAAGCAAAGTGTTAATAGTTTTCATAAATTGGATAGCTGCAACATTAAAATGACTCACACAAATGCATATTTATTATCAGTTTATTAACCTACCAACGGTCCAAGTAGATGATAGGATGAACCACACAGGCAACAATACAATCTCAACAATGTACTCTACCAGACTGAATGAAGAATCCAACACAAACCAAATGGCTGAACAGAGGCTCTCCACTATTTCTATACACATACTCCAAAAAGGAAGGGCAAAATCCAAGCACTCCACAAGTGGTCCTGCCATTGGCTGTGTGAGCATTGAAATAAAGGACCGGAAGGTGCGTGTGAACATCAGGAACCACTTAACAGCCTTCTCAAAGTTGTGTAGAAATAACATTGTCCCCAAGTACTTGATCCTCGATACCATCTCCCAAGTTTCTATCCAATCAAGAAGAGGACCACACAAGCGAGATGCAGTAGCCTTGAGGACTGGGACATTTTTGTATAAATCATAAAATCCAATAAGTACAGTTACAAAAGAAATCAGCACATACAAAGTTCTTGCCAGTGGGCACATCCATGGACGATAAATATGGCAAAAAACTGGGTATGATTGAAGGAAAATAACCCACGATGGAAGACCAGATTCCAATAAAGTAAGTAACCTCACATCAGACATAATTATTTCCCTCAATGTAAATGGGAGGTCACGATCATCAAACCGAAACAGTATCAAAGCATCCTTGTACTGGGTAGCTTCAACCGCATCTTCACAATCACTCGCACAAGAGTTCTGAGAATGCAATGGTGAATCAACAGTCTCGCTATGTGTTTCTTCAGGATATATATCAACATCAAATCCAGAACTAGTGGAATTCATAACTTTTCTTCTCTTATAAGGCCCATCAGGAGGAGGTGGTGTGTGTGGTGTGTTTGATCCATTTTCCATGTTTGCAGAATACAGATAAAATCTTCTATCAAGATAGCAAGGAGATTGATCCCCAGCACACACATCATCATTGCAGATATTTTCATCGAAACTGCTGGCTTTTGGAAAATTTTCCTGAGCATCATAGAACACATCTCCTGTAATAAGTTACAAAATAATCAGAAATTAAATAAGGTTTCTCCTCAGTCCACATCCAAAAGAAGTGTAGTGCTTGGGTCATGATGTCATCATATCACATACATATGTGGATCAAACCTATCATATCACATACATATGTGGATCAAACCTACAGGTTAGCCAATTGGACAAAGGAGACTCTAAAACCAGTCTGTATTGATTGTCTTTTTAAAAATAATAAAAAGAGGCCAGAAAACACAATAATGCTACTTAAACCTTCAACATCAATTGTAAAAAAAACTATAATGGCTAATGACAAAGGTGGGAAAAGGAGTTTTGACAACCCTGAATTATTTGAACAGAAAAAACAGTGTTACCGAGAAATTAAGAAGAAAATGGAAAATATTCCTAAGTTAATAATCTAAATATTAACCTATCTTTAGGAGGCATATGCCTTGAGTACAGCGTAAAGTAAGAGATTATACCTCACCTTGAGGCTCAAACTCATGGTCCTAACAAGTTCACTTAAAAGCTACCGGAGCTATCTTCAGGGCATAAACCTCGTGCCTTAAAAAATACTGGTCCATATTATTTTTATTGTGTAAGGCCACCACAGAATCATTAGTTAACCACATAACCTTAAGCCATATATGCATTGGTACTCTAGTTTGCTTAATATATCAGAAGATAAAGTAAAAAAACCAAAGAAATGTTGTTTATAGAATTCACTTGAGACTTACTGCTTATAACTTGATGTTCAACTCAATACAAAACCATCAGGCTTAACCTACCTGCCGACTGCCCTTAAGATATAGAACACTCATGAGGCACACCCAGATCTAGTGTCTACATCTTCTTTTTTTTTTTGGGTAGGTCTTAGTGTTTACATCTCATTCATAAAGCAACTATATGGGGCTTTATCAGAATTATAAATAATAAGTTTCTCGGTAGTTGACTACTTTAGTACGGCTACAATTGCTACAAAGAGAAGCACCCCAGTTGAGCAGTTAGAGATGACCTCTGACATACATAATTGTTGACAACATGTCCCTATTCAAATTTGTGATGAACCTTTAATCCAGGATTCTTCATGCACCTCTGGCCTTATGATTCCTTAAATAAATTGCAACACCAAATTATCTTCAATATGACGTTATTCTTTCAACATTTATAACAGTAATGCATAAGTTAATTGTGTCCATAATATTCTCTGACATTTTTTAAGATTTTAACTATGATGAAATGGAATTTGTTATGCTTTGGTACATTAGGAGACAAAAGGCTTTGCCTTCCCTACCTTCTATAATGATAAAGAAATTGTATTCTTTGCGTTGTGAGCAACACGATGACTTTATTATTTGATTCTTCAACATGCGCAAAATGATCCACAAATACACTATGCACTGCTCATGCATAATGAACATAGCATAAAAAAAATAGACCATATGCATGTGTCTATTTAGACGTTGCAAGGTTTTGTGACAAACACCCCACTGAAGCAATACACACATGTGTCCAGAGATTTTAATAATCCAAAGGAGCTGCTTGCTTCAAATTAAACTAAAGTCAAGTCTAGAAAAGTATACCTATGGCAGATTCCAAATATCCTTTCAAGAGAAGTTGTTCATGGTGTGTTCCTGAAAACCATGAAGATATGCATTTTGCAGCTTGTTCTATACTATCAAATTCCCATCTTTTCATGAATATAGCCTCTATAGCCAGGGATGTATCAGTCTGCAAGCAGGATGAAAATCATTAAGCACAACTCCTATATTTGCAATGCATATAGAAGATGCAACATTAAGGTACAAGAATACCTGAAGTTCATTCAAATAATTAATGCCACGAACATCAGACCATGCAACTTCAAAAACAATAAAACCATATAAGGTCCTATGCAACTTGCTATTGAAAGTTAAAGAATTCCTCAGCTTCTTTACAGGTAACAAAGCCCTTTTCCGAGATAATGTTGCAGCATCAATCACTGAGAACCATCTTCTGAACTTTTTTGATTTACTTGTTGTAGATTTGGGATTGGCCTTCAAATCAAGCGACTCCCCTTTTTCCTTTCTCTCTTTCCGTGCTTTAGTGTTTGCAAATGGGGATAACCTAGACTGTAGATACACATAAACGAAATAAATTTTACCAGGCTACCATCTTAAAAGAAAAATATAGCAGCAACACTATAGAAGTTTCTAGCAACCTTAGTGACCATCAATTGCCACAAGTGTGCAGACCGTGGACCAAGGTCCTTGAGCCATGGTCTGTTGTCCACCAAGATATAGAACTTCTTACTTTCAGGGGCTAGGAAAAGGCTAAGATGTGAAAGATAAGATTGCAAGTCCCTGAAAAACATTGCAGAAAAACAATTTTAGTAACAAATCCCAAACATTAATTTACAATCCTCTCAACCATTTAACTAACTTCAAGTGCAGTTATTACTCTTCTTGATTTCATGGTTATAATAATAAGTCTACACAAATTTGAAGAACTCTCTTCTTTTTCACAGGAAAGAAAAGGTGAACCCTTAAGGCACCGGTTGCAGTTTGGTGACATATAAATTGAGACACATCCTTGGCATCAACATTACTGGCTTTCATAGTTTAATACTCACTCACTTTCAGTTTCATTATCTAATTATCCATCACCTCAACCCTCGCAGAGGTTGCAATTTTCAATTAAATCTTTTTTCTTAATAAACAATGCATATGCAAGATTAATTATGCTTAATTTTAGGGTGGCACAATCTTTTCATGGAATGCTTATACCCTAGACTATAATCAATCCATATACACACTAAATTGGGAAAAACGTATTTGCCAACAGTGTTGTTCATGATAATAAAATTTAGGGAAAATTACCCCCAAAAAAAAAAAAAACTCAAAGGTTTGACCTTGTAACAAAACAAACTGAGTTTTTAGGGGTTGTTTGGGATGTCCTAAATAAGTGCACTTTTTGACTTTTTGAACTAAAAAGTTGAGAAAAAAAATATTGATATTTGGGTTAACTTTTTTACTTTTTATGAAAAAATGTGTATTAAAAAATTGTATAAATTAGTGTGTAGGGAAAAATTAGGATTGGGAGTTGTGCAGCCGCACTTTTGGTGAATAGTGATAATTTTTTAACTTTTTGAGTAACTTTTTAACTTTTTGACTTTTTGGGCACATGCCAAACTTGGCCTTAGTTTTCTCAATTTAAACCCTAATATTTTGATTTGTTTTCAATCTAAATCATTTGCCTATTTTTGTTAAGTAAAACTAACAAAAAAATAATATTTCAATCATTAAACTCAACGAAAAATGATATTTTAGACATTTTATATATACTTATATTGAGTTAGTTTAATGACTAAAATACAATTTTTCCGTCAGTTTTACTTAACGAAATAAATCCAATGGTTTAGATCAAAAACAAATAAAAAGTTTAGTTTTTAAATTGACAAAATTAAAAACTGTCTTGTTACAAGGTCAAACCCAGTTTTTTTTCTTTTTCTTTTTCTTTTTCTTTTTTTTTTTTTTATTTTTTTGTAATTTTCCCTAAATTTTATAAATTTTCCGTCTGGTTCCATGAACTGTTATGAGCTAGTGAATTTATTAATATTAGCTAAAACCTACAGAAAAATACAGCATCAACAATCTCTATCGAGTAGAATTTAAAATTCTTATAAATTCAGTTAATCTAACCTAAACATACTAACAAAGAAACTCTCAATATAATTCATTAATAAGCCACCCAACTCAAGCTTGATTAATATACTCGAAAGCCCCTTCACTCATTGCCAATTGGTTCTGAGTTGGATGTTATCGAATCACAAAAAAATTTAAAAAAGATTTTTAAACAGTCAAAGAAAAATTAAATTTAAAAATGTCAAAAAATATAATAAGACTAAATTAATTTGTAAAACAAGAAGCAAAGAAAGAAATTGATAAATGACGAAGAAGAATCTTACCCAATTTGCAAGCTGGTTAAAGGAAATAGACATCGGCGATGGTTGACTTCCGCCATTGAAATTAAAGCCCAACTTCAAATTCAAACCACCACAAACCACTGTTCAATTAAACCCATTACCACAAAATTGACACCAATTGTAAATAATAAAAAAATTCAAAGCAAATTCGAAAATTTGAAAATTCGAAGAATGTGATTTTACCTGGGAGAAGAAAAAGAGAATTCCATGAATACAAATACGAAGATGAAGATGAAAATGAAGATGAAGAAGAGAAGAGGAGGAAGGAAACACCGCCGAACTTCATAACAGAAAGGAGAGACACGTTGACGGCGGAGATTGGTGGCGCCGCCTAGAGAGAGAAAGAGATCAACGGACAACAACACGAGACACGCGCATCGAAATCACGAAGCCACAGAACAGACACTCTGAGCAACAATTAACAACCAACAACAGATGATTGATGCAAGTCAGGTATAAAGGCGAAAACTAAACTCTCTCTCTCTCTCTCTATATATATATGTGTGTGTTTTTCTCTCTCTAGGTTTATTATATGTATATGTCTATAAAGGAAAAAAACTAATCCCTCTCTCTCTCTATATTTGTGTGTTTCTCTCTCTAGGTTTATTATAGATATATGCATGTCTCTCTTGTTTGGGAAGTAATGGGGAAAAAAAATTATTTTATTAGTTTTTTTGGGTTGTTTTTCAAAAAAATTATTGATTTTTTTTTTATGTTGTCATATTTTAAAAAGTAAGTTAACAGTTGATTTTTTAAAAATTTTAATATATATATAAATAGAGATAATGTGACTAAAAAAAATTAAAAAATTAACTTTTAACTGTATTGGTACAATAAGGTGGTATTTGATAAAGTTGAAAACTGAATACTGAATTTTTAAAGTTGAAAAGTTACTTAATAAAAATTTAAATGGTAAATTAAAAATAAGTTATTTGGTATGTGTAAGATAAAATTTAAAATTTATTATTTTTAAATTATATGTTTTAATTTTTATATTGTGGTGGTGGTGATGATAGTAGTAATAAAATGATGGTGATATTCATAACAATAATGAAAATGGTGATAAGGATGATAACAGTGGTGGTGGCGACGACATAATGGTGGCGGCAGTGGCATAGTAGTGGTGGTAGTGATAACAGTAGTGATGATGGTGATAATAATAACAATGGTAGTGACATAATGGTGGTGGTTATTGTAATGATAGTGGTGATGGTGACAGTAATAAGTTTATAATAGTGTATATTAATATTTATAAATTCAGTCAGAATTGAATAAGTTTTATATAATTTAAATTTTTTTAAAATTTTAATCTATATTTTAAGAAATATTTAAATTTTTAAATAATATCAATTATAATGATTAAATAGATTTAATTAATTTAATTTTAAATACTAAATTATGTTATCAAACATTTCCTATGTGTGTGTGAATGCATAGATGCTTTCTCTATCTAGAATTAGGGGGATGAATCGCTTTTGCTTCGGTTGCAAGGCGAGTCGGAGAGAGAGAGAGAGAGAGAGAGAGAGAGGGATTTTAGCTTATCTAGGATAGGATTGGGAATTGTAAAATGCCTTGGGATCTGAGAGAGTTCCCGCTAGCTTCGTTTGTTACCTTACAAAATATAATTTTTATAATGATTTTGAGAATTTATATCGCTGTTAGAAATAAAAAAAAAATTTAAATAAATAATGATAGAGATTCTCATAAAATATAATCTTTATAATTTTTAAAATGATTTGAATCATTTATACTAGTCTATCACCCGTGTTATGTACGGGATAATTACAGATATTTATATTTATTTTAGATTTTTTTTAATATAAAAATTATGCTTTTAAAGATTTTTTATAAAAATAATTTAATAATTTTATCACTAACCATAGTATATGGAAAAAGTTGAAAAGAGTACTGCAGTAACTATACACGGATTGTATCTATAATTATTTGTATAAGGGGATTTTAAATGCTGATCAGGGAATTTTGACCAAATCAATAAATGCAAGCATGTGAAAAGACATGTGGATTGAAAAAATTTAATAAGTGCTGATAAGGGGATTTTGACCAAATCAATAAATGCTGAGTTTTTTTTTTTTAATAAAAAATTTAGAGAATTCAAATTGGAATGTTAAACCTCCCACAAGTCTTAGGGGTTAAAAACTCCATTTTGCTTAATATATAGTATAGAGTATAGATAAGTATAGATATGTTAGACTTTTTAATAAATTAAATGTCTTTTTTTATTTATTATATTATATTAAAGTCTAATATTTTGATAACAATCATATGTGTTAGGCTTTTTAATAAATTTTTTTTTTTATGCTTGTTCTCAATGCATTAAAGTGTTATTATGAGGGATAATAATCATATGTGTTGAGACTTTTCAATGAATTCATATGTGTTAGATTTCAAAGAATTTTTGTATGCTTGTTCTTAATGCATCAAAGTGTTATTATGAAAGTAAGACTTGGAAGTTAGGAGAAGTTAATAAATGCTAAGTTTTTTTTTTTTTAAATCAAAAAATCAATAAATTTAGATTGGGAGATTGGAGCTTCCACAAGACTTGGGATTAAAAACCCCTTTTTGCTTAATATATAGTACTAGCCTATCACTTGTGCTATGCACAAGATAATTATAGATATTTATATTTGTTTTAATTTTTTTTTTAATATATAAATTATGTTTTTTAAGATTTTTTATAAAAATAATTTAACAATCTTATCACTAAAAATAGTGTACAGGAGAAATTAAAAAAACTACTGCAGTAATTATGCACAGGCTGTATCTATAATTATTTGTATGAAGGGATTTTAAATGTTAATAAGAGATTTTGACCAAATCAATAAATGCAGGCATGTGGATTGGAAAAAATTAATAAATGCTGATCAGGAAATTTTGACCAAATCTTTTTTTTTAAATAAAAAATTTAGAAAATTAAGGTTGAAAGATTGGAGCTCCTACAAGGCTTGGGGTTTAGAAATTTCCTTTTTCTTAATATATTTATAATTATTTATATTTGTGAATTGCGATTTTTAAATGTTTTTTTTAAATGTCTTTTTTTTTCCTTTTTTATATTATATTAAAGTTTAATATTTTGATAATAATCATATGTGTTTAACTTTTCAAGAAATTAAATGTCTTCTTTTTTTTATTATATTATATTAAAGTTTAATATTTTGATAATAATCATATGTATTTGACTTTTTAATAAATTTTTTTTATACTTGTTTTTAATGCATTAAAGTATTATTATGAGGAATAATAATCATATCTATTGGAACTTTTCAAATAATTCATGTGTTGGATTTCAAATAATTTTTTTTTATGTTTGTTCTTAATGCATTAAAGTGTTATTATGAGGGTAAAACTTGGGGGTTGGGAAAAGTTAATAAATGCTAAAGTTTTTTTTTTATATATAAATCAAAAAATCAAGAAATTTAGATTGGGAGATTGAAACTCCCACAAGACTTGGGGTTAAAAACCCCCATTTTACTTAATATATAGTATAGATAGATTATTGTTAGACACAATTCTCAAAAGAAAATCAAACACATCAATAATTAATATATCAGTGGAGGTCATGGAAGTTCTTTTTTGTAAGGATTCCAAACATTTTTTAATTTAAATACATCAATAATTAATACATCAGTGGGGATCATGGAGATCCTCTTTTATTGGGTCCCAAACATTTTTTAATTTAAATACATCAATGGTCAATATATCAATGGAGGTCGTTGGAGTCTTTCTTTGTGGAGGATCTCAAACATTTTCCTTGCTTGCTTGCAGATGGTGTTTGGGGTTCGTTTGGAATGTAGGTTGATTCTTTTATTTTTTGACTTTTTAACTATTTTAATTTGGAGTTAAAAATAAAAATTTGAGATCGATTTTTTGACTTTTTAAATTTTTATGAGAGAAAAAATAAAATAATTATAGTTTAGATATGATATTTTATTTTATTAAATTAACAAATTTATTTTATTTTTTTATGATTATTTTAGTTAAAATTTTTTATTTTAACTTAGGCCAAACGAGACAGAAAGTTAGAGAGAGAGAGAGAGAGAGGCGTGCGCGTCTGGGAATGATACTACGCTGTGGCGCGTTGTATTAAACGAGACATGTACTCTTCCCTTATACCATCCTCTCATTACCGTTAATATACGTTTGTTTTTAAATTTAGTTTAAAAATTGAAAGTATTTATTTATTTATTTTAAAATTTGTTAATAGTAAACTATAAACACATTTTCTAAGATTTATTTTAATACAAATTATTTATTGTGATTTTAAAAATTATACATACTCCTTGTCATAATTTTTTAATTAATATAGAATATATAAATAATTAATTAAAATACATTTATGATATTATTAATAATTATTAATTAATTTGATACTTTATTAATTATTTGTTATGCGAATAAAAAGTTGAAATGGTGAAATGTAATCTTCAGAATTATATGAGATAATTCATATTGGTGGTGCTATATGTACTAATTAGCATACTAATTAATTTACTAATATATGTTGTGACATTATTATTGACTCTACTTCTTATACAAATTACAAATACTCAAAATCTCTAAAATTATACGAAGTGGTATATATAATATTATTCTAATTCATGTTTTAAGCAAATTTTAAAAAGTATATTTATAATTTAAATTTTTAAGGTGTGTTTATAATTTATTCAAAAAAAATATAGCTAATAAATATTGTCAACTATCTTTAAAACACATGTTGATTATTTTTAAATATTACATATTTATTGTTAAACTTATTTTTATGCAAAATGTCATTTAAGTTTTTAATATGTTTCTCAAGAAAAAGTGTATATCATATGCAAGTTATGATATTTGTCGAATTGATAATCACAAATATTAAAAAAAATGAATCCTAACCAAACACATCAAGATATAACCAATAATATTTTGGATTATAACTAAAATAACGTCATAACTAATATCACAATGAATTATAACTAAGTTATAATTAATACCATAATAAGTTATAATTAAATATTACAAATGTCATAACTAGAACATATGATATTCCTCTCAAAAGTGATGTATATCATAGAATTTTTCTAAATGCTATATATTAACAAAATATTTTAAAATTTTAAAATACATGTTAAGAAACTTAAAAAAATTATACATCTTGAGTGTAACTTTTGGGTTAAGTAAGTTACACTGACCTTCCTTGATGTTTGAAGAAATAACAGTAAGCTCCACAAATTTAATATAATTATATTGAGTTCTTTTAAGATTTTAATTTATATAATACTTGATCAATTTATTACTTCCTCTATTCCAAAATAATAGTCTCTTTTAAGAAATTTAACTTTTTTTTTATAGTACAATTATTGTACATTTAAAAAAATTAATTTTTCAAAATTACCCTTTGATAATACATTTTTTAGGAAATATCAATTATCATAATTACGCTTTTTATTATTAATGAATTTAAAAGAAGGGTAAAATAAGAAATTCATATTATTTTAATCCTTAATTTTTTTAAATTGACTAATATTTTGTGACGAAAGGAGTTATAAATTCGTTGGTTGTATAAATAAAAATAATAATGTTATCATTTCTATTACATAAAAATATATATTTTTTAATTTATTTAACTTTAGTAAAAATAAAATTATTATAATTATATTAAATTATAAAATTTGTTGTGTTTTTTTTTTTAAAAAATTTCAAAAGGTCAATAATTTATCCAAGGTTAAATTACAAATACAAATACCTCCCTTGAAATTTGTTTAAAATACAAATTACTCCTTGTAGTTTAGAAAATTACAAATATCTCTTTGTTAGAATTTTTTATTTAACAAAATTAATTAAAAAAATAAAATTCATAATTGCTCTCTTATAAAATAATAAAATTATCTAAATTATTAATTGAAACATATTTTTATAATATCATTAAAAATTGTTAATTGACTTGATGATTTATTAATAAAATATGTAATTTGTCATGAAATTAGAAATCTGAAAGTGTAAAATGTAATTTTCAAAACTATAAGAATGATTCATATTTTTTTTTCTTACAGAAAAAATCCTCCTACTCATCTGCAAGTCCAAGATAAAGTTTCTTATAAAGACAATTCATATTTTAATCAAATTTTAAAGAATGTATTTATAATTTACACTTTATCCAAACATTTTTTTGAAGTTTGAGCCGAGTATATTTGTCTATGCTCGAACACTAGGCGTTATTATTTGCAACTAGAATGGTCCTACGTCTATACTGGGTTGTTTTGGATGATCTAATTTTTTACTTTTTATGAAATATGGGTTGGATTTGGATTGAGTTTGAAATGATGTGTTAGAGAGGTGATTGGACTTAAATAAGATGATGTGACTTAAATAGAATAGTAACTTTTTGACTTTTTTGAAACTTGCCAAACCAGTCCTTATTATTATTATTTTATTTATTTTTATTTATTATTATTATTTATAAGTCCTATTTCGGACACTTATGCTATGTTAGTCTTAAGGAAAAACTTATATTCTCTTAAGTCCTATGGGAAGTTACTTGACACATTTACCCTTAATAATAAATGTTAATATCATATCCATAGACATTAATTTTGAAATTCAAAAAACACGTTCTTTGTGGAAATCAAAGGATCAGTTTGGCAAAATTGTAGAGGTTAAAAAGAAGTACATATGTTTTGTGCCTCTACGCTAATGTAAACGACTGATTCAGTTGTTAACATTTTGAAACTCATCACGAACAGGAGAAGGGGCGCGATTTGACGAAGATGTTCGAGGGGAAGGTGATAACAGTTACCGTTTACGGTGAGAAGAAGGAATGATGACTCCAAAACGTAAGTGTGGATTTGCCCCTGTTTCGCAATGTTAATTTATTTGATTTTTATTAACAACCCAAAATTAGGGTTTATGTGACCTTCAGTCGTAATCTGCTTTGTTATTTATATGTTTTGTGAGAATTGTGATGAATAATTGATTTTACAGTTTCAAATTGGAAATAGTATGTATGTTAAGGTTGTACGATGGAGGTTCTGCGAGTTGACCAGTGTGGGTGATTTATGCTTGATTCGTTGTTTTATTGGGTTTGGTAGACTATTTTGGGGGCCACAGTCACATTCATTAATTAATTTTATTTGTTTTTTTTTTATTCGAACATAATATTGGGTTTGGTAGACTATTTTGGGGGTTTCTCGTTGTGGTACGATGTCGTTTGGTTTGCACCTTAACTTTTTAAAACCAGTTGTTGAATGTGAATGGTGCCACATCTTGGTGTTATGTGTTGTACAATTAATGAATGTGATTGTGGCCCAATATGAAATTAGTGTCGGATGTGAGTGGAAGCACATGTAAGTTGGATTGTGTGTACAGTGCCACGTTGTCGTACGATGGCCCTATTTGGTAGAGCTGTGGGAAAGTGCTTATATCTTATACCTTAACAGCTTATAGCTTATAACTATGAATATAAGCTGATTTCTGACTTATAAATTAAGCTTTTCCTGCCCTACTCATAGAATAAGTTGATTTCTGACTTACAAAAAGCTGTAAGCTGTATTGTTAAGCTAAACCAAACTCATCAAAATAGCTTAAATTAAGCTGAAAGTTTAAATAAGCTGAAATTAAGCTGTACCAAACAGGGACGATGTCGTTTGGTTGTTTTCACTCAGATATACAAGTAAGTGGACGGACGTAGCTGGTGCCACGTCATATTTTGATCTGCTTGCATGTTTGTGAATTTGTCAAATATTCGAGTGACAGTGTTTATAGATTGTGGCATGGAGAGAAACAAAAAATGTAACATGATTTAGGTTGTGTGGTTGTGATTTGATGTAAGCATATGAAAAGGTTACGTTTGTTTTGATAGTAGTTTTCGTTGACAAGCTTCATGTAACACATCATCTTTATTTTTTGAATCATGGTCGTGCATGTGGGTGCGAAATTAGTTTTAAATTACTGAGTTGTGTGATAGTAAATTTCGTTATAATGTTTTTTGGGAATTTTCGGAGCGAATATTACATGTTTGAACTGTGAATGTGACATTAGTCACAGTTACGTCAAGTACTTCTTAGTCACATTTGGAACCATGGTCGTGAATGTGTGCACGTAATTTGTCACAGTTACGTCAAATACTTCTCAGTTACATTTGAAACCATGGCCGGGAATGTGTGTGCGTAATTTGTCACGGTTACGTCAAGTACTTCTCAGTCACATTTGAGACCATGGCCGTGAATGTGTGCGCGTAATTTGTCAGTGTTACGTCAAGTACTTCTCAGTCACATTTGAAAACATGGCCATGAATGTGTGCGCGTAATTTGTCACAGTTACGTCAAGTACTTCTCAGTCACATTTGAAACCATGGCCGTGAATGTGTGCCCGTAATTTGTCACAGTTATGTCAAGTACTTTTTAGACACACTAGTCACATCACGAACATACTGACATGCAATGTTACGTATTGCTATTGAATTACATATTCACATACGTTTTCAGTGAGATCTTGCTTGTATATGAAATGTGAAATTTTCACTAGGATCTTGCTTGTACTTTTCACTAGCCAGCATGTCTGACATTAGTCACAGTTACGTCAAGTACTTCTCAGTCACATTTGAAACCATGGCCGTGAAAGTGGGCGCGTAATTTGTCACAGTTACATCAAGTACTTCTCAGTCACACTAGTCACATCACGAACATACTGACATGCAATGTTACGTATTGCTATTAAATTACATATTCACATATGTTATCAGTGGGATCTTGCTTGTATATGAAATGTGAATTTTTGGTGGTATTTTTTTCAGGAGGCACAATTAAAAGTACACCACAGAAAGGCTGCAAGGCAAAAGTGAGCAACAATGAAGGGACTACAACTGGTAAAAGACGGCGGTCTTAAACTCCGTCACAGAATGTGAACGCATTAGGGCAAAGTAGTGCCGGAAAAGGAAAGAAGTTGAAATATGAGCCTCAACAACGACTGAACAAACAACCAACATTTAGCTACCGTTCCAACATTGCTAGAATTGTGAAGCTGGTGGCAGCGTCAAAACTGAAAGACGAGCATTTGCAACATCTTTAGAAAACACCGTTCTGGTTGCTGTTAGATGCGATGTGAAAAATCGATCTAAACCAACATGAATTCCAAAAATGCGATGACATTGTAATGAGGATCATTCAGACATTTGTTTCAAGGAAGTCGGCTTTCATGATTAGTGGTAAACACATTGAGTTGACGTATATCGATATGCAACTAATATTTGGAATTCAGGGTGGTAAGAAAAGTTTACATGTGTCACATAGGCCAAGACTCCCGACTAACTTCATCCAACGAAGGTGTTCCAAAATAGCATGCATAAACTTGAAAACCATTAAGGAACTGTTAATGGATGCATTACTCGAGAACACTACTCAGGATCACTAGGATGTAGCAAAGTTACTGTGTTTATACTTGTGTGGGAAGTTATTCTTTGCTACTTCAGGCGAGACCGTGAGATGGGGGTTCGTCCGGGTTGTAGAGGATCTAGAGAACATGAAGGCATATGATTGGGCTAGAGCAATCTGCACAACTTTGATAGAGTCAATTAAGGGATTTTACTCTAAGCCTGAGAAAGTTACTGAATGTGTTATTGCCCTACTTGTAAGTGCTCTATTTTTTTTGTTTTTCCCACAATATAATTTTGATTTTGTTTGGTAGCTTTGGCATGTGTATTTGTTTTGAAAAACTTTCACAGCTAATGTTTTTAACCCATGGTCACACAGTTTTGGATATATGAGCACACCAACTTGATACAAACAGATCATAGAGATGAATTTCCGAGGTTTATGAAATGAAATATCAGCAGGTTGGTCACAAAGATAAGAGCAGTGGACATTGAGCAGCCAAATGATGTTGAAGTATGATTTTCTGTACTGTTAGAGTAAATATTAGATGTGCTAATTTACTATTTTTTATTTTTTATTTTTAAATTGTTTGCAGGTTGTGGTATGAGATCTGCACATCATTCGTTCTGAACGGCGCTTCACGAAGACGAAAGACGTTAAAGAAATTAGAGCAAAGGCCGAATATTCAAATCGCAGTGGGGTTGGTGCTAAGAGTAATGATCAGTGTGCTCGGTGTGCTTCTACGTCTGAAGAATACCAGAGAGCACTGGTTAAAATTGGTGTGCTTGAGATAGAACTTCAATGTAAATCTGATGTCATATTTGCATTACAGACAAAACTAGCAACAATGAGGGCAACGTACGAAGAAAAATGTGGCAAGTTAGAACATGAAATCACAGTGAACAATAAGCAGAAAGAATGTAACATTAAAAGGATGAAGCAGCTAGTGGATGAAATTAATGACAAAAATGCGAAGCTCGTGGAATAGTTGGAGGAGTACATAATCCATGAATACACCCAAGCAGCTGCTGGTGTACAGGAGATAAAGCAAAGTAATGAGGAAATGTACCACTGTAAGGTAAACGTACTTACCATTATGCCATTGTCAACATTGTTTCCATCTGATGTGAATGAGAAAACAGAGTTACAAGGGGTAAATACTCATGTGACCCCGATTAATGACATTGGGCAAATGGCATGTGATGTGGATTTAATGGCTGGTATTAATCAAAACACTGGAACAACTGTGTTGCAGAACTCACTTGTGAGAAACATTAAAAAGAAAAATATGAAGGAGCATAAACTGCCAGAGTATGAATATCTACTGGTTTTGGGGAGACAGATGAAACCATCTGATAGTGGTGTGGTCAATGAGGGTAAGTGTGACAGTAAACAAGAAATGGAAGATGAGATCATTGAGGTTGACAACATTCTAGACCCAGATAGGACATTTTCTCGGTTCAACTTGACTAATCATTTACCAATCTGGAAGTTGTTATCAACGCAAGAGAAAGACAAGCTTAAAGAAGCATATGAGAAAGAGGGTGACAGGTAGGTGATGCAACTTGCTCTTACCATTATGCATTTGTACATGAATTTATTGTTCAAAAAATGTTTTGTAGTGCGCAAGTCTGGACTGGACCGTATGTGTCCAACTCTATGTCTTTTAATGACATACGGGCGATCGTTAAGGGGCTGAAATTACGAGGCAATGTAAGTATGGTATTTCTAATTATTCTTCAAACTTCTGAAGCTTCTTCACATAGAATGCAATTTACGTACATGTATACAAGGGGAGAAAAATAAAAATTGTTTTCTTTTTCACGTAGGTGATTGATGCCTACGCGGAAATACTGATGTACGAGCAGCAGATGAAGGTGCCTAAATCTGCGGATGACAAAAAATCATACATTTTCAGCACATTATGTTTGGTAAGACATGCAACTGATGAAATGAATATTGTCATTTTTAGTTTGTTATTTTAAATTTCCAAAATGAATATCTGCAGCCTATGATAAGAGATGTGGCCGAAGATGTACGTAACAAGTACTTGGCATTGCGTGCCCCGCATGCCCTGAAGGCCAGATATATTCAATTTCCAATCCACTTAGATAACCATTGGACACTAATGGTTTATGACACTGAGGAGGAGTTTTGGTTTCATTACAACTCTATGAAACCAAGACGTGGGAGGGAAGACAAACATTACTGGGAAGCATTGTTGCTGGTTAGTAAGCATCAATTACTTTCTTGCAGTGATATTTGTATTTTATTTTGGATAACAATACTAATTATTGTAATATAAATTTGACAATAATGTAGAAATCCTACTTTGAGGATTACATAAATCGCAGACTGAGGGTGGACACAGTTGAAACACAAGACTTGGTAAAGGAGCTTCTAGTGGTTGATTATTGTCCATAACAAAAACCAGACTCGTAAGTTTGTTACGTTTCTTTGCAACGTATGCCATTCATGTTTCCGTACATTGCACGTGGTCTGTTTTGACATTGTTACTAATGGCTTAAATTTTCGTAATAGGAATGATTGTGGAATTATAGTATGCTTTATTATAAAGCAACTTGTGCGTTACCTAGATGTTGACAAGTCAATGGGAGGAGAGAGCTGCAGAACAATGCGAGCTAGTATGGTGAAGTCATTTGTGAATGACAGGAGAAGATCATTTGTGGCTGGCAATTGACTATCTTCTGATGGTGGTATATGGGTGCAGATTTGGTATATTGGGTATATAATCACACTTTATTTGTTTTGGAATGGTATAAAAAGTTTGATGGTACAGGAAAAATTGAAAATTTTTGATGTTTTTGGTTGCATTGTCAATATGAATTACTGATTAGTGTATTTTGTTGTGGGAATAGGCAACAATGGTTTATTTTTTTTATTTTTTATTTTTGTATGCACTTTATTTTGTTAATATGACTTTATGTGTCATTCAGTAATGTCAATAGGAATTTAAGGACGATAGGAATGTCGGTTACGTAAGTGTGAATGTGATTGTGTAAATGTGAATGTAATTGGTAATGTGACTCATAATGTGAGGTTAATGTGAATGGTAATGCCATAAAACGATGTGGGTTGTTCATTTCTAATACACAGATTGTGTTTGTGAGTGTATGGCAGTGTTTGGTACTTGTATTAGGGAGTGTGAAATTGCAAATGTGAAACTGGTTGAGTGAGTGTGAAGTTGTATGTAAATGTGATGGTGAATGTGAAATTAGATGTGATTGTGAATAACAGAACAGGTCAGGTTGTATTCTTGTAACACCCAAAAAGCAAATGTGAATGTATGACATTGTTTTGCCCTTTTTTGCGAATGTGAAATACAAATGTGAATGTGGTTATGTGAATGTGAAGGGTTACGTTTATGTGATGGTGAATGTGAAATTGGATGTGATTGAGAATGACATAACAGGTTTGGTTGTATACCTGTAACACCCAAAATACAAATGTGAATCTATGACAGTGTTTTGCACTCTTTTGCGAATATGACATACAAATGTGAATGTGGTTGTGTGAATGTGAATTGTTATGTTTATGTGATAGTGAATATGAAATTCAATGTGATTGTGTTTGTTAGAACGGGTTTGGTTGTCTACATTTAATAATAAGATTGTGCTGTCGAATGTATAACAGTTTTGTGCACTTTTCTTACTGAGTGGGAAAATAGGAATGTGAATTTCATATGAAGCCAGTGTGCAACACATTTTGTCTAATGTATTTTGCAGGTCTGAAACATACGTTTGCATGACCAAATAAATAAACATGTAACACCAACATATGAATGAGACAGTGTGAAAGAAAAAATAGCTGAATGATCAATTGTAAACAGTGTCTTCACTTATTAAAATCTGTCATCAATTGGCTTCGATACATGCTACTACGTCAATACGATGCTGTTGTTCAAAACAGATTACAAAAGTTCCTGCTAAATGCCTATTACTAAATTAGTTCTTTACATGTTTTTCGGTTGTGGCTGCTGATGTGGCCACATCGACCGCACCTAATTTGACTTAGTTTCTCTCCCCGAGATGGTATTCGATTCTTCTTGGATCGCCCTGGAGGACGTTTAACTGCCGGTGGATATATGATGAAGTCATTTTCTGAGAAGGAGGGTTTGTCAACTGTTGGTATTAGCTGAATGTATCCAGAATAAGCGGCTTTATACTGATCGACAGTGAAAAATTATTCAACAAATGTACTGAAATCCCTTCCACTACTCTGTATTGCAACCACCGCATATACACATGGGAATCCTTTCAATTGCCACTGGAAGTAAGAACATGAACGCTTGCCAACATCTACCAACACCGTTAGAAATGAATGGACCTCATATATGTCTTCATTTGACTGGCTAACAATCCATGTGCAACCATTGGAGTACGCCTCCCTAACACGGCTTTCCATTTTCGGACAAAGTAATCCATTCCAATTAGTAGCCAAAACTTTACGCTCAGCCCTCATAGTCATTATTTGATTTTTGAGTGTATCAACCAACCTTGTGATTGGATAATTACGCGCATCAAGTATCCATTTATTAAACGATTTTACAACATTCGAGGTCATCTCTCCATACCGTTTGCCCCTGTTCACATTATGAAAACATAATGAAAATGTTATCACATATTGGGTACTTGCAATGTTAGCATGTGTAAGTCTCGTACGAACCTAAAATATGCGTTGGCCCAATACTTCGGTGGCATATCTTCCAAGAAATTATTTATTCCAGATCGTCTTGTTCCTTTTAGCTTCGTCCAATGTTGCTGAAACAAAGTCTCGGTTGGAACATACGTACATTCACGCAACTTGGCCATTAAACCAAAACGTACACGATTGTCAACCCATCGTAATTTGTCCCTCAAATTTTCTTGGAGATGTTGTAAGCAGTACGCATGGTGTGCAGATGGAAAAACAGCAGGCAAGGATTCAAGCAGCCCAATATTACGGTCGGATACGAAAGTTAATGTGCGAGCATTACTAACAACCTTTGTCAGTTGTTGTAAAAACCAAGTCCAATTTGCAGTTGTTTCAAAGTCAACAATAGCAAAAGCTAATGGGAATAAACCTGGGAGATTCAACAGGTTTACCGTTGATGAAATTTTTTTAACAAAGTTTACATCCACATTAACAATTGTTCACAATTCGAATCGCACCACACACAATGTTAGTAAAATAACATTAAATTGGAAACAATCTTCCAATTAGGGATTACCCACTACAGTAGTGGACTATAAAAAAAAAGGTTAGCCACAATGTAATGCGTTACTATATAGAAGTATGAAGAAATCATCGTAAGAGACATACCTTTATTGCCATCCTTTCCCGTCGCTGCAAGCAAATTGCCTTTAAATCTCCCTTTTAAAAAAGTGCCGTCAAGAAACAATACTGGGCAGATATGGTTGAATCCGTCGATGCAAGCTTTGAATGAAATGAAAAACCGCTTAAATCAGCCGGTAGACTGCTCAAAATCCAAGTTGACATAACTCCCAAGGTTGTAATGCATTACCGTATCCGCGTACCACCTAAGTTGATCAAATAAAACGTGATAGTCACCATACACTTCGCCTCTTGCCTTCTCCACACCTAACCATGCTGTGTGGTAACTAACATTAAGGCCGTACTATTTTTTTAAGGTCAAACACGACGTCAGTAGAACGTGTAAGTGGCTTATCACATAACCGATCACTAATAACATTGCAAACCAATTCAGAGTTAAATCTGTTATTCTTCCCAGTGCGAACAACAGCACCACAACTGTAATGACCCGGAACTGTACGATGTGATTATCAGTAATTAATTATGTGTTAGTATGATTTAATGGAAGACTAACTGTTTGAATTAGAAATTATCTGTTGAAACCGTGACTTCAGAACTTAAATTGACAACCGTAATGCCTTCAGAAAATGAAATTGAACATGCCTATGTGATATCGGGAATTTTTAGAACCATTTGGAACCATAAATTGAAGACTGAAATTTATCTGATTCGCTAAGTTCCGTTTGGCTCAAATGTTTTGGCATAGTTGTTATAAGCAAACAAGGGCCTTGTTTGGCTAAGTGTTATGAGTAAATTGATTATATAGATATATATGTTATTAGATAAGGATGTGTTGACCCATTTGACTCAAAAACCAAAAGAGAGAAATATCTGGAGAGGGAGAGAGAGTTCGGGAAAGAGAAGAAAAGAAGGAAGAAAGGGAAATCAAGAGAAACTTAAGTTGAATCTTCTACAAATTAAAGAATTAAGGTAAGAATTTCTCCTAATTTCTTGAATTAAAGTTGTATTCTTCATGATCTCATGACAAGTAAATGAAAAGGAAAGAGAGGTTATGTTGACTTTGAGCATATATGTTATGATTCATGCTATGTTTGGTATATTGGGGAGGTTCTTCCTCAAAACCCCCATGGAAGTTGAAAATGAAGCTTTCTTGTGCATGTCCATAGCTTTTCCAACTTAATTCATGGATTTGATCTTGCTAATGTTCCATATGGGCTTCGAATTGAAGTTTTGATGTTGATTTAAGATGAGTTTCAAGTATTTTGGGATTTGGGTTTCATGTATTAGAAGTTGATTTTGTAAAGAAGAGATTGGAGTTTGAAAGAGTGAAGAAGAACCAGAAATTCGAAGTTTTGCTCTGTCCGCTTGAGCGGAGGGGAGTACGCTCGAGCGCAGAAAACACCCTCCCAGCAGTTTTGGACATTTTCTTTAGTCCGCTCGAGCGGCCAAAGTGGCGCTCGAGCGGGAAGGCCTTTTTCAGAAAAATTTTGGGAAAGTTGTATACTTGATTCTATCATGTTAATTGCATCATTTAACATCTCATGAGCATGAAATGAACATGAAACGAAGTAAAGGAAGAATGAAATGACATAATTTAAAGTGAAGGAAAGATAAGAGAGGTATGAATGGTTTAATGTATGATGATCATAAATGTTAAGAGATGTTTATAATGTTAATCGCAGGACAAACCTCGAAGACCGTGCAATCGGTATTGGAAACCCGCTGTGAGTAACATTTCTGTAAAGTTATGTTATTATGAACTATGTTTAAAAGTGATATGTTATGATATGATATGTTCTGAAAGGTGATTTTAAACTGTGAACAAATGTCCTAATTTGCAAATCTAGTATGGCATCCATAGATAGTTAGGTCATGGGTGCGACATAAATATGCAGGCTCATGATGTGATCAGTCATGGGTTAGAGCATGAAGATGAAGGCCCATGGCCAGTCACGAGATCTCGTAGACTGTTAGACTGTTTAATTGATAGACTGTTATGAAAGGTTATGAAAGGTTCTGTGGATTATGCCATTAATGACTGTTGACTGTTTATGACTGTAAATATGAAATGTTGGTATTCGTTCACTAACCCTTTACTTAAATGTTACTTGCTGAGCTTTAGCTCATTGTTTGTATTTATGTATATTAGGTGAGCATTCAGGTAGCCAAGCCTAGGCGGAGTCTCGAGCTGAACCGCCGTTTTGAAGCCTAACCAGAAGTTTTGAGTGCCTCCGAGCTGGGGCTAGGCCTGGAAGGCCGTGAGAGAGTTTTGTCTTTTGTTCTTTGTGACTTGTACTTATGTAATGTTCTTGATCATGTTATGTAACTATCATTTTTGGCATGTATATACACTTGTTCATATAAATGCACAGCTCTTGGACTATAGTTTTTGCATGTGCTTCCGCGAGCCCCATTTTATTTATGTTATGTATAGAAAGGCCTGTGGTAATCTAGGATTACTGGCCGGTCTCGTCACCAAACCTCTCGGGGCGGGTTTGGGGCGTGACAACAACTATGCAAGTTGTTCAACCTCTTCAAGTAAAAATAACCATTGCATGTTTGAACCCTTCTATGTATCAACCATGAACACCCTTTTTGCTCTCGCAACGTGCACACTGCCGTAATCCGCACTGAATCATTTTTGACAAATTTGAAGTCAAACCCACACTCAATAGCATATTTGGACAAAACCAAAGGGAAAGCAGCAACACCCCTTTCGAAACATTGGCCTATATGACTAATGCCGTGTGACCAATCAACTGTCATCAACATTTTCTCACTATGGCGACAATAATTGGGCAACAAATCTACGCTAGGTTGGGGACCTATAAATGGTTCACCGTGAGGAACCAGTTGATTTGCAGACATAGTCCCACTGAATTGAGTACCTCGATTCAAATCATCCACCTCATTTTGCGAGTCAATCGCAACGTTGATATGGGTAACGCCAATGGACCTTGCAATGGAAAACATGTTTTCCATGTCCACATCATTACACATCATGACTTGGTTCTCGTGACACGGTAATTTGTAAGATATTGAAATCGATGATGGTGTCACATCCACCCACCTATCACATAAATTTTGTATCAATTGTTTTAATGTCAATCTATTAACACCCTTGACAGCAACCGTGGATGAACCGAAGGTGCAAAAAAGCATGATGTCCATCTCCTGCACAACAAAATGAATGAAACATTAACCGTGACATGCATTCTACAAAAAACAAAATAACAAAACATGGAAGATATGTGACATGAAATCAAATGTGAGCGCCGTAACATCAACATCATACAACGTGGTCCAACCCACAATCAATCACATTCAATTTCATATGTAAACAATGACAACCCAAATTAAATAACATTACAAAAAGAAGTTAGATTAACATTAATATACATTCCAATAAATTCCATCAACCGATATAATTGTCACATTCAATTGTAAAAAATAGAAACCAAAGAGTTTGCGAAACGAAATGCGACACATATGTCCACAGTAAATACAAGAATCAGACAACACAATACAAAAATCACGCTCATGTCCATGTGTATGTGAGTTACATTCACATACATTCCAATAGTATCCACAGACAAGCAAATATGACATTGAGAAGGAAAAAAAATTAAACCCAATAATTTTGTGATTCGTAATGTGACACATATGTTTTGAAAAAGTAACACAACTACAAAACACAATTTAAATACAAACGAATGTAACACAGACCATTATGTACATAACAGCCTTCGAATCTATAGAATTGCGCCAATGTATGGCTGTACCATTTCGCAGAACCCAGCAACATTCTTACATTCTCACTTTCTAATCTAATAAGCTATCATAAAATATTATTACGAAACGTAATGTGACATGTATGTGAACATTATAACACAATATCATAACCACGGAAGTTGATGTAAGATTTGTGGGAAAAATGGTTTTATATAGGCATATTTTTCGCCCAATTTGGGTGGACCCCAAACGTCTTTTGGGGTGGGTCCGAAAAGGTGAAGTGTTTCTTGCCGCGTGGCAAGTCACACGGTGAAGACGGAACGTCAAAACCATTTATGAGTGAATGGGAAGATGACGTCGTTTTCGGGTATAACATTAATTTTTTAGATAAAATTCTTTTGAATTTTTTCAATAAAAATTAGTGTGGAAGTTTAATTTAATTCTAAATTCAAATTTTAGATACCTAAGTGGTTTCTTAAAGTTTGTAATTTTAGAATTTAATTTAATTCTAAATTCAAATTTTAGGTTCCTTAGAAGTTTCCTAAAATTTATACCTCTTCATTTATTTATTTATTTAACTATTTCAATAATTTAATATATATATATATATATTTGAAATAGTTTAAATAATAAAATGAACCTTTTGTTCCTTTGTTTGATCAACAGAATCTTTCAATTTTGTTTTCAAAGTGCCTACGGTCCAAACCACTATTCAAATTTGAATAGTAGAGGATGCACCTCTTCATATGTTTTGTGCACCTTTTCACAATTGGTTTTGGGACCTGTTCACGGCAGTGTTGTTGCCTATATATATTGCCATAATTTCAGTAATTAGACCCCGGTGAAAATCAGTTTACATATTGTCTAATTTCTGTCCAATTTTCTTCTTCGCATTATTTATTCTTCGTTTTAATTTTAGAATAATATTTCAGAGAGTTAGAACACAGGTTTGGTTCGCCGAACAAATTTATTTGAAGTGCTTCTATAAATTTGTGAAGATCATTGTATCCTGGGAGATAGACGCCATTCAACCGTAAGCACCGCAGCGGGGCGAATCTGTCTTAAGGACAGAGTGTCACACACTCGACTTGGTCTTGAATTATTTTTTCCGGTTCGATAAATAAATCTGGTATGTTATTTATTTATTTTGTTTGATTTTATTTCAAGTTATTTTATTTACACAGAAGATTGTTCCAACAATCTTAAGACAGGTCAATTAATTACATTTCTGACATTTTTCGTTTGTTTCCTTTTTTCTTTCTTCGTAAATAATTTCGAAAGAAAATTATTTTCTGTAGATTTACAAAATAATATTCTGGTTGGAAAAACAAATAGTGATTATATGCTATTTGACAGATAGTAGTAATATACTGTCTCTTTTCTTTGACAAACAACTAGTAGTACGATACTGGTGTCATTAACAATTCAGAATATATTTTTGTGGAATTTTTTCAGAAATTAACTTTGGGTTTTAGAAATTATTTTCTGAGTTTTTCATTAATTAAAATTCTGTTTTCAGTATTTTAATTTTTGGAGTGTAACAAGAGATTTAAATTTTTGTGTGAAATTAATTTGGTTAAATAAAATTTTATTTTATTTTCAAATTAATTGAAAAATAAAAGTTATATTCTTATTTCTTTTATTTTACAGAATTTTATTTTCTTGTGTGGAATTATTTTGGTTAAATAAAATTTTATTTTATTTCCAAATTAATTGAAAAATAAAAGTTAGTTTTTATTTCTTTTATTTTCTGTGTGGAATTATTTTGGTTAAATAAAATTTTATTTTATTTCCAAATTAATTGAAAAATAAAAGTTATAGTTTTTATTTCTTTTATTTTCTGTGTGGAATTAATTTGTTTAAATAAAATTTTATTTTATTTTCCAATTAATTGAAAAATAAAAGTTACATTCTTGTTTCTTTTATTTTTGCAGAATTTAATTCTGTGCATTTGGTTTAATTTTCTGTGTAGTGTAAATTCTAATTATAATTTTGTTTTATAAATTAGAATTGATGGCTACTGAAACAAATGCCCAAACAAGTACTACTGTGGTGGCTGCGATTGCACCAACCCCTCTGTGATGACAAGATGCAGGTAAATCACGGTGAAAAGCCGAGAAGTTCTCGAGGCGACTTTAAAAGATGGCAATGTAAAATGTTGTTCTATCTTACAACTCGAACTGGCTCGTTTCCTCCGTGAAGATGCTCCTATCTGAAGAGGATGAAACCGACCGGCAAGTGGTTGCTGCGGTTGATGCTTGAAACATGCTGATTTCCTTTGTTGAATTACGTCTTGAAGCGGACTTGACAACACATTATACAACGTCTGATCCAATCAAGACAAAGAAAGGAACTTTGAGAATCGTTGGAGAAAAAGTACAAAACGGAAGATGCCGGCTCAAAGAAATTTGTGGTTGGCAGATTCCTAGATTTTGTAATGGTTGATTCAAAAACTGTGATTAGCCAAGCTCAAGATTTCCAACTCATTCTGCATGACATTTACGCAGAAGGTATGTCTCTCAGTGAATCCTTTCAAGTTGCAGCTTTAATTGAAAAATTACCTAAAGGCTGGAAAGAATTCAAGAACTACCTTAAACACAAGCGCAAAGAAATTTCTATGGACGAGTTAATTGTGCGTTTAAGGATTGAGGAGGACAACCGCAATTTTGATAAGCGGGCTGGTAAGAATCCTATGGAGTCTAAGGCAAATGTGGTGGAACATGCTTCAAAAACCAAGAAACGTAAGTCTTTTGGAGAAGGTTCATCACAAGGCTCTAAAGGGGGGGATAATAAAAAGTACAAGTTTAATGACAAATGTTACATCTGTGACAAAGAGGGACATCGGGCCAAAGATTGTCGTAGCAAAGGCAAAAGTAAGAAAAGAACAAGTAAAAAGCCTGCTCAAGCCCATATAACCGAAGTGGACAATATTTCCAATGGTGTAGATAACATCAATCTTTCTGCAGTTGTTTCCGAGGCAAATCTTGTCGGAAATCCTAAAGAATGGTGGGTGGACACTGGTGCTACTCGTCATATTTGTGCCGACAAAAAGATGTTCACATCTTATTCTACAGTGGACAATGGTGAACAACTCTTTATGGGCAACTCCTCAACTTCCAAAGTTGAAGGATAAGGAAAGATTGTACTCAAGATGACATCAGGAAAGGAACTCACTCTCAACAATGTGCTGCATGTACCGGACATTCGCAAGAATCTTGTTTCCGGATCTTTGTTGAGTAAGAATGGGTTTCAGCTTGTATTTGAAAGTGATAAATTTGTACTTACTAAGAATGGGATGTATGTAGGAAAAGGTTACATGTCTGATGGCCTTTTCAAGTTAAATGTAATGACTGTTGTACCCTCTGTTATTAATAATACTACATCTTCTTCTTATTTGCTTAAGTCTTCAAATTTATGGCATGGTAGACTAGGACATGTTAATTATGGATCTTTGCGTAGATTAATTAATATGGAATGTTTACCTAAATTTGAAATTGATTCAAATCATAAATGTGAAATTTGTGTTGAGACAAAATTATCTAAAACTCCTTTTCATTCAATTGAAAGAAGTACGGAACCACTTGAATTAATTCATAGTGACATTTGTGATTTTAAATCAATTCAAACCAGAGGTGGAAAAAAGTATGTAATCACTTTTATAGATGATTATACTAGATATAGTTATATTTATTTAATTCGAACCAAGGATGAAGCTTTGGAAACTTTCATTCAATATAAGAATGAAGTTGAAAATCAACTTGGTAAGAAAATCAAGAAACTTAGAAGTGATAGAGGTGGTGAATATGAATCACCTTTTGGTGAATTTTGTAAAGAACATGGAATAATTCATCAAACCACCGCCTTACTCACCTCAAAGAAATGGAATTCTTTGAAAGGAAAAATAGGATTTTAAAAGAAATGATGAATGCCATGTTAATCAGTTCTGGATTACCTCAGAACTTGTGGGGGGAAGCAATACTTTCTGCTAATTATATTTTAAATAAAATACCCCGAAAGAAAGTGAATCAAAACACCTTATGAATTGTGGCATGGAAGAGTACCATCCTACAAATACTTAAAAGTGTGGGGCTGTTTGGCTAAAGTGGCTATTCCTAGTCCTAAAAAGACTAAGATAGGTCCTAAGATCATTGATTGTATTTTCATTGGTTATGCTAAGAATAGTAGTGCATATCGGTTTTTGATTTATAAATCAGAACATACCGAAATGCATGTAAATACTATTATTGAGTCTCGGAATGCATCTTTCTTTGAACATGTATTTCCAAAGAAGACTGGATAAGAGACTAGTACTAATAAAAGATCTTTTGATGCTATTACTAGTCAGGATCAAGAACATGATCAAGAACAAGAGTTAGATCAAAATGAGGAAGAGGAACCTAGGCGTAGTAAACGTGCTAGAATCTCAAAATCATTTGGTCCAGATTTTTTAACATATTTGTTAGAAAATGAGCCTTTAACTTTTAAAGATGCTATGTCCAGTCCTGAAGCTCCTTTATGGAAAGAAGCTGTCAACAGTGAAGTTGAATCCATCTTGCAAAATCACACTTGGGAATTAGTGGATTTGCCACCAGGTTGTAAACCTCTTGGGTACAAGTGGATTTTCAAAAGAAAATTGAAAGCAGATGGATCAATCGACAAATACAAGGCAAGACTTGTAGTCAAAGGTTTTAGACAGAAAGAAGGTTTAGATTACTTTGACACATACTCACCGGTTACAAGAATAACATCCATTAGAATGCTAATTGCCATAGCATCTCTATACAATCTAGAAATTCATCAAATGGATGTTAAAACCGCTTTCTTAAATGGTGAGTTAAATGAAGAAATTTACATGGAACAACCAGAAGGGTTTTCTGTTCCAGGGAAAGAAAAGAAAGTGTGTAAATTGGTTAAATCATTATATGGTTTAAAACAAGCGCCAAAGCAATGGCATGAGAAATTTGACAAGGCAATGATGTCAAATGGATTTAAAATTAATGAGTGTGACAAATGTGTTTACATTAAAAACACAGACAAAGGTTATGTCATTGTATGTCTTTATGTAGATGATATGCTCATCATAGGTAGTAATAATGACATGATTAAAACTACAAAGAAAATGTTGAATAAACATTTTGACATGAAGGACATGGGCATTGCTGATGTAATTCTTGGTGTAAAAATTACCAAAACATCAGAAGGTTATACATTGTCACAATCTCATTACATTGAGAAAATACTTGACAAATTCAGCAAAGATGATGATCATCTTGCTAGAACTCCTGTAGATGTTAATTTGTATCTTGCTAAGAATGTACAGGAAAGCATTTCTCAATTAGAGCATGCCCAAATTATTGGAAGCTTAATGTACTTGATGAACTGCACTCGCCCAGATATAGCTTATGCAGTAAGTAAATTAAGTAGATATACGAGTAATCCGGGAGTAGAACACTAGAAAGCAATTATAAGGGTTCTTAGATATCTCCGATTTACTCGTAACATTGGGTTGAATTATACTAGATATCCAGCAGTACTTGAAGGATACTGTGATGCAAATTGGATATCAGATACTAGAGACTCGAAGTCCACCAGTGGGTATGTCTTTACTCTTAGTGGGGCGGCTGTATCTTGGAAATCTTCCAAACAGACTTGTATTGCTAGGTCTACTATGGAATCAGAATTCATAGCGTTAGACAAAGCAGGGGAAGAGGCAGAATGGCTTCGCCACTTCCTTGAAGATATTCCAATATGGCCAAAACCAGTGCCTACTATATGCATACATTGTGATAGTCAATCAGCAATTGGTAGAACACAGAGTCATATGTATAACGGTAAGTCACGACACATTCGTCGTCGACATAATACCGTGAGACAACTACTCTCTAATGGAATTATTTCCATAGAATATGTTAAGTCTAAAGACAACATAGCGGATCCACTAACCAAAGGGTTAGCAAGAGAGTTAGTTGAGAATTCATCGAGGGGAATGGGACTTGAGCCTATTAAATAAGAGTTACCACAACGGCAACCCAACCTAGTTGACTGGAGATCCCAAGATCTAGGTTCAAAGGGACAACCGAGTTGTGAATGACTCAGAAGGATCACTGGGGAGTCTAACTCCTACCCATTTCTATGATGAAATAGTGATGTCTGCAGCGTTTTAGGTTAAGTAAAACTTTTAATGATTCTTATATCTAGGTTAACCTAGTGGAGTATAGCAGGATACTCTTCATAAGAATTACCTATGTGAGTGTGAACTGGGCCGGTTCTGTGAGATTTGTGAAGGGCTACAATTCTCTAGAGCACTCATGAAGACCAGGTTGTTCAGGGCCAAAATGAACACAATAGTGAGAACTAAACTGTGTCTGGGAATATACTGTGTGAGTTTTATTGTCTTGGTTTACACAAACGGCTGAACAGTTCAAGACATCGTGTTCACTGATTAGCTAGTAAATCCGATAGTGTCTCACAAGGGAAGGTTCAAAGCCAAAAGCTACCTATCCTTTGCAGAATATTTCCAATTTCTAAACTCTCTGATTAGATCATGTTGTTGTATTTTCTCTCCGTCAAATTCCATTCATATGGGAGATTGTTGGAAAAATGGTTTTATATAGGCATATTTTTCGCCCAATTTGGGTGGACCCCAAACGTCTTTTGGGGTGGGTCCGAAAAGGTGAAGTGTTTCTTGCCGCGTGGCAAGTCACACGGTGAAGACGGAACGTCAAAACCATTTATGAGTGAATGGGAAGATGACGTCGTTTTCGGGTATAACATTAATTTTTTAGATAAAATTCTTTTGAATTTTTTCAATAAAAATTAGTGTGGAAATTTAATTTAATTCTAAATTCAAATTTTGGATACCTAAGTGGTTTCTTAAAGTTTGTAATTTTAGAATTTAATTTAATTCTAAATTCAAATTTTAGGTTCCTTAGAAGTTTCCTAAAATTTATACCTCTTCATTTATTTATTTATTTAACTATTTCAATAATTTAATATATATATATATATATTTGAAATAGTTTAAATAATAAAATGAACCTTTTGTTCCTTTGTTTGATCAACAGAATCTTTCAATTTTGTTTTCAAAGTGCCTACGGTCCAAACCACTATTCAAATTTGAATAGTAGAGGATGCACCTCTTCATATGTTTTGTGCACCTTTTCACAATTGGTTTTGGGACCTGTTCACGGCAGTGTTGTTGCCTATATATATTGCCATAATTTCAGTAATTAGACCCCGGTGAAAATCAGTTTACATATTGTCTAATTTCTGTCCAATTTTCTTCTTCGCATTATTTATTCTTCATTTTAATTTTAGAATAATATTTCAGAGAGTTAGAACACAGGTTTGGTTCGCCGAACAAATTTATTTGAAGTGCTTCTATAAATTTGTGAAGATCATTGTATCCTGGGAGATAGACGCCATTCAACCGTAAGCACCGCAGCAGGGCGAATTTGTCTTAAGAACAGAGTGTCACACACTTGACTTGGTCTTGAATTATTTTTTTCGGTTCGATAAATAAATCTGGTATGTTATTTATTTATTTTGTTTGATTTTATTTCAAGTTATTTTATTTACACAGAAGATTGTTCCAACAAGATTACCATAACAAAGTGTGCCAATGGATTGCTATGACAGATTGCGAAATCCATACGATATATGAGGACATTGAAAACAAAACATTCGGGAAAAAACCAGAGCAACACTCACCAATTGAATAAGCAGACAACTTGATCTCCTTCTCTCAAACAATCTGACTCCAAAACGACAAGATGAAACAACCAAATCATCCAACCCAATACAATTTTGAAAACCTAACAGACTCCGCGATCATCGCGCACATCACAGCACCAAACAATATGGAAACAAAATGGTTAAAACATTATAATATATATCAAGGGTATAATAGTAAACTAATTCTATTAAAACACAATAGATAAAACTTAATGGAACACTTTTTAATTTAAATAGAACTTCACACTCAATAAAAAAATTTATAAGACTATACATTATATAAGTCTCTATGATAGAACTTAAAAATAATTTTTCCTTATTTTTTTAATGGAGTCAAAACTTCTCACACATAAAATTGATAATTGAGCATGTGGCACTAGGCGTTATTATTATTCGCAACTAGGATGGTCCCACGTCTATGCTGTAGAATGCATTTATTTTTATTTATTATTATTATTTTTTTATTGGAGTCAAAACTTCTCACACATAAAATTGATAATTGAGCATGTGGCATCATGACCTATGTTAAAAATAAAAAAATAAAATAAATTATATATTCTATTCGAAAGTTAGTATAATAAAAAATGTATGATCTGTATTAAAAAATATATATATATTAGAAACTTAAAAAATTTTATTAAAATTTTTACTAAATGTCTAGCCTTATTTTATTTTTAAACATTTTTTTTATATATATATATCTCAGATTGTGTATTAGTCAGATATTTTTTCACATAATAAGTGTTATTTAATTATAACAAAAAAACAAAAAATGCAAGACACTTTGACTATTTTCAAAATATTTTATTGATTTAACTTTTTTATTTTGATATTTTCATCAATTTTAAAACATCTTACTTTAACTTTCAATATCAAACTTTAATAGCGTCAATCTCGTGGGATTGGCTTAGTGGTGCAATTTGATGCCTAAGACGTGTTCCCTCTAGGTTTCAAGTTCAATTCTTACTAGGTGTTATGAACTTCGTGAGACCATACTTGCGGGTTCAAACGAGACCTGAGATTTGTCCGATCCACATGTGATAGGGATAGGCTAACAAGGACCACGGCCCACCATGAGTAAACCCAAGCCCACCATTTAGGCCCCATTACACAACCCGGTCAGTAAAACCCGGTACAGTTGGAGGCCAACTGAGCAGGAAAGGCCAACGACGCTCGGACACGCAAGTGGCGGTATCAAGGCCATGTCAGCAGACAAAGATCTGCAAAGTTATTGCCACAGCACATCACCATTAATGCAACCCATCACAGCATTTATTGCGACAACACCCCTTAGCCGGAATGGCGCCCCCTCACCCTGAACAAGACGAACCACGGCGCAAGCTTTCGGCGAGAAAGTCAGAACGGCTAAGGCAGCGAAATGATTACCAGAGGATATAAGCAAAGATCGAAGACAAGAAGAAGGTTAAGTTTTTATCTCTCTCTCTCTCTACATCTTTGGTCCATCGCCTTTTCTAATTCGTACACCGGAAGGTTCGCCGGGGGACTACCCTATTCCCCGATTGAACTTGCTTGCAGGTTATCCAGTGGGCTCGAGAAGCTTGGATCGGTCTAGCCCATTCACCAGGACGCACCGTATTATCAGTTGGCGCCCACCGTGGGGCCTCCGGTTTGTCCGTGCGCCAGTTGTGTTCATTGCCGCCGGAGACCCTTTTCCAGCAACCTTTTTCACCTCACCCGTCACGTGCATGGTAACGACCAGATCCATGGCTTCCCACCACAACGCTGCCGATCACCAGACCGACCCTCCCAATCCAAATAACCCGCCACAGTACTTCATCGAACTCACCAACAGCATCAACCGTATGGCCGAACAAAACCAGGCCTTAATCAACGCTCTGCTCCAACGGAACCTCTCTATTCCTCCACTACCTCCAGTTATTCCACCCCACCCGGAACAAGTTCCAGGCCATACTGTTCCACAACCCAATCCTCCCAACTCGGGGGGCCTGCAACCCCCTCACCCACATATACATCCACCTCCTCCACCCCCACGTCCGTCAGTCATAGCCCCAGCTCCCGAGGGAGAAGCTAGCAGCGTCCAACACCTATCTCCTTCTGGTGGTGACAACATTCCCCTTTGGGACGCTGAACTCCGAGCCATGAAACTCCAACTCCAAGGGGTCATGCAGAACATCCAACATAAGCCCTCCACTACAGCAAACTCCCCGTTCGTCGCCTCCATCCGAGACAAACCCCTACCTCCCAAGTTCAAAATGCCTACCATCGACCCCTTTGACGGAACAACCGACCCCGTCGACCATCTGGAGACCTACCGTACCCTCATGATCCTCCATGCTTTCCCTGACAAAATCATGTGCCGAGCCTTTCCCGTGACACTGAAGGGGTCGGCTCGGCTATGGTTCAGCTAGTTGCCACCAGATTCGGTCTCCACGTTTCAACACCTCAGTGACTCCTTCCTGAGCCACTTCATCGGGGCCCAACGCCAGCGACGTCCGGCGACCCAACTCCTCAACATCCGTCAGACCGAGGGGGAGTCACTGCGCAGCTTTGTCACTCGCTTCAACACTGAAGCCTTACAAGTTGCTGAAAATGACGATAAAGTCATCCTCACAGCCTTCATGGCTGGTCTGCGGTCATCCGATTTCCTCTTCTCCCTCTCCAAGAACCCCCCGACATCCATGGCAGCCTTGCTCTCCAAAGCCCAAAAATACATGAACGCCGAGGATTCTCTAGCCGCTCGGCAAGACTCCACAACTAAATACCTGGCCCCCAGAGAAAAGAGAAAAGACCAAGAACCCAGTAACACCCGGCATCATAACCAAACATCCCGCTATGCCGACCGACCCCCTCACGCCGACCGGTCAGCCCCAGTAAGACCCCCCGGTCGGTTCGAGCGCTATACCCCCCTCAACACTCCCATGGAACAAGTTCTCAACCAAATCCAACGGGACTACTGTAACAACCCTCGTATTGATTACCGTTAAACCACTGAATTATATACTGGTTACCCTTAAACTGAACTGCTAATGACTGATAAGTGAACTGGATGAACTACTGAACAGACTGAATGGAACTGAAAACGAAATTGAATGAGTTAACCTATTGAATTGCGTGTTGCATCTGTTTGAGTGCATGATTATCTGTTTGCATTTTATGTTTAAAACTGCTAATTGAAGGCCTTATCGGCGGCCGATTTAGAAACCGTTTGATGTTTTGTAATCAGCATAATATTTGCGATTTAATGATATTTTTTATCTGAAAATTGATTAGGAATGATTACATTAGATTAAAAGAGTAATTATGAACTTAGACGTATTTACCGAATTGCCATGGCTAATGGACCCATTGTTTTATATTATACTTGAGCCTATTACACACTTAGCAAACATTTGATCAGCTCTTCTTCATGTTCTAACCGACCAAACAAGAGAGCATAGAGAGAGAGAGAGTTCATCTTGGGAGAAGTTGAATTCATCTTGGAAATTGGCTAGGAATTGAAGTGTAACTTGGCCTAATTAAGCTTGCTAGACTTGAGACCAACACTTAGGTAAGTGAATACATCATCTTCTTGCCATCTTGGAGCTTCATTTTGCATGGTTCTTGCTCAATTGTAGGATTAAACCATGTTTGAGTTCACATAGGTTGATTCATGCTAGAATTCATGCATGCATGTTGAATTTGTTGACTTTTGAAGTTGAATTCTTGGCTAATTGGTACATGCAAGCTCATAGTCATATTAAGTCCATGATTTCATCTCATTTGCCAACTATGGAGCTCTTTGGAGCAAGATTTAAAGCTTAAAATTGTTTTGAATGCATGCATGTCAAGTTTGAGCAGTGTTCTTGAAAATGGTTTGAAATTGAGTTTGAGTTAAACACCCTTGGGCCTTGATTTCTTAAATTGAGTTTTAAAACTTGCTATTCTATGTGTTTGAAAGAGTTTTCTAGAAAATGGGCCCAAGAGGATCGAATTTGGAGCATCAAAACTTGGTTTGAAACTCAGAGGTCGAATCTGGATTTTCCAGATTTTGGACGTCTGCTCGAGCGGGGGAAGTGCCGCTCGAGCGGGGAATTCATGCTCCCAGTATTTTCTTGCATTGTTTTACAGTCCGCTCGAGCGGGGATTTTAACGCTCGAGCGGGAAAATCGCGCATCCAGCATTTTTGCACCTTTCATCACCCGCCGGCGGAATGTACGCTCGAGCGTGGGCCTTTGTGTGCTTGTCCGCTCGGCGAAACTCGCGCCGAGCGGAGGCCTGCTCATAAAATTTCGAATTGCTTCCTTAGTGCATTTTTGCATCCTCATCGCATCCTAGGCATTCTTAGGCCTAGTTTAGAGCATCTTAATGAGGATTTAGACATAAAACCACACCGAGGAGATTTAGGGATTTAATTATCATCCTTTCGACTGTAAACTTAGTGTGTGTTCTATTCTGTTTACTGTTTAGGGTTGACTCTCGGGGACGCGCTCTAGCTACTGATAGCCCAATCACTGTGAGTAACAGATTGCGTAAAGATATGTTCAAAATGGTTACATTTTGATTACTGAACTGAACTGTTTATTGAACTGATATTGTTTATTGAATGAATGTATGTCCTATATTTCGAACTGTATTGTGGCATCCTTAGCACCCACTGTTATTGACTGTTACAGAGCTCTGTCGGTTTCCTTGTGGAACCATACTGATTGATGGCCATCATTATTGTTGGGTCTGTTAAGGCCCGGTCCTTTTGGACCTACTGTTTATAGGCTAATGGATGTACCACATATAACTGATTGATTGAAATATTGATTGACTGAAATACTGAAAGATTGAAATACTGTATAATGAATTGATTTCATTACTGTAAGGACATTCATTCGTAACTTCTTTACACGTTATGTTATTCACTGGGCTTTAGCTCACTGTTTATATATATATGTAGGTGCTCAGCCACCAGACCGAAGCTAGGAGCGTGGGATTGGTCCCCAGTTTTGTCAAGCCAGCCAACGTGCCTCACTGCGAGGTTCCGAGACGCCATGCCATGGCTTGGGGTGTTTTTGTTTCCCCACTGCCTCTCATCAGATTGTACCTTTGTATAGACTGTTTGACTGTACTGTTATCGAGGGATTGAGTTCCCGTACTGTATGTCTGTAAATGATTGTATAGAGTGTACTGTTTTGGACTGTATGAATGCATAAAAATGTTTTTGACATACAGATTTTCACAGCTCAGTGGACACTAGTTACTTACTGTTTTGGCTTCCGCCAGCCTCGTGCTCGATTGATCAGACATCGCTCAGAGGCCTTGATCTCGGATTCTTGGCCATTCTGATGCTAAACCCATAGGGCCGGGTTTGGGTCGTGACAACTACCCCCTCAAGTGGCCTCTCCCTCTACGGAACCCTTCCATCCGTAAAGACCAGTCCTAATACTGCCGTTTTCACCAGGATCATGGCCATAACACCGACGACTGCATCAGCCTCAAAGATCAAGTAGAGACCCTCATTCGCCAGGGGCGCCTAAGCCGATTCACAGACACCCGCCCTCAGCAGAGGCAAAGGACCGACCCCCACAGAGACAATCGCAGGCATACCCCTCCTAGGCGACCAGCTCAACCAGACCAGGGGCATGATCGACCACCCCAACAACCTCGGCCTCAAGGTAATCCACCTCCGCCAGTTGGAGAAATCAGAGTTATTTCAGGTGGTCTTGCTTGTGGGGGACCGTCTCGCTCAGCTCAGAGGGCAGAGCTTAGAAAGATACGACAGGGCTCAGACAAGACAATCGCCACGGTCGACCGACCCCCCAAGCAACCCAAGCAGTGGTCGGAGCCCGTCACCTTCACGGACGCCGACTGTGTGGGCATCCGTTATCCTCACGATGATCCCCTAGTCATCTCCACCGTCCTCTCCAATTATAAGGTCAGGCGAGTCCTCATCGACAATGGCAGCTCGTCGGACATCATTTTCCTCAACTGCTTCCGCCAACTGAAGATCGGGGAAGAAAGCTCGCCCCTCACTCCAAACTCCTCTCGGTTGGTTTCACCGGTGACCGGTGACCTCTATCGGCTCCATTGATCTCCCCATTACCATTGGAGAGTACCCACGGCACCACGGTTGCTCACTTTCCTTGTTGTCGCCTCTCACACATAACATCATCCTCGGCCGCACCGCACTCAATGCCTTCCAAGCCATCACATCCACCTACCACCTTGCCCTCAAGTTCCCTACTGATTTCGGGGTCGGAACGGTGAGAGGAGAACAGACCGTCACTAGAGAATGTTATGTGGCCTCACTTAAAGAGGTCAAACTGAAGGAGACAATGATCATTGAAGGACTTGACGTCCGAGATGAGGACGAACTGATCAGAGGAGAGCCAGTGGAGGAGCTCGTCGAGGTCAATATTGATCCCACCAACCCGCTCAAAACAGCTAAAATCGGCAGCCAACTACCTTCCCAAGCCAAAGCCGACCTTACTGCCCTCCTGACCGAACACAGACGTCTTTGCTTGGACTCATGCTGACATGCCAGGCATTGACCCTTCTCTCATAACCCACCGCCTCAGCATTGAACCTCATTTCAGACCTTACCGCCAAAAGCAGCGAATCTTCTACCCAGAGCGTAATAATCTTATCGCTGCAGAAGTTGACAAACTCCTTGAGACCCAGTTCATCCAAAACGTGGACTATCCCAAGTGGCTGTCCAATGTGGTCCTGGTTCGCAAAAACAACGGCAAATGGCGTCTCTGCGTCGACTACTCCGACCTGAACAGAGCTTGCCCCAAGGATAGCTACCCACTTCTCAAGATAGATCTGCCGGTCGATGCCACTACGACCACCAAATGCTCGGGCCATGGATGCTTTCTCTGGGTACAACCAAATCATGATGCACTCATCTGATTGGGAACACACATCCTTCATCACCGACCGAGGTACCTACCACTATTGCGTAATGCCGTTCGGATTAAAAACGCCGGCCACCTACCAACGGTTAGTCAATGCAGTTTTCCACCACCAGATCGGTCGAAACATGGAAGTATACGTGGATGACATGCTAGTCAAGAGCAAACTCTCCACTGACCATATCACCGACCTGCGAGAGACTTTTGCCACCCTTCGAAAGTATCAGATGAAGCTCAACCCCGAGAAGTGCGCCTTCGGCGTAGGGTCTGGGAAATTCTTGGGTTTCATGGTTAGTCAACGTGGCATTGAGGCTAACCCTGAAAAGATCAAAGCTCTGGTCGAGATGCAGTCACCCAAAACGGTTAAAGAAGTTCAACGGCTCACTGGCAGAGTAGCCGCCCTCAACCGTTTCATCTCCTGCGCCACAGATAAGTGCCTCCCCTTTTTCAAAGTCCTCAGGCAGACCTTCGAATAGACGACTGAGTCCGAAGAGGCTTTCCAGCAATTAAAACAGTGTATGGCCAACCCACCCCTTCTTTCACAAGCCATCACAAAGTAGCCCTCTTCCTCTACTTAGCAAGATTCGAACACCGCCAAGCAAATTCTTATCGAGAAGATGGCTCACCCAACGGCTGTCTACTACATCACCGGCTCGAGGGAGCAGAGCAGATTACCCATTGTTAGAAAAACTATCCTTGGCTTTGGTCATCGCATCCAGCATTTACCGCCTTACTTCCAAGCCCACCCTATAGTGGTCCTCACTGACCAACCCTTGAAGAAGGTTATGCAACAACCAGAACTTTCGGGCAGACTGATGCAGTGGTCAGTTGAACTCAGCCAGTTTGACATTTCCTACCGCCCTCGAACAGCAATCAAGGGGCAAGCTATAGCCGACTTCATCATGGAATTCACTAATCCCATACCACCTACTACCTCAACAGCCCCATCAGCTCCCGTTGATCCCGAAGATCCCCATTCCTGGACTCTCAATGTTGATGGGTCATCTCGCAGGGCAGGTAGTGGGGCTGGCATCATCCTTGCCTCTCCTGAGGGTGGCTATTTCAAGTGTGCTCTTCGTTTCCTGTTCGAGGCTAGTAATAACGAGGCTGAGTATGAAGCATTGATAGCAGGACTCCGCCTCGCCAAAGACATTGGTGTCGACCAGATCCGCGTGTTCAGTGATTCCCAGCTCATCGTCGGTCAGATCACGGGGGAATTCAATGCCAAGGATGACACAATGCGAGCTTACAGAGACATAGCACTCCCCCTTGTTCGCCTTTTCAATACTTTCCAGATCACGCACATACCCCGGACGATTCCAAAGCAGACGAAATGGCCCGGCTGGCTTCTGCTGACCATTCCGACCTTAGCGATGGAGTTCGCCTTGAATATCTGGCCCACCCGGCCATCTCGCCCGACTCACAAGAAGTGCAATCCCTCCAGACTGAACCCATCCCTTGGGCATCTGACATTCTTCTCTTCTTGACCACTGGGGAGCTCCCAACCCAAACGACCAATTTAGGCCAAGGTCACAAATGATCGGCTAACTACATTCTGGTCAATGGCATCCTTTATAAACGAGGTTTCTCACGTCCATACCTGCGATGCCTCAACCCCACCCAGGCAACCTATGTCATGCAAGAAATCCATGAGGGGATATGTGGCAACCACTCGGGGGGCAGGTCCCTTGCTCAAAAAGTACTCCGCACAGGTTACTTCTGGCCGACTCTCAACCAAGATGCCACCGATTTTGTGCTTAAATGCGACAAGTGTCAGCCCTTCGCCAACATCCCACACGCCCCTCCTACCGAGCTGATCACTCTTTGCAGCCCTTATCCATTTGCCAAATGGGGGATCGACTTGGTTGGTCCACTTCCCACCGGCCGAGGCCAGACCAAGTTCGCAATTGTCGCCATCGATTACTTCACCAAATGGGTAGAAGCAGAACCCCTGGCCACCATCACCGAGCGAAATACAACCAAGTTCATCTGGCAGTCGATCGTTTGCAGGTTTGGCATCCCTCAAGCCATTGTCACCGACAACGGAAAGCAATTCGACAACGCCAAGTATAGGCAGTTTTGTGCAGATCTCCAGATTCAACCATGTTTTTCTTCCCCAGGTCAACCCCAAGCCAACGGCCAAGTTGAGGTCACAAACCGTTCTCTCCTGAAGATCATCAAAACCAAACTCGAAGCTGCTAAAGGCCTTTGGGCTGAGGAACTACCCAACGTACTCTGGGCTTACCGAACCATCGCCGGACTCCATCGGGAAACCCTTTTCGCTAACATATGGCGCCGAGGCATCCCGAAGTCGGTTCCGCCCACCTCGGGGTTCTCAGATCCAGACCTCGCCTCAACCGAAGAGCCCCGACGAGCAGACCTGGACCTTATCGAAGAACTCAGAGAGACAGCCGCTGTCAGGTTGGCTTCTTACCAGCAGAAGATGAGAACACACTACAACCGTAAAGTCCGACCGCGAGAGTTCTCTGTAGGGGACCTTGTCTTAAGAGAAGCAACCCTTGCCACAAAGAATCCAACTGAGGGCAAACTGGCAGCCAAATGGGAGGGACCCTACGTTGTGAAGGCCTTGCATGACGGCACTCTGACTCCAAGACATGGACGGCCGAGACCTTCCCCATCCTTGGAACGTTGAATATCTGAAGCGTTATTATCAATGAATTCCCACTTTTGTATCGTCACAACTGCTGTATTTCCCTTCTTAATAGAAAATACAAACTTTGAACCGAACTCACAATTTTTCAACTGTATATGTATCGTTCTGTTGACTCTCTCATTTTCAGCATTACTCTCATTTGCAGCGTTAGCCTCAGCCAGACCTGAGCACTTTCAAAAGCCTCAGCCAGACCTGAGCACTTTCAAAAGCCTCGGCCAGACCGAGCACGCAAAGCCTTAGTCAGATCTGAGCACTCTCAAAAGCCTCGGCCAGACCGAGCACGCAAAGCCTCAGTCAGATCTGAGCACTTTCAAAAGCCTCGGCCAGACCGAGCACGCAAAGCCTCAGTCAGATCTGAGCACTCTCAAAAGCCTCGGCCAGACCGAGCACGCAAAGCCTCAGTCAGATCTGAGCACTCTCAAAAGCCTCGGCCAGACCGAGCACTCAAAGCCTCGGCCAGACCGAGCACGCAAAGCCTCAGTCAGATCTGAGCACTCTCAAAAGCCTCGGCCAGACCGAGCACGCAAATCCTCAGTCAGATCTGAGCACTCTCAAAAGCCTAGGCCAGACCGAGCACGCAAAGCCTCCGTCAGACCCGAGCACTTTCAAAAGCCTCAGTCAGATCTGAGCACTCAAAGCCTCGGCCAGACCGAGCACTCAAAGCCTCAGTCAGACCTGAGCACTCTCAAAAGCCTCAGCCAGACCTGAGCACTCAAAGCCTCCGTCAGACCCGAGCACTTTCAAAAGCCTCAGCCAGACCTGAGCACTCAAAGCCTCAGTCAGACCTGAGCACTTTCAAAAGCCTCAGTCAGACCTGAGCACTTTCAAAAGCCACAGCCAGACCCGAGCATTTTCACAAGCCCCAGTCAGACCAATGAATGAAAGCTCATAAAGCAAAACACTCAGTCATAATCTGACGTTTAACCACAATTTTAAAGTAATTTGACACTCAGTCATATTTTAAAAATGCTCTCCCATATTTTATTTGCAAATCACATCTTCAACATCACATTTCAGTCTACTTTTTCAAAATAATTTGACACTTAGTCATATTTTAAAAATACTCTCCCATATTTCATTTGCAAATCACATCTTCAACGTTACATTTCCGTCTACCTTTTTTAAGGTAATTTGACACTTAGTCATATTTTAAAGATGTTCTCCCATATTTAACACTACATTTCAGCCTACTTCCTTGCTCGTTCAATTTGAAACATTACTTTCCAGATTCCCCCCACACTTAAACAAATTTGTTATTTCACTTTGCATTAGAAAATTCCTTATCCTATTCTGACTCGGATTTTGGCATGACTTTAGTTTCACTTTGCTCTACTGCCTAGCACAAGCATTTGCTGAAAACATCAGTGCACAAAATAACCACACGCAACACAAACCAAGACCAAACCAATACAAGAGGAAATGTACTGGAATCATCAAATAGAACCATAAGTGCCATTTTATTCATTCAAAAATGTGTGTACAAATTACTTACATCCCTTCCAAAAAACACCAACAAAAAAAAAAATGTGTATACAAAAAACAAACAAAAATTCTCAAGTCCATGTTTTCAGTTCACTCTCCCTCTTCACTGGAGATCAGATCCTCCTCTTCCACGCCTTCATCCAGAGGGGTCTGGGCCACATCATCCTCTCCAATTGTTACGCCACTGAAGTCGAGTTCTGGGAACAGCTCCTCAGCCCTCCGTTTGAACATTTTCCACCCACTGTCCCAGTACTCTGACATCTCATGTTTATAAAAGTCCGACTGCTGAAAACTTGCAATAACATCAGATTCAGGTCTCCCCTTAGCAGTCGTCTTCGATGGGCCAGCCCCTCCAGTTTCTTCCTAGCTAAATCAAGGCAACCGCAAAGATCAACCGCTACGAAATTCAGCGATCCTTGAACGGCAAGCAATCAGCAATGCACAGATCGGGGTAGGCAGCCCTTTCAGAGGCTGCCTTTGCCCTTTCTTCATCCAGCTCCTTCTGAAGGATCGCCTTCTCACTAGCAGCTTTGACCCTCTCAGTTTCCAACTCTTTTTGCAGAGCCTCCCTCTCAACTGCAGCCTCGCCTCCTCTCTCTCCCTCCACCTCTTTCTGTAGCTTCTCTTTTTCCTCCTCTGCTCTGGCGCACACGGTTTCTAACTCTTTTTGCAGGGCCTCAACCTTGGCATCTGCCTCATCCTTTTGCCTAACGAGCTCTTCGTTGTTACTCATGGCCTCCTCATGCCGCTCGACCGCAACGGCGCACGCTCTTTGGGCCTCCTCCACTTTCTTTTGCTCTCCAAACAATTGGAATTCCAGCGACACCACCCGGCAGCGTATGTCCTCTAGATCCACTTTGACTGTTTGCAGCTCAGCATGGGCAATTTTGCACTCTGCACTCTCCTTTTTCAATTTGGCCACCTTGGCATTCACCTTCCTCAAGTGAGTCCCTGCTAGGGTAGTTACCTCCATTTGGCGAGCATAACCCCTGAGCAGTCGGCCTCGTTGAACCCAGAGGCTGAGCGCAGAGCCGTTTCTTCTACAATCTTGACCATGGTGACTTTAGGGGATCTCTTCCCCCTCCAGCCTTCCTGCCACAGCGCGTGCATGATAAATGGCTGCTCCCAGACCAACTCCTCCTTCCAGGGGTGCGACCTCCTTTTGGATCTGCTCTCTCCCACTTGGCTCCGCCGCAGTCGGCCCAACTCCTACTTGCATTGTTGGGGCGACCTTCACAGCCTCCAGAGTGGGAGTGACCCCAACTACCTCTGGGGTATCTTTGACTGCAGGAGTCTCCACCACAACTGGGGTCTCCTTCAACTTCTTGGGCCCAAACTGCTCTGCCGCTCCTTCTGAGGCACTTCTCTTCTTTTTCTTCCTCTTCAGAGCTTCTCCCTCTTTTCTGGCCTTCTCCTTTAAAGGATCCACAAGGGCCCTCCGCGGCTCAAAAGTACTCAAGTCCTTTCCTCCCAGCGGCTTTGGCCGTGGTCGGATCCTCTCTTTCGCAATCGGTTGCGCCGCTCGGTCATCCCGCGCCTTTTTAAATTACGAGGCCTTGACAAGGAGGGCATGATCCTCTGCCTCCTGTGCTCTTCTCATCGTTTCCAGCTCAGCTTGGTCAAGATCCTTACCATTTGGCTAAGGGCCCAGTCCTGCCTGAAACAACGCAGATGGTTGTACAAGGTCGTCCCATTTGGCATTCTCTTTCTCTCTCCACTCCTTTACCCTTTTTACTCTTTCCTCAGCCTCTGCCCCTAGTCTTGCCTCCATCGACTTGCTGGGCACCTTCCAGATGGTCCGCACGCCAGGACCCCCATTCGCAGAAACATAAAACCACCGTGACCGCCATCCCTTGATTGACGTTGGCAGCCCTGTCACCAACCCCTTCCCCATTACCGCTTGCAGGGTGATCCACGTTTCTTGCTGCCCTGCGGCTTTATAGCAGGCGAAGAATTCCTCCACCGTCATCAATTCCCCATTATTCGCCTTTGGCCAGGCGCTTGCATAGGCCAGCAAATTCTTCCAAGCATTAGGCATCAGCTGACCCGGTGCTACCTCCAGGTGGTTCAGCACATCCACTACTATTTGAGGCAGTGGCATCCTCACCCCGCCCTTCAACGCCTCCTCGTATAGGGAAAACTCCCCTGGCCTGGCATCTGATGGCCTTTCCGTTGACGTTGGTAACGACAACTCCACTTCCACTGGAATCTGGTATTTCTCCCGGATGGCCTCGCCTCACCATCATCGTTGATTTGTCTGGCTTCGTGTGCCAATGATCTGGCTCCACTTGACTGATAGGCTTTGGCGCTACAACCATGGTGGACCCCTGGACACGTATCGGTGTTCCCACCACCCTTTCCGTTCTGTATTGCGCAGCTAGTTCCTCTGCGTCGTCATCCCCAAATGGGTCCACTGCGACAATCGCACCCCCTTCCTGAGCCATGTCTATGGCGTGTCTGCGAATAGCTTCTGATGCAGGTGCTAAAAAATCGAGGAAATGTTTCAACGGAGTATCGTGAGCAACAAAGGAACTGATACTTCGAATGTTTTGAGTTTTTGTAAAGAAGTAGGTGAATCGTATGATACCAAAAGCCCACGGTTTGCCAGTATTCCAAGGATCCAAATTAATTTTCGCCAGTTTGAAAACTTTTCAAATCATCCGCCAAAACTGTATCATCAATGCCCATAATAAAGCCCCTGACGCTTCACTCGTGATCCAACGCTTGACGTTTCCCCTCCCCCCGAAATCCTGCCATGTGTATGGTCCAGATGCACTGACTTCTGCCCTCACCTTGTCTTTTCCACTTCAAATCGCCACGTGACACGCCGCCTCTTGAGCCCCGTGCCCTTCCACTCCGACACCACCCCTGGTCGGCCCCCCCCACTCCTCCACCCCCCCGCTCGGTCACCTTCGCGGTCGGCCTCACTGCGCTCGGTCACCCTCACGCTCGACCTCTCCCGCTCGGTCACCTTCATGCTCGGCCTCTCCCGCTCGGTCACCCTCACGCTCGGCCTCTCCCGCTCGGTCACCCTCACGCTCGACCTCTCCGCGCTCAGTCACCCTCACGCTCGACCTCTCCCACTCGGTCACCCTCACAGTCGGCCTCCCCCGCTCGGCCACCCTTACGCCGGCCTCACGCTGGTCACCCCACGCTCGACCTCCACAGCCACCCCTCACGCTCGACCTCTCCCACTCGGTCACCCTCACGGTCGGCCTCCCCCGCTCGGTCACCTTCGCGGTCGGCCTCACTGCGCTCGGTCACCCTCACGCTCGACCTCTCCCACTCGGTCACCCTCACGGTCGGCCTCTCCCGCTCGGTCACCTTCGCGCTCGGCCTCCCTCACGCTCGGCCTCTCCCGCTTGGTCACCCTCACGCTCGACCTCTCCGCGCTCGGTCACCCTCACGCTCGACCCCTCCCGCTCGGTCACCCTCACGGTCGGCCCCCTGCTCGTCACCTTCGGCCGGCCTCACTGCTCGGTCACCTCACGCTTGACCTCCCACTGGTCACCCTCACGGCGGCCTCTCCCGCCGGTCACCTCAAGGCCGCCTCCTCACGCCGCCTCTCCCGCTCGGTCACCCTCACGCTCGCCCTCTCCGCGCTCGGTCACCCTCACGCTCGGCCTCACCCCGCTCGGCCTCTCACGGTCGGTTTCTCCCTCCCGGTCGGATTCATTTCCACTATTATTATTCCCTTCGTTGGACTAAAGCTGCACTCGGGAATGGGGGACTACTGATAGGGATAGGCCCACAAGGACCACGGCCCACCATAAGTAAACCCAAGCCCACCATTTAGGCCCCATTACACAACCCGGTCAGTAAAACCCGGTACAGTTGGAGGCCAACTGAATAGGAAAGGCCAACGACGCTCGGACACGTGGCGGGTGCAGAACAGGCCATGTCAGCAGACAAAGATCTGTAAAGTTATTGCCACAGCACATCACCATTAATGCAACCCATCACAGCATTTATTGCGACAACACCCCTTAGCCGGAATGGCGCCCCCTCACCCTGAACAAGACGAACCACGGCGCAAGCTTTCGGCGGAAAAGTCAGAACGGCTAAGGCAGCGAAATGATTACCAGAGGATATAAGCAAAGATCGAAGACAAGAAGAAGGTTAAGTTTTTATCTCTCTCTCTCTCTACATCTTTGGTCCATCACCTTTTCTAATTCGTACACCGGAGGGTTCGCCGGGGGACTACCCTATTTCCCGATTGAACTTGCTTGCAGGTTATCCAGTGGGCTCGAGGAGCTTGGATCGGTCTAGCCCATTCACCAGGACGCACCGTATTATCAACATGTATGAGACATTTTGTGTGAGTCTCGAGATTAGTCATATGCCATAAGATTGTCAATATGAGGCCAAAGTAAGAAAATTCAATATTAACGTTCGAGCTGATTTTTTTAGCTCAATAAAAAAACGACTCGAGCCTAAAAGTCTAGCTTGAACCTTGCAAAACTTGGCTAGACTTAGTTTGTTTGTATCCCTACATGTATCCACGTTTACTTTGCTTTTTTGATTTCACCACTTTCTTAAAACAACCATACAAAATAGATGCAGCAGGGTAGATTGTATTAAAAGAAACCCATTTTATCAATCAGTTGGGTTGGGTGTGCCTTTAGTTGCCCCAAAAAAACCATACCCTGAGGAAGCTTACCCAATTCATCACTTAATTTCCAAGAAAAGAAGACAAAAAAATTTGTCAACTCACCTACTAAATGATCCAAAGCATTTATATAAATACATAAAATTATCTCGTACATATCCACATTCAATCTTTCCTTAACCCTAATGCCATTAATCATACGACATTTATTTTCATTTCTATTACATATTTTTTCATAATTTAATTATTTGATATATTAATTTATAAAATATTATTTTAAATTTGATTAAGATGGTGTAGAAGAATCTATGCTAACGTAAAGAATGGATAAGATGCCACGTATCCCATGAAAGTGCACTCGTTACTTTGTTTGTTTTTGTCCTACTACTTTCCTTGGCAATTATTATTTTTTTGTTAAATTATAAAAACACCTTTATAAGTCGGTTTAAAATATGATTTGTTTCTTATAAAAATTATATTTTACCTTTTAAAATTTTTAATTTCTGTGGGTATTGATTTCCGACCACACTACCAATTTAGTACTTAATTGGAGAACACCGGCAGAATAGATGGCACCTGTCTGACCTGCAACAGAAAGAAGAGTCTCCGGCGGTGGCTCGTTCACTCGGGGTACTCCGACGATCAAGTCAGTACTCCATATCTCTCAAAAATAACCAATAGTACTTAACTCACTAGACAGAATATCAAAAGTCATACTTTAGATCCATGGAGGTGCCTCCCTTTTATAGTCAACATAATCCTAGTCTCAAATAGAAGCTTAGCTCTAATGGACTTAGGATTACTGCTAACTTGGACTCCCAGTAGGATTAGGATAAACTCTCTAAGAGTCTTATCTTTATCCAAACTAAAATCTTCTCTCATTTTAGGACTCTTGTCCCTTATCTGCTTATCTCGGATTCCGGTATTCTCACAGATAACCTCGGCCTAGCCGAGATCATCTCGGCATCATGACCAGGACACGTGACACCTCGGCTGACACTTCGGTGTCACCTCAGCCACGTGTTGTCATTCAAAAATTATGTCCCCACAACTGCCCCCTAGGTTCTATTACCTCGGCATCTTGAGGTGATGAAACCTATATCATTTATTCCACTTAGCACGTCGGCTAAGCTCCCTTCATCATCTATTGCCGAAGTCAGAACTCGTCAGCTCAATATAACCAAGACCTATAGTCTGATTTCATCAATGCCTTAGAACCAACGACCAAGTCCGTTCAAGTTTCTCAGCCGAAACCGTCCTCCTTTGCAACCGTCTCGGGCTAACACACCTCGGTTATACAAACTGATGATTTATCTCGGCAAGTACCCAAGTACCTTTTCATGGCATAACCTTGGTTTCACCTTGTAAATTTTTTCATAAAATTTCAACAAGGGTTTAACCTCGGCTTAACTTTAACTTGTAAATTATCCACAAATTTCAACAAGTGTTAAGCAATGATTTCGGTTTCATTTCAACTTGTTTTCAACAAGTGTTAAACAATTATTTTGGTTTAACTTCAACTTGTAAATTGTCCACAAATTTCAACAAGTGTTAAACAATTATTTCGGTTTAATTTCAACTTGTAAACTTTTCTCAAGTTTCAACAAGTGTTAAACAATGATTTCGGTTTAACTTCAACTTGTAAATTGTCCACAAATTTCAACAAGTGTTAAACATCAACTCGGTAAGCTCTTTTCTTCTTGGACTTAATCATCTTAAGCCGAGATCTTGTCTTCTGGGATTTGAGATCCGAGATCTGGAATCCGGGATCTGCTTACTTGGGCTGAGCTCTTGTCTTCTCATATCCAGTGTTATCTTGGCTTCGCTATGGCGAACCATTTCTCTTCTCTAGTTTAGACGCCTTTGTTCCCGGCGTGTCTTCCTTGGCTCTGGCATACTTTTCTATCCTGGCCATCAGCTCCTCCATGCTTTTCGGCAATGTCTTTACCAATGATTTTCGAAGTAGGCAGTCATCCTTCAAGCCGCTTTTAAACAACACGACCGCCACCTTTTGGTTACATCCTGGTATTCGGTTGAATACCTCATAATACCTTTTGGCATAGGCCCTAAGGCTTTCATCCTCGCCGATCTTCAGGGCCATTAGGGCGTCCACCCTCAAAGGCTATAGCTTGTTTGTCATGAACCTGGCCACAAACATCTCGGCCAGGCCTTCCCAGGTTTTCACAGTTCCTTTCGACAACTTGTGAAACCAATCCGATGCAATTTCTCCGAAGGATAAGGGGAACACCTTACAGAGCAACGGCTCGTTCTCGGTATACAATACCATCGAGTTCAGGTACAAGCTGACATAAAAGTTCGGGTCCGACTTACCGTCGTATATCTGGAACCGTGGCATACTGAACCTTTTCGGGGCCTCAAATTTGTCTAATTCTATCGAAAACGGTGTCCTCGGCTTGACAGGTGAGGTCACCTCGGCATCTTGTCGCTTTCTCTAGAGGTAATCCCTCAGATCCTCCGTGGTTTGTCCAGGAGGTCGGCTATCTCCGGATTTTAGCCTCTTTGGTGCACTACTTCCTGTGTCATTGCGAGTCCTTTCGGACCTCCCTCCATTGGTCGCGTCGAAATAGAGTTCCTTCCCCTAAACATGCCGATGTTCTTTGGAGTCAACTTCCTTGGTGCGATGTGTCCTCTGTGAATGTCCCTTTCTGGATTTTCCTCGTCCGACCTCCCTTGAAGGCCGATGAGAATGTTCCTTGGTCCTATCATGCTGAGAAGTCGTAGGAGTTGTCTTTTGCCCCCCTGCCTGGGCATCTTTCTTGGCTGCTGGAGTCGACGTATCTTGTGATGGGAACGGTGGCTGCATGACGTTGTTCTGTATCATGAAATTGACAGCCATTTGCAAGTCTGCCAATTTGTTCGCCATTCCCTTTATCTCGTCGTCCCTTCGTAAGCATCTTTCTTTCCCTACCTGGAGGTCGTTCTCGTTATAATACTCACTTCGGTCTGATTTCTTCGGTACGTCGCCCTCCTGGCCTACGTCCTCTTCTCCGTGATTTTTATCACGAGTTTCTTCGTTGTAGTTGTCTTCTTCGACGCCAAAGTCAATATGTTTCCCACTTTCAGTAGGGGTGTCGTCCACAACCTTCTCTTTCTGTCCGTCGTTGGCCATCTATTCTTCTTTCGTTCCCACAGACGGCGCCAAATTGTGGGTGTTGATTTCCGACCACACTGCCAACTTAGTACTCAACTGGAGAACACCGGCAGAATAGATGGCACCTGTCTGACCTACAACAGAAAGAAGAGTCTCCGGCAGTGGCTCGTCCACCCAGGGGTACTCCGACGATCAAGTCAATACTCCATATCTCTCAAAGATAATCAATAGTACTTAACTCACTAGACAGAATATCAAAAGCCATACCTTAGACCCATGAGGTTGTCTCCCTTTTATAGCCAACATAATCCTAGTCTCAAATAGAAGCTTAGCTCTAATAGACTTAGGATTACTGCTAACTTGAACTCCCAGTAGGATTAGGATAAACTCTCTAAGAGTCTTATCTTTACCCAAACTGAAGTCTTCTTCCATTTTAGGACTCTTATCCCTTATCCGCTTATTTCGGATTCTGGTATTCTCGCAGATAACCTCGGCCTAGCCGAGATCATCTCGGCATCATGACCAGGACACGTGACACCTCGGCTGACACTTTGGTGTCACCTCGGCCACGTATTGTCATTCAAAAATTATGTCCTCACAATTTCATAACAAACGATTACTTTTATTAATAAATTATCAAATCAATTAATAATTTTAAATGATGTCATAAATTTATTTCAATTAATAATTTAGGTAATTTATCATTATATAGGAGAAAAGTTTAAAATTTTATTTTTTTAGTTAATTATATTAAATAAAAAATTATAATAAGGGAATATTTGTAATTTTCTAAACTATAAGAAATAATCTATATTTTAAACAAATTTTAAAAGATATATTTGTAATTTACTCTTTTTTTATTATATATATTCCGAACAAAATTAGCACTAAAAAGGAGGTTCACATTTTTCCTTTAATTGTAATTTTTCAAATTTTACACTCAAGTGGGTCTCATTTAGGGATGACATATAAGAGTACCTCCACTCAAATTTTCAAAATTTGATATGTCAAATTTTTTTAAAGGCTTAAGTGACAAATTAACATATGTCAATTTGACATGAAAACTCTTCACTCTATATGTCAAGGGGTTTTTTTTTTTTTTAGGGTCCCTGGTATTAAGACTTTATAGTATAAAGGATATCTAATATTTTCATAATATCTAAAGTCCCTCAACATTGATCTAGAGAAATTTCAATCTAGAGAAATTTCAGCCCAGAGAAATTCCAATCTAAAGAAATTTCAGCGCAGAGAAATTTTTCCTAGAGAAATTTTATTCAGAGAAATTCTAGACTGCACAGAGAAAATCTCACATTTCTTTAGACTTTCCAGATAAATTCACTTCAACCTAGAGAAATTTCCCTCTCTTACTCAAAGAAATTCACTGAAAACCAGAGAAATTCTCATCTCTAATCCAGAGAAATTCACTTAACCTAGAGAAATTCTCCTTCTCTAACCCAAACCAGAGAAATTCTTCCTCTCCAATCTAGAGAAATTCCAATTTATGTGATTGGGATGCTAGAAATGGAGCAAATTTCTTTGCTTTAACATCATGGGCAACTTTGTATACATCAAGAAGATAAATACAAAGGGGAAAAAATGCAATAAAGTCTATTACAGATTCAAAAACCCTAATCTGACCCCAAACAAACAAAATCGCGATGAAACATATCGAAAACATACTAAAAAACTGATAATAAACCTGAGAGTATACAGAATTCATAAAAAAAACATATTGAACAAAAACAGAATCTGGATCAAACTGACCGTAGAGAAGTACCTTATTGAAATGAAGATAGACTTTGTCTCTGAAGAGAAGAACAACACCAGCCTCATCAAGAACCCTGTCGCATGAGCCAACAAAACCCCCTTTCCGATCCTCGCCGCCAGGTGAATATTGACGGAGAAGACATCGGAGACCCAGGAATGGAGCGCGACGGAAATGGGTTTTCGTTTCTGGATCCAGAGCTTGTGGACGACCCGATGGGCTTGGAGAGCGAGGAAGCCTTTGTAGTTAATGAGGCAGTGGGAGAAGGAGGGGCAGGCTGGATCGCGGATCGGGGCAGCGCGGAGGTCTGCGACGGTAGCGGAGCGGAGGGAAAAGTCGGAGGAGAAGGTGTTAAGGAAGAGGTCGTAGAGGAGGGTGGAAGAGCAGAGCTTGTTGCCAAGGTGGACATTTCTCCATAACGTCAAGTAACTGATTTGAATGCCTTGGATCTCGAAGACTAGTGGGTGAGAGGAGAGGAGAAGAGAGAGAGAGAGAAGAGAGACAAATAGTCAAATTTCTCTGATATATGTTTAGGGAAGTTAGATATCAAAAAGTAATTTTGTGAATCTCTTCCATTACGAAAAGTGAGAGAAGGACCCTAGACTAATTTTTCCTATATCAAATCTATTAATCTATTATTTAAGAAAGAAAGAAAAAAAAAGCCATGATGGGACTAATGACAACCACAAATTATATCATTCGATGCTTTTATTTGAAGACAAAAGAAAAAAAAATAAAATAAAGATTTGGCGTCAAGGTTGTTCATGTCAAAATTGGCAGGAAGTGATGATACCAAAAGTCACGTCATCTTTTGACATATCGGGTGGAGTTTAAATTTAATGTCAAAATATAACTATTGAAGTACGACGTCAGATTTAAAGTATCAAATGGAGGTGCAGTAGAGATGACCTATACAAAGTTAAACAGAAAATTAAAAATTTAATGTTATTACAAAAAAATAATTAAAATATATATTATTTATGTATAAATATATTTAATAAATATAATCTTAACAAAAACAAGATGGAATAGGGTAGAGAAAACAAAACCTACCCCATTCTACTTCATTGATGAGGGAAAAATCAGAGCTGGATAAAGCATGTGGGGGCGGGACATGTAAAGCTTATTGTGCCTAATCTCATTGGTTGTTTGGGGTGTTTTACATAAGTATATTTTTAATTTTTTAAACTAAAAAATAGAAAAAAAAAAATATAATTATTTAGGATAATTTTTTATCTTTTTACAAAAAAATATGTATTAATTTATTATATAAAATAACAAAAGTACAAAATTATCCCTATGTCCTAAACTAGTGTAGCTATGCTGACTTTCTCTCTCCTTTCTTTTTTTTTTTTGTTTTAATGTAAGTGGTGGCTTACATTGTGCCACGTTTTGCACTTTTACGAGAAATTATGGCTACTACGGTGAGTCCGGATCCTCTCCAGCCAAAGAGTCGGTCCTGTCCTCCGGTCAAGGGCCACGATTTGGCCACGTGGCCCTTTGAAGATCAACGGCTCAGATAAAAATAAAAATAAAAATTTTTTTTGAAGTTCTTCGGTTCGACCCAGCACAAAGCTTGTTACATTTTCACAATTGTAGGAAGATTTTTGAAGTTTGCCGTCGATCTTCGAGCTCCTTCCAAGCTCTGGCGATTGGCGATGTCGACGGCAAACATCGAGGACGATCGGCGGCGAACATCGACGGTGAACCAAGCTCTGAAGAGGATCCGGACTCCTTGAGTTGAGCAACCCCTGTTTCTATTTCCTAAAGCAAAGCATCATAAATTAATGGCCCGCCCTACCACCTCTCCTACCGAGTTGCCTCTCAACAAACTTTTCACTATTCAAAAATCTTGGTATAATTTTCCAACGCAAAATAGAATTTATTTTCGTTCTCTTTCTTAAAAAAAGAAAAAAAAATACTGATTATATGTATATATATATATTCGTTCTTCTCCACCTCCATTGCAAATTCTGTAGCCGCCCAACTTCTTCTTCCCTCCAATGGCCTCCCTTTCACAACCCATTTAGGAGATGGATTAGTGACAGAGATCTTCAAAATTTTCCTGAATTTTCAAGATGGGTTCTCTGGTTTTGGCAATGGGTTTTTGTATCTGGTTTTGGTTCTTCACTTTCAGCTTCATTTCTTTGAACTCACAGAGTGGTGGAGCTGTTGGAGGCACTGTTTTTGTAGATGGGAATAGAGGCATTGGAATAACAGAGTGATTTCATTTGCGCAACTTTGGATTATTTGTGGTGTGTGGCTGTGTTGAGGGAAGCTCGAAATGAAGAACTTCAAAAAAAAATTTTTTTTTTTTTTTTATCTGAGCTGTTGATCTTCAAAGGGCCACATGGCCAAATCGTGGCCCTTGACCGGAGGACAGGACGGACTCTTTGGCTGGAGAGGATCCGGACTCTGCTACGGTAGTGGCTGCACAGCTTGACCTGTTTTGAATTTTTCTTTTTTCGGGACAGATTTCCCGCCAAAAAATAAGTGAATAGTAGGTACTTTTTTACATTTTAGGCCAAGTTTGACATGACCTAAATAATATAAAAAGTCAAAAAGTCACTATCCTATTTAAGTCACATCATCTTATTTAAATCACATCACCTCTCTAATACATCACATCAAACCCAACCCAAATCCAACCCATATAAGCCAATAAGTCAAAAAGTATACTTTTTTAGAACATCCCAAATCAACCCTAATAATTTTTTTACTTTTTTATATCATGCTAAACTAGCCCTTAATACACATTCTAATACATTTACCAATGCATTATCTAGATTATTTAATATATGAATTAATATATGTTAAATTTTTATCACTTTTATCAATCAATAAATATTTTAATATACAAATTTAGGGGTTATTTGGGGTGTCCTAAATAAGTGTATTTTTTATCTTTTTGAACTAAAAAATGGAGGTTGAAAATATAGATGTTTGGGTTAACTTTTTGACTTTTTATGAAAAAATGTGTAATAAAAAATTGTAAAAATTGATTTGTAGGGAAAAATTTGATTTGGGAGTTGTGCAATTTTAATTGTTGACTTTTAGTGAATAGTGTTAACTTTTAAATTTTTTGAATAACTTTTTAACTATATGTCAAACTTGGCCTTAGTAATTGCCTAGATACTTCTATTTTTTGTCGCATCCACACCGAAAATCAAAGGAAATCATGGTAGGTCTCACAATCCACCATTGGTAATAAGAAATATATAATTTTTTTTCTATAATTATATATTTTATTAATTTAATCTTTATAATGTAAATTTGTCAATATACCTTTAGTTTTTATATTATATTTTTTAAAATTAATAACACTGATTAAAAAATTAGACAAAAATCAAAACTAAAACAGTTTATCCAAAAGGCAACATTTTATTTTTATTTTATCGTTCACATGTCTATAAAATACTAAGACAAGACATACTTATTATATTAAGTGGGTGTTTGGGAAGTGAATTTTTTTGTAAGTTTTTTTTAATTGTAGGATATAATTAGAGAAAAAAAAATTTGTGTTTAAGAAGATAGTTAGGTTTTTTTGTTATTGAATGTGATGTTTATAAAAGAAAAAGTGAAATGATTATGGAATTTGATGTGATATTTTGTTTGAATTTTTTTTTAAAAATTTTATAACCAATTTGTCTTTTAATAAAAAAAAAATCAAAAAACTCAATTCCCACGCCATGCGCATGAGATTATTTAATAAGAAAACATTATTATGGCATACACTTGCACGTGCAAGTCCACATGCACCTATAAATATAGGTCTAAAATTATTATATAAATTAATAAAAAAAATTATTCATAATTATGATATCCTATAATATAATGAAAATTAGTTGAATAGCAAATTAGAAACAACTAATATGAAATACGAGAAATAAATAAAAGAATTATTAATTTGTATAATATCACTCCTATAATATATTAAGACAATTCATATCAATAATAATTAAAAAAAAAATTGTAAAACTTATTAATTGGATAAATTATACTAACTTCCTTTGAAATTTGAAAAAATATAAATAAGCCCATAGATTTGGCATAATTACTTGGGATTCCCTTGAAGTTTCAATTTATATAATACTTAGCCTCGTTTCAATCAATAATTCTTTAGTCTTATGAATGAAAAAATAATATTATTATCCCTTTTACATTAAAAGTATATTTTCTCTTATTTATCTTTATGCTTTCACACCATTTACATTAGTTTCGACCCCTTTAACCATACGAGAAGAGAAGTTAGTATAATTATACTACAACTATAAAACTTATTATATTTTCTTCAAACATTAAAAAAAAAAAAAGTTAGTATAATTTAGCCTTATTAATTTATATAATAAGATCTTGTGTATATGTATATATATTTTGGTTAGGCTTCTCTCATGTTCACATCTCAACATAAGAGAACTTAAGGGGCCTGTAGAACTCACCACATGCTTCGTTTCGATAATCCAAGCCATTCATATTTTAGGACTCGTTGAATAGAATATTCATGCAAAAAAATAAGATGATCAAACATCAGTAACTATATGTTTGAATCAAATTTATATTATAAAAAATGAATGATAATTTTTAAAATTATATTCATTGTTTATTTTTTTTAAACAAATATGATTTAAGTATATAGCTACTGATATTTAATTATCTTAATTTTTTATATGAATATTCTATTAAGTGAATTAAAAAAATAAACGATTCAGATTATCAGAATCAATTTCAAAATAAACCTATCAGGCCTAAACACTCTCAAATTAAAATGACAAAATAAGAGAAGTCAAAAAAAAAAAATTAATATATATTAATTAAGGGTGAGCAGCGGATATACCAATTCGCCAAAACCGACCGAACCGAACCGATCCGCCACATTTTGGATGGATGCGTTATGACGAGCGGACGGTTGCGGATTGATTTTCTCCAATCCGCCAATTTAGCGGACGGATGGCGGATTTGAGATTCCTTTGGCCGCAACCGAACCACCAATCCACGAACACCCCTAATAATTTATAAGACTTTATGTTTTCAATTTGTTTAAATATTTTGTTTGTGTTTTCAATTGAAAAAGAGTTTAAATATTCAGTTGAAAAAAGGTTTTCAACTTGAATATATTTTTTGGTTTTTAAATTTAACTCTAAAAATAATAAATAGAAAATATAATATATGCTGGTTGGTTTTTATTTTCAAAAACATATATAGATGTAACAATACAGAGACATACAATCTTTACTACTGCCCTGTTTATGATTTTGATGGTTTGAATTGTTATTATATTTTAAGCATCACAGATTGTAATACTTTATGTGGATGAATCATGCTATTATTGTAATATATGGATGAGCCATGCAGTGATTGTGATATTCTAAAGTTTCAAACTTTCTTTTTTTGGATGAGACATACAGTGATTGTAATAGTTTTTTAAGTCGTTGGTTGTAATACTTTTTTTTTTTTGAAGCAGTGCACAAGTTAAATTATGTTAAAACTTATAAAATCTTAAACCGCCAAACCAATTCGCATCCATCCGCCAAACCACCAATCCGTTCAATCCACATCCGCCGGATTGACGGACGGATGCGGATTGATTTTATCTAATCCGCTAATCTAACGGACGAATGACAGATTAAAAATTCCGTGGCCGTAACTGAACCGCGCCCACCCCTAATATTAATAAGATCTTAAATGGGCTCCAAAGTGAGCTGTATGAGCAGAAGATGACAGCACAGGCCACGCGTGGAAGCTAGGTTAGGTATTTCAAAACAATGGCCGTTTAATAGACATAGGTCATGCATGGAAGCTAGCTGGTTTGAATGATTTTCTTATGGGTCTCCCTATTGTGGAAAATTAAATACTCTATTTTAGGTGTAGCATGCGGGGATATTTCGGTAAATGAAAATCTAATAATGGTAGGAATCATAAAAAAATAAAAATAAAATAAAAAAATAAAAATAATCATAAATTTTTTTTTATCTTTAAATTATATATATAATAAAATATTACGTACTAATCAAAGATTAAAAAATCTTCATAAAATATTTTATAATATATTTCTCATAATTTCTACTATTATTTAATCTGAGTATACTAGTGGGGGTTTGGGTACTATTTTCTCTTTACAAAAAAATATATTTTTACTAAGTAACATGTCTCATAGTAACAATTCAAGGATTTTTCAAATCTTAAATTAAATATTAAAATGAAACTTTATTTTATTATGCCTACTTAAATTTGAGACCTTCCACGACAAAAATCATTTGAGGTATATTTGGTAGACCATAAGGAACTGATTAAGTGACACGATGTCTCACAATGTTGAAATTGCTCATATACGCCAATCATGTATCATGGGGTCTTACTAAATTTTCTCCTTTTTGTTTTTTCAAAATCTATTTTACCTGTAATCAAAGTCAAGAGCACTTTACCCTATCTTCTTTTGAATCACGATTCTCTCATTGATTTCTCTCTTTAAATTTTTTTTATTGAGTTATTGAGTTCACTTTTAAGTCTAATTTTGATAATTCAAACCGTTCATATTTTAATATTTATTGAGTATATCATATCTGTAAAAAATCAAGTTGATCGGATATCAGAAAGTATGTAATATGTATTCGGAAAACTGTTTATTAAATTTTTTAAAAAATGAGTTTTTAGTTCGATAATCCGAACACATGTTTTCTGAGATCCGATTAATTTGATTTTTTACAAGTATGATATACTTAACAAATCTTAATATGTGAACAGTTCGGATCATCGAAATTGGGCCTAAAAGTGGACCCAATGACCGAATAAGTAGGAAGTCAAGGAAAAAAAAGTTAAGAAGAGAATAATTTTGGGTACAAAAAATATTTTAAAAGTGATACACATCTTAAAAGTGATGTATATCATAGAATTTTTCTAAATACTATATATTAATAAAATATTTTAAAATTTTAAAATATATGTTAAGAAACTTAAAAAAAAATTTACATCTTGAGTACAAAAAAAAAATGTATAACTTTTGGGTTAAGTTACACTGACCTTCCTTGATGTTTGAAGAAATAGCAGTAAACTCCACAAATTTAATATAATTACATTGAGCTCCTTTCAGATTTTAATTTATATAATATTTGATCAATTTATTACTCCATCTGTTCCAAAATAATAGTCCCTTTTGGAGAATCTAACTTTTTTTAATAGTACAATTGTTACACTTTTAAAAAAATTGATTTTCAAAATTATCCTTTGATAGTACATTTTTTAAGAAATATCAATGGTCATAATTGTACTTTTTTTTATTATTAATGAATTTAAAAGAATGGCAAAATAGGAAATTCATATTATTTTAGTCCTCAATTTTTGAAAAAATAACTAATATTTTGAGACAATGAAAAATGAAATAAAAGACTAATATTTTGAGACGAAAGGAGTTATAAATTTGTTAGTTGTATAAATAAAAATAATAATGTTATCATTTCTATTACATAAATATATATATATATATATATATATTTTTAATCTATTTAACTTTAGTAAAAATAAAATTATAAAATTTGTTGTATTTTTTTAAATTTCGAAAGGTCAATAATTTATTCAAGGAAAAATTATAAATACATCTCCTGAAATTTGTTTAAAATATAGATTACTCTTTGTAGTTTAGAGAATTAAAAATATCTCCTGATTAGAATTTTTTATTTAACAAAATTAATTAAAAAAATAAAATTTATAATTGTTCTCCTATATAATAATAGAATTATCTAAATTATTAATTAAAACATATTTATAATGTTATTAAAAATTATTAATTAATTTAATAATTTATTAATAAAATAAGCGATTTAATTATAAAATTAAAAATTTTAAAGAGTAAAATGTAATTTTTAAAATTATAAAAACGATTCATATTTTAATTAAATTTTAAAAAATGTATTTATAATTTATCTTTTACCTAAACATTTTTTTAAAGTTTGAGCCGTGTATATTTGACTGTGCTCGAGCACTAGGCGTTATTATTTGCAACTAGGATGGTCCTACGTCTATGCTGTAGAATGCATTTATTTTTATTTCTTCTTATTATTATTTTATTGGAGTCAAAACTTCTCACACATAAAATTGATAATTGAGCATGTGGCCTCATGTCCTGTGCTAAAAATAAAAAATAAAAAAAAAAAAAAAATTATATATTCTATTCGAAAGTTAGTATAATAAAAAAATGTATGGTATGTATGAAAAAAAAAAAATATAAGAAACTTTAAAAAATTTATTAAAATCTTTACTAAATGTCTTGCCTTATTTTATTTTTAAACATCTCGTATATATATATATCTCTTAGATTGTGTATTAATCAGATATTTTTCACATAATAAGTGTTATTTAATTATAACCAAAAAAAAACAAAAAATGAAAGACACTTTGACTATTTTCAAAATATGTTTATTGACTTCAATTTTTTAATTTGATATTTTCATCATTCTTAAAACATTTTACCTTAACTTTAAATATCAAACTTTAATAACATCAATCCCGTGAAATTGGCTTAGTGGTGCAATTTGAGGCTTGAGACTTGTTTTTTCTAGGTCTCAAGTTTAAACGAGACTTGAAATTTGTCTGATTCACGTGAATGAGACATTTTGTGTAAATTTCAGAATTGTCAATATGAAGCCAAAGTGAGAGAATTCATTATTAACCTCGAGCTAAATTTTTTAACTCAATAAAAAAACGACTAGAGCCTAAAATTCTAACTTGAACCTTGTTGATCTTGACTAGACTTAGTTTGTTTTTATCTTTACTTGCATCTACGTTTACTTTGCTTTTTTTAATTGCACCACTTTCTTAAAACAACCGTATTCAACAGAGTAGATTGTATCAGAAGAAACCCATTTTATCAATCACTTGGGTTGGGTGTGTCTTTAGTTGCCCCAAAAAAAACCATACTCTAAGAAAGCTTATCCAACTCATCACTTAATTTTCAAGAAAGGAAGACAAAAAAATTTTGTCAACTCATGAAGTTATCTCGTACGTATCCACATTCAATCTTTCCTCAACCCTAATGCCATTAATCATACGACATTTTCCTCGTTTGGGGAGTGATTAAATTAATCAATTAGTTAAAAAATTATTTTTTTAGCCAAAAAGTCAACAACTCATATAAAAAGTCAAAGATTCTCTTTTCTCTCTACTTTTTGCACAGTTTTTCGTAATTAGTCAAAAAGTCATCCCAAACATACAAGTTTTTTTTACCTACCTTTTTAGCCAATTAGTCAAAAAGTTATTAAATTAGCCTGTTCCCAAACGAGGCCTTATTCTCATTTTTATTACATATTTTTTCATAATTTAATTATTTTATATATTAATTTATAAAATATTATTTTAAATTTGATTAAAATGGTTGAGAAGAATCCATGCTAACGTAACTGGACTCGTCAAAAAAAAAAAAAAAATCATTTACTCCAACGGTATAAAGAATGGATAAGATGCCACGTATCCCATGACAGTACACTCGTTATTTTGTTTGTTTTTGTCCTGCTACCTTCCTTGCCAATTATTATTTTTTGGTTAAATTATAAAAATACGGTTTGTTCCTTATAAAAATTACATATCGTCTTTTAAAAATTTTAATTTCATAATAAATTATTATTTTTATTAATAAATTATTAAATTAATTAATAATTTTTAATAAGGTCATATATTTATTTCAATTAATAAATATAGGAGAAAAGTTAAAAATTTTATAAATGATGTCATATATATAGGAGAAAAGTTAAAAATTTTATTTTTTTAGTTAATTATATTAAATAAAAAATTATAATAAGAGAATATTTGTAATTTTCTAAACTATAAGAAATAATCTATATTTTAAACAAATTTTAAAAGATATATTTATAATTTACTCCTTTGTTATTATATATATTTCGAACAAAATTAGAACTAAAAAGGAGGTTCACATTTTTCCTTTAATTGTAATTTTTCAAATTTCACGGTCAACTGGGTCTCATTTAGGGATGACATATAAGAGTACCTCCACTTAAATTTTCAAAATTTGATATGTCAAATTTTTTAAAAAACTTAAGTGATAAATTAATATATATCAATTTAATATGAAAATTTTTCACTCGATATATCAAATTTATTAACCTATTATTTAAGAAAGAAAATAAAAAAAAGGCATGATGGGACTAATGACAACCACAAATTATATCGTTGGATGCTTTTATTGAAGGCAAAAGAAAAAAATAAAATAAAGATTTGACATCAAAGGTGTTCACGTCAAAATTGGCAGGAAGTAATGATAACAAAAGTCATGTCACCTTTTGACACATAGGGTGGAGTTCAAGTTTGATGTCAAAGTACAACTATTGGAGTACCACGTCAGATTTAAAATATCGAACGAAGGTGTTAAGGTTAAGTTTGGGATGTGGAGAATAATTTAAAAAGTTAAAAAGTTATTTAAAAAGTTAAAAAGTTAATACTATTCATCAAAAGTCAACAATTACGGCTGCACAATTTTTAATACAAAATTTCCTCTAAAAATTAATTTTTACAATTTTTTATTACATATTTTTTCATAAAAAGTCAAAAAATTAACCCAAACATCCATATTTTCAATCTCACTTTTTTAGTCAAAAAAGACAAAAAGTGCACTTATTTAGTCTTCCCAAACAAGGCCTAAGTGTCGCATTTATAGATGACCTATACGAAGTTAAATGAAAATGAAAATGAAAATTTTATTATAAAAAAAATTAAATTATATATTATTTATGTATAAATATATTTAATAAATATAATCTTAACAAAAATAAGATAGAGTAGGGTAGAGAAAACAAAACCTACCCCACACTACTTCATTGATGCAGGAAAAATCAGAGTTGGATATAGGAATGGCAATAGGACAGAGCCGAAGATCACACTTTTTGTTCCCGATTTCTGATAGTAAAAAATTCTCCGTCTCCAGCTCCGATCCTCGACGGAAAACTTGTCACCATCTCCATCCTTGTCCCCTAACGAGGATCGAATTTTTCCAACCCCGAAAATTCCCCGCCCAAATCTGTTTCAACATCATTAACAACTTTTAACATCAACAAAATCATCAAGAACATCATCAAAAAAAAATCATCAATAAGAAGTAGAGATAAAATTATCTAATAACAAAATCATCATCATACTCTGTGCATCAACTACCAAAAAAAAAAAAAAAAACAAATAGATCTGAGATCTGTGTGTCATCAAACAAATCTGAGATCGGCGATGGTGACTGCGACGAATGTGGATGATGGTGGCTGCGATCGGCAATGGTGACTGCAACGAAGGTGGACGATGATGGCTGTGATAGACGACGACGATGGACGACGGAGGTTGACGATGATGGCTGCGACGGACAATGAAGAAGGACGACACTGCGAGGTGACAGAGGCGGTGGCGCTGAGGGGGAAGAGAGGTGCGAAAGTGAGAGAAAGAGACTGAGTGAGTGAGAGGGAGAGAGAGAGATGAGAGGCGGTAAGGAAAAGAACGAGTGAGAGAATAGAGGAAAGAGAAAGAGTGTGTAGATATGAAATGAAAGAGAGAGAGAGAGAGAGATAGAAACAAATATATAGAAAGTATATTATATATATATATATATATATGAAGTTAGGGAAAAACTGAGCCAGGGTCAGGGCTTGGGCATTTATCATCGTTCCTTGTCCGAAATTGATCGGGGATTAATTTTTAAATACCATTTCCGTCCCGTCGAGGGATTTTTCGAAAAAAAAATCGTTCAAATAGGGATTTGGGGATCGAATCCTCGTCGGGCTGGTTTCAAATTGCCATTCCTAGCTAGATAGGATAAAGGATGTAGGAGCGGGACATGTAAAAATTAGGGGTACTTACCAATTAGTCCTATTAATTAGACTTATTTACTTACAGGTCCTAACTAATAAATTTAACACTATAAAAATAAGAAAGTGATAAATTTATCACTAAAAATTTATTCATAAAAACAAAGAGACTGATAAATTTATCACTATAAATTTATTCATAAAAAAAAGACTGATAAAATTTATCTTTATCACTTAATAAATTTATTAATAGGACTTAATGGGTAATAAGTCTCCAAAGTAAGACCTATTGAGTAATAAGTCTCCAAAGTAGGACCTATTGGTAGTTTATCCTAAAAATTATTGTATCTCATCTCATTGGATTGTTTGAGGTGTTTTAAATAGGTGTATTTTTTGAATTTTTAGACTAAAAAATAGAGGAAAAAAAAGATAGTTATTTAGAATAATTTTTTATCTTTTTACAAAAAAATATATATTAAAATATTATATAAAATAACAAAAGTACAAAATTATCCCTATGTCCTAGACTAGTGTAGCTGCCTTACACTCTCCTTTTTTATTTTTATTTTTATTTTTATTTTTTTTTATGTAAGCGTGACTTACATACGTTTTGCACTTTTATGAGAAATTGTGATTGCTGCGGTTGTGGCTGCACAGTCTGACCTGTTTTGAAAGAGTAATGCTACATACCACTAATTTATAATCACTAATTTCACCACTAGTGAGGTGGCAATTCAAAAAAAACAAAAAAACACAAAAACCAAGGCACAAAACACATGTGGCAGTAGATGGGACCCACTGCCACATCATTAGAGCCACCACTAATTAGTGGTCTAAAGCATTTTTGGTTTTGAAATTTTCTTTTTTTTGGGTACAGATTTCTCATCAAAAAATAGGTGAATAGTATGAATTTTTTTACTTTTTTACTTTCTTTAGTAATTTTTTTTTATATTATGCCAAATCACCCCTTAATACACATTTTAATACATTTTTCAATACATTATCTAGATTAATAAATATTTAATATATAAATTAATATATGTTAAATTTTTATCACTTTCATCAATCAATCAATATTTTAATGAGAAGTGATTCACCCCCGAATGAGGGTTCCCCCGAATCCCCCGTTTTTCTCTTTCAAGTAAAAAAAAAAAAAAAAAAAAAAAGAAAACAAAAAACAAAAAAAAAAACAGTTTGTCATTTTTGGCAATTAGGGGATTCGGGCTGCCATTTTTCGAGCCCCCCGTTTTTCCCTATTTTAATATACAAATTTAGTAATTGCCCAAATACTTCTATTTTTTGTCGCATCCACACCGAAAATCAAAGGAAATCATGGTAGGGCTCACAATCCACCATTGGTAATAAGAAATATTTTTATTTTTATTTTTATTTTTATTTCTATAATTATATATTTTATTAATCTAATCTTTATAATATAAATTTGTCAATTTACCTTTAGTTTTTATATTTTATTTTTTTTAATTAATAACACTTATTAAAAAATTAGACAAAAATCAAAACTAAGAGAGTCTATCCAAAAGGCAACATTTTATTTTTATTTTATCGTTCACATGTCTATAAAATAATAAGACAAGACACACTTACTATATTAACATGCGCATGAGATTATTTAATAAGAAAACATTATCATGGCATACATTTGCACGTGCAAGTCCACATGCACCTACAAATATAGGTCTAAAATTATTACATAAATTAATAAAAAATTTATTCATAATTATGATATCCTATAATATAATGAAAATTAGTTGAATAGCAAATTAGAAACAACTGATATGAAATAAGAGAAATTAAATTTTTTTTTAATTAATTTGTATAATATCACTCCTACAATATATTAAGACAATTCATATCAATAAAAAAAAATTGTAAAATTTATTAATTGGATAAATTACACTAACTTCATTTGAAATTTGAAAAAAATATAAATAACCCCACAGATTTGGCATAATTACTTGGGATTCCCTTAAAGTTTCAATTTATATAATACTTAGCCTCGTTTCAATCAATAATTCTTTAGTAAAAAATAATATTATCATATCTTTTACACTAAAAGTATATTTTCTCTTATTTATCTTTATGCTTTCACACCATTTACATTAGTTTCGGCCCCTTTAACCATACGAGAAGAGAAGTTAGTATAATTATACTACAATTATAAAACTTATTATATTTTCTTCAAACATTAAAAAGAAGTCAGTATAATTTAGCCTTATTAATTTATGTAATAAGATCTTGTGTATATATATATATTTTGGTTAGGTTTCACTTATGTTCACATCTCAACATGAGAGAACTTGAGAAACTTGTAGAACTCACCACATGTTTCGTTTCGATAATCCAAACCATTTATATTTTAGGACTCGTTAAATAGAATATTCATGCAAAAAATAAGATGATCGGACATCAGTAGTTATATATTTGAATCAAATTTGTATTACAAAAAATAAATGATAACTCTTAAAATTATATTTATTGTTTATTTTTTTTAAACAAATATGATTTAAATATATAGTTACTAATATTCAATTATCTTAATTTTTTGTATGAATATTCTATTAAATAAATTGAAAAAAAATAAGCAGTTCAAATTACCGAAATCAATTTCAAAATAAACTTATCAAATTTAAACGTTCTCTCAAATTAAAATAACAAAATGAGGGAAGTCAAATTTTTTTTTTTTAATATATATTAATGAGATCTTATATGGGCTATAAGTGAGCTGTATGAGCAGAAGATGACAGCACAGGCCATGCGTGGAAGCTAGGTTAGGTATTCAAAACAATGGCCGTTTAATAGACATAGGTCATGCATGGAAGCTAGCTGGTTTGAATGATTTTCTTATGGGTCTCCCTATTGTGGAAAATTATTAATAAATACTCTATTTTGGGTGTAGCATGTGGGGATATTACGGCAAATGAAAATCTAATAATATTAAGGATCGTGAAAAAAATATCTTAAAAATAATCATAAATTTTTTTCACTTTTAGATTATATATATAATAAAACACCACATACTAATTAAAAGATGAAAAATCTTCATAAAATATTTCATAATATATTTTTTTATGATTCCTAATATTATTCAATTTGAATATACTAAAGGGTGTTTGGATACTAGTTTCTATTTGGAAAAATATATTTTTAATAAGTAAAATGTCTCATGGTAACAATTCAAGGATTTTTCAAATCTAAAATTAAATATTAAAATGAGATCTTATTTTATTGTGTCTATTTAAATTTTAAACTTTCAACAATAAAAATCTTTTGAGATATATTTGGTAGACCATAAGGAACCGATTAAGTGACACAATGTCTCACAATGTTAGAATTGCTCAGATACACCAATCATGTATCATGGGGTCTTACTAAATTTTCTTCGTTTTTTTTTTTTTTTTCCAAAATCTATTTTACCTGTAATCAAAGTCAAGAGCACTTTACCCTATCTTCCTTTGAATCACAATCCTCTTATTGATTTCTCTCCTTGATATTTTACTTGTTGGGTCATTAAGCTTACTTTTAGGCCTAATTTCAATGATCCGAATTATTTATATTTTAAGATTTATTGAGTATATCATATTTGTAAAAAATTAAATTGATTAGATATAAAAAAGTATGTATTCGAAAAACTATTTATTAAATTTTTTTAAAAAATAGTTTTTAGTTCGATGATCTGAACACATGTTTTCTGATATCTGATTAATTTAATTTTTTACAAGTATGATATATTAAACAAATTTTAAAATATAAACAGTTTGGATCATCGAAATTGGGCCTAAAAATTGACCCAATAGCCTAACAAGTAAGAAGTCAAGGGAAAAAATAAAGGAAAAGATCCTGATTCCTTTTAGAGGTGACACACTCTCCTGTATTTTTTTTTTTTTGAGATTAAAATTGCAATACTTTACATTAGTGATAAAAGATTAATTATACTCTTGGAAGCACGATACAAATGTCGGTATACGTGCATAAAAAAATATTTATTTGTAATTTATAGCTGTATATGATATATAACATATAACAATTAAAAAATCATATACAAAAATAATTAAAGTAAGATTCAAGCTAGAGTTTAAGATCAAAATTAGTGAAGGAGATTGTGCTTGCGGTGGCCAAAGGCAACCCTATGTATTTTTTTTAAAAAATATATATTTTTAATAATTACAAAAATAACTTATATTTTGTTTTTCTTTTCTTTTGAAAAAATAGACAACATAATTATTCCAATACTCCTATATTTTTTTAAAATTACATTTTTACCCCAAATGTATCCACAAAAGTTCTCAAAGTGTATCCGTTCTGTGCCATACCAGAGTCCCACAACAAATTTCACAAACCCGATATGTATTTCTCATAGGGGAAACTACACATCATGTAGCTTGTGAAAACAAATTTTAAATCAATGAAAAACTATGTAAATATTAATAATTAAAATTAATTTTTTTTATTATTTATGTTTAATTTGTTTCCTCAGACATCACTGCAGAGTAATTCTCCCTTTCTCATACTTCATACACGTTCAGCATTTTTGCGTGAGATAATTTTTTTTACAATTTTTCCAAAATCATATCACATAAATATTTCACCAAAACTTTACCTTTAAAGTAACTTCTCATAAAGCTTGATGAATTTTATAAATTTTTAAATACAATGGGTTTGATATATACAATTCTCATTTATTACATGAATACATAAAAAATGAAATGGATGTAGCTATAAAACATTTTCTTATTTGTAAAAACTATTTTTCCTTTGAGATTAACAAAAATCAAGTCTTCATAATTGTATATTTGATTCCACTTTGACTTTTTAATTAAAAAATAATAAATTATAAATACACTTTTTAAAATTTATTTAAAATACAAATTACTCCTTTGATCTAAAAAATTATTAAATATCCCATTGTCAAAATTTTTTATTTAGCAAAATTAATTGAAAAAATAAAATTAATAACTACTCACCAATACAATAATAAAATTATCTAAATTATTAATTAAAATATATTTCTGACATAATTAAAAACTATTAATTGACTTGATAATTTATTAATTAAAAAAGACATTGATTATGAAATTAAAAACTTTAAAGGGTGAAATGTAAGACGATTCATATTTTAAGTAAATTTCAGAGTATATATAATTTACTCTTAAAAAAATGATTGGTCATAAAAATGTAATTGATACTTTATTGAGAAAGGATAAAATTTAAATAAAACTTAATATTATGGAAATATGAATTTTCTAAACAAGTCATCAAAATATAATTTAGTTTTCTATATTAAAACTTAATAGAATTCAACGATAATCTTGAGAAAAAAACAATAGCTAACAATAATTTTTCCTTAAACATTATTTTTCTCACATTTTTAGCTACAAAATTTTTAAGTAATGTTTTATTGCAAATGATTTCAATTATTTCTTGGTATTATAGCTTTAGATTTTGTTTCAATATTTTTCTCATTGTAAATAGGGTCTTGTTAAACTATGAAACAATAAAACCTTACTTTATTTTTTGAACTTTTTTAATAAGTTCTTCATATCTTAATCTACATAAACAAATAGTATTGTACCTGTAAAAAAAAATTATTGGTGTAAATATATCTCATCTTTATAGTTCGCTTCGGGCTCCAAAATAGTCAGGACCAACCCCACCTCCACTACCAAATCCAACATAATTTTAGCTGGCAATCTTTGTAGATATATAGATATACAAATATTTACATATAATGATATATATATATATATAGAGAGAGAGAGAGAGAGAGAGAGAGAGAGAGAGAGAGAGAGCATGTAAGCATATTAGAAAATTACAAAAAGGGGAGGGGTATGGTTGGAGAACTTCATCAACAACTTGCAAATTGAACAAAAAAATATAACAATAATACTCTAGTCCAAAACTACAATAAGGGTATAGGACTATTTTTAAAAGATAAATAGTCAATGCCACCACCAAGCCATATCACAAAAACATATAGTGAATTTTGCTCCTTTTTTTTTTTTAATTGAAAGGTATTAGTGTAGGTAATTGTTATATATTTTTCTCCTAGAATTATTGTTTCTCCAATATCTGGCTGTGAAATGTATTCTAATTTTCTTTTGAAAGAAAGAGATAGAGGTGACCACAAACTCTTTGATAGGAAATATTCTTCCAGCACAAAAGTATATGCTCCTTGAAATGTTTCCAAAAATCAATAAAATCTCCTAATAATTGTAGTAGAGCATATTATATATGTTTGTATACTCACCAAATCCAAGTTGGCCTCGATTATATTACACACAAGCGTGCCTGCCAGCGTTTGAGCCCATCTCCACCTTCCTTGTCTCTTCCCTGTGATAGAGAAATGATGGTGAAATTCACATATCATTTCTAGAAAAAAACAACAAAAGCTAAAAATGAATGAGACTGAGTGATTACCATGGTTGGACGGTTTCGAAAAGCAAATTTTCATCTGATGCTAAACTCTGAGCATGTCCCCTCTCCAAAATTAAACAGTGTTAGGGCTAGTTACCAAAAACCTATCAACTTCCCAATATTTGGGAAGGGCAAATCACCCGGTATCTTTTAAACTGAACTAAGCGCAATAAGATGCATATGTAACGGTGGTTGTTTGAAACAACCCATCACACACAATGCATTTAAAGACAATTTGCATGAATAAGATAACCAAACACGCAAGCACACACATTATACAAAACAGAAACAACAAAAACATGAGGTACTGCTGCAAAAGGAAGAGGAGAAAGAATCACACCATAATGAAAATGTTGCACGCATACACAATTAATAGAGAAAAAACCTCGCTATAATCCGTTCTTTTTTACTGAAGGAGGCCAGGACAATCTCCTGTGGCTCGTGCCGTCAACTTGATTAGTGTCGCCTACTTCGCTACGTTCATCTTCTGCTTTTGGACCACTGAGGGTTCTGAGAGTTAAATCTTCCGACTCACTCCTCCAAGGAGGTGGGGTCACGCATTCAGAATCCCCTAGTGCTCTTTGAGAAGAATCCTTGGCTGGTGTTGCATGCAAGGAAGAAGAGGAATGACCCACTCTCAAATTTTGAAGTGTAGCAAATGATTCCCTCATTGCAGACATGGCTTCAAAGAATCGGGTACAAGATGCTAAAGCGACAGGAATTGGACGGAGCATTTCCTGCATTATTTAAACACCGAGATCAAGGTTGGATCTTGCAGGAAAACCTTCCGCTTAGGCTGCGTTTGAATCATGGACTTGGGTAGGAATATAAAAGGAAAACCATCTGCTTAGGCTGCGTTTGAATCATAGATTTGGGTAGGGATACAAAAAGAGAAAGGAAAATGTGAGGGAAATGCGAATAAAATATAAGCTAAATTTTCTCCATTTCCCTCGTCTTTTCTTTTCCTTTTCCAAATGCTTACCTAAATCCATAATCCAATCAATTAAAGGAGAAGACAATTTCCTCATGCTGTGCAATCATGAAGAAAAGGGCACTTGGAAACCACATGGTAGTAAACAGGAACACATTCCATCCTTTTAATAGGGTATGTCGAATGAATTTGTTTCATAAAATCTATGAATTCTCTCAAAATTTTAGGAAATGATGAACAGATCCATATTTGGGCCAAAATAGGGAACCACTAGTTTGATGAATGCTTCTGAAGTTTGAACAAGTCATGTTTTACATAGGATTTAATGGCCACCCCACGAGGTCATGATAGTTTAAAAACTGCTGGAAGAAAATTTTAACGCAAATACTGTTTTCATAATTGAGTTCTTTTAGGCTAAGAGATCATCCTAAAAATGACAACCTCCACAGTTTATGTTAAAATTAAAGTGGAATTTCATGAGGTTTCCAAACACTCTCTGATGTTCCCAAGAGTACAAGTACAAATACAAAAAATTGAAATCGGAGTCATAAAATTCATAGTTCATATCAGCGTGAATCTGATAGACAATAAAAGAGACTCCCCGGGGTTTAGGGGGTGTCAAACCATAGTGAAAAGCAATTTCATATTATTTCTAACACAATAACTGACCTAGAATAAGCTGAAAGAAATGCTCTTAGAGCACAAAGTAGGATGCAATGTGCATTTTGAACTTGTGATAATAATAAGGTTGTGCTTGGATCATGGATTTGGATAAGGATGTGAAAATGAAAAGGAAAATTTGAGGGAAATGTAAATGAAATATAAACTAAAATTCCTCAAATTTTTCTTTCCATTTTCAAATCCCTATCCAATTTCAACATTCCTGTAAACTTACCCCCCATACAGAAGGTGGTTCCTTGAAGTTTTGACTCCACTGGAAATCTGCAACAGATGCAGTCAAGGCTCCATAATCACTTGCAGCCTTCATTAGTAATTCTGAAAATTGTTTCTGCACACCCAAGCAACACATGGCATAAGAATGTGATTTGTAATGGTAAAATGAACTCTGGCAACCAATAAACAGCAAGAGTTATTTTGACTAAATGCAGAGATTTTGATAGTTAGCACATTAGTTTCGAGGCACGTATGAATTTCTTAATTTTGAATATAAGTAGCACAGACATGCAACAAGACATGGACATGCTGATACGGTAATTTTCAAAAAAATTTAAAACACGACACATGGGAGTCATGCCCAAAAAATATATAATTTATATATTTATTATATGTCATATATATGGATATTTCATTTAAAGATAATAAAAAATGTGTTATAACGCTAATTCCTAAAATCTAAAAGAGTAAGGATTAGGGCTAGTTACACGGAAGATAATTCTATTCGCACACTATAGAAAATCTCAGTATACAACATTTGTATTTGTTTGGATATAAAGTTCCAAACATAAGTCAAATGTTCGGACATAAACTTCCGAACAAAAATGAATTGTTTAGATATTCATTCTGTTCAATAGTTTATATTTGAACAACTATTTTTTGTTTTGAAGTTTATATCCGAACATTTGACTTTTGTTCAAAAGTTTATATTTAAATGGCATAATTGGTGTGTACCGTGATTTTATGTGGTATGTGAATAAAATATCCCTTACATGGACATCTCCTGTGATTTTTTAAATTACATTACCATCCTTTACTTTTACTCACAATATGCATATATCTCCCCTCTATTATATAACCATTATAGACTGCAACCAAAATATTTTACCTTTGTTTCCGTACTCCATTCCTTATCACTACAACCAAACATCCCACCAAAATATTATTCTCAAAATTAAACACCCAACACCCATTACCTCCACCACTACTAAAAACCCACCACCACCCAATTCTAAGCTCTCAGGAAAACTAATGACGACAAGGAAAAATGCCCAATCATCCACTGCCACAAAAGAGCAGTTTTAACAGGCATATATATATAGCATGCATGTAGGTGTGTCTAAGCTACAAAAAAACAAAAAGCAAAATAAAATAAGAACAAAGCACATGTATATTGCATCTGATTTGTAAATATAAATAATTGAATCTGATTTGGACACACACACACACACATATATATGCATATATACAAATTTTGTAAACAAACCACTCTGTGTAAAAACAAACCAATCAATCGGTTGAATCAAATTTTGTAGATCACCGTAACCGTTGACTACTAAAATTTTGCAATTCAAATGGTGATTATTAAAATGGATTGACAAATTAGCAAATGGCCAATTAGGGAGGCTTGGGTGGTGGAAGGGTTTGGGGAATGAGAATGGGAATGGGTGGTTCACAACTACAATGAAAATAAAGGGGTTATCACAAGGAGGTAGGCAGTAAAGGCAATGGCTTTGGTGGTGGCAGCGATGGCTGGTTGATGGGGCTGGTGGGGGTGATGCGTGGAGTTTAGTGATGATTAACTAGCTTTGTGTTGCAGAAAGGGTGAAGTTTAGAGAAAGGGGTATGAACTTTGAAAATAGGGAGGATGCAATTGTGTGTGGTGATGTCATGGTAAAAGATGAGTGTTTATTTTGGGTTTTTTAGTCATTTTATTATGGAAGGATATTTTTGCTATTTCAATGACAACGTTAATGCCATTGCACTGACAACTCTTGACAAGGGAAGACAAGTACATGTAATTATGCCCAAGGATTAATATGTATAAAATCTATATTGTTTTTCTTTTATCATTAGATTCCAAGTTTTTTTTTTTTTCCAAACTTGTGTTATGTTTCTTGTGCGTCTAAGTGATGGACATGCGTGCCCCCAAAGTCTAAGTCTAAATTTTTTTAATTTAATAATAGGACTCGTTTGGATCTGTCCAACACGTGTTGCTGTTGAAGAGTCTTAGACAAGTGTCGATGTCTAACATGGTCATTGCACCTTCTTAGAACTGTCCATACATCTTAGCTATGAATAAACTGTTAAGTCACTAATTTTCCCAAAAGCCTAAGCTGTTAGGAAATGGGTCCAACAATGCATATCAAGCTATGTAACACCCTCCCTCACGTGCGATCTTGTCTTGCATGTGGAGAGATAAACAAAGAAGCAAACAGAAGAACAAGAAGCAAACAACCAAACAGAGAGGAAGAAACCAAATGGGAATAGAATACCAAATACCAACGGAGAGACTTGAACCCAAGACCTCTCTATAGGTGGAGAGACAAACAAAGAAGCAAACAAAAGAAGAAGAAGCAACCAACCAAACAGAAAGCAAGAAACCAAATGGGGATAGAATACCAAATACTAACAGAGAGACTTGAACCAAAGACCTCTCTCAAGCAGAGCTCTGATATCTTGTTAAATCATCAATTTTTCCAAAAGCCTAAGCTGCTAGGAAATGAGCCCAACAATGTATATCAAGTTATCTAACATAAACAATCTCAACAATTCAATGATTTCATTAGGTCTGGTGACACCTTTAAAGAGAAACTGTGAACTCTGTTTCTAAACTTTTTCTTCGTCTTTTCCAATAATGAAAATTCAGAATGTGGGAAAACAACAAATTTATCCAAATCAGTTTAAATTAAAGACTAGTTGGACAAACTCTTATCATAAATTTTGCTGAACTAAATCACCTTATTAGATAGATTGCCATGCAATACATGCATCGCAATTCATAAGTACATTCTCTTGGAAATTTTCAAGAAGTTATGGAAAAATTTGTGACGTAATGAAAAACAGGTAACCAGGACCAGTGGGTAATCTGAACTCTGAAGGACACCACTATAACGACTGGACAAATTATACAAACACCATATAATATGTATTTCTCTAATTGCGTGAGGAATATCTTCTTGAAGGCATTGGCTAAAGATAGGACAGAGTGATCTTTGCTAACTAAAAGCAAACAACCTAATTTATCAAATAAATAAATAAATAAAAGCAAACAAACTATACTGCTGATTGATCATATCAAGGATTTCAATTTTCTACAGTAACCCTGCTCATAAAGTCAAGATCATCTAGAAGAGATAGAATCCTACTTCCTTAGAACCTGGTATTTCATGTTGTATAATACTGGGACCAACCAAAACTTACCTACTCTAAAATCTTAACCAATCTGAAAATGCTACAACCATAAAAGAATTTCCTACCAAAGAAAGACAGAAAAAAGAATTGACATAAATTTGATTACATAACAGAAATTATCCAAAAATCATATGAGAATGAATTAAATTCATCATTGACCAACCTGAAACTCTGCTTCCACAGGGATGCAATCTAGAGAATATGGTTGTTGAAGACGAGCTATAATGCGGTCCTGCCAAGACAGATGGAATATCAATGAGGTAAGTGTACAATAGAGCATAAGCAAGTCACTTCATTGTGTTGCCAAAAGAAACAAGGGAAGATAAAGAAACTAGTCCTTGGAGACAAATTCAGGGGAAAATCACTACTAAAGTTCGAAGTTAATTCTGCAATTCACTTGCTGAAGTAACACATCCAAAAGGACCACTTGATAATGAGTTTCCTATTTGCAAGAGAAGGGATTTAAAAAAAAAAAAAATTAAAAAAAAAGAAGAAGAAGAAACTTTTTCAATCTCTCTCATAATTCTTTGGAGTTTCCACAAAAAGACCTCAAAATACAAAATTGTCCCTGTCCCTCTATTGCTTGCATGTGTGCACAGGCTCTGGGGGTTACCAGATAATAGACTATTTAGGACCAAAAAAAAGAAAAAGAAAAAAGCCAGCAATCTCAATAAAATACCAAAAATGCAAAACTTTAAGGAGCATGCTATATGCTTGGGATCCAAAACTAAACCGACAGATCCTAAACATTTAGAAGGTGTGGCACCTCCATAGCTTTGTCATGGGAAAGAGAGTGATAAAATATCTCAACATACAATGGAATATAGACTTCTAAGTAAGCAAGCAACATGTCCTTGTTAGAGTCCTTGAATTCTTTCTGCTCAAAAAGTTTTAATGTTCTTGTGGCAATTCCTCTTTTTCCGCTTATTGTTGTTGAGGTTGTGGCAGCTTTAAAAATATTCACCCTTGCATAGATCTAATGTACATAAGTACAGCTTATTCTTTGTTCCCAAAAGTTCAATTATGCGAAAACTCAGATGGCTCTGCCCCAAAACAGCATGACTAACCTACAGCATAAAAACAAGGTACTCAATGAACCCTACAGACTAGACCACTTGATAATTTACAGCATGATAAGTCTGTCAATTAATGCCTTCTTATTTCTACAATCAAGGGAACAAAATTAGTGTGGAAGTGTTTTTGCATGCATTTATGAGTGCATGCCTAGTATTTGTGATAACAAGAAATGAAACATAAGGATCTGACACAAAGTCATGAATCCCAACCTAAGGTACATAACAATCAAAGATGCAGATATGGGCAAAGATTAGAACGAAATAAATTACCTTGTTCTGAATGACATCCTTCAATATAGTTGTAATTCTTGCCAAAGTCTCAATCTTCTTTTCCATTTCACTCACATGTGTCAAATGTGCTACATTCTTATCCTCCTAAAAGTTCCCAATCATGTAAATAAGATAAATCAATGCCAAAGTTTAAATGAAATATGGCAAGATCAAATTCAGAAGTTTAGTGTGCAATGAAGATACAAAAACATCTTACAGATATTTGCATAAGGTGCTAAGCACAAGTCTCAAATTGTGACCTACTTTCTATGGTTACAACCCCCCCTTAAACAGCAGTGTAAATATAAAACCCAGGAAATGGGGTCAGTGAACAAACATGATTCTCCATGGGCATAGTAATAAATAACAATAATAGGCACTTGTTTGAAAACAATATGGTGAACGATATCCAAGATTCATATTCCACAGACCATAAAGACATGAAGATCCGGTGCATGTGGCATACATCCATCCATCCATCCATCCATCCAAAATATATGACATTTAAGTTTATCTTAAAAACCTTATGAAGGGAGATATCGTGAAACTTGGGAAGATTGACAAGCAAGTATTAGTTCAAAAGGAAATCTTCACATACACAAGGGCACACACATACACGTGATTGGATGTATGTGGTGCATATATATACACCTAAGTGCCAGTAATTGCCAACCAGAAAATTGGAAAAGAAATTTGGAACATTCCCATACAGTCCACACATGATACATTCTTTCTTTTCCCCTACCATCCAACATATTCTTCCCCGATATAACTTCAAGTTGTGATCATAATACAATTAAGATCGTGTACTTTTGGTAGAGCATTTTCATTGGAGGTTTAATATTTGGAAAAGAGGTCATGGTGCATGTTAAGCGCCTAGAAACTAAAGATGCATGAGAGTTGGAAATTAATCTTGACCAATTCACCTTGCGACCTTGAAGTTCCACTTGCAAATCTGCTATTTTTCTTTGTACAGTGGTAAGTTCTCTTAAAACCCTTATCAAGTCATCACCCTTTTCACCAGTGGTAGTGGATAAGTTTTGAAACTCTTCCTACACCAAAGAACAGTAACTCAACCAAAAAATTCCAATATTCCACATTATAGTAATCAAACAATCAAAACCACTAGCGTAAGAACATGAAGACTAAACATAGTAACTCATTCAAGCAAAAAATATGCCTCTTCAACCTGTAGTAATAAACTAAAGCTAAATATTACTCAAAGAAAACAAAATAAGCAATGACTTCAAAGAAACTATTTAGAGATCTTGACTATCCCTGATACACTAAACAATTCATTCATCTCAAATATTTCTCTGCAAAAACTATGCAATGCTCATGCATTTTACAGTATATTACAAAACAACTTAATAATTCAAGGGGGAAAAAAAAAGAAAAGAAGAAGAAATTTCACAGCAACAAACGAATGCCCCTCAAGATGAGACTGTTCAAAATAAATCTAATTATAATACATTATTTATGCTTAAAACATTTAAATATACCACCAAAAAAAAATGAAAAAAATGAAAAAGAAAAAAGATTTGACATACACAAGTGCAAAAACTTACAAATACCACTAATTGGGAAGGTAGTTGTGAGGGTAGCAAGGAGCATTTGCTGGCGTGCTGCTTCCCTTCCAAAAGGTCTTAGTGTGTGCCACATTATTGATAGAAGTATTGCATTACTTTGCAAGTGGTTGTGGAGGTTCCCTAGGGAAAGTGAATCTTTATGACCTGTAGTTACTAAAAGCAAATATGAGCTTCAAACTATTGGGTGGGACTTGGTCATTGTAGAGCGATGAACCTGTCGCTCTCCTTGGAAATTTATTTCACAGGGCCTGGTCAGGTTCTCTCAATTCATTTAGCTAAAAGCAAGTAATGGGAAACTTACTAGATTTTGGGATGCCTCTTGGAGGGGGAAAATTTTCATTTGGTCAAATGTTTCCACAATTGTATCAATTATCTAGAAACCATAAAATGTCAATTGCTTCCACGACTCTCTGTTTTAGCGCCAATGTCTTGGGATTTCAATTTCTTTAGAAATCTCAATTATCGAGAAACCAATGAAATTACTTCTCTTATCCTTGTCAAACTCTTCCCCCAATTAGAGGATTTGGTGCATTCACTCTTTGGGGTTCTTCTCTTGTAAGATGTTTTTTGAGTGTTTAATTGAAAATCCAAATGTTTCTTTTTTCCTCCTCACATCTTGTAAGAGTGAATGATACAATATCATGGGGGAATAAAACACTTGAACACTTGGAAAAATGATCTTTGACCAATATCCAATAGTGTAAGTATATGATACAATATTTGATGTGTCTAAATTGGTCCAAGCATGCCTCATCTCTCGAGAGGAGCTCGGCGAGCACTTGAAAGAACTTTGAAATCTAGCTTCCAATTCACAAGTCTTCTGTTGATTCCAAGAGTACTAGTATCAGGGCCCTGCTCCCAACCCACATAATCATGGAGTGTTTGTTCTTTAAGATGGAGAGATATAGCTAGGTGGAAGTAATCGAGTTGGCCAATAATGACGAGTGCAAGAGGCTTGACTCATTGGTGGAGCTACTAATGGACCACACAGGCCAAGCAAGACCAAGCATAGTCATAGTGTTTCATCCTAGTGATTGGTACACGTGCACCAATTGGTTGGGGTACACACATGGCATGCAAGGTTTGAGGAGGAAGCCATGATGTGAATAACACAGCATTGTCAGGAGGAGCCACATATATGGGGTGGGTCCATATATACCTACACTAGGCATAAGATAAGTTATATGTCAACAACTCCATAACCACTTTTTAGTGCATAAGGTGAGGTGGGAAAAAAAAAAACCTTTATCTCAAGTCTCAATTGTAAGCATTACTTAAAGAAGGATGACAAGCTTGTCTATCTGTGCTGCTCTACAATGCATGCCTTTATCAGTCCAACAAAGTTTGAGTTTTGTGAGAAGGAGATGTCTTAAATGCTATCAAATTTTTTTTAAAGTGATACTGTCTTGCTTGATATAATGTTTGATCAATATAACATATAAAATAGTACAAATACTTTCCAGTAAACAGACTTTCCAATCCTGACATTTTCTCTCCAACCTAATCACCCAATCCAAATGGACTGCAATGCTAAAACAGTGAGTTTATGTTAATTGTCAAATTTATGTATGTAGAACTGAATTCAAGTATTGAATTGCAATCTAGTATCCTACACACTAAAACATTTTACATTTGGAAAAATACAAAAAAAATATATATATATATATAATTTAAGATTCCATATTAAAATGTCAAAATTTCATGAATGATTGTTGCCTATCAAGATCAAACCAAAAGTGTTATTAAACTGGGAATCAAAAAAATTACGAACCACTTGATCAAAATTTCATTCGCTGAGATGGTTTAAAAAAGAAAACTCAAAATATTCAAAAAAAGAGGGGGAAAATCGATTTAATGATAAAATCGGATATTGAAAGCAAAAAAGAGAAATAGAAGAAGAAGAGAGGACCTGAGAAGGAGGAGGAGGGAGAGAGAAACCAAGATCGGAGGCGATGGAGAGGGCATCGGACATTCCTCCCAAGCGTCTCAGAGGTTTCTTGCTCACCCAAGTCGTATCGCTTCCCATCGACATTTACCAAACTAACTCTCTGTCTCTCTCTCTGTGTTTTCCTTCTCTTTATTAGCAGATTCAGAATGAATAATTATCAGAAAGAAAGAACACTGGTAGTGGTAGTTAGTTATATACGGGTGGGTACTCTCTTGTCTTGGGCCGGCACTCTGAAAATTTCAAATACACACTCTCTCTGTCTCTCTCTCTCTCCATGGAAAAGGGCGTGCTGACGACCAAAAGTCTAGCGGGTTTGGGCTCGGACCTTCGGGTCTTATGTTGTACGGGATTGCCTTTCTTCACCAGGCTCCTGTTTTGTTTGATTTTGAAGAATCGTTTTTTTTTTTTTTTTTTTTTTTTTTTTTTTTTTTTTTTTCAATTTATTTATTTTTTTTTTAAATGAAAAAACAATTTTAAGTTTTGGTTGGTTCAAGAATTAAAAAAAAAAATTAAATAGGTAAATTATAAGTGAAAAATATTTATATTTCATTTAATTTTACATACTTTTTCTTTTTCATTTTTCAAATTTCTTTCTAAATTTACAAGCACAGTCTAAATAAAATATTCATTGTTTTATATAAAATTGGTGTTTATTTTGGTTAAATTAATTTTTATCTTTTATCATAAATTATTTGAAATTAAAATCAAACAAAGCTCGAGAGAGATATACGTATACCTTAAGGCTTGGAGATTTGTATGTTTGTTTGTTAAAGCCTATACGCCTAGAGTCTGGATCATCTGACGCCATTTCTTGTAACCATCCCTGTCGCCTTGCCAAAACAACGTCGTTTTGAATATAAAAAAAAAAATTCCCTTCTTATTTTACTTTTCCATTTTCGTTTTTGAACCCTAGCCTCTACGACAGATGAACAAAGAGGCGACGATCTAAACAAGAGAGGCAATGAATGAAGAGGGCTGGGGCGACGTGGTTTCCCAGCGAGGTGACGGATGCGAGGAAAGGCAGCGAGAGACGAACAAAGAGGGCGACGAACACGAGGCGGCGACGGGGTTTGTTTCTCTCCCTTTGGTCTTCATTATAATTTCTCTCCCTTTGGTCTTCAGAGTAAAAATGATAGAATGTGATCCCTACCCATTTCTCTACCTCTGCTTTGATTATTTTAAAAAAAAATTATGACATCCACACTCTATTTCGAATTTCACACATTATTTTTTGGTTTTTGTTTTGAAGATTAAATATATAAAATGTGAATATTATTACTCTAAAAAAACATCTCTTTACTGTGACCTTGTTTGATGGTGACTAAAATAAAACTAGGTTTTTTTTTTTTTATGGGAAGCTACTGCCTTGTTTATTAATACTATTTGATTGTTAATCATTGAAATAGTGAGATCAGTAATATCAACATTTCTATAGTATTGTAATACCAATTCTATGCTCATAGGAACAAAGGTTGAAGTGTGGAAAGATCAGATACCTAAAAGAAAAAATGCATTAAAAGAGCCACTGAAATAATGAGAACTGAGAAGAGAATACAAGAGAAGAGAGGGTTTTGAAGATTAAAGATATAAAATGTGAATATTATTACTCTAACAAAACACCTCTTTAATGTGACTTTGTTTGATGGTGACTAAAATAAAACCAAGTCTTTTTTTTTTATATAGGAAGCTACTACCTTGTTTATTAATACTATTTGATTGTTAATCATTGAAATAGTGAGATCAGTAATATCAACATTTCTATGGCAATGTAATGCCAATTCTATGCTCATAGGAACAAAGGTTGAAGTATGGATAGATCAGATACCTAAAAGAAAAAATGCATTAAAAGAGCCCCTGAAATAATGAGAACTGAGAAGAGAATACAAGAGAAAAGAGGGACCTCATAGCTTCAACAGGATTTTAAAAAAAGAAAAAGAAAGTCTGGATTGGCCCGTGTGTTTGAATTTATCCACTTTGATATTTTACTCTTTTCTATTTTTTTTTTCCCATTTTTTCACTAACTAAACAGGGCATCAGGATAAATCCATAACCCATATCTTTGTGGGGCTCAAATATGATATCAAATGTGCTTGTTTTTGGCTAATTATTTCTTTGCAAGTTGTTGGCAAATAAATGACACTACATTATATATGATTATTGGGTAAACTGTAACAATATATATATATATATATAATTGCAAATAAATGACTCTAGCATAAAAATATGCACACAAACATTGATGTTAAGTCTAGTTGCATTATATATGACTATTCTGGTTGCATTTTCTCTAATTGGAATTTCTGTTGCTTTCTATTTGTTAGTGTGTATACTAAAATATAGGGTTGTTTATACTCTGAAGGATTTTGTTCTCTTGGATATTGATGGAAATGAACTCTTTTTTTTTTTGGTACATGCTTAATTACTAGCCTAGATTAAGCTTTCATGGTTACATCCAAATATGAATTTTGTGTTTACTTGTAATTAGGATTAACATGTCAATGGGTCCAAACAATGATGCTGGATTCTTGCAAAATAAACGATGAAAATATGGGAAAAAAATAGCAGTGTACATATCAGAAGTAGAGAAAAATCTAGGGAGGTTGTATTTCTAGTGTGCAGATAAGATTTATGACTACTATGCGTGGGGAGCAGCTTCTACTGGGAATGCATCAAATATCCAAAGGAGAAGTAAAGCTATTCATGTGAAGAATGAAGATGAGAGAGGGTATGATTATGATTTTGAGAGAAACAATGAAGTTATGAATAGATTAGAACGACTTAAGGCAAACCAAGGAGCTATGATTTATTATGTTTACAACCATAGTGATGGTTGGTTTTACTATGCTAATGGTGCTGCTCAAATGAATGTAACCACTTCTAGTGAATGTAACCACTGCTTGTAGAACTTGTATTTGGGTTGTGAAGCTTACACTATGGGTTATTATATGTGCATGTAAAATCCAAACAATGTTTAATTAATGAAGTTATCTATGCTATGTAATTTTGTTGATTCTAAATCTTAGTTACTTGAGAATTGTAGATTCCACTTACCTTGGTACTTTTTTTTCCAAATAGTTACAATCACATTGCTATTTTTTGTCAATCCTCCTTGTGGCCTTTTATTTTTGCTAATCTTGCAACCAACTTTCTATTTTTATTCTTGAACACAACCATTTGCCACTATCTCACCATCACAACCCTACTATCGAATTAAGCAAAGCAGAACACTACACAAAAGAAGCATTATTTGCATTGGCTCTATAATAAAAAAATCACCAACATGTATGGAAAGTTACTTCATTCAGAAGAGGTCCATTGAAAAAAAAAAAAAATGGACTGCGCCTTTGCAAGAAATACAAATAATACAATCAGAAAACACATAAATACCCATTTTACTTGTAGGTCTTGTTATACAAGTTTGTCAATCAATCCATGATAATAATGTCAACCATAACAAACATAACATAGTATATACCCATTTTTCTTTCGAAACTGTCACGACCCAAACCCGCCCCTATAGGTTTGGCACCGTAACCGGCCAGTAATCCGAGGATTACCTATGGCCCCTGAACAGATTAACAAATAGTAAGGGGCTGCGGAAGCAAATATACAAAATAACAAGGTCCAATGAGCTATGATGACATACATGGGACAGAAAATTTAAAACTTATTTATATACATAAACATGTTAGTCAGATACACCAAATATGTACAAAGTATTTACAAAATGTAATCCCAAGATCTGACGTTACAAAACAGATACAACAGACTAGCATGAAGTGCAAAATAGCCATGGCATTAGACTTCAAGCGGAACCTCCTTAGGAGGCGTAACGGATGGCTAACCAAAACAAAACAGAAGGCCATCAACTCTGGCCTGGGTCCTGTGCCGCCTCACCTACATATATATATATATAGTAAACTGTGAGCGAAAGCCCAGTGAATAATAAACAGAGTAAAGAGGTTTCAATGAATGAGTTCGTACAGATTTCAGAAATCAATTCATATTATATCAAAAGCATACTTGATCACATAGAAATCATAATTCAGTTTTATCAAACTCATACTTGATCGGATCATATACCGACAGAAATCATAAGTCATAGTTACATTTACGTGATATATCCATTAGCATAACTAAACAGGACGCGCAATGCGTAAGGTTATGAATAACCTAGTTCCCGCGAAGGAACCTCCGGATCCGGGTAACAGGACAGCTAAGCCCCCATGGAGGGCCTCTGGTACGAGCAACAGTGCATAAATAGGACGCATAAGCGTAAGGTTACAAATAACCTAGTTCCACGAAGGAACCTCCGATACCCGGTCACGGCTGTAAATCTCACATGGTACTAAGGATGTCACGAATACATGTCAGAAATTGAACAATCATTCATTGTACTTAACATATCATTTCAGAAAACAGATCTCATTTTGTTACACAGAAAATAAGTACTGTTGAACATATCTTTACTAAGTTATTACTCACAGTGGGTGTTGAAACAGATAGACAGAGCCAAACGGTCAAGCAGAATGCGGCACACGACCTATATAACACATAAAGGATACACACTTGAAGTACGCATTTCTAACTGTACAAAACTTATATCATCGATTCTAAGTGTATACCTAACCTCTTATCCTTAATATGGAGCCTTAAACATGGCCTAGGAATGCCTAGGATGGAATGAGGGTGCTAAAATTCCTTAGAAAATATTTTTCAAAAGTTGTTGAAAATAGGGGTCTTGCTCGAGCGTGGCTTTTTACGCTCGAGCGGACATGTAGACAAAGGAGCTCCGCTCGAGAGTGACTTCCGTCGCTCGAGCGTACTGTATGCTACAGTGAAAATACTAGATGCTCAAAATTCACGCTTGATGGGCGCTCGACCCTCGCTCGAGCGTGAGACACAAGTCCTCGGTCGAGCGTGAAGTCTCTCGCTCGAGCGGACTGTAAGCTCATGCAAAGTACTGGATGCACGCATTTCACGCTCGAGCGTCACTTTACTTGCTTGAGCGGAAGGCATGATCACAGAGTGTACGCTCGAGCATGGAGTTCCTCGCTCGAGCGTGGGTCCAAAATCTGGAAATTCCATATTTGAACCTCAAGTTCAAAACCAAGTTTTAATGCATAATTTTCAATCCTCTTGGGCTAATTTTCTGGAAAACATTTGTAAACACATAGAATAACATGTTTCAAAGCTCAATTTGTAAAATCAAAGCCCAAGGGTGAGTCAATTTGGTCACAAATTCAATAAATCTTCAAGAACAAAGTTTAAATAAGCATGCATGAGTTGAAATAAATTTCAATGCTCCAAAACATGATCCAAAGCAAAATTAAACTCAGAATTTTGACGAATTCAAGGACCTTAGCAAAAATATGACCATGCATGTGAAGATTTGATACAAAACAACTTCAAATTCTAAGAACATGTTCATGCATGCATGATATGGACTTCAATTCAACATGTTAAACCCAATTCTAGCTTTAAACATTAATCTAACCATGAACCATGCAAGAAAGTGATCTAGACTCACAATTAAGAAAAAAATCTCCTACCTTAAACCTTGAAATCAAAGTGTGCTAGCTCAATTTGTTGTTATCCTCCAATTCCCTTAAGTCTCCAAGCTAAACCTTGTTGAAATCAAGTTTTTCTCCTCTCCCTAATTCTCTCCCACGTTGGGTCTCACAAGATGATGAAAACAAATGTTTTTTTTTTTTTTTTTGTTACAGGGAAATCCTCCTACCCTCCCGCAGGTCCAAGGCCGCCCCATGAGGAGATCACCAGGGTGTCCTGTTGTCCGTTCCGAGTAAGAGACTATAACCTGGAAACTTGTCCCGACCTCCCAAGGCAAGCTTCGATTAAGTCAGGACTCGCACAGCCGGGGGAGCATTAAACCCACACCAAGTAGCTGATTAGGCATCCTTGAGGTCTAACCTCCTAACCAACAGTGCTTCGCCCAGGAGATTGGCCCAAGGAAGGGAATTGAACTTGTGACCTTGGGGCTTAAACCCCAAGGCCTTTCCACAATGCCACAACCCCTTGGGTTAAAAAAAAAACAACAAATGTTTTACGATGAAGTTCCAAGGTTGCCTTAGGTAGTGGGCTTCAATGGCAATTTCGTAATTAAGCTAGGTTCATTATTAAAACGTTATTTAATCAGATTTAAACATTCCAAATCGAACCTCAATTGAACCTACCATAAAATCACATAAAATCTAACTAGTCTAAAACACTAATCAATTTCAGAATCGGGCGCCGATAAGGCTTCCAATTCGCAGTTTAAAGTTTAAAACACGAACAGATATTTCTACGTCAAACAGATAGAAACACATAAATCATGCAATACATATGCGATTTAATCCCAAATTTTCTCTTAATTATTATTAGGCATAATTAAGTCCCAATTAACGTTAATCAGGGTCAGGGTTATTACAGTCTTCCCCCCTTAAAAGAGTTTGGTCCCCAAACTCAAATTACCTTCATTCAGAATCAACACGGGGTTCAACAAAAACAGTTCCGGATATCTCTTTTTCATGTCTTCCTCGGTCTCCCAGGTTGCATAGGTTCCCCCGTGGTTTTGCTAATCAACCTTCACCAAAGGTATTGTTTTATTTCTCAACCTTTTGATTCTGCAGTTCACAATCTGGATAGGTCTTTCTTCATAGGTGTAGTCATCCTTCAAAAGTACATGTGTCGGTTTGATGACATGGAGTGGATCTCTCAAATATTCCCGAAGCATCGATACATGAAAGATATTGTGCATATGTTCCATCAATGGAGGTAAGGCTACTCGATATGATACTGGATTGATCTTTTCGAGAACTTCATAAGGTCCAACATACCTTGGCGCCAATTTTCCCTTCATACCAAACCGAGTTTGACCCTTCATTGGGATCACTTTGATGAACACATGGTCCCCCACTTCATATTCTCTTTCTCTTCTCCGAACATCGGTATAGCTCTTTTGCCTACTCTGTGCAGTTTTCAGATGCTGTTGTATCAGTTGCACTTTCTCGGTTGTCTCTTGCACAAGTTTTGGTCCCAACAAAGGTCCGTCACCTACTTCAGCCCAACATATTGGAGATCGACACTTTCTTCCATACAAAGTTTCGTAAGGAGCCATTCCAATGCTTGAGTGGTAACTGTTGTTGTACACAAATTTAGCTAATGGCAAGTAGGTTTCCCAATTTCCCTAGAAGTCTAATACACACATTCTGAGCATATCCTCCAGAGTTTGGTTAGTTCGTTCAGTTTGGCCATCGGTCTGTGGGTGATAAGCACTGCTCAGTCTCAATTCTGTTCCCAAAGCCTATTGCAAACTTTGCCAAAATCTTGATACAAACTTCGAGTCCCTGTTAGATACAATAGATACGGGTACTCCATGCAATCTCATAATCTCAGTCATATAGATGTTAGCCAATCTATCAGCATTATAAATAGTTTTAACAGGCAGAAAATGGGCAGACTTAGTTAATCGGTCAACTATAACCCAAATAGAGTCCATACCTCGAGAAGAACGAGGCAATTCCACGATGAAGTCCATGGTGATGTGCTCCCATTTCCATTCTGGTATTGGGAGTGGTTGTAGCAAACCGGCAGGTCGTTGATGTTCAGCTTTAACTTGTTGACAATGTAGACATCTAGCTACAAAGTATGCAATACTCTTTTTCATTTCGGGCCACCAAAAATTCTGTTTCAAGTTGTGGTACATCTTCGTGTTTCCCGGATGCATAGCGAATTTACTACTGTGAGCTTCAGTCATAACACGTTTCCTCAAATCATAACAATCGGGCACACAAAGACGATTCTGAAATTTTAGCACATCGTTTTCAAACACAAATCCTGGCCTCGGTTTTGAATCAAACTCCTCTATAATCTTTTTCAAGTATTCATCTTCACATTGCTTTTGTTTAATCTCATCAAGAATAGTAGGTTGAGCAGAGATAGCAGATAACAGCCCATCTTGTTCAAAATTAGTCAACAATTCTCTCCGGTTGGATAGCAAACATAACAAACTCGCACTAGATTTTTGGCTCAAGGCATCTGCTACAGTATTGGCCTTTCCTGGATGGTACAAGATTTGCAAGTCATAATCTTTGATTAGTTCTAACCAGCACCTCTGTCTCATATTCAATTCCTTTTGGGTGAAGAAGTACTTCAAACTCTTATGGTCGGTGTACACTTCGCAAGTTACCCTATACAAGTAATGACGCCATATTTTCAAGGCAAACACTACGGCTTCTAGCTCAAGATCGTGTGTTGGGTAATTCTTTTCATGTGGTCAGAGTTGTCTTGAAGCATAGGCAATCACCTTTCCATTTTGCATTAGTACACATCCCAAGCCTTTATAAGAAGCATCACTGTACACTTGAAACCCATCAGTACTATTAGGCAAAGTTAAAATTGGTGTAGTCACTAACCTGGTTTTCAACTCTTGGAAAGCTGCCTCTCTTTGGTAATTCCAGTCAAATGGCATGTTTTTCTGAGTTAATTGAGTCAATGGTAAGGCAAGCTTAGAAAAGTCCTTCACAAACCTTCGGTAGTAACCTGCGAGTCCCAGAAAACTTCGCACTTCTGTCACATTTGTACGTCTAGGCCAATCCACAACAGCTTCAATTTTTTGAGTGTCCACAGACACACCATCCTTGTTGACAACATGACCCAAAAATGCCACACTGTCAAGCCAGAATTCACACTTGGACAATTTAGCGTACAATTTCTTCTCTCTCAAAATCTGCAAGGCGGTTCTCAGATGATTCTCATGTTCTTTCCTGTCTTTAGAATATATCAGAATATCATCAATAAATACAACAATGAAGTCATCCAGATATGATTTAAACACCCTATTCATAAGATCCATGAAAGCAGCAGGTGCATTGGTCATCCCAAACGGCATTACTAGGAATTTATAATGTCCATAACTAGTTCGGAATGCAGTTTTCTCTATGTCCTCGGCTCTAACTTTTAATTGATGATACCCAGACCTGAGGTCAATTTTAGAAAACACTTGGGTACCCTGAAGTTGATCAAAAAAGTCATCTATTCGACGCAAAGGGTATTTGTTCTTGATGGTCACTTTATTCAGTTCCCGGTAATCTATACACAATCTCAAAGATCCATCCTTCTTTTTAACAAACAAGACTGGAGCACCCCAAGGTGAAGTACTCGGACGGATAAAATTCTTGTCTAACAGTTCCTGAAGTTGGGTTTTCAATTCTTTCAATTCGGAGATAGACATTCTTTAGGGAGTCTTGGAAATAGGTTGTGTCCTCGGAAACACCTCAACAGTAAATTCAATTTCTCTGTCAATTAAGTCCCCCGGTAAATCAGTCGGAAACACATCAGGAAAGTCACAGACAATAGGAATTGTTTCTACAGTAGGACTATCAGATGATGTAGTCAGTATGTAACACAGATAACCTCTACATCCCTTCCTAAAGAGTTTTACAGCTTTCATAGTCGAAATCAAATATGGGGGAGGAACTACCCCATTCTCCCTAAAAGTAAACTCAGGTATACCCGGCGGTCTAAATACAACAGTTTTGTTTGCACAGTCTATGGTAGCACAGTATTTAGTCAACCAATCCATCCCTAAAATACAATCAAAATGATGAATGTCCAAAGGTAATAAGTCCACATACAACATCATATCACCAACCCTAACATCACATGCTAGATATACATGAGTACACATCATAGGGTCCCCAGATGGCGTAGATACAGATAGCACATATGTCATGAGTTCTAATGGCCTAGTCAATTTTCGGGAAAAAGCATGTGACACAAAAGAATGTGTAGAACCAGAATACATATGCATTTTGAGAACATACAGAAAGTGTACCTGACACCACAGTATAAGTGTTCGGTACGTCACCGGGCATTAAGGCAAATACTCGGCCTTGTCTCAAAGGTTCATTTCCTACATTGGCTTTGACATTGGTTTTGGCCACAGAAGCGGATCCCGCTGAACTTGCTGCAGGACGGCTAGTAGTCTCAGATCTAAGTGGACAATCTCTCATCATATGACCAGGCTGGCCACATCGGAAACAAACACCGGACGCTCGGCGGTACACACCCTTGTGCCTATTACCATAATCAGAATAGACTAGAGAAGGCCCACTACTTTGACTTGAGTTGTTCCAAGTCCCTATGTTTTGCTTCTTATTACTGAAGGACTGGCCTTTCCTAAAACCAAACCCAGATCTTTTTCCTCTCCATTCGTTTGCTGTAGGTACTGGCGCTTTGCTTTGTTTCATGGCAGCTAGGGTAGCCTCTGCCATTAAGGCTCTGTTTAGGACTTCCACATAAGTAGGCAATTTCAGGATGCTTACTCAATCAAACACATCAAGATCCAATCCCCCTTCAAATTTTTGGGCTTTCTTAAAATCGGTGTCCACCATGTGTGGAGCAAATCGTGCTAATTCAGTGAACTTAGCTTCATATTCCGCCACTGATATCCTTCCCTGTTTGAGTTCCTGGAATTCAGACACTTTTCGATCTCTGAAGCATTGGGGAAAATACTTGTCATAGAAAATGGCATTAAACTGTGCCCATGTCATATTCCCATTGTTGTTTTAGATTAACAATCACCACCTGCGGGCTTCGTCTTTCAGAGTGTAAGTAGCTAACAGGACTTTCGGAGTTTCAGAACAAGGGAACACTTCATACAATTTCTTCATTTCAAGAAACCACGTCTCAGCTTTCAAAAGTTCAATTCCACCATAGAACATTGGCGGTTTCATTTTCAATAATTTCTGTGTCAGATTAATGATGTCATTGTTATCTGCCTCAACTTGTACCAGTGGAGGCAGAGGGGGTAAAGGTTGCTGTCTTTGCTGCTGTGTTAAGGTCTCAGTCAATGCTGCTAACATCTATTCCATTCGGCCCATGCGAGCCTCTGAAGATTCACTTTCACCACTTCCCCTTGCATTCTCCATCTTACAATACAGACATCAAAGGATATTAAGCATAGGCATATTCCTATTCATTCCTTCAATTCATTCATTCAAATGTACTTTCAAATTTTAATGTTCAGTTGTATTACCACACACTCACACATGCAGATGGAATGCCCCTAACTCTTACTAGGACATCCTAAGCTCATAAGGACCTGTGTGTGCGGTATAACTCGTGCTTTGATACCACTCTGTCACGACCCAAACCCGTCCCTATAGGTTTGGCACCGTAACCAGCCAGTAATCCGAGGATTACCTACGGCCTCTGAACAGATTAACAAATAGTAAGGGGCTGCGGAAGCAAATATACAAAATAACAAGGCCCAATGAGCTGTGATGACGTACATGGGACAGAAAATTTAAAACTTATTTATATAAATAAACATGCTAATCAGATACACCAAATATGTACAAAGTATTTACAAAATGTAATCCCAAGATCTAACGTTACAAAACAGATACAACAGACTAGCATGAAGTGCAAAATAGCCATGGCATTAGGCTTCAAGCGGAACCTCCTCGGGAGGCGCAACGGATGGCTGACCAAAACAAAACAGAAGGCCATCAACTCTGGCCTGGGTCCTGTGCCGCCTCACCTATATATATATATAGTAAACTGTGAGCGAAAGCCCAGTGAATAATAAACAGAGTAAAGGGGTTTCAATGAATGAGTCCGCATGATTTGTAAATCAATTCATATTATATCAAAAGCATACTTGATCACATAGAAATCATAATTCAGTTTTATCAAACTCATACTTGATCGGATCATATACCGACAGAAATCATAAGTCATAGTTACATTTACGTGATACATCCATTAGCATAACTAAACAGAACGCGCAATGCGTAAGGTTATGAATAACCTAGTTCCCACGAAGGAACCTCCGGATCCGGGTAACAGGACAGCTAAGCCCCCATGGAGGGCCTCCGGTATGAGCAACATGTATAAACAGGACGCATAAGCGTAAGGTTACAAATAACCTAGTTCCACGAAGGAACCTCCGATACCCGGTCACGGCTGTAAATCTCACATGGTACTAAGGATGTCACGAATACATGTCAGAAATTGAACAATCATTCATTGTACTTAACATATTATTTCAGAAAACAGATCTCATTTTGTCACACAGAAAATAAGTACTGTTGAACATATCTTTACTAAGTTGTTACTCATAGTGGGCGTTGAAACAGATAGACGGAGCCAAACGGTCAAGCAGAATACGGCACACGACCTACATAACACATAACGGATACACACTTGAAGTACGCATTTCTAACTGTACAAAACTTACATCATCGATTCTAAGTGTGTACCTAACCTCTTATCCTTAATATGGAGCCTTAAACATGGCCTAGGAATGCCGAGGATGGAATGAGGGTGCTAAAATGCCTTAGAAAACATTTTTCAAAAGTTGCTGAAAATAAGGCTCTCGCTCGAGCGTGGCTTTCTACGCTCGAGCGGACATGCAGACAAAGGAGCTCCGCTTGAGCGTAACTTCTGTTGCTCAAGCGTACTGTATGCTACAGTGAAAAATACTAGATGCTCAAAATTCACGCTCGATGGGTGCTCGGCCCTCGCTCGAGCGTGAGACACAAGTCCTCGCTCGAGCGTGAAGTCTCTCGCTCAAGCGGACTGTAAGCTCATGCAAAGTACTGGATGCACGCATTTCACGCTCGAGCGTCACTTTACTCGCTCGAGCGGAAGGCATGATCACAGAGTGTACGCTCGAGCGTGGAGTTTCTCGCTCGAGCGTGGGTCCAAAATCTGGAAATTCCATATTTGAACTTCAAGTTCAAAACCAAGTTTTAATGTATAATTTTCAATCCTCTTGGGCTAATTTTCTGGAAAACATTTGTAAACACATAGAATAACATGTTTCAAAGCTCAATTTGTAAAATCAAAGCCCAAGGGTGAGTCAATTTGGTCACAAATTCAATAAATCTTCAAGAACAAAGTTTAAACAAACATGCATGAGTTCAAATAAATTTCAATGCTCCAAAATATGATCCAAAGCAAAATTAAACTCAGAATTTTGATGAATTCAAGGACCTTAGCAAAAATATGACCATGCATGTGAAGATTTGATGCAAAACAACTTCAAATTCTAAGAACATGTTCATGCATGCATGATATGGACTTCAATTCAACATGTTAAACCCAATTCTAGCTTTAAACACTAATCTAATCATGAACCATGCAAGAAGTGATCTAGACTCACAATTAAGAGAAGAATCTCCTACCTTAAACCTTGAAATCAAAGTGTGCTAGCTTAATTTGTTGTTATCCTCCAATTCCCTTAAGTCTCCAAGCTAAACCTTGTTGAAATCAAGTTTTTCTCCTCTCCCTAATTCTCTCACGCGTTGGGTCTCACAAGATGATGAAAACAAATGTTTTAAGATGAAGTTCTAAGGTTGCCTTAGGTAGTGGGCTTCAATGGCAATTTCGTAATTAAGTTAGGTTCATTATTAAAACGTTATTTAATCAGATTTAAACATTCCAAATCGAACCTCAATTGAACCTACCATAAAATCACATAAAATCTAACTAGTCTAAAACACTAATCAATTTCAGAATCGGGCGCTGATAAGGCTTCCAATTTGCAGTTTAAAGTTTAAAACACGAACAGATATTTCTACGTCAAACAGATGGAAATACATAAATCATGCAATACACATTCGATTTAATTCCAGATTTCCTCTTAATTATTATTAGGCATAATTAAGTCCCAATTAATGTTAATCAGGGTCAGGGTTATTACAGAAACATTGTTTCCATTGCAAAAAATAGCATAAAAAAAGACTGAAAACATAAAATAAAATAAAAAAGATCCAAATCTAAAAACATAACAACATCATCGTTTAATGCAAGCCTTTCAAGGATGTCCATCTACATGACTGTCAGCAAGACTATGTAAGGCTTGCGACATATCACTACAACATATAAGACTTTTGGCGACCAATTATTTTGGTCCCTAAAACTATTATTTTGGTCTCTTAATAGTTTTTGTGACAAAATTAATTCCGTCACTAAAACAGTCACTAATGTGCATCTAGGAAAGTCTTTAGCGACAAATTTTTGAAAATGTCACTAAAAATGACAATTAGCGACCAATTTTATATTGTCACAAAATGTTTAATTTTACAAGACTAAACATTTGGTTGCTAATACTTCGTCATAAAATGTCCGAATTTGGTCGCAAAAAACAAAATAATGACATTTTTAACGACAATAATATTTGGTTACTAAAACACATATAACTTTCTCTACAACATATTTTCGTCGCTAAAAATCAAAATTAAAATTTTGTATTCATTTAATCTCATAGCTTAAAATGCACAAAATTAAATGTCATCCAATCATATTAAAAAAAAAAAATTGACATTCACATATCAAACGCACTCTATTCCCAAACCATAATGAGTATATAGAAAGTAAAATTTTACAAAAATTAAAATTGAAAGTTTCCAAATTCAAATCAAAGTAGTAACAGTTTAAATGAAGAATAGCAATAGTTTCTTCCAATAGAATCTCTAAAAAAACATTTTCTCAACATCAATATCAGGCTTTATATCAGACAGCCTTGGTACAAGAGGCTTCAAGCTGTACTTAGGTGTGACACCCTTTGGAAATCCCTGCAATCCAAAATTCAAAAAGAAAAATCAAATAATAAGAATCAACACAACATAACCTCATTAAATAATCAATAGTCATTCATAATCAAATAAGTTACAAATAATGAAAAAACACGTTATATTAGTGTACTTGGAGTAGTAGTGAGCTATAATAAGAATCAACACAACAAGAAAGTGAGTCACCTAGAATCAACACAATAAGGTTATCATAATCTAAGCACGTTATCATAATAAAATGTTCTAAATAACAAACACTAAATTGATAAATATGACAGATCTATCTAGAGCAAAAGGTACTTACTATGATGGTAAATCAGAAGTAAAACCTCCCCGACTAATCTGTTGCAGCACCAAATCAATCTTGGTATTAACCTCCACGCTATTAGACTCCAAGTTGTGCACTCTTACATTCAGTTCCTCATTGATTCTCCGTTGCTCTTCAAGCTCCCTTCTAATTTCCTCATTTTCTATCTCAAGAGTAGCACAAGCACGTCGACCAGATGCTGTTGTACTAGGTTTAGGACCACGTCCTAAACCACTTATGTAGCCAGACTTACGCCCAAACACCTCAATGGAAAGCTGCTCATCAGATAATGGGCCAGATCCATCTTTTATAGCTTCATTCTCCCGCTCTATAAGTTTTTTCTACAATTGTTCATGAAATTAAATATAGTCATTTTATATATACATTGTAACAGAGCAACTGAAGACATTGATTTTCCTATTTATTTATCCTAGAGAGAACATAATAACTGGTAGAGAAAGCACCATAATCTAGTAGCAGGTCTAATATTCTAACTGAATTTTCTAACTTTAAAGTAGCATTTCCCAAAAGCTGAATTTTCTAACTTTAAAGTATTAAAAGGTCTAATATTCTCTTCAAACATGCGTTTTTAGATGCCATGCCATCCTTGTTTCTAGGTACTAGACAACCTACAGAAGCATATCAATCATAAGTTTCATTATTCACGCTTAGCAAACATTAATTAACAATACCCAGTTTATTTGAGTTAGTATGAATTGCATTTCTAGTGCTACCCTTGGTAAGTTTATCACTGGATCAAGCATGACATAGTTTACGGTCTCAGGCCCAAATTGGACCAAGATGGATTATTAGGTCAGTGCCTATACAGTTAAAGCTCCTACCAAACCTTAGCCTTGCAGCAACAATGCTGCAAATATTCAAATCATACCATTTTGTCTCATAAACTTTCACTCCAATATTTCCAAACTTAAGAACAGGTGAGTAGTTCTCAATGCAAGTAACCAATAGGTAGTCTTCTCTATATTTCCAAATACCAAATACACAGCCAGGGCAGCAAGGACATAATCTAGTGGCCACTTGTAACTCAAAAACCCCTTGGATGATCTAGTCCTAATCATTTACATTCATAATCATTTACATTGTTCGTTCTTAGTGCTAAAGATTCACAACACATGAGCCTTAGACAAGTAATCATTAACACGAAAATACTTATATTTAACATTAGAAAATTCTTACATGTCTAATTTCAGCTTCATTATGGACCCATGATTGCCTTTTCTGACTAAAGTGTGTCTTGTGATACAAATCAACAAGTCCAAGCTCCTCTCCATCCTTGTCTCGCTGTCAAAACCTTTAAAGTTAGTATCCTATGGAGTATATACATCACCAAATAAAAGAAATAAAAACAGTGCCATGTAGACCCTATGATTTAAAGGTCAGTTGTTTACCTCATCGTATTGCACCTTTCTAAATGCCTTTGAGCCAGCTGTATGGAGGACTTTAAGCTCAAACCGATTTTCCTTGTTTTTCTGACATTTCTTCTGCATGAAGTGTAAAAATATATTCAAAAGAAATCAAGTCCATGTGCCCAAATACTTAGTAACAGCAACAGCTACATGCATAGCAGTAGCCTCCGCCATAGCTGCAGCTGTAGCATCATCAGTAGCCCAAGTACAAGCAGCCTACACAAGAGCTGCAACCTCACGACAAGTGTGTGCAAGTGCATTACAAGTGTGTTCAACAATTACCTGGTACGTCTTATCATTCCATAATTGACACAGGTATCACTACACCTCTTTTTTGATATCTTCATGTGGGTTTGCAAGGGCTGATTCCATTGTAGGGAAACTTCTAAAATGTTGGCGTAGATTAAAGCGGTAGGTCTTGTACCGGAGTTTCATCATTCCAAGGATAGAAGCAATAGCATAAGGTTCATTACTAAAAATGAAACCTTTCTGCCATACCAATAAAATTAAACACTTCAAAACATTAAGCAACATAATTCATAAACTAAAAGGGAATATTAAACTAGACTAAAAAAATACTATCTTACTCGAAGGTATGCAATTAGCGTTTCTTTATCCTTAGGGCTAATAAAACTCCACTTAGGCACATTTTGTGGGGCAAATTGCCTAGTGACGATCCCCAACTCGGTGGTGAATTTATCAGACCACGGTCCCAATGGATTCCCAGTAATCCTACAAATTTCAACATCCAATCGCTTCCCTTGACTTTTTATCTTGAGTAATGCGAGGCTTCGTGACTTCCCACGTCCTTTCTTACGCTCTGTTGTATCTATTAAAAACAACATATAGAAAAAACACATCAATGTCTAACATATGCATTGGATGAAAAGAATAAACAACCAACCAAAAAATAATATAAAACTAAAATATTTACAAACCTACCAGCAATACAACAATCCGTGCTAGAAGTATCCAAGTATGAGGCTTGTGATGTAACTTCATGCATAGATGCTGATGCTGATACAGCTACAGATGTTGATGCAAATGTTGTTGGGGGCACAGATTTTGACGTAAATAAAGGAATTGACTGAGTAGATGTGGATGCAAAAGACATAGCTGCTAATTTGTTGGACATATAGCCTCCCTGTCCTCTACCTCTAAAAATCAATAACAAGAACAATAAAAGTGATAAAAAGAAGTCAATTTGTTGCTCGCAAACTAATGAAAACTACTACTATGTTGGCTCATTTTGTCAGACAATGAAATCAAACACATTCAATGAAAACAGCTACAAACAATAAACTGTATCCTCAGGGCTAATATATGTGAAGCAGCAAATCAAATAAACTGTATCAATAGCTACAAACAATGAAAACAGCTAAGATGTGCACTAAAGAAAAAGATACTTTAATAATAGCAAATTACAAGAGGGGAAAAGGAAAACTATGAAGGATTAAGCAATGAAACATTCTTGAAAATGAAGGGGTCTCATGGGAACTTGTTACATATTATTAATAGTATACGCATCGAGCAATATAGTGTATATGAATCTAAACCATTGATGTGACACCAGATTGAATCTAAACCAAAATTATATTTACAGATATTCAAAACAATCTCTAATAAGCTAAAAATAGAACACAAACCTGAGCTCAATCCAATAAAAGATCACCAGATTGAAATGAACCAAACAAATTTTTTTTTTTAAAAAAAAAAAAAAATCAACAAAACCTAGCAAAAACCATCAGATCAACATGGAAACAACTAATACATTTCCGATCAGAATGCCCAAACATATACATACACTGTACGAGGATCGAAAGATGGATTGTGAGAGACTTATGAGTTCGTTCATTCTACTCCGAAGATCTAAATATCCCCAGAGATGTGAAGATTCTGATATAACAGTCCTCTCTCTCTCTCTCTCTCTCTAGGATTCTTGTATTATTTCATAGTCCCCTAATTAACTCGAACCACACAATTTCACAAATATATACACGTGTGTAAACTCAATAGATATCGTTATACAGAATTCAAGAAATGAACGACACTAGAATGGAATTAGGAATTTTGGGTTACCTGAAATCAGATGAGATGTGAAGTGAAGTGAAAGCCCAACTGACACCAATTGTATTCTAGGAAAGGAATTGCAGAGAGCAGATTACAAATGAACTTTACATTTTCAACTCTACATTTTCATGCTTTATTTTCCATAAGTTATTTAGTTCATGGTGAGAGCCTCATTGTCATGACTCACCAAACAGAAAATGATAAAGAATTCAATTTGTGTACTTAGTGAAGATGATAAACTTAATAAGCTAATCAAAACTTCACGAATTGAGGCATTTTTTTTTTTTCTGCCATACCTTTCTTGGCGAAGTTTTTCTGCCATAGGATCCAGTGGCAATTCCTTCACTACTTCAAGAATTTTTCCTTTCTATACACTCGCTTTTGCATTTGTCTTCTTGAGGACCTTTTTTGCTGTAGCTACAGGTGCAGGTGCCTGAACATATCACATGAAAAACAACAAAAGCCAAGTGAGGATAATAAATAACAAAATAGCAAAAAAATTGGGTCAGATTACAATGCCATCAACAAATAATACATACAATGCCATTACAATTCATATGAATTCTGAAATGCAGAAAATAACAACAAATCCATTTATTTTCTTAGGGCATCAACTGTTGTTGGCTACAAGTACATCTTTCAATTGGCCTTTAACTATTCACATTTCACATATTTAACAAAATGAACATTTCAGCAATGCAGAACACCTTCTTACTAAAGATTGAACCATTGAACATTGAAATTAAGAACAGAAGACAAAAAATGACACCAGTGAAGAAATTGCAAAATAGTCTAAATATGACACCAATGAAGGAATTGTAGAAATTACTAAAGATTCCTTATTAATAGATAATAAGGAATGATGCTTATTGATAGTACTTTTGCAGTAACAGATTCCGTTGCACGTTTCCTCCATAGATCAGCTTTCTGAGTTTCAAATTCCTCTCTACTCATGATGGGGGGTCCAGGATTGATGCACATCCTAAAATCCGCAAGATCCCTAAAATCCGCAAGAAAATCAGTCAAATTTAATTAAAAAAAAGGAAGAAAATATGACTTCAAATTTAATTAAAATTATTTTTTGGTTGTTTAATTCAAACAGCAACATCAAAAACAAGATTTCGATTCTTTGTAAGAAACAAATCCTGTTGAAGAGAAATTCTAAGCATTTCTCTTGTTGGGTGCCCCATTATCTTTTCCGGCCAAATTGGTGTTCTACCAAATTGTTGATCGTAACCCACCACCAAGAGTACCTGCTACAGTACATACAGATAATGAAAAATAAATAAATTTAGACAACAAAAAACATACTGATTTTGATTTCAACAAAGAAACATCGCCACTGCTGCTCACTTCTCTACTGAATTCCCGATCTTTAGATAACTCCCTGTCGCAAGAGAAAGAAGTTGAACTCGTCAATCAAATAAAATACTAAATGGGTAATTCAACTTGAATACACAATACACGTCAAATGATCATACATCATAACAATTATTGAACCATAAAAGCTTCAAATGATTCATAAACACAGAACTTGGTTAAAGACTCCTCCAATACAACTAAAAACTTTTGGAGTACACTATCAGCCACAACCAAACAAAATATGATAATGTTGGAAACAAGACAAAGTATTAAAATGAAATAAGCAACAAAACAAAGCACACTTTTTTTGACAAGAAAACTTGAAATGGAAATAAGCAATAGCAATTATAAATCTTACATGATGTTAAAATGGAAATCATTTGGAAACAAGACAAAATATTCATCGATAGATATAATCTTCATCAATTTCATCTTCTGGATCACTATCATCATCAATTATATCATCATCAACTTGATCATCCATGTTAGTGTCATCATCATCCGCATTATTATCATTAATGAGCACTTCATCATCAACTTCAAGTTCCTCCTCGTGAAATTCGCCAGTAATATCAACACATATCATTTCCATGTCTTCTTTGCATAATTCTATGGGTTGATCATCAATGTGCACCACATCCCCAAGTCCATACGACTCAAATTGTTGGTATGGTTCATCTTTGTCTTTGTCTTCCTCTTCCGCTTCCTCTTCATCCTCTTTCACTAAGATGTCATAAATAGCCCGTGGTAATACTCTTTGTACAACTCGATAATTATTGCCCCACTTCGTATCTTTCAAATAAAACACTTGTTCCGCTTGGCATGCTAACACAAATGGTTCATCTTTGTACCAAGTCTTCGTAACATTTACACTAATGTAGTTAAACTCATCAACTTTTATTCCAATTTTTTCGTTACCAACATCCCACCAATCACACTTAAAAAGAAACACACTGTTCCCACCTAGATATTTCAACTCAATTATCTCTCTAATAACACCATAAAAATCAATAGGTTTCCCTTTATGATCTCCCTTCACAACCACGCCACTATTTTGAGTTTTTCGGTACATGTCACAATCTTGAGTGCGAAACCGAATCCCGTTGATGATACAACCATTGTAGCGTGTCACTCGGTAATCGGCACCTCGAGCTAAGTTCATAAGTTGATTGGAAGCATCCATTATCCCTTCAACTTGCAACTTTGTGACCTAATTCCATTGTTAATATGAAATGCATTAGCATACACTTAAATTCATTATTTCAATACACAAATAATGTTCAAAAATTATAACTCTTACGTATTTTAGAAACCATGTATGGAACTCTAATTCTAGCTTCTCTTGCATATTTGTCAAACCTTGTCCTTCAAGTTCATCCATGTATTGCCTATAAATTATAACAACATTATTCGACACAAATGGTTGTGAAAATAATATAATTCAAAAAGTAAAATATTCTAGTGAATATAATCATATGGTAGTTTACTTACAGCATATATGGTCGAACTTCATCACAATTATTCAATACGTACCATCGAACTTTTTTTAAATCCGCTAAATTCAACACATCATTAATTGCAGCTCCTAATCCATGAACTTTTTGCCTAAATACAAACAAGTTTCCATCTTGTGCTGCCTCAATAGGCCCATCATAGTTTTGTTCAGGTCTATTAAATCTTGTCTCACCTTCATGGAAGTACATAGAGCAAAAAATGAGAGCCTCATTGTCAATGTAACCTTCAGTAATAGATCCTTCTGGACGAGCTTTGTTGCGCACATAACCCTTCAGAATATGCATGTACCTTTCAAATCCATACATCCACCGGTATTGCACCGGTCCTGCAAGGATTGCTTCACGCGATAAGTGAATGGATAAATGAATCATAATATCAAAAAAAGTTGGTGGAAATATCTTGTTGAGCTTGCACAAAATTAAAACAATATCTTTCTCAAGTTGTTCTAAGACATCAACTCTCAATGTCTTTGATGATAACTCCTTAAAGAACAAGCTAAACTCAATTAATGCCTTGCTCACATCCTTTTTCAAACATCCACGTAGAGCAATAGGAAGCAATCTTTGCAAGATGGCAATCATGGCTTTTCAACCCCGTAATTTGACAGTCACTAGTGTTCACACAATGTGATATGTTTGATGCATAGCCATCTGGCAATTTAATTGAACTCAAGAATTCACAAAAGTTCCTCTTTTCAGTTGGAGACAACATGAAGCAAGCAGGAGGTAGGAATGTTTGGCCATGTACTTCCCTTGGATGTAATTCAGGCCTTATACCCATATCCATTAGATCAAGACGAGCCTTGTATGTGTCCTTGGTTTTTCTATCAATGTTCATCAATGTTCCTAGAACACTATCACATACATTTTTTTCAATGTGCATAACATCAAGGTTGTGACGAACTTTGAGGGTTTTCTAATAAGGTAAATCAAAGAAAATGCTCCTCCTTGTCCAATTTAAATATTGAGGAGAACGTTTTCGCTTGTTCCCACGTTGATCTATTTTCCCAAATAATGATGGGTCTATATGCCCCAATTGTCCCAAAACCTCCTCTCCTGACAACAACTTAGGTTCTAACCTAAGCTCTAGCTCACCATTGAATGACTTGCTTGTACGCAAAAAATGATCATGAGGCAAAAAAAGACGATGTCCCATGTAACAAGTTTTTCTACAATGATACAAGTATTGGTGAGATGCATTCTCATTGCATGACGGACAAGCCAATTTGCCTTTGGTGCTCCAACCGGATAAATTACCATACGCAGGAAAGTCATTGATAGTCCATAATAATGCCGCACGCAATTGAAAATTAGAGCCACTTGATGCATCATAGGTCTCTACCCCTACCTCCCATAACTCATTTAGCTCATCTATTAGCGGTCGTAAAAACACATCAATGTCAAATCCAGGAGCTCTACGCCCAGGAATAAGCAAAGGCATCATAAAAAATGGATCTTTCATGCATTTCCAGGGTGGCAAATTGTACGGGACAATAAAATCTAGCCGTATGCTATATGAGGTACTCATATTCCCAAATGGATTGAAGCCGTCACTTGCTAATCCGAGCCTAACATTTCGAGGATGGCGCATTACATTTTTCTCCTTTACGCGTTTATCTTTGTGCCACCTCATATCAATAGCTGTCTTCTTGATATAAACAACCTTTGTAGCCTTGGTTTTAAAGGAAAGTACCACAAAACCTTGTGAGGGATCTTTTTACCTTTACCTTCACCTTTATGAAATTTGTATCTAGGCTCCTTGCAAGTAGGGCATTTATCTTCATTTTCATACTCCTTCAAAAAAAGTATACAATCGTTCTTGCATGCATGTATTTTTTGATAATCAAGGCCCAAATCTCGAAGTATTTGTTTAACTTCATTGTATGAGCATGGGAGTGTTTCACCGATGGGAAGTGCATCATTCAACAGTTCTAGCATCATCGTGAGTGATTTGTTACTCCATTTATTGAGCACCTTTACATGTAGCAGCTTAACAATGAATGATAATTTGAAATATCACTGGCAATTCGGATACAATTCTTGTTCTGCATCCCTCATTAATCTTGCAAATGTATTTCCTTCACTACCATGAGCACCAAACAAGTCAGGATTACGACTACTAGATGCTTCCCCAGTATAAGCAAATGTGGATGGTCCACTATGTATGTCATGGACAATTTCTCGCACCTCAGTATTGGGAGAATTTGATTTCTCTGTCACATCATTGAAATATTCATCATTTTCATTTTCCGAGGGATCACTGTCATTCAACTCAAAATCTTTCCCATGATACACCCACCTAGTGTAAGTTGTGACAACCCCATATACAAACATATGAATTTCAACTTCATCTATGGTTTTTTGGATATGGTTGTTGCATCTATTACACGGACACCAAATCTTACTCGTCCTTGATTTCATATGATCACGAGCAAATATGATAAATTCTTTTGCCCCATCAATGTATTGATGTAACCTTCTATTATGAAGTAGCATCCAACTCCTATCCATCCCGAAATCCCTATTACAAAGTACACAAAGACATTATCCTTAAATTCCAATATCAAATTGGCCGAATTAGTCAGTCCAATGAGCTGGATAACGAGTTATCAAAAAAAAAAAAAGGTACTTAAGAAATCAAAGGTGCAAACAAAATATTCAAATCTAGGTTCAAACAGCAACAACAATACAAAAACAACACTAGAGATTAAACTCTTCAACCAGCAAGAAAACAACCCATCCATTATCTATTCAAGCACAACAGTTTCCATGCTGCAAGGCAATTATATTACAAGCAACGGGCAATTTAAAGGTCCATATATCAAGGTCATAGACCCCCTCATAGACCATCTTATACTTTGCTACATGTTCATGTTGTTATGTGCTTTTTTGATGAGGTTTGTTTATTTATTATTTTATCTTCTTGATGAGTTGATACATTACACTTTGCACATTTGTTTTCATTTCTTATGGTTAACTTTGATTTTATAGCTTACCTGTTTATCAAGTTATGTATGTCTGATTGTGTTTGTTCTTTTCTGCTTTTTCTCCCCATTTTTTCCATTTCTGCTTTCAATGTTAGAGTGCAACTTTATGTTTTTCTCCTAGTTGTTATTGAAAGCAGATTTGAGAGGATTTAATTCATCAAGTTTCGGCTCTAATAGTGCATGTCTGTGGTTGGAATCATATGAACCAAAATAAATATTAGTGAAATAAATCTAGGGTCTCTTAGAATTAGGAAAAATCACTATTTCCATTTGCTGTCATCCTGTTTAGAGGTGATTTTTACTCATTTTGTGGGTTTTTCTTATTTCTCAAACCCTGCATATGATTATTCTGAGCAAGTTTCTTTTTTATTTCCCCCTTTACTCTATTAATCTCTTCTATCCCTGAGTTTTCTTCAAACTTTATCTACTAATTTGTGCTCTCATGTGATTAAGGCTTGTTTTCCTCTTTCATGCATTAGATGCATGTGTTATGATTTATGGTGTGTTAATATCTATGGTCCAAAGTTCTTTAGTGCCTAATATACCTTTGGTAGAGCCGTTAAACTACAGAAACATCAAGCAAATGCATGCATGTTTATACTAAACTCTTGCTTATTATTTGTGGCCCAGTATGCATTGTCCAATTACAAATGACTGTTCACTTTTTTGCTGAATTCAAGAAAGCATTAATCCCAATTCATTCTATCTAGACTTTTGAAGATAATTTAATTCTTAGGAGAGATGAATTAGTGCAATTGAGTATAGTAGTTTTCTTTTTTCTACTTAATTCTCCTTTGTTGTAGTATGATCAAAGAATTCTTCTCAAAAAAAAAAAAAAAAAACTTCTGGACTCCTTTAGAATTCATTAACGTTGGTGACAATTGTAGAACTTGTTCTGCTTTGTTTTTTTTCTACCATTGTTTTCATTATTTAGCTTCTATATGTAACGTCATAGCATCTTTCTCCACAGTTCATTAACAGTCACATATTATAGCAAGAATCTTCACCACCAAAATCAAAAGCACAAATCTAGTATACATATGCATGTACAACAATATATATATATATATATATGAAATCAAGTACCTATATAGCTCTGAATGAATACAAAATTTCAAATTCAAGCAATTTGAATGAATACAGATGAGTATTTATATAGATATGTACATGTACATATGATGTGTCTATGCAGAGAGAAAGAGATTGAAAACATACCAAATCACTACTTACCTTTGGATTGAAACCAAAGAACTCAGATCGATTCAGAAATAAGGTGAAGATCGATTCTGATACGAGACGGCACAAAGATCAATTCGGATTGAAGCTGAAGATCGATTGAGTCCTAGCTGAGATCGATCGAAGTTGAAGATCGATTGATCGATCGAAGCTGAAGATCGATTGATTGAGTCCTAGACAGAGGAAATAACTGAGATTAATTTAGCCCTAGCTGAGACCGATTGTAGTGAAGGAAGGAATCCAGCTTAAGAATGCACGTATTTGACAACTGAAGGAGGGATCGATCGAGTGAAGTGCGTATTTGACGACCTTTAGCAACCAAATTAATTCGTCTCTAGCTTTTGCCTACCTCACACACGGGGTCAAGTGCTCAAATCAACATAAACTTTAACTTTTTTGGTCCCTAAAAGTCTTCAAATAATTTTTTTTGGGCTATCATAAAAGAATATACGGTGTTTGTATAATTTTCTCTTCAAATTTATTTTGGTCTCTAAATAATGGTTTTTAGAGACTAAATTCAATTGGTCTCTAAATATTAGTCCCTAAATCACTAATTTCTTGTAGTGCATGGACTGCAAAGTGTTGAAAACTAGTACCTCGAAGCAACTCTTGAAATGATATTTAAGTGAGATACACTAAAGGCATTGACTGAGGCGTGCAATTTCCCTGCAATAGTGCTAAATTTATTAACATATTGATACAATGTATACTACCCTTTCAATGTAAAGTATGTAAACAATTATAACTCACATCATATGTAGGATATATAATAGGATGAACACTTGTATGACCCATGGCAAAGGGAGGTTGAGGTGTAGATTGAGGTCAAGATTGAGAAATATAGACACCATGAGCATGACCCTAAATACAACCAACATAAACAAAATCATATATGAAATGAAAAAAAATAAAATTATAATGCATTTTCATATAAAAAAAATATTAAATATTACCTGAACATAATTACTATCCAAGGCGAAAGGAGGTTGAGATTGACCTTGGGGAGTATAAACAACAACATAATATATACAACCAATGCATAAAAAATAAAAAATTCATCAGACTAGATTGCAAGAAAAACCAATTCAAGACATGTGGGAATCTTAGTTATCCAACAAGATTAATAAAGTAAAACAACGGTTCCGTATGAGGTTTAATTTCCCTAAGGTCTATGCATGTCAAAAGTTGCACACAATATTATACAATATTAAATATTACTTGAATAGAATGATTACCCATGGCAGAAGAAGGTTGAGATTGACCTTGGAAAGCATAAAAAGAACCACCCTACATGCAACCGATGTAGAGAAAATAAAAAATATGACCAAACTAGATTGCAAGAAGAACCAATCCAACAAGATTAATACAAGGTTGCACAAAAGATTAAATCTAACCTGAATAGAATTATTACCCATGGCGACAGAAGGCTCAGATTGACCTTCGGGAGTATAGAAAATAGCACCCTACATATGACCAATTTCTTTAATTCATTATTTTTTCAACACACATAACACATAACACATAACCATGGCACATTATTCATTTACAATTTTTCATATAAAAATATCATTTAATCATATGCAATTTTTCATGTGATTACTTGCTTAGATTACATCATTTTCTTTTTTGCAATAGATTTTTCCATCCCGCCTTTTATCCTTCTTCTTCCCTTGCTAGTTGCTTGTCTTTTCTTGAGTCCCTTAGCTTGGATTGGACAATCTACTTCATCACTCTGTGGGCATGTGTTAGTTGAGGAATTTCTTAATTCAGTGACCTCCACTTGACCACAAATGTGCACACTTAATTTGTCTTCAACCATTACACTCAATTCTTCACCTTTTGAAATTGACAAATGATAAGTTTCTTCACTTTCGGTGGCTCTACTTGCTATTACTCTAAACATAGTCATCAATGACCTATATCGGTCGCTTTGATGTAGTTTCACATCAGCCTTAACATCATACTCACGTTTATCTTTCACACTTTCAGCCCTTACTTTTTTAGTCCATCGTTTCAGTATATATTGTGCAAGAAGGTTCGTTGCATTGAATATATCTCTAAGCACCTTCAGATAATGTCGACACAATATGACATTCACTTCAAATTTCTTGCAACTACAACTCAAAGAACCATATTTATCCATTCTCATATTCTTATTTATTTATTTTTTTCTATCTACCACTGTTTTAATTGTGTTATCCCAAGTAGGCAACCCAAGAGGGAGGGGTGACTTGAGTTATTAAAAAATTTTACAATATTAAAATTTATAAATAAAATATTCAAAATTTTAACAAATAAAGAAAATAAAATAACAATTATCAATATAAAAGTAAGAGAGATAGGGAGACAAAATCAAACATTGAGATTTATAGTGGTTCAGCACCCTAGGCATACGTTCACTTCCCAAGGAACCTCCTTGAAAATTTCTTTACTATCAAAATGAATTAATACACCACCAAGTCTTCACCAAGCTTGTGGATTTTGCACAAGACTTACTCTTATCTATTAAGCCTCACTCAATAATAAATACCTTACCCTTACAAAAATCTCTCACAAAAATAATGAATAAAAATAAGTAGTATTTAAATCTTCTTTTACAATAATTCTCTCACAAAATGTAGATACGAAAGTGTAAGAACAAAGACTACACTTAAATCTGAAAGTGAAATAGTAGAATACAATATACTCAAAATTTTAGAGCACACAGAAATTTTTTCTCTTCAAATTCTTGATTTTTCTCTATACAAAACACTTCTATTTATACACCAAAATATACCCATTAGGAGGAAGAGACGCTCATTGCTGACGCAAGACCCACGCTCCTCTTTGACAACTTAAATCACTCCAAACCATCTCAGGTAGGCACATGGCTACAAAATGATGAATGCGAACTTCTTTTTCAAAACTAGCACAATACTTTTTAATAAAATATTTGAATGAATAGTAAAATATCTTTATTTAAAAATGTATATACGTATACATATATACTCCATTTAAAATCTTTGTGGTTATTGTAGAGATTTTGGATAAAAATAACCCACGATCCCATGTGGGTATATCAATTTTGTTAAAAGAAGACAACTCACTAAAATCACATTTGTCAAAATGATATAACTAATCAATTTTAATTTTGTCAAAAAGTGAATAGTGACCAGCCAACCAATTAATCAATTTTGTCAAAATAATACAACTTTGTCAAAAAGTGTAGTAATTAGCCAAATTTTTTCAAAATCATGAATAGTAATATTTTCAAAATATTTCCATTTAAATAAAATTTATAACAAATATATCATACAACTTATATTTTAAACAAATAATATTTTGTGTCAAATAATATAGAATACGTATATTAAAAAATCTAAAATTTTCAAATAATATTTTAGACATCATCAAAATTAAACAATATGATTAACAATCTCCCATTTTTGATGATGGCAATATTTGTATGGATTTGACACAAAATAAAAATCAACACATTATTTGATTATAATTTAAAGTATATGCATGCACAACAATTCAAAATCATATGTGTTCTCCCCCTTTGACATCATCAAAATAAAATATGGATATAGAAAATAAACACATTTGATAAAATAATCTAAGATGTCAAAAATATAATAATGGTCCTTAGGTCTTGTCGAGATTATTGTGGAGATTTTGGAGCATCTTTGGTGCACAAAATGTTGACAAACAAAATATTTGAGCAGATATGCATCGAGTAGTGGATCGAGAGAGTGTATAAAAAGGGACAAGGATTATAGGCAAAGATACGAAAGTATCAAGTGTTTGAGAGAAAAATTTGGTGTACCTTCTTATGTAATCATGTCATTCCTTACCTTAGCCATCAATGGTTCGGACATGCATGAGGTGCCTATAATGCAGGCAAATGAGAGGTTACCAATGCTGCAAGCACACACTATTCTTGTAAATGAGGGTCCTAGTGTTATTGGTAATCGGAATGATGTCGATACTATTAATAACACTATAGCTCTGAGTACACAGACAATGACTGCAGTTTCCAATATAGCTCGACGATTACAAGCATGAATACAATAAAATCAATAATGGAGAGGTGAGGTGTGCTTGTTAAAACAATAACTGGCTAATATTCGTAAGGAGAACAGAGAGCTAGAAAGGAAAAATGTGTAGTTAGAGAATGCGTTGCAATATTATGCAACGGTTATAATGTCAAGACTCATAGAAGTTGAAAATAAAGAGAGACATGTAAAGGAGGCTCATGAAAAGTTGTTGAGAGAAGTGAAACGAAAAAAATCTGTAAAGCTTTCTGAAAACTTACATATAATCAAGTTATATTTTCTCCTTCTAAAATAAAATTGCAAGCGTTTCTCCCTTCTTCTTTTTTTATAATTTTTTTTTTTGTCTTTGCAAAAAAAAAAAAAAAAAAAATTGGTTGGTACAGATAAGGAGTAAAAGAAATTATATATATACTCCCCCTAAAATGATGCACAGGATATACAAACGCCTTTAAAAAAAATATTTATTTTTATTTTTATTTTTTATTATTAATCTCACAATATTACATAACATGAGTCTCCCCTTAAATTAATGCAATAAAAATTACATAAATTGGAAGAAATAGATTACTAATCTATAATACCAAGGGCTATTAAGATTCAGCTATAAACAACTACACTAAGTGCACTAGCATAAAAAGAGAAAATACAAATAAAAACAATTTCTTCAGACAAGGTAGAAGCAATCATTATTAAATCTACGAGAGTTTGGAGCACATACAACAAGATAAAAAATATAAAACAGTGCAAAATTAATTTTAACATGTTAATCGGCGATGACCTTGATGATTGGAGAGAATGGAAAAGATCGTGTAGATCGGTGATGGATCTTGGTGGATTAGTAATTGATCTTGACGGATCGGTAATTGATCTTGATGAATCGAAAATGATGTCGAAGATCGGTGATGGAAGTAGAGCAGTGATGGATCCTGGTAAGTCGGTGAGGAATTGAGGTAAATGATGGTAGTGATGAAGGTGGTGGATGATGTTGTGGATGGTAGAGCTGGTGGTGGACGATAGTGAGGATGAAGACGTTGCCTGAGGATGAGAGGAAGAAGGAGAGAGCGAGAGAAAGAGAAAACAGAGAGTGAGGGAGAGAGCGAGTGACAGATAGAGACAGAGTGGGTGCGAGAGAGAACCAGAGTGAGAGAGAATATAAATATATATATAATTTTTTGTAATTTTAATTTTATTTAATTATTTATTTATTAAATAAATAAATAAATAAATATTATATAGGAGTATTCATCATACCATATTCAGTTCTAATATAATAAAATTGTTCTTTATTAAGTGGCTTAGTAAATATGTCAGCTAATTGACGATTTGTAAGTACAAATTCGAATTCAATGTCACCTTTGAGTACATGATCTCTTAGAAAATGATGCATTATTTCAATGTGTTTAGGGCGTGAGTGCTAAATAGGATTTTTTAAAAGGTTAATGGCACTTGTGTTGTCACATTTCAAAGAAATATGCTCATAGTGAAGTCCAAAATCGGGAAGTTGTTGTTTCATCCAAAGTAATTGTGCACAACACCCAGTGGCGACAATGTATTCTACTTCAGCAGTTGGCAAAGCCACTGAGTTTTGTTTTTTGCAAAACTAAGAAGTGAGAGAGTGTCCAAGAAAATGACAAGTGCCACTAGTGCTTTTTCGGTCAAGTCTACGTCCCGTAAAGTCGACATTTGAGTAACCAAAAAGTTCAAAAGTGGTTCCTTTAGGATACCTGTAACACGCCCGCGAGGGACCTCGTGCTACAGTTCGGACTCCCCCTTTTTGTTTGTTGCGGTTCTAAATCTGAACCAAAGAGTCCAACTCTGGCAAATCGTTTTGAGAAAAATAGATTTTGAAAAGAAGTGCCAAACATGGACTGCTTTGCCAGATACAGAGTCGCCACCTAAATATTTTTTAATGGGAAAATTTAGGAAACCCTGACTCGGTGCCAAAGGCCACGTGTCCGTTATCACCAAAGTTGTCTTGGCTCGGGAGCTTGGGTACGATCGGGGAAGGTCAGCTATGAGCACCCCCTTTCGCCCGGTCCGAAGACCGGCTTCTACTAACCATGATATCCGGTTTTGAAAACTTTATGCGTTCTTATTCCAGTTATTAGCCTAGAATTACTATGTTATGTGCACAGCAAACAAGTATAGACTAGATCGCCTAATTTGGAAACAGGCATTGCATATCCGTTGGTTTTGAAAACGCTTTGGAATTTGCTACTCGCAAGTAGGCTAAAACACGGATTTCAACGAGTTTTTCCAACTCAAGTAATCCAACCTCCACCCACAGGCATTCAAGCAGTTATATCACATAAGCAGCTAGCCTCATGGTAATCATGCTATTATGGCAACACTCACACGCATGCGATATGCTAAAGCATAAAAGCTTACCTAGTACTCCAAGTCAAAACAGAAACCAGTTAGTAATCATATGCATGATCCTAGTTCATGTTAAGTGGCTAATGCAACACAAGCAATGGTGTAATCTAAACAGTTCTACCGTCCTAAGCATGGCATATGGAATGCTACAAATAGCACGTATTCAATTTGGAAATTGGAATACAATGCAGTTAGCGTGATGTACCGAGCCCGATGCATGTAAACAAATGCATGGATGCACGCATGCATTGCATAAGGTATGCTAAAATAAACGTGCCCTAATCTACCATCATAAGCAGGGCAAAAAAAGGGAAGAAAGAAGTGGGGGTTGGAAGACATACACACACCCACACACACTTATTACAAATACGCCCTCACACGGAGGGACCGAAAGAATATACAGTCCGAATAACAAATCGCTAAAGTAATTATTTCATGATTACTAATCTAATCACAATAATTGCAAAGAGAAGATGGCCGCAAATTTCACCGATGCGCGAATGATGCATGCTCGAATTCGACTTGCCGGAAACCCGCTGCCATAGCATTGCCGCCTGCTTTCACCGCCCCGCCTTTTCAAAATCACAAAGTTTCAGCACATGCTCCCTGCACACTGAGGATCATCATCGGCTGAATAGAATGTCCATCGGCCGTGTACAATGTCCATCGGCTGAAGATAAAGCTATCGGTCCGTCCATCAATGGCGGTCGGCACTCCATATCGCCGATCGCAAAAACTCCTCGCAGAAGACAGCTTTTGACAAAGAATAAGGATACAAGGTATGGCATGGAATTCCAAGCAAATGTATGCACGGACACACTCCCTATCATGCAATGGACTCAAGGGAGCATGGTGCTCGACCCCCGGGCTATCAATCACGCGTTTCAATGCATGATGGCTCAAAAGCCAAGTTAGCAACTTTGATATCAAATGAAATGCAAGCATAAAACACACCAAAGGGCCCCAACCTCTGTTATAATTGATCAAGAGGCAAGGGATGCATGCTTAGTGAAATGCAACCTAGGCATGGAGGCTAAGTATGCAACATGAATATACAAATGAGCAATGTATACTAGGCGCGCAACCTAAACATGTAAACAAACATGGCATGCAGCAACATGCAACGATGGACTTAAACTAACATGGGTAGCTCGCAAGCATGCCAAAATCAGCGGCCATTAAATGAAATGAGGTAACCGAAATGCACACAAACATGTCCAATGCATGGATCTATCCTAAGATACAACATGCAACTCTAACAAGGCATGGCAAATGATGAAACATAGCATATAATGGTGCATGTTTCAGATCTGAAATGGCATGCCCAATGACTCCAAAATGACTCCAAAGCATGCAAACATTTATGTAATGCATTATTAAGGACTTAAGCACTAAAGCTAGCGAAATGCAATACACTATAAGCATGTAAAGCGATGCTCGAATGAAGAAGACAGCCATAAACAGTCCTCATGCAGCCCAAAATAATGTTAAAACATGTATGAAATGTAGCCAAAATAAGCTAGCATGCTTGGCTAAATTAGCATGTGATTTTGACTAGCTAGCATGATTTACATGGCAAGTGTATGATGAAAAGCCCAAACAGGAAAAGTCCCTTCTACAACACTGATGAGGGACAAAAAATATGACTACTCACAGTAGATGACAGCCCCCAAATCAATATGAAAACATGCTCAAAATGCAATGCAAGATTAAGGCCACAAGAGGGCTATAACATGAAGTATACAAAACATGCATCAAACAGCCAAAGACCCTTAATGAAATATGTCCAAGGGGTCAAAATATGACCCATTCCAGTTCTGATGATGGCCCAAAAACAGAAGCAAGATAGGCTAACAAAGCATGCAAAATTACGGTAAATAGAAGAGATCATGAAGCAAGTGCAAGATAGGAGTCCCAAACAGGGTTGAGCCCTTCTTCAATGTTGAAGAAGGGCTCAAAATGACCCTACTTACAGTTTACATTATGCTCAAAAACAGATCACACATAGGCTAGAAATTGCATGCAAAAATGTGGCATATCAAGGAGTATTGAAGCAAGTGCACTATGGAGGGCTCAAAAAGGGTTGAGCCCTTAAACAAACATGAAGAATGGCTCAAAAGAGTGCCAATTTCAGTTAAGGTCAGAGCCCAAAACAGTAATAAAATAGGGTAGAAAAATGTGACAAGAATGTGCTACAAAAGAGGGAAAATGATCTCACCCTTGAAGACTACCCTTTTGGTTGCTTCTTGGCTTGAGTTGCAGCACCTTTGGCCTCTGAAAAACTTCTCCAAGCTGCTGTGATGGAATAGTGGTGGTGGTGCTATGGATTGGTGAAGAAATGGCCCAAGAACAAGGGTGTTTGATGGTTGAATGGGAGAGATATAGTGAGAGATGAAGGGTTGTGTGTATGTATATATCAGATATATCTATATATCTCTGGTTTTTTGTTCCAAACATCCAACCCACACAAAGGAAGAGGAAGGTTCTTTATATAGGCAATGGACTAAGCTCCAAGCTTCTCCAAGAAGCTAAATCAAAGGGGCAAAGGGTGCAAGGCTTATTAAGGAAGCTTGGACAGCTGGTAGGCTTCTTGAGGAAGCCAAGACAAGGGGTCAAGGCTTCCTCAAGAAGCCATGAGCAAAGGGTGCACAAAAGAGGGGTCAAAGGGGTGCAAAGGGTGCAAAACAGCCACACACGTGCATGGGGAGCAGAATCTGTGTATTCCAGTTGGCACAGCTGGCATCCATTCAATCTGTAGAATACACCGGAAGGTCGTCGGCTAGAAAAAATGGTCGGTTGGCACTCTTTTCTGGCCGGTCGGCACTCTATTTGGCCGGTCGGCACTCTTTTCTGGCCGGTCGGCACTCTATTTGGCCGGTCGGCAGGAAAAATCTGCTCTGCAGGTCCAACTTCAAACGGGAATAACTTCTTTATATGAACTTCTTTTTAGGTTATTCTTGTGTCAAAATTGAAGCCCCGGAAGTAAGCTTTCCAATGCCGCAAACCTTGCATTAAAATTCCTCCTGTGGAGAAAGTTATGCTTGTTTTGGTGAAGGTTGCTCAGTTTCGGTCCAACCGGGATGATGCCCAACTTCAACCAATCATATCTCTGCCATCCGGACTCGGGTTTAAGAGATTCTTATATGAAAAATGAAGCCCCGGAAGTCTTATTTCCAATGGTGGTAGCCTCATAACTTAACTCCAAGTGTATAGACAAATAAGCTCGATTTAGCGAGGACTGCTCATCCCTCTCTTAGCGATTCTTGCCTATCTTCTTCTCCAACTTGGTTTCTCCCCTCTTCTCCTCTTTTCTTCAACTTCAAACCCCGAAGTAAGGTGTTTTGAAAGATTTTTCAAAGATTTCATCTATCTTTCATTCATCTCCACTTTGTCCTTGCTCGGTTTACCGAAAAGCGCACCATTTACCGTAATGCGGGCGTCGGAACATCGTGGGAATTTTATTTCAAAAATGTTTTGAAAGAGCGGGTTTTAAGGTCTCAAAACCATCCAAAATAATTTTGGTTCAAAATGGGGTGTGAAGTTGAGATTCGCCTCTCTCCTTGCCGAAGAAACTGCACCTTTACCCTGCACACATTTCATCAACAAGTAAACCATCAGTAATGCCCAAGTCTTGAGGGCGGTCAAAAATGGAGTGTCTACAATTGCCGCTCTTTGACAGAACTCGAAAGTCATAACAATGACGGGAGTGAATGTCAGAGCCCAGAGACGACCCATTTTTTACAAGGCCGAAGATTTGGACAAACAAACAAAATATAGATAGATAAATGGTTGTGCCCGCAGGCTGCCTACGTATCCCTTTGCAAGGAATCAAACCAGCGTAGTTCAGGGGCAAGATGCAAAGTGATGCACAATGGAAGTGCATAACTTATGATCATGCAAAGAGAGCTGTGATGAAGCAATTATGCAAAATAAATGCAACATTTTAAGCGAATGCTATGCAAGCAAGTAGATATGGACCAAACTTCATCTCATGCAGAAAGAATGTAAGAGAATTATGCAATTCTCACGAACGTATGCGTTAGATACACAAAAGTGAACGAAGTGTGATAGATACACTAAGTGGACAAACATGCGTGATAGATACACAAAAGTGAAGAGAGTGTGATGGACACACTAGGTAAGCGTGTGATAGATACAAAAAGTAAAAGTGTGTGATTGATACACTATATGAAGCAAAACATGATGGATACACAAAGTGAACGTAGTGTGATGGGTACACTGTATAAAGCAAAGTGTGATGGATACACAAGATGAGCATAGTGCGACAGATACAAAGCGAGTGTGTGATAGATACACTATATGGACAAAGTGTGATTGATACACTAAATGAATGAAGTGAGAAAAGTGTGATGGATACACAAAAGGCAAACACAAAGTGTGATAGATGCACTAAGTGAACAAATGTGATTGATACACAATAGGTGAACATGAAGTGTGATAGATGCACTTAGTGAACAAAGTATGATTGATATACTAAAAGTGAACACGAAGTGTGATAAATGCACTTAGTGAACAAAGTATGATTGATATACTAAAAGTGAACACGAAGTGTGATAGATGCACTTAGTGAACAAGTATGATAGATATACTAAAAGTGAACACGAAGTGTGATAGATGCACTTAGTGAACAAGTATGATAGATATACTAAATGTGAGCACAAAGTGTGATAGATGCACTATGTGAACAGAGTATGATCGATATACTAAAGGTGAACACGAAGTGTGATAGATGCACTTAGTGAACAAGTATGATTGATATACTAAAGGTGAACACAAAGTGTGATAGATGCACTATGTGAACAAGTATGATTGATATACTAAAGGTGAACACAAAGTGTGATAGATGCACTTAGTGAACAAGTATGATTGATATACTAAAGGTGAACACAAAGTGTGATAGATGCACTATGTGAACAAGTATGATTGATATACTAAAGGTGAACACAAAGTGTGATAGATGCACTATGTGAACAAGTATAATTGATATACTAAAGGTGAACACAAAGTGTGATAGATGCACTTAGTGAACAGAGTGTGATTGATACACTAAAAGGTGAACACGAAGTGTGATAGATGCACTTAGTGAACAAGTATGATTGATATACTAAAAGTGAACACAAAGTGTGATAGACGCACTTAGTGAACAAGTATGATTGATATACTAAAAGTGAACACAAAGTGTGATAGATGCACTTAGTGAACAGAGTGTGATTGATACACTAAAAGGATATGTGTGTGATAGATACACTGATGCACAAAAGTGAGAATGAAATGTGATTGATACACTAAATGAGTATATGTGTGATAGATACACAAAGTGAAAGAAGTGTGAAGAGAGTGTGATTGATACACTAAATAAACATGTGAGAGATACATGAAGCAAACGGAAGTAAATGAGGTGTGATGGATACACTAAAGTAATCATGTGACAGATACATGAGGCAAACAGGGTGTGATTGATACACAAAGCAAACATGTGATATGAAGAGAAGAATGGTGTGATAGATACACAAAGTGAGTGAAGTGTGATTGATACACTGAGTGAAAGCGTAATAGATACACAAAAGTGAATATGTGCGTGATAGATACACAAAACGAGAATGTGTGTGATAGATACACAAAATGAGAATGTGCGTGATAGATACACAAAATGAAAGAAGTGTGATTGATACACCAAGTGAATAAAGTGTGATTGATACACTAAATGAGTATGAAGTGTGATTGATACACTAAGTGAATGAAGTGTGATTGATACACTAAAGCAAATAAAGTGTGTTAGATACACTGAATGAATGAAGTGTGATTGATACACTAAGTGAATGAAGTGTGATTGATACACTAAGGGAATGAGGTGTGGTTGATACACTATTCTGGTTTGAAGTAGACTTGATCTTGAGCTTGAGGTAGAGGTACACTCAAACTTCGGAGCATTGGCAAGGCCTGAAGAGGTACACACGGGATGTAGTCTCGGAACTTACTGAAGTTGAAACAAACTCAGATACCCGACGTTTTCCTCTTTTGCTTTTATTTTGCAGTTCGGAACCACTATAGCTTCAAATAGGTCCTGGTTTCACTGTTCTCACATGGCCTAGGTTGAACCCTGCGGTTTTATGAAAGAACAAATCTTGTTTTGCACAAATGTGGAGAATGGCACAGCACTCTGAGCACAAGATGATTTATTGAAATTGAGAAATGAGTTCTTAATCGGGTATTGAGCTTACGACTGAACACAGTGAAAAAGACTCAACAAAAGAAAACAAAGGTAAACAACCTAAACACGTCTATTGACACTCGAAATGACTCAAAACAAGAATCGAGACAGACAAAACAAAACACAAGACTCGAATGTGCACAGGGAGCCTGTTTCACCGGGTATTATTTTCCCACCCTTTCTCATTTGTGATCCTCACATCACTCGGCCCTCAAGCTCTATTTTTCTGAAAAAGCCCTTTTCTCACTTTTTCTCTCATCGCGCACCTCTCTATTCTTCAATCTCTCATTTTAAATCCCTCCCCTAGGTGGTTGATGAATAGACAAGAAGTTGCGGGCTCTTTCCCTTAGCATTCTGCTAGATTTTTTTTCTTCTGCACACAGCAGTGAACTTTCCCATAAAGGGGTTGCGCCACAACTGGGTGTGTAGCAAATCAGCAGCTAACATCGGTTGATGATGCCCCGCTAGGGAGTTTGGACATGATCAGAGCTGTCCAGGTGAGGGAGTGGAACACCCTGCCCCATTCCAATTTATGCTTCGCACATGGCTTGATACCTCGCTGCTTGGAGGGTGAGAGAGCTTTCAGCCCTTTGTTGTTGACTTCTGCCAGTTTTCCGCAAGTATGTCATGACGGGAAAGACAGGAAGCCTGACTCAATTGTGCCCCTAGTTCATCATTTTGACCATTTTTTTATTTTTTGTTTTCTATTAAAACAATTTTGACCAACGTGAGAGTTAGAGTAACATGCTTGTTCGATTTTTGATTTGAAATCATGCAAGTCAGGCTATGAGCACTGAAAATTTTCCTTTTTTGGGTCCAAGAAAACGGTCCAGTTTTGGAAAAATGGAATAATTTTCTAGAGAAAATCAGTCAACCTCAGTAAAAATTCTCAAAAACTATTTTTGCAAACGGCCAATGCTCAACAAGCACGGAAACTACTCTTGAGATGCGCAACCTCAGATCCATAGCAATGGGAAATTGCCCCTTGTTCGGAGAGAGCTGCATGGCAACGGAAAGTTGTCCATTGTTTGAAATGACACCGCAGTGCATTGAATGGCAACGGAAAGTTGCCCCTTGTCTAAATGGCACCGCAGCGTATTGAAATCAATCCTTCAGAGCGACGATCACAACCGAACTCTCGGATACAGAGAAGGCAAAGATGATCAAAACCATTTCATGGACACAACTGAATTTGAAGTGTTTTAGGGCTGGACTTCAGAATGAAGTTGCCTACGTATCCCAAAGATGGGAATCAAGCCTTACGTAGTTCGGGGTTAAGGTACACTCGGGTATTTAACCTCTCCTTTTTATGCTCTAACTTTTGCCAAGGCGCCTGTTGCAGGTTTTCGACCTTGCGAGCTTTGTTCTTCTTTCTTTTCTTTCTTTTTCATTCTCTTTTTTCTTTTAGGCGCTAACTTTTGCTAAGGCGCCCGATGCAGGTTTTCGACCTTGCGAGCTTCTTTTTCTTTTCTTTTCTTTTTCTTCTTCCTTTGTTCTTCTTTTTTTTCTGTATATTTTTTTTCTTTCCTTTTGTATGTATTTTTTGCTTGCTCTAACTTTTGCCTGGGTCGCCCTTCCGGGTTTTCGGCCCAGCGAGCCTCTCAAAGAGTAAAAGTGTAGCAAGTCCATGCCAAATGGTTTTAGGGTTTTGATGCCATCCGTATCCAGGAGAGTGGCTGTTGATTCGCAAGAGAACTCATCTTCGGCTCTTCGGGCACATCTGACATCTTTGCCCCTAGTTTGAGGGGGGGCTTCTGATCTAGCTTCCCAAGCCTCTCTTGACGACATCTAATCTTCTTGATTTGACTTTCTCGCCTCTTGTTCGAGGACTGCTTTGAATCTGGTCTCACAGGCCTCACGTTGTAGTTAACCGTTGAACATTCTGAGTTTGAGTCCAAGGTTCGAAAATGAGGGGTCGAGTCTCGAGGCTGAGAGCGATCCCAGGCTGCACAATCTCAAGAGCGATTCCATACATGTCTTCGCAGGACCGCGCAAAACATTTTTTGAAAGTTTTTAAGAAAGCGACAAATCGCTCGTGCTGAAGACAGTGTGGGACCAATCTGGATCAAGCTAGGGTCATTTTCAGTACTCACACTAACAAGCATGATTTCATTCATTACGGGCTTAGCACGCCTCTCTTTCTCTCAATTGATCAAATTTTTGCAAATCCCAAGGAATTTCTTCCTTTTCGTTTTCACTACAGTGTTTGAAAAAGTTTTGAAAAATTTAGGCCAATGCAATGACTTCAAGGCACAGAAAAGACAGAGTTCTTAGTCAAATACTTCCATCTCATTTAGAATTTCTGGCACAACTGGCACACGGCAGAAGCAAACACAAGAGTGTGAGAATCACTGCTGTTCCATTCAAAATCATGGCATAACTCGACTCGGCAAATGACTCAAAACAAAATGAAAAGACAGACGAAAACAAGCAAGTGATGTCCGTGGTAACTCCCAAATCACCCGACTCGACAAAACAGATCGACTCGACAACAAGACAGACCCTTAATCAAAAAGATCGACTCAAGACAAAGAGACAGCTCAAAGCAAAAACAGAATCGACCAAGACTCCAAGCCAGAGCATACAAAACCAAAGATTCGCAAATTCTCAAAATAGTGCGTGCATACGCCACATCCGGCGAAATCGAGCACCGCCAGTGGTTCATCCCCGATCATATCAGATATCCCCAAGTTCATCGACCCGGATTTATAGACCTTCATCGAAATGGTGCGGTGATGACGTTGTTATCAAACAAATCTTGTACATCATGGCGCAGACGAGAGCAGCTATCGGTCTCATGACCGGTTTGTTGATGGTACGCACAGTACTTAGTCTGGTCATGTTTTGGAGGGAGAGGATCAGGTAAAGGCCGTTGTTCCAATGGTTCCAGATGTCTTTTCCGGATTAAGACCTCTAGAGCCTTTGACAAAGGCATATAAAGTGGAGTGAAAACCCTCTTGACTCGAGGTGGATATTTGGTTTTCTGTGAGCTACTTCCAGACGCACCGGTGAATGGGGTAGCTTTTTGTGATGTGGTGTTGGTGACCATGCCCACTTCAGAAGGTCTTGCAATTGCATCACCACTGGTGATCACATTCGAACTGCGGGTAAACGCCCTCCTGGGCTGCTCCTTCTCCTGGTCAATAAGGCCTTGCTTTATAGCGTCCTCGATCTGTACCCGAATCTCATGGAGGTCTGCAAAGGTGGGTAGGGGGAGGACAATCATCTTCTGCATCAGCCTGGGTTGGAGATTGCGCACAATCATCCGTATCTGGTCCTTGTCGGTTGGCCTAATGGTCATCATTGAGGCCTTGGCCCTCCACCGAGTTATAAAATCAGAGAAACTTTCTTTCGGCTCCTGCCTAGTCGTCTCGAGATCACGGGTTGTAATCTCAATTTGTGTATTGTAGGAGTATTGATTGACGAAAGCCTCGGCCATCTCATCCCAATTCCTTTTAACATCGTCTTCTAGTTTTGCGTACCAGATGGCCGCCACACCTGAGAGGGTTCGGCCAAACAGAGATAACTTCTATAGTCTGGTGAGGCCCATCGGCCTTAAGATATCTGAAAACAGCCTCAGGTGCACCATGGGGTCCCCAGACCCATCAAATCGGTCGATTTGTGGCATCTTGAACCGATCTGGCAGTGTCACAGCTGCGTCCGTATACCCATCCTCAATGTCGGGAATGGACTTGACTCATTGGGATTTCTTAAACATCTTTTCCAAATTACTCACCAAAGATGTGGTGTCCGCTCAACTCGAAGGAGAGTCCAAAGACATTGACAAAGCGGTGCCTTAGATAGTTGCGAGAATCGTATGAGCCGGGCCTCGTTGGAAAGTCTCAGATCCTCTTGGACATTTTGGACATTTACGCCTCCCAGTGCGGAGCTCCCCGGGGAAGGAACTTGTTAGAAGCAGACGCTACCGCTTTTGTAGAAGTTCAGTGATGAGCTCACCGCCGAGCCATGATTGCAACTTGTTGCTTAGAAAATTCCGCTTATGACGTCTTGTTGCATGAGTTTCATAGTTTCTCGTGATTTGACGATCATTGCCTCCATCCTCGATGTATTCTGGCGATCCATCTGACCGACCTTTTCACGGAAGGGTGGATAAGGCCACTAACTGTAATCACGAATCGGTGATCTCAGGCTCGACTAGCCTTCTAGCCCTCGACACCCTTGAATCGAAGTCTCTGACTTGACAAAGTCTATCAGTACAAATCCAATGTACCCGGGAGATAGTGGAGCCTTCTGAAGCTATGGTTCCAAGACTACCTAGCAAAAGGGAAAACAGACAGCATCTCAGCTCAACTTTACCAAAACAGATACGAGCAGAGCTGAACGACTGTGTTCTATTACTGATCACTGTTCCCCGAAATCACTGCCCCAAATCTGAATCTGATACCCGCAGATATAACTGATTCTAAAAAATACTAATACTGGTGCCCGCAGTTCGATGCCCGACCAAGAACCGGTATATGCTCTCAGAGATACACTCTAAAAGCACATAGCAAGTAAAAGAGAGCCAAAACACCCCTATGTTGGGGTAGGGTTTCCCTGTCCTATTTTGTCAGGAGCTAGGGTTTCACTACGCACGCAGCGGTTTCAAACAACCTAATATCGGGTGAGCAACATGTCCTAGTTTGGAATGGTCACTATGGATTTCGATATGCACTAGGTCGAATGGTCAAAGGGTGCCCAGAAACCGGGTTTGTGTTCTATATCGGCAGAGTCAGAATCGTCGCCTTATGGACATGCCTTGACAAGACAAGCCTCGACAAACCGCCAGAATAGTAGATGGCCAACACGGTGTCCTAGGCGCACCAATGCACATGCAATGCAAAGAAACACATAAGTGTAGTCAAAACAGATATCACGAAGTTCGAGTCAAGCTTCTAAATCTCAAAGAGAGTCGCCAGAATCAGAATACGCCCGCGAGGACCTCGTGCTACGCCGGACTTCTTTTTGTTTGTTGCGGTTCTAAATCAACCAAAGAGTCCAACTCGCAAATCGCTTTTGAGAAAAATAGATTTTGAAAAGAAGTGCCAAACATGGATCGCTTTGCGACATCTGAGTCGCCACCTAAATATTTTTTAATGGGAAAATTTAGGAAACCCCGATTCGGTGCCAAAGGCCACGTGTCCGCTATCACCAAAGTTGTCTTGGCTCGGGAGCTTGGGTACGATCGGGAAGGTCACTATGAGCACCTTTCTTCGCCGGTCAAGACCGCCTCTACTAACCATGATATCCGGTTTTGAAAACTTTATGCGTTCTTATTCCGGTTATTAGCCTAGAATTACTATGTTATGCGACAAAGAAACAAGTATAGACTAGATCGCCTAATTTGGAAACAGCATTGCATATCCGTTGGTTTTGAAAACGCTGGAATTTGCTACTGCAAGTAGGCTAAAACACGGATTTCAACGAGTTTTTCCAACTCAAGTAATCCAACCTCCACCCACAGCCATTCAAGCAGTTAGATCACAAAAGCAGATAGCCTCATGGTAATCATGCTATTATGGCAACACTCACACGCCTGCGGTATGCTAATGGATAAAAGCTACCTAGTACTCCAAGCCAAAATGAAACCGCTTAGTAATCATATGCATGATCCTAGTTCATGTTAAGTGGCTAATGCAACACAAGCAATGGTGTAATCTAAACAGTTCTACCGTCCTAAGCATGGCATATGGAATGCTACAAATAGCACGTATTCAATTTGGAAATTGGAATACAATGCATTAGCGTGATGTACCGAGCGATGCATGTAAACAAATGCATGGATGCACGCATGCATTGCATAAGGTATGCTAAAATAAACGTGCCCTAATCTACCATCATAAGGTGTAAATAAAAGGGAAGAAAGAAGTGGGGTTGGAAGACATGCACACACCCACACACACTTATTACAAATACGCCTCACACCGGAGGGACCGAAAGAATATACAAATCAATAACAAATCGCTAAATTAATTATTACATAATTTCTAATCTAATCAAAATAAATGCAAAGAGAAGATGGCCAGCTTCACGGGATGCGCGAATGATGCATGCTCGAATCCGACTTGCGGAAACCCGCTGCCATAGCATTGCTACCTGCTTTCACCGCCCCGCTTCGAAATCGCCAAAGTCTCAGGACATGCTCCCTGCACACTGAGGATCATCATCGGCTGAATAGAATGTCCATCGGCCGTGTACAATGTCCATCTACCGAGATAAAGCTATCGGTTGTCCATCAATGGCCGGCCGCACTCCATATCGCCGATCGGCAAAAACTCCCCGCAGAAGACAGCTGATAAAGAATAAGGACAGATGACAAAGGTATGGCATAGAATTCCAAGCAAATGTATGCACGGACACACTCCTTATCATGCAATGGACTCAAGGGAGCATGACCCTCGACCCCCGGGCTATCAATCACGCGTTTCAATGCATGATGGCTCAAAAGCCAAGTTAGCAACTTTGATATCAAATGAAATGCAAACATAAAACACACCAAAGGGCCCCAACCTCTGTCATAATTGATCAAGAGGCAAGGGATGCATGCTTAGTGAAATGCAACCTAGGCATGGAGGCTAAGTATGCAACATGAATATACAAATGAGCAATGTATACTAGGCGCGCAACCTAAACATGTAAACAAACATGGCATGCAGCAACATGCAACGATGGACTTAAACTAACATGGGTAGCTCGCAAGCATGCCAAAATCAGTGGCCATTAAATGAAATGAGGTAACCGAAATGCACACAAACATGTCCAATGCATGGATCTATCCTAAGATACAACATGCAACTCTAACAAGGCATGGCAAATGATGAAACATAGCATATAATGGTGCATGTTTCAGATCTGAAATGGCATGCCCAATGACTCCAAAATGACTCCAAAGCATGCAAACATTTATGTAATGCATTGTTAAGGACTTAAGCACTAAAGCTAGTGAGATACAATACACTATAAGCATGCAAAGCGATGCTCGAATGAAGAATACAGCCACAAAAAGTCCTCATGCAGCCCAAAATAATGTTAAAACATGTATGAAATGTAGCCAAAATAAGCTAGCATGCTTGGCTAAATTAGCGTGTGATTTTGACTAGCTAGCATGATTTACATGGCAAGTGTATGATGCAAAGCCCAAACAGGAAAATTCCCTTCTACAACACTGATGAGGGACCAAAAATATGACTACTCACAGTAGATGACAGCCCCAAATCAATATGCAAACATGCTCAAAATGCAATGCAAGATTAAGGCCACAAGAGGGCTATAACATGAAGTATACAAAACATGCATCAATCAGCCAAAGACCCTTAATGAAATATGTCCAGGGGGTGAAAATATGACCCATTCCAGTTCTGATGATGGCCCAAAAACAGAAGCAAGATAGGCTAACAAAGCATGCAAAATTACGGTAAATAGAAGAGATCATGAAGCAAGTGCAAGATAGGAGTCCCAAACAGGGTTGATCCCTTCTTCAATGTTGAAGAAGGGCTCAAAATGAGCCTACTTACAGTTTACATTATACTCAAAAATAGATCACACATAGGCTAGAAATTGCATGCAAAAATGTGGCATATCAAGGAGTATTGAAGCAAGTGCACTATGGAGGGCTCAAACAGGGTTGAGCCCTTAAAAAAACATGAAGAATGGCTCAAAAGAGTGCCCCTTTCAGTTAGGGTCGGAGCCCAAAACAGTAAGAAAATAGGGTAGAAAAATGTGACAAGAATGTGCTACAAAAGAGGGAAAATGATCTCACCCTTGAAGACTACCCTTTTGGTTGCTTCTTGGCTTGAGTTGCAGCACCTTTGGCCTCTGAAAAACTTCTCCAAGCTGCTGTGATGGAATAGTGGTGGTGGTGCTATGGATTGGTGAAGAAATGGCCCAAGAACAAGGGTGTTTGATGGTTGAATGGGAGAGATATAGTAAGAGATGAAGGGTTGTGTGTATGTATATATCAGATATATCTATATATCTCTAGTTTTTTGTTCCAAACATCCAACCCACACGAAGGAAGAGGAAGGTTCTTTATATAGGCAATGGACTAAGCTCCAAGCTTCTCCAAGAAGCTAAATCAAAGGAGCAAAGGGTGCAAGGCTTATTAAGGAAGCTTGGACAGCTGGTAGGCTTCTTGAGGAAGCCAAGACAAGGGGTCAAGGCTTCCTCAAGAAGCCATGAGCAAAGGGTGCACAAAAGAGGGGTCAAAGGGGTGCAAGGGGTGCAAAACAGCCACACACGTGCATGGAGAGCAGAATCTGTGTATTCCAGTTGGCACAGCTGGCATCCATTCAATCTGTAGAATACACCGGAAGTTCGTCGGCTAGAAAAAATGGTCGGTCGGCACTCTTTTCTGGCCGTTCGGCACTCTATTTGGCCGGTCGGCACTCTATTTGGCAGGTCGGCAGGAAAAATCTGCTCTGCAGGTCCAACTTCAAACGGGAATAACTTCTTCATATGAACTTCTTTTTAGGTCATTCTTGTGTCAAAATTGAAGCCCCGGAAGTAATCTTTCCAATGCCACAAACCTTGCATTAAAATTCCTCCTGTGGAGAAATTTATGCTTGTTTTGGTGAAGGTTGCTCAGTTTCGGTCCAACCGGGATGATGCCCAACTTCAACCAATCATATCTCCGCCATCCGGACTCGGGTTTAAGAGATTCTTGTATGAAAAATGAATCCCCGGAAGTCTTCTTTCCAATGGTGGTAGCCTCATAACTTAACTCCAAGTGTATAGACAAATAAGCTCGATTTAGCGAGGACTGCTCATCCCTCTCTTAGCGATTCTTGCCTATCTTCTTCTCCAACTTGGTTTCTCCCCTCTTCTCCTCTTTTCTTCAAATTCAAACCCCGAAGTAAGGTGTTTTGAAAGATTTTTCAAAGATTTCATCTCTCTTTCATTCATCTCCACTTTGTCCTTGCTCGGTTTACCGAAAAGCGCACCATTTACCGTAATGCGGGCGTCGGAACATCGTGGGAATTTTATTTCAAAAATGTTTTGAAAGAGAGGGTTTTAAGGTCTCAAAACCATCCAAAATAATTTTGGTTCAAAATGGGGTGTGAAGTTGAGATTCGCCTCTCTCCTTGCCGAAGAAACTGCACCTTTACCCTGCACACTTTTCATCAACAAGTAAACCATCAGTAATGCCCAAGTCTTGAGGGCGGTCAAAAATGGAGTGTCTACAATACCATAATCCCAAATTTGGAGTACCGACAAGATATCTGAAAATACGTTTGACTGCGGTGATGTGTGACTCTTTCGGTGTGGATTGAAAACGCGCACACATACAAACACTAAACATTATATCGGGTCTACTTGCAGTAAGATAGAGTAAGGAACCAATCATACCTTGATATTTCTTTTCATCTATAGGTTTACCTTTCTCATCTTTGTCAATTTTTATTGATGTGCTCATTGGAGTTGCTACAGGCTTTGATGATTCCATTTCAAACCTTTTGAGTAGATTCTTGATATATTTCGTTTGATTTAAATGGACTCCATCATTAGTTTGTTTAATTTGTAGACCAATGAAGTAATTTAATTCCCCCATCATACTCATTTCAAATTCACGCTGCATATCTTTAGCAAACTCTTTGCGCAAATTTTCATTAGTAACACAAAAAATGATATCATTAATATAAATTTGAACAATTAGCATATCTTCCTTTTTTATTTTTATAAAAAGTGTTGTATCAATTTTTTCTTTAGAAAAACCTTTGTCAAGTAGAAAATTACTCAATCTTTCATAACATGCTTTAGGAGCTTGTTTCAAGCCATATAAAACTTTTGAGAGTTTGAAAACATGATTCGGGTATTTATGACTTTCAAAATCGGGAGATTGTTCAACATAAACTTCCTCCGAAATGTACCCATTTAAGAAAGCACTTTTAACATCCATTTGATATAATTTGAAATCTTTAAAACATGTAAAAGTAAGTAACATTCTAATAGCTTCAAGTCTAGCAACCGGTACAAAAGTTTCATCAAAATCAATGCCTTCTTCTTGATTATAACCTTGGGCTACCAATCTAGCTTTATTTCTAGTAACAATTCCGGATTCATCTATTTTATTTTGAAAAATCCATTTTGTACCAATAACGGGATGATCCTTACGTCGAGGGGTCAAAAACCAAGTTTCATTCCTTTCAAATTGATTTAATTCTTCTTGCATTGCTAAAATCCAGTTTTCATCATTTTCAGCTTCTAAAAACGATTTTGGTTCAATTTGTAAAACAAAAGCTAAGTTATCACAAACATTTCTAACAGAGGAACGAGTTTTTATACCTTCTGTCGCATCACCTATGATGAGATCTTTGGGATGGCCATAAGCATACTTTCATTCTTTTGATAGATTTGAGTCGTTTTCTGGAAGAGCATATATTTCTTGAAGTTTCTCCATTATCATTTCTTCTTCATGTTCGTGTAATGGATTTTCTTCATTTTCTTTTATGTAAATGCTCTCCATACTTGGTTGATTTTTTACAATATCATTACTTACAAGATTCTTGGAAATAATGTTATTAGATTCATAAAAAACAACATGCACAGATTCTTCAACAAGTAGAGTTCTTTTATTGAATACTCTATAAGCTTTACTGGAAATTGAATAACCAAGAAATATAGCTTCATCTGATTTAGTATCAAATTTTTCTAAGTTATCTTTATTGTTATTCAATACAAAGCATTTACAACCAAATGCACGCAAATGACTAATATTAGGTTTTCTACCTTTCCAAATTTCATAAGGGGTTTTCTTAAGAATAGGTCTAATCATAACTCGGTTTACAACATAGCATGCAGTGTTAACGGCTTCCGCTCACAAATATTTAGGTAAATTATTTTCACAAAGCATAGTACGGGTCATTTCTTCAAGAGTTATATTTTTTCTTTCAACTACACTATTTTGTTGAGGAGTTCTAAGGACAGAAAAATTATGATTAATTCCAAACTCATCACAAAACATAATAAAATCATCATTTTCAAATTCTCTACCATAATCACTTATAATACTACAAATATTAAGATTTTTTCATTTTGAATTCTTTTACAAAGTCTTGAGAAATTATAAAAAAACTTCATTTTTGTGTGCTAAAAATAATACCCATGTATATCTAATATAATCATCAACACAAACAAGAGTCTATGATTTTTCTCATAAACTTAATGTTCTAGATGGTCCGAATAAATCAATATACAAGAGTTGGAGCGGTTTAGTAGTTGAAATGATATTTTTCGATTTAAAAGAAATTCTAGTTTGTTTTCCAAATTGACATGCATCGCAAAGTTTGTCTTTTTCAAAAACAATTTTTGGTAAACCAATGACTAACTCATTTTTTTGAAAGCTTGGAAATTAAATCAAAATAAGCATGTCCTAATCTTATATGCCAAAGCCAACCATTATCATTTATAGCAGATAAGCATTTAATATTAAAATGATAAGACAAATTATGCAAACCAAACACATATACATTCTCATGTCTATAGCCTACAAATAACGTTTTGTTTTCTAGGGTGTTCTCAATAATATAATGAGTTTTCTCAAAAATAACTCTATACCCTTTATCACATAATTGACTAATACTAAGCAAGTTATGTTTTAAACCTTCAACAAGTAAAACATTTTCAATATTAGGAGAATGATTTTTATCAATACTTCATGCACCAATGATTTTACCCTTACTATTGTCACCGAAAGTCACATATCCGCCATCTTTTGATTGGAGTGTGGCAAACATAATTTTATTTCTAGTCATGTGCCTCGAACATACACTGTCGAGATACCATCTATCGTTATTGGATTTTGTCTGGAAACATACTTACAAAAATTTGATTTTTCTATTGGTACTCATATTTTCTTGGGTCCATAAAAGTTAGATTTTGATACTCTTGAAATGTCCTTAAGAACCCACATCTTTTTTATTTTAGCAAAATGATTTCTTTTAACAGGACATGAAGGTGAAAGATGACCTTTTGTACCACAAAAATGACATGTGAGATAAGAGTGACTAGAAGATGCATACACAAAATCATTTTTGGTAGTTTTTATTTTTGAAAAAGGTTTATATCCAATTCCGGCTCTATCAAAAGTATGATTTTGATTTTTAAGATTTTTATCTAAAGTCTCTCTTTCTTAAGTGAATTTGGAAAGAGTATTTTTCAAGTCTTCAATATTTTCTTTCAAAACAATTTACTCTTTTTTTAAAGACTCATTTTCTTCTTGTAATACAATTAATTTTTTATCAGAAATTAACAACTCTTTTCGAGTTAAAATCTCATTTTCCTTTTTCATTTTCATGGCTTCATTTTCTAAAGTATTTATCTTGGAAGTTAAGGATTCATTTTCTTTTGATAAACTTGAAATTACTTTCTTTTGACAGTTATTTTTCAAACTAAGTTTCATAAATTCAGCATGTAATTCATCAAACGTAAAAGATTCGTTATGTACCTCATCTTCATTTCCAAGTGCCATTAAACATAAGTTAGCAACCTTATTTTTGCAAACTTCGGTTTCTGAGTCGCTTTCATCGCTATCTTCTCCCCATGCTACAATCATGGCTTTCTTCTTGTCTTTCTTGAATTATTTCTTAAGTTCCAGACATTCTGATTTGTAGTGTCCAGGTTTGTTGCATTCGTAGCAGGTAACTTCAGATTTTTTGTGATTTTTTCCCCTTTGAAAATCCCTATTGTTGAAATCTTTTCTGAAAAAATTTCACACACCTTGTTTCTTTTTCACAAACCTTTTGAACTTCCTAGTGATGAATGTCATTTCCTCATCATCATCCGAATCATCTTCCTCATCCTCTTGATGTTTCGAGGTAGATTTGGAGGTTATTCCTTTCTTTTTATTGTTGTCCTCCTCTTATTTTTCTTCTTACATTATGAGCTCATGAGTTAAGAAAGATCCCAAGTATCTAGACTTAGCTTTGATAAATCCTTGGCTTAGATAATGGCAGTAACTTTTGTCTCTCAACTTTTTGGCAATGATCTAAGCACTTTTCTTACAATTTCAGGATCAATATATATTTTGCCAAGAGAAGTTAAACCATTAATAATATCAGAAAAGCGAGTAAACATTTGAGAAATAGTTTCATCAGGCTTCATTTTAAAGAGTTCATAATTATGGATTAGCAAACTGACTTTAAATTCTTTAACTTGTTCAGTTCCTTCATAAGTCGCTATAAGCTTATTCCAAATTTCTTTTGCGGTTTTACATGTGAAAATTCTATTGAATTCGTTGGCATCTAGGGCACAATATAACATGTTTGTGCCTCTGACATTAATTTGGGCCATTCTAGTATCTGATTCATTCCACTCATCTTCAGATTTGGGTACCTTAAGGCCATCTACGATTTTGGTAGGAATTTTTGGACCATTGCAAATAATTTTTCAACATTCATAATCATTAGATTGAACATGTATGGTCATCTTAGTTTTCCAATAGCTAAAAATTGTGCCGCTAAACAGTGGTGGCCTATTAGATGCTTGTCCCTCAAATAAGGAATAACTAGGGGTTGTCATGATCTACTCTAAGATAGTTAAGTCATACAAACTAGAATCTAGGCTCTAAAACCAATTGTTATCCCAAGTAAGCAACCCAAGAGGGAGGTGAATTGGGTTATTAAAAAATTTTACAATATTAAAATTTATAAAGACAATATTCAGAATTTTAACAAATAAAAAAATAGAATAATAATTATCAATATAAAAGTAAGAGAGATAGAGAGAAAAAATTAAACACTGAGATTTATAGTGGTTCAGCACCCCAGGCCTACGTCCACTCTCCAAGAAACCTCCTTGAGAATTTCTTTACTATCAAAATGAATTAATACACCACCAAGTCTTCATGAAGCTTGTGGGTTTTGCACAAGACTTACTCTTATTTATTAAGCCTCACTCAATAATAAATACCTTACCCTTACAATAATCTCTCACAAAAATAATGAATAAAAATAAGTGGTACTTAAACCCTCTTTTACAATAATTCTCTTACAAAGAGTAGATATGAAAATGTAAGAACAAAGGCTACACTTAAATCTGAAAGTGAAAGAGCAGAATACAATATACTCAAAATTTTGGAGCACAAATTTTTTTTCTCTTCAAGTTCTTGATTTTTCTTTTTACAAAACGCTTCTATTTATACACCAAAATATACCCATTAGGAGGGAGAGATGCTCCTTGCTGACGCATGACCCACATTCCTTTTTGACAACTTAAATCACTCCAAATCATTTCAGGTAGGCACATGACTACAAAATAATGAATGCAAACTTCTTTTTCAAAACTAACACAATACTTTTTAATAAAATATTTGAATGAATAGTAAAATATCTTTATTTAAAATATATATATATATATATATATGTGTGTGTGTGTGTATTTATATATATACTCCATTTAAAATCTTTGTAGTTATTGTAGAGATTTTGGATAAAAATAACCCATGACCCCATGTGGATATATTAATTTTATCAAAAGAAGACAACTCACTAAAATTACATTTGTCAAAATGATATAACTAATCAATTTTAATCTTGTCAAAAAGTGAATAGTGACCAGCCAACCAATTAATCAATTTTGTCAAAATAATACAACTAATCAATTTTAAATTTGTCAAAAAGTGAATAGTGATTAGCCGATTTTTTTTCAAAATCATGAATAGTAATATTTTTAAAATATTTCCATTTACATAAAATTTATGACAAATAAATCATACAACTTATATTTTAAACAGATAATATTTTGTGTCAAATAATATAAAATACGTATATTTAAAAATCTAAAATTTTTAAATAATATTTTAGACATCATCAAAATTAAACAATATGATTAACAAATTGTGAATATGGTACTCTCACCATTATTAATAGTGCCTACACTGGACGCTTCAATGGACTGCACGTACTCATTTTGGAATTCCTCAAAAATTATTTTGTTGTAAATCTCTGCCACTTGCTTTAACATCAAAGTTGGAAATGAAACTCTCGGTAATTTTTGGAACAAATTATACTCGGCTTCCAATTCTTTATACCTTTTCTCATAGAGCACCCTCTCAAAATGCATGAAAAACTCCATCAAGTTATGATCACAATTGAGATAATCCTTCAAAAATGCATTGAAGGATTCACTAAGTTGAGTAGTACTCATTCAAGCTATCCAAGGATTCATAATATATGGTCATTCCCATTTCTCCTTCACATCAAAAGTCTACTCCAACCAATAATTGTTGCGTGCATCATACTTATCAAGCATTTGGTCCCGTTGTATTTTGAATTCTTCTTCGCCATTAATGTCATGCATAAATTTTGAAAACACGCCCTTCACCCCTATATCTCCGAAAAGAGAACTTGCATGCTTCACATCATTTTGCATCAAATGCCATGTACAAAGTTAGTGGTTTGTATCGGGCATGACAATTGGAATAGCCTTAGCCATCGCAGCATCTTGATCTATGAAAATAGTTTTCGGAGCTTTGTTTGACATTGCCTCTAGAAAAATCTAAAACAACCATGCAAATGATTCGGCAACCTAATCATACATCAACGCTGCACTGAATATAACTATTTTTCGATGATTATTAAATCCAACAAATGTTCCAAAAGGTCTATGCTCGTTATTTAATTTGTTAGTAGTGTCAAAGGTCACTATATCACCAAATTGAGCATAGTCCATTATCATTTAAGTATCAGCCCAAAATATGTTATTTATCTACTCTTCACAATCTAATTGGACTGCATAATAAAAGGATGGATTTTTCACAGTTTTCTTACGAAAGTATTGCAATACACTACCTACTTCTCTATATTCCAAATATTTTTGTCTCTTTGATCTCAAGTAATTTTTTTGGTCCAATTTCGTGAAGCCAAGTGATGCTCATCCACCAGATCTCCTGCCAAATAGCTCATAAGCAAACCTAAGAGGAATTCCAGATTCTGAAGCCAATTCTACTTCAATTGCTTGGGTGGTAAATATTTTTCTTTGGGATGGCAACATATAAATGCACTCTTGAGGCACAAGGTCATGATTATGGTGTTCACAAAATCACAAACAACATATTTTCCTAAATTTCTATGTAACTTGATACTAAATCGAGCACCACACCCACATCTCACCTCTTGTCTCAGAAATTTTACTAGTGGATCTCACTTGTCAATACCCCGACTTCCCTCTTTGTAACATACAAAAGTCCGTGAAGTTATTTCCTTTGTATGTTTGTTTTTGTGTATATACGTCTTCCTAATACTAAGGCCCACCTTTCCGCCATAGGTATTGTAAAATTCATATGCAGCTTGTTCAGAGTCAAATGACATGCCCAATTTTGACTGCTAACCACAATTGGCCAACTCATCAACAACATTATTTTCTTCCATTAACTGCAATTCATTAGCATACAAATAATAAATAATAAAAAAAAACATAAACCAAAATTGAATAATGTAATTAAAGGAAGTAGGCTTGGGATATTGTTAGTTTGGAAAGCTATAATTTTTTTTTAATAGGCTTCTTAGAGTACTATTATGGAATAGGGGAAGTTCATTTTGCTCAATTTCATTTTGCATGCCAAAATTTCTGTTACTTTAATTGAAAAGCATTGGGATGCTTTAACTATCTTCATCGGGGAAGTTCACAAATATGAGTCCCAAAACAGACATTTCAAAAATACAATATCAATTTCACAATATAGTTTCCACAAAAATATCACACAAATGGCAGCAGATGATCTGGATTGTATATAACAGCAATCATATAGACGTATATATGAAATATATAGACGTTTATATAAGAAATCTGAAATATATATATATAATCTAAAATATATTTGATTTTTCATATATACGTATATATGTATATAACAATAAGAAAAATCTGAGATGATGAAATGGACCTCATCATGGCCGCAATCTCACCTTGTCGTCGCGTCGCGTCCCTCTGCCATCCTCTGTCCTTCACCGTCACGTCCCACTACTTTCTCTCTCAGTTCGTGTTCTTTCTCCGTTGTGTTCCTCCGTTGTCGTCTCTCCACCTCTCTCTCTCTCTCTGTCTACCGTCTCTCTCTCATCTCTATAAGGGCTAAACAGAAAGATGAGATGATATAGAAAGATGAAAAGGGAAAAAAAAGAGAAACTCAAAATTTAAAAAAAAAAAAAAACATTAAACAAAATGACATCGTTTTTGCCAAAATGATGTCGTTTTGGCGAGGGCCGCAGGGAGGGCCATAGGGAATGGCAGCAGATGATCTGAACTAATACGCCTAGAGCAGATAAGAGCGCAAAAGGGTGACATAGCAACGGAAAGCAGCAATGATAGAGGCTTGTTTAGGAAGTTAGTTATTTGATTTTTTTTAGTTATTTTAGTTTGACTAAAAAAGTTATGTTTGAAAAGTTGATTGATTTTTTTTTAAAATTAATTTGATGGTTGTGAGGGAAAAAAATGAAATGATTATTGGTTGGACGTGACATTTTGTCTTATTAGCTATTTTAACATATTTTGTCTTTTAATATACTATTTTAACTCAACACTCTTCTCAAACACCCCAGAAAGTGATGACTGTAGGCAATGACAAATGGTGACAAAACCGATAAAAGAGAGATAAGAGCATCTCCAACGCTTCATCTCTTTGTTTCATCAAATTTAAATTTGATGAAAAACATACAGTTTTGCTATTAACATCAAAGCAGTATCAACTTGAGGATATTTCAAATTTTTTATCAAATTGAAAATGTTAGAACCTTTCACCAAATTACTGTAAATAGTAGTTAGATTTACAAGTGGTTGTTGGAGAATGCATGAGCATTGAACAACCAGCCGAATGTCCGGCCAGTTGTCCCCTCGGTCGACCACTTCCTTGGAAAAGTCTATTTCAGAATTTGGAAAATTTATACTGGTCGGTCAACTGATGGTTTAAAGAAATCTCAAATTGCTTAATTAGAATGTGCAATATCAGATGAAATTTTTATTCAAATTTACTGAAAAAAGAATAAACATTACAGATGCTCTAAGATGACCGTTTTTAATATCACTATACACTGTGGTGGTGTTTGTTTGGAAGAATTCAAGCATAGGATAAGACTAATAGTCCGTTGTTTGATTCAAAATTTTTGCATTGGACAATGAATCCCAAATCTATGGGATTGTTCTATCTCATGAGGGGTGTGGGACACAATCTATTGGATAACTCATCCTTTGAGATTAGGTAGTAAAATTACATTTTGACCCTTTACTATTTAATATATTTTTAAAAATAAAATTTATTTATTAAATTATTTATACTTTATTAAATCATTTATACTTAATAAATTAATTTATTAAATTATTTATGCTTTATTAAATTATTTATTTTAATAATCATATGGTATTAATTATACTTAGTAAAGTAAAATAAAATTTAAAAATCTCAACTACAAATCAAAATAAATTTATGTAATTTTTATTAATATTCTATTTATTTAAAATTTTAAAAAATCTAGTAAAAAATAAAATAAAATTTATAATTCAGATTTAATATTCCTATCATTTAGTAAATAATTCAAAAGGGCAAAATGTGATGTCCCAAAATCTAAGACTGTCAAATAAGTACAATAATACAACACAAGCAGGATAGATAACCAAAAATCTTAATATACATATATAACCAGAGTTAATATCACAGATAATTCGTTTGTGTTCCATTATAAGATTACAAAATATTGCCAAACCAAAAGTCAAAAGAAAAAAAAAACCAACTAGTCTAAGTCTTCAAATAAACCACGGCTCCACCAATTCATCTTGTTTGCTTTCAAAATAACCTTCACCATTGTAAACTGCTTCATCACCTGGCATGACACGCCATAAGCTTAGAATGCCCAATAAAAACGTACACACCCTCCTACCTTTTATCAACCAATCAACCATATACAGAACAAATACGGTAACACATAATACAATACTAAAATAAGGTTATCTGAATTAGTAGTTAGATTAGACATTTAGAATCCCCCAAAGGGATCCTTCCTTCTAACCACAAGGATTAGACACCGGATTATTCAGAACTCTCCCTTTTGTTGCTTTGCAGACCTTACCAACTATGCCCACATCAATTATATACAGGGTAGGGATACCGGTGGACCTTAAAAGGAACGGCCAAACAAGTGGGCTCGTTTACACCCAAATTGTGCCTAGGGCTCGCTTACTGCCTGCACATACCATACTAAAGGGCTCACTTACACCCTGAAACCATCGCATAGAGTCTGAATACATCTGTACCATCCTAGGGGTTCGATTAGACCGTTTGCTCAAGACTTAACTCATTTGGTATTAATTCCATCACAATTCATCTCATTCATATGTATATTACATAAATAATTCCGAAACACTAGCATCAACGTCACTCATTACCTACCCCTTTTCATTTCCCATTTATTAGATATTTTGATAAACGAGTTAGTCACATTTTGTAATATAAACGAGCATGAGGCAAACATAAGAGAGGAAATATAGCTCATGATAATCATGCATAAGTATGGTAAGGCAAGCAAACAACATTAGGCATGCTTTGAAATATTTAGAAATAAATAACCCAATAAGGCACAATTTTTAGCACTTTTCAGAGCTGCAGAGTTAAAAAGAATACTTTGGTAAAAATACTTTCAGGTCATATTAGGGGTTAAAATTGCATATAAACAATAAACAACATATCTATTTTCAGTTCCAATTTTTAGAATTTGCACATCACATCCAGAAATTCATCTACAAGCTATGTTCAAAAACTTGTCCAGATTTGTCACCTTTTGGGAAAACTAGCTTTCCTCTCAATCTACCAGATGATTTTCACCCAAATAAATTATGTTGGAAAGAGGACTCAGAATTCTAAATTTGATAGAAGAACCAACATGAGATGATTTTTCTAAAATTTTATAAAATTGCAAGAAGTGGACTGTTTTTAGAGCCTCAGAACCATATTTTTTTTAAACAAAACATCCATGCCTTAAAAACACACAATAATAAAATTATCATAACCTCTAAACACACCAAATATCCTATATTAAATTCAGATTTGATAAATAAATAAATTTGATATTTCTTTTTAAATAGAAAAGTTGCACCAATGCATATTTTGAACAAAATTGCAAGATAAAGTCACCAATTCATACCCACACACACTACAACAAAAAAGGTCTATGGTGACGAAAACGCGTGACGAAAAAATATTTAGTCTCCAAATATGCATGTTTTAGTGATGAAAATAAGATTTCGCCTCCAATTATATTATTTTCAGAGACGAAAACCAAATTTTGTCACCAAATGCTTAAAATCAAATAAAACAATAGGTGACGAAAATTTTATTCGTCTCTAAATTTTATTTTTCGTCACAAAACAATTTCCCGCTCTTGGAAAATTTGGTGGAAGATTTGGCGCCATTTTGGAGACGAAATTTGTCGTCACCATTATAAAAAATTTTAGAGAGGAAATAATTTCGTCTCCAAATGTATTATTTTCAGAGAGGAAAACCAAATTTCGTCACCAAATGCTTAAAATCAAATAAAACAATAGGTGACGAAAATTTTATTCGTCTCTAAATTTTATTTTTCGTCACAAAACAATTTCCCGCTCTTGGAAAATTTGGTGGAAGATTTGGCGCCATTTTGAGACGAAATTTGTCGTCACCATTGTAAAAAATTTTAGAGAGGAAATAATTTAGATCTCCAAATGTATTATTTTCAGAGAGGAAAACCAAATTTCGTCACCAAATGCTTAAAATCAAATAAAACAATAGGTGACGAAAATTTTATTCGTCTCTAAATTTTATTTTTCGTCACAAAACAATTTCCCGTCCTTGGAAAATTTGGTGGAAGATTTGGCGGCATTTTGGAGACGAAATTTGTCGTCACCATTGTAAAAAATTTTAGAGAGGAAATAATTTCGTCTCCAAATGTATTATTTTCAAAGAGGAAAACCAAATTTCGTCACCAAATGCTTAAAATCAAATAAAACAATAGGTGACGAAAATTTTATTCGTCTCTAAATTTTATTTTTCGTCACAAAACAATTTCCCGCCCTTGAAAAATTTGGTGGAAGATTTGGCGGCATTTTGGAGATGAAATTTGTCGTCACCATTGTAAAAAATTTTAGAGAGGAAATAATTTCGTCTCCAAATGTATTATTTTCAGAGAGGAAAACCAAATTTCGTCACCAAATGCTTAAAATCAAATAAAACAATAGGTGACGAAAATTTTATTCGTCTCTAAATTTTATTTTTCGACACAAAACAATTTCCCGTCCTTGGAAAATTTGGTGGAAGATTTGGCGCCATTTTGGAGACGAAATTTGTCGTCACCATTGTAAAAAAATTTAGAGAGGAAATAATTTCGTCTCCAAATGTATTATTTTTAGAGAGGAAAACCAAATTTCATCACCAAATGCTTAAAATCAAATAAAACAATAGGTAACGAAAATTTTATTCATCTCTAAATTTTATTTTTCGTCACAAAACAATTTCCCACCCTTGGAAAATTTGGTAGAAGATTTGGCGTCATTTTGGAGACGAAATTTGTCGTCACCATTGTAAAAAAATTTTAGAGAGGAAATAATTTCGTCTCCAAATGTATTATTTTTAGAGAGGAAAACCAAATTTCGTCACCAAATGCTTAAAATCAATAAAAAATACAAGAAATCTGGGCTATTGTGACAAAAAAAATTTTGTTTTAAAATTTAACCCAAAGATGATGAAATATTAATTCACTACAAGAAAAGTGGGTATATGAGATGGGACTATTTGCGACGGCACACTTGCCGTCTCAAAAAAATTCTTGACCATTTAGCACAATTTGTCGCCTCAAAATAAGATCTTTTGCGACGGTATTTTTCGCCGTCAAGAATATATTTATTTTTGAGACGGCAAATTATGCCGTCAAGAATGCTCTTTTGAGACGGCAAATGGTGCCGTCAAGAAATACTGCTTTTTGAGACGATTTTCATTGTCGCCAAAGTGACTTTCGTGTTTTTTTTTTTTAGTGAATATTTTTTAAATTTTAAATATATTTTTTAGATGCATCTTACTTAGATGTATCTAAAAAAAATTATGAAAAAATATTTTTAAAAATTAATAAATACAAAAAAATACAAAAAAAAATGTATTGAATTATTATATTTTTGGTATTTAGTGAATTTTTAAAAGAGTTTTTTTACAATTTTTAAAATTTTTAGGTGTATTTATATTAGGTGTGTCTAAAATTTTAAAAAAAGTACTTAAAATATTTAAAAAATTCAGTAAAAATAATATAACATAGAAAACAAGAAAGTATAATTTTCTCAAAAGAGTTTTTGGAAAACTCTAACCTAGCATATTGATTGTGGTTTTGAGACAGCTTTATCGATATATACAGTCACAAAATTTTTTGAATAAATTCTAGTACTTTTTTCTGTCGCAAAAAAAATTTAAAAAAACAATGTCTTCTTACTCTTTTGATATAACATTTCTCTTTTCATTCATTTTTTCATCTTCATGTCTCTCTGTCTCTATCTCTCTCTCTCTTCTCTTTATCTCTTTCACTCATCACTCTTCTTTCTCTGTCTGTCAGTTTCTCTCTCTCATTTTCTCTCTGTGTCTCTCGTCTATCTCTCTTCTCTCTATCTCTCATATGTTTTCTCTCTCTGTCTCTCTCGTTCATCTCTCTTCTTTCTATCTCTCTCATTTCTTTTCTCTCTCTCTCTCTCTTATCTTTCTATGTCTCTCTATCTCTCTCGCTCATTTCTCTTCTCTCTCTGTCTCTCTCTTTTTCTGTGTTTCTCTCTCGCTCATCTCTTTTCGCTCTATTTCTCTCTTTTTGTCTATCTCTCGCTCTGTCTCTATCTCTCTCTTTCTCTTTCTCTCTTGATCTCTTTTTCTGTCTGTCTCTCTCTCCATGTCTCTCTCTCACTCATCGCTCTTATCTCTCTCTCTCTCTCTCTCTACTTGTCTATTTGTCTATTTCTCCCTCACTATGTTCACCTTACTCACTCTGGTACTCTCATCTTCTCTATTTATCGAGCTCCTTCTCGATTTATCGATCCACTATAAACGACGTCGTCTTACTCTTTTGAACATTTCTCTTTTCACTAATTTTTTTATCTTCCTATATCTCTGTCTCTGTCTCTCTTCTCTTTCCCTCTCTTACTTATCACTCTTCTCTGTCTGTCTATCTCTCACTTTCTCTACGTGTCTCTGTCTCTCTTCTCTGTCTCTGTCTCACTCATCACTTTTCTCTGTCTGTCCATCTCTCTCTTTCTCTCTGTGTCTCTATCTCTCTTCTTTTTCTCTCTCTCACTCATCACTATTTTCTGTCTGACTGTCTTTCTTTTTCTGTGTCTCTCGTCCATCTCTCTTTTCTCTATCTCTTTCATCTATCTTCTCTCTCTCTCTCTCTCTCTCTCTTTTTTTTCTCTCTCGCTCTCTCGTTCATCTCTTTCTGTCTCTCTCTCGTTTATCTCTTTTCGCTCTTTTTTCTCTCTCTCCTAGTCTCTTTCTTTGTCTATATCTTTTCACCCATTTTTCATCTTTTTCTCTCTATTTTTTTTCTCTCTCTCAATCATCACTCTTCTCTCTCTGTCTGTCTATTTGTCTCTCTCTCTCTGTGTCTCTCAATCATTTATTTCTTCTCTCATCTCTTTCGTCATCACAATTTCACCACTAATCTCCTTCGTTACCACCACCACCACCACCACCATCATCTCTTATCCACCACCTTCACCACTACTGTCGGTTCATCTTCTCTACTACAAAATATTACCTCTCTTCTCTCTTTCACTCATCACTATTCTCTGTCTGTCAGTTTTTGTCTTTGTCTCTTTCTCTTTCTCTCTTTGTCTCTCGCTCATCTCTCATATCTCTATCTCTCTTCTCTCTTGCTCATTTATCTTATCTCTATTTCTTTCTTCGTCTCTCTCGCTCATCTTTCTTCTTTCTTCGTCTCTCTCTTTTTCTATGTATTTCTCTCGATCATCTATTTTCGCCCTCTTTCTCTCTCTCTCTCTCTCTCGCTCATCTCTTGTTTCTCTTTATTTTTCTATATGTCTCTCTATCCTGCTTTCTCTCTCTGTCTTCCTGTTTCTCTCTCTCTATATCTCTCTCTTTATCACTCTCTCACTTATCACTCTTCTCTCTCTCTCTCTTTCTCTCGCTATGTCTGTTTGTCTGTCTCTCGCTCTTCTCTCTCTCTCTCTTTCTCTCTATGTGTCTGTCTGTGTGTTTGTCTCTCTCCTCCATTGTGTTCACCTTGCTCACTCTCTTCCTCATCTCTTCTCTATTTACCGAGCTCTCCACTACAAGAAAATACACTTTTAGCGACCACTTTGTCTCTCTCTTGCTCATCACTTTGTCTCTGTCTGTCTGTCTGTCTCTCTTTCTATCTCTCTTCTCTATCTGTCTCCTACTCATCTCTCTCTCACCACCCATCTTCTCTACCACATTCACCACTACTGCAAATGCCATTCCATTATTACCACTACTACCACTGCAAATGCCACATTGACCACAAAAAATTAACTCTATTTTAATGGAAAATATTATCCATACTTCTACCAAATAAAAAAATAATAATAATTTTTTATTTATTAAAATAAATATGAAACAAATAAATTTTCAACCTTACTAAATGAAAAAATAAAAATAAAAATTCATTAACTAAATAAAAAAATAAAAAAATATATTTTTTTGTAATGAAAATAAAAATAAATATATTTGTTTAGGGTTTCACACAGAAACACAAAACACAGCCTCTGCCTCACTCACACTAGGGCTGTGCAGCGGATCAGCCGACCCGTCCCAACCGCCCGACCCGACCCGAAGCCAAACGGATGGATGCGTGATGTGTGACGGGCGAGTGCGGATCCAATAATTCATGTTTCTCGGGTTCGGGTCGAGTGGCGGATGATCCGCCATTTCACCCGCAAACCCGACCCGCCCGCCCCTTTTTTTTTCCCTTCGTCTTTTCCCCCCAATTTTATACACGAGTCTGCCCCTTTTGTTTAGAAGCCCTAATTTTTTTCTTCAAACCAACACGCTGAGACAGTGAGACTCTCTCTCTCATCTCTCTCTCTCCCTCTCTCCCCTACCCTACCATCCGACGGTAACCTCCGGCCGACGATCTACACTTCTGAACGACGATTTGCTTGCACTGAACGACGATCGATCTACTACACTGAGGTATCTCTCTCCCTCTCTCTCTAGATAGAAGATTCTGATACCTCTCTCAGATATATAATATATATTGAGTTAATTTACAAATACCTCTCTGCTTTTTTACAAGTCCTCACAATGATGTTCTCTTTTGTTTTTCTTGTTTCACTTTGTAAGCATATTTTTTATTTCTTTTGTTTAATTTTCTCAGTATTTAGGTTTTGTTGATCCAAAATCAGTTCTAGATGTACTAATCAGTTCAATCAATTCTAAAGTGATTCAGAGTTTTCGTTGTTATATTGCAGAATTTCAGGGTTTACTTTGTTAGATCTGAATTGAAGCGCATGCCAAGAGGTTTGACGACTGATATGAGCTGGTGGAGGTCCCTCTTGGTTTATGGAAGGTAAATAATTATTTTAAAATTTTTGGTACTTGAAATGCCCAGCTTGAAGCTTGGGAAAAAATTAATTTGTTGTGTTATGTTTTGATTGTCAAGTGTATGGAAGAAAAGAGTTGAATTTTGGGGGCTGTGCTGCAAACAATCTGTAAGGATTGCGCATCAAAGATAAGTGCTATCAATTTCTTTATTTTGGTTGTTAATGACATGTTTGACTGACTTAAATTTACTACAAGGACTTCTTGAAGTTAAAAGTTTGTTCAACATAGGATTATTAACTTGATTCATGCTTATATTAGTTAGTGTTGTCAGTCTGTATAAGCTTACAGTTTTGACTAATCATGTATGCTTTGGTTTAGGGAAGAGTGAGAGAAGTATCCTGTCACAATCTTATTAAGAAGTGGTCATTTTTAAGTTATTACATAAAATAATTTTTAATGTTTTCAAAAATCAAAGTTGATCGAAATTGAAGAGAATCAGATATGACTGTGTTTGCGAAATCTAATTGTTCTTCTTGTCGATTTTTGAAAACAGAAAGTCAAATATATGAAACTTGTTCTTAGACACCAAACACGCCTATAATTGTCCTTTAGTTGTTCCAATTTCTCGCAACTTTTGATGAATGTGGAATATGCAAAAGTATATGTGGTTTTAATTTCATACCATAACTGACAAGATGAGAATGAAATTTAACAGGTAAGTTTTTAACCTTATGGTTCTGCTATTTATCAGGAAGGATTATTATTAATCATTCTCTTTTTGGCTTTTTGAAACACAAACAATGATTTGACTTTTTAATTACAATTTTTTGGGTACAAAGTATCCACATTTGGTTATTTTCTTGCCTTAGTTTTGATGACTTAGATTCCATCTTAGTTTTATTTGGTAAGTAAATATCATCATTTTTACCGACAGAACCAGATATAAATGATCAACCACCAAGTGGGTAGATGATTGTCATTTCCATATTTCTAATGTGTTCTGGAGCATAGACTTGGACTTAGGGACAATGGGAGCAGGGGTGGACATTGGTTTAGGGGTGGCTTTTGAAGGCCTTTATGTTACATTAACTCTTATAATTCCCCATTGTATCTGTGTCTGCTAAATATGACTAGGGTAAGGGTAAAATTTTGTGTCCAACCCATGTACCCAAAATAGACACTTGAATCATTTATTTTTTCACAATATTTGAAGTTCACATTTAAAGTACATGGCCAAGTGATAGCATTTTATGTCAAAATATTATACAATATACAATACATTTAAATGTTTAGGATGAGCCCACCTATGTTACATGGACTTGGGTAAGGTTGTTGAGTGTAGGTGCATATTTAAGGGTTGGACACATCAAACTCCGAACTTTAGGATACACAGACTCAACCAAAAAAAATCCAAAAAAGTGATATAGATATGGGGATACATTGTCTAATTAGAATTTATATATATATGTAAAATTAAAATTTATTCAGGATATATCATATTATAGACAATGATTTTACTATGATTTTTATATATTGGCAATGTAAAATATAGAATACCATTCAACTTGTTTGGTTTTGATTTCCAGAAAATACTTTAAAAAAAATTCTACTTATTTATTTTCCATATTTTTTTTTTTCAATGAATTTATTTAATATTTTAAGTAATTTTTTAAAAAACTTTTTTAGACACACCTAACATAAATAAAAAGTATAATATTTGTGAAAAAAAATCTTTAAAAAATTCACTAAATACTAAAAATAAAAAAATAAAATAAATAAACAATGAAAATTCAGTATATTTTTCATATTTTTGTGTATTTATTAATTTTTTAAAATATTGTTTCACAAATATTTTACTATTTAGGCCAAGTTTGGCATGAGTCAAAAAAGACAAAAAGTCAAAAAGTCACTATCCTATTTAAGTCATATCATCTTATTTAAGTTACATCACCTCTCTAACACATTACTTCAAACCCAACCCAAACCCAATCCATATTTCATAAAAAGTCAAAAAGTGCACTTATTTAGTATTCCCAAACTAGGCCTTAGATCCATCTTAGTAAGATGCATCTAATTAAGTAAAAAAAATGCTTAAAATTTTAAAAATATTCACTAAAAACACAAAAAACAAAAAACTCAATTTCCTAAAATCAATTTAGAAAATTAAAACCAAACATCTTGATTGATTTTACTATATTTTTAAGATAATGGTACTGACTTTATTTCATTTTTTCCTCCTAAAAGAAAAAGTTAGAAGTAATTGTTCCAAAAACGAAGAATTGTACCCTTACCTGTGTCGGGTGATGTTGACATGGGTACTTCAACATAACTAAAAGAGTCCATGTAACATAGGTCCCCATGTACCTATATCCACGTATGGATATATCTTGAGTTTTAGGGTTTAGGGAGGTCTAACACCTTGCACACATCGACAACCAATACTTATGCCCAAGTCCATGTAATATAGGTATGGATCTCCAATCATGGTTGTGCAAATGAAAGTGTTGCATAAGTTCTATCTTGAATTTTTGATGATTAGATATTTTAAATTATTTTAACTTATCTCAAGCAAGTTTAGGGGTTTCTTCTTCCTCTCTCTCTCTCTCTCTCTTCAATTGGCTCAAAATTCCTTTAAAAAGAGCCACTCACCTTAAATGCTTCCAAGTGTTAATGGTAGATTTGCATTCAAGCAATGAGGGTATTGTTGATTAGTAGCATGAAGTTTCCAAAAGCTAAGGTATTGGAAATCCACTTCCATGCTGTTTGACAAAATTGGTAATTTAGCTTTGAAAACTTTGGTGCTGGAATTTTTAGCAAAGGATCTTTGTTAAGTTGTCAAGCAATAATATTTAGGGATTAATTTTTCATTTTCAATTTAATTTAAGAAATTACCTTTCATTGACGTTTTCAATGATAAGTTTTGTTGAAAATTCAGACCTTTTCAGAGTAAAAATTATGTTTTAAGTGGTACATAAAGTCATGTTAGCAAATGCACTTAAAGAGGATAAATTGTTGAAGTTTTTCAAGATTCAGTAGGGAAATCAAGTCAATATAGCTTCTTGATCACCAGGATGATGTTAAGCATCTAATAGTGGCTAAGTGGACTGTGTTGGAAGATTCCTTGCTACTGTCTTGGGAATCAACATTTTTATTCCTCACAATGATTTTATCAAAAAGAAAAAAAAGAAAAAAAGATGAATTACAGTCTAATATTGACCAAGGCCACAGTTGAATGTCCTTGAGTCCTTCCATTACCTTGTTTGTTCTAGATTATAAAATGCCTGGAGCTGCATTTTGTTCAATCTGGTTTTTGGTGGCATCCATGCAAGCCATTAATCTAATTGGAAAGCAAGGCTCTTCAATCAAGTCAATACAGGAAAGCATCAGTGCCTTCATTTGGGTTCTCTCAAGTGGTATGCTATAGTTGCTTCAAAAGCTACTAAATTGTTTACTATTACTGGATTTTTTCCATGTGCATCATCTACAATGTTGCCTTTCGATTTTGGTGGCAATTATTGGCCTTATTGGTCTTATGCTAGATTGAATTTATGAATTTACAGTTGACAATTTTTTGTTCACATCATTTTTTCCCTTTCATGATTATACTAGCTTATTAATTTTTGAAAGTTTACTATGCTGCCCATTGATTCATGACTTTATTCTGTTTGATTTACTTGATTTACAGTTGGCATGATTTTGTTTAATCAGCAGCGAAAGTAAATTGTATAGAGGGTGCACAACCTTTACACAACCGAAAAATAAAGAAAAAAAGAAAGAAGAAAAAAAAAGTGCATAAAATAGAAATAACCAAATCCCTATTACTAGCAGCCACAAAACATCAACAACCAACAAATAAAATTCAAACTAGTGCTAAATTTACAAACGAAGCTCTATCATCATGTGTCATGATTTTCATTTTTTCTCCTTCCAGCTTACGAATAACAATGACAAAAACTAAATGGATTCTTCTCCAACTTCTCCATGAAGACAAATAAAGGACTAACAGCTTTCTTCAGTCCACACCTCCCTTAAAGTCTCACACCCCTTCTTACCATCATAATAATGAAACATGAAAGTCTTTTAATTTCTTTCTCCTTCCAGTAAATATTTAAGCCTCTATCCTTCTTCTCCATTAAAACCGGCTAATTCACTACTGGAGAAGTCTAATCTTCTAAAATGTTATCCATTCCTTCTTCTCCATGATGACAAATAGTGATTAGCTGTTGTTGGGAGATGTTTGAATCTGCAAGTGTTTGATTAATTTACTCACTGATTAGAACAAAGCTATCAACTGAAAAGTGCTGGGGTTTCTAATAGATGAAAAGGCATGAAAAGGGGGAATAAAGCGAAAATGAGGGTGTTTGGGTTTCTAACTTCAATTATCCACTAAAGTTAGTAAGGACTTTTAATTAACTTGAGTTTATAAATTTCATTATAAAGTAGTGGTTTCTTATTAAGTAAAAATTCGTGATTTATGATGAAGCTCTGGTGCATTGCATTTTGAATTTCATTTTGAGTCAGCATGAAGTTCAATGTGACTCATGTAACTTTGTTTTCTGAATTGATTCAAACATTCTAACTTGCTATATTTTCTGTTAAAAGGGCTTCGTGATTAATAGTCTGATTTGAATTTCTGATGCATTGTGTTTGTTTTTGTATTGTTGTTTGTTATCTACTTCATTAGTCGTAGTTGATTTCTATATTGCTCTGTTTAATTTTGATTTCAAGCTCAGATTCTTGTGCATTGCTTCTCTACACTCTCTACCAGCAGGTTTGATTTTCTTTTAATTTGATCCTGTGTTGTATGATGTCAAATTTGTGTCTCAATTTGGTTGAATTGTTGTAGGAGCTGTATGTGTTTGTATGGGAAATGATGGGTTTAATTTATGTTATTTAGATATTAATTTGTGTCTCAATTTGGTTGAATTGTTTTTTGTTTCACTGTCAAATCAAACCAAAGCAAGCTTGGTGTCCATATCAAGTGGGTTTTGTTATTGCTTTTGAGTAATAATGATTTTTTTAATGGCATTGAATTGGATGTCTGTTTGGTTTTCTTAATACTTTTTACAGCATTTTTGTTCAAAATTACTTTGTAGGCAGGCACAGACTCTAAATTGAGCCTATTTAAGAAAAGCAAAAACCAATTCTAGGGCCACAACTTCATTGGTTTGAAACCTTTTAGGTGTTTGGTAAAGCATTTCGTATACATATGCCAACCTTTACTCGATAAAAATTCCCAAAACTCGTTAAAATCCAACCAAGTTGGTTTTTCAAAATTTCAGATAAATTAATGAAAGTGGTGCCGATCCGTCCATTTTTAGATTACCCAAAGCAAAGTATATAATGAAATTGAAATGTTTTTCATTCTTAATTTTAAGAAATGAATGACTATCATTTTCCTTTTATTTGAGCATTGTCATGTTTGTTTTATCTTATGAAATTCTTCTCAGAAGTTCCCTCTCATAAAAAGTAAGATCACTTCTGTCACACGCAAATAAATTTTCCCTTCTAATTTCTATTTAGGCAAGCATATCACTTAAGTGAAAGTATAAAAAGGTTACTTGAAATCTGATCATGAGTTGTCTTGAAGAAATAATGATTATGCAAAATTCCTGATATTATGCCATTATGAATTTCCTAACAAACTTGCATCCTCTTCTATATATCATTTCATTTTGAATAATCGAAGTTAATGTGAACTTCAAATATGAACTTGATTTGCAATTTTGAGTTCATGTTGTTTTCTTTGTCTTCTTCGTCGGAATCTACTATTGGATGCCAAAAGAAAGCTTGGTGAAATTTTATCTGCATTTGAATTTTTGGATAGCAACTCAATGGATCTGGTAAATTTTCTCTACTGGATCTAGATACAGATATTTGAACTAAAAAAAATTTCTTTTATTTGCATTACATTATTTAACTGCATTAGAGAGAGATTCTTCAAAATTAGAAGGTTTAAGATTAGTAGGACCAATATCAGTCAGAAACATGATTTTGGTAAAGAAAATATAGTTAAAAATGCTGGAGATTGTTAAGAGGCCAAAGGTTGGAATTCTTGATATCTAGTCTCAAGTTCTTGCCTACAGAATCAGAGTATATCTTCAACTAGTTCATACATTTTATTGATTATACCCTAATGATGCTCTGATACATTTTAGAGTATGCCCTTCAACTAGTGCTAGTCTCAAGTTCTGAGCATAACTGAGTACAATACATAAATAGTGTGCCTAGCATTGTCAATCCTCATGAATCTTATGACAAGTAAGCTATTTGCTGATAATGTATTGTTTATCTGCTCAAATTAGTTCCCTTTCTATTTTTTGTTTTCTTTTTTAGAAAACTCTATTTTGTCATCTTAATTTTTTTGAAGAATTTTGGTCTAGTCAACATTAGCTCCTTTGTCATCAATTAAAGAAAAGTTTCTAGCATGCCCCTTGCTTTATAAGATTCAAGTCATAAAATAAAGAAATAGAAAAGATCAAGTGATAGGGATTGTAATGGCATCGGATGACCAATAAATTAAGGAGGAATTTTCAACCTTGGTTATCCTTATGCCTGATTGAAGCTTTGTTATGGTCTTTGATTAGCAATTTTATCAGCTGAAATAGCATATCATTATTTTGTGATGTCCAAGTTCAACTTTGCCCATGGCACTTTGTCTAGCTTGTGTTTCCTGTTATTTTACAGAATGCATTGCCTTATTGTATCACTTTACTATGGTTGATGTGTTGATGTTTTTTGGATTCTAAAATTGATTTTCATGCTTCCAGAGAGAAGCTTGAGGCCTTCCTACTTCGTTCAATGGAAGGTGGTTTGATATCTGATGGTGTTCTAGCCCAAGACATAATCCAAGCATTATCCTTTTGGTGTATTTGTGAGGTTCTTCTACTTTACATGTTCGTTTGTATTGGCAAGTCTTTCTTTATCAATATAGGGAGAGTATGGTATGTTGGACATACAGAACTTGATCTTGGAATTTTAATATTCATGTAAATGGCTTTCACTCTATATTGTGCTCTCATTTGTTGTAACTTCTCTCTCACCTCTCACTGGATATATCTTAGAGTCATAACTTGATAAGTATTTGTGTAAAATTGACTTCTCCTTCTCCATGTTGAACAATTTATTTATATGCCATTTAGGATTTGGTGTTGAACAATTTATTTATATGCCATTTAGGATTCGGGATGTATAAATCGTGAATTAGTCTAAAAAATATTTCTTTTTCTCTATACTTAAAGCTTCGAAAAAGGCCGTCGAATGGCTAAATTATCACACAACCACAGATTTGTACATGAACCAATAGAAACACCTTAGAAGGGATCAATATAAGCTATATGAACTTACGGCACATTAATGGGATGCACCATTTGTGAATTAGCCTTAAAATTAATTTTTTGTTCTCATAATCTCGAAAAAAAGTATGTTAGAGGGATAAATTGTATAATTGATCTAATTGTAAATTGATGAGTTACTAATGTTTTTAATCTTTTGTATAATTAATTAATTACTAAAGCTTTTAATTTATTTTTTTCCAGATTGGATTGGGGTGGCATTTTTGACGTGCGACAATGATGTAATTTGCTTGAATGTTCTTTTTTTTTTTTTTGATAAGGATACACATACTTTGTGGAGTTGCACTAGTTATTGTTGGATGTTTGGTAGAATTGTATAAGTTATAACTTTTGGATATTTTGTGAATATTGCATTATTTTATTGTATTAGGATGAAATTATTTGTAATGATGAATGTATATTTTCATTTTGTTAATTCGCAAATGTGTTGATGACAGGTTAGGTTAAGTTGTGATAGAATTGTTATATTCAACAGGTTTCAACATGAACAGGGTTTTATTTGTTGCATTAAAATTCAGATTTTGATAAAATAGGTATATTATGTGGAAAAAAAATATTATGGAATTAGTGACAAAATTTTCCATTTCGTCTCTTACTTGGCTTAGATGGAAGATTAATTTTGTCATGAATTCTTTATTTTGTCGCTAAATGAATTTGTCATGACGAAAAGTATTGTCACATTTTGTCACTATTACCCTCAATGTGTGACAATTTTTTTTTGACATTATTTCATCATTTTTAATGATGAATTTGTTTGTCTCTATTGGTAGCTTCTTTGACAAATTTTTTTTTGTCTTCGTTTATATTAAACGTGACAAAATTATTTCGTCTCTATTTTTTATATTTATGACAAAATACTATTGTCTCTAATTTCTTCTTTAATGACAAAATATTTTGTCGCTAATTACTTGCAAGTATGTTCCCAACAGAGTATATTGAAGACAAAAAAATTCGTCACAAATTTATCATTTTTAATGATGAATTTGTTTTTGTCTCTATTGGTAGCTTCTTTGACAAAAAATTTTCGTCTTCGTTTATATTAAACGTGACAAAATTATTTCGTCTCTATTTCTTATATTTATGACGAAATACTTTTGTCTCTAATTTCTTCTTTAATGACAAAATATTTTGTCACTAATTACTTACAAGTATGTTCCCAACAAAGTGTATTGGAGACAAAAAAATTCGTCACAAATTTATCATTTTCAATGACGAATTTTTTTTTTCGTCTCTAAGACCCTTTAGCGACGACCCTTTGGAGACAAAAGGGGTGACGAAAAATTTTCGTCGTAATTAGTTTGGGTGATGAAATATATACATTTTGGGACAAATTTGTTTCGTCTTTAAATCCCAAATTTGTTGTATTGCATACACACCAAAAACCATATTTACCATTAATATGTAATACAAGAGAGAATACTTGACAATAGGATGAAATGGGTGAAAGAATTGGAGAAGACAAGAGAGAGATGTGGTTCTTACCTTAACACAAGAAAGCAACTTTTCTTCATTTCTTTCTTTTTTTCCCCTCTTCTTCTCCACATCCCTTTAGTCATAATTTCCTCCTCTCACCCTCTCCTTGGCTGCTGAAAATGTGAGTAAGGAATTGGGAAAAGGTCTTAATTTATAGGCAAGGAGTTTGGGTTGAAAAGACAATCGTAATGACCTGAACATGTATTTGATTAAATAATCATCTAATTGCATTGTTATGTGCTAATTGCTTATGTGTTTGATGAGAAATTGCATGTGAATTAGAAGGATTTGAATTTATATCTATTGATTATAGAGAAATATGTTGGAATTATAACTTTAAACTGAAAATTAAAGGTCTTAGAGGTGCCAGAAAACAAAACTGAGTATATAGTTGTGATCAGCATGATTTTAAGACTTAATGAGAAGTTTTGTAAAAATTTGATTCAGAATGAAATAAATAGATTTAATTCAATTTAAGCTTTAGTTCTATATATATATTGTTGGGCCTTAGTTGAGCCTTAGATTCAACAAATATATTCTGAGAGAGAGAGAGAGATTGAGAGAGTTCTAGAGACTAAGAGAAGAAAGAAGAAATGGGAAGAAAAAGATAGGGGAACAAAAAAAAAGAAAAAAAAAGAGAACTTTGGAGAGAGCTCAAGAAGAAAAAGAGAAAGAAGAGAAATTAAACAAATTTTCACCAAATTGACCATCTAAGGTAAGAATCCATCCCTAATCTCTTGAATCTAAGTTGAATTAAAAAGGAAATCATGTATAATTAGGGATTTAAGAGTGTAAATTGATAATGTGAACTCATAAAAGCTTAAAAGGGATGAATTGTACGAATTAGTTTCAGTAACAACATGCATGGAAAGTTTCTCATGGATTTCTTGAACTTACATTTGTTTCTTGCACTATTCTTGTGATTGAGAAGGAAACTCCATGAATTTGGAGAATTAGAGCTCAAACTTGCATGTTTGCATGTTTATATTTCAATTCAATAATTGATTTATTTTTATATGGAAATTTGAAGTTTGATTTAAAGTCATGAGTTTTGTTTGAAGTTAGAAATTGTTCATTCAATATGTTTTTTTTATGAATTTTGGGCTTTGGAATACATGGATTTATAGTTAGATTTTGAAAAAGATAAGTGTCAAAACTTGTATAGATTTTTGGATTGCTTTTTACCAAGATTGCGCGTACGGCTTGAGGCCCCACACGTGCAGCCCAACTTCTCCTGTTCCAAACCGTGTTTTGCAAAAATTGCATGTGCGGGCGCACGTGCAGTGAAGGTTCCACACATACGGCCAGGGCTCTTGCACATGTGATTTTCAAGGCGGTCCTAGATTTGTTTTCTTTCTGTTTTTCTGACTTCCAGCCCTTCATTTACATAGTTTTCATGTGCAATACACATTTTTATGCATAGCATGAACACGAAGGAAATTAAAGAATAAATAGAAACAATTTAACGAATAAGTAATGAATGAAACGAATTAGTTTAAGAACCGATTACATAAATTGAATATGTTATGAAATGTTATACTTGGGATATGTTTTTGCAGGTTGAGCCATTGAAGTGTATCATCTGACCAAGCACTGTGAGTATGTAAAGATATGTTCATACGAATTATATTTGAAATGTTATTGGATAAGTTATGTTTTGGAATGATATTTATTTTCATGAACGAATGGCCCATTTTCGAATCTATTATGGCATCCAAATAATGCTCCTAAGTCATATGGGACAACATGTTAATGCGGGTTCATGACATATATGTGATTACGAGATCTTGTTAGCCACTTGACAAAGTGGTAATGTGTTTAATCGGTATCCGGAACCGATTACTCTAGTCGGAAGACAATATATTCTGTTCTGTTGGATATACCATTATTATGTTTAGATATGAGAATAATTGTGATATGATTCTTTTTACGGACATGATGTATTTGGAATTTGTTCACTAACCCATTTACCTTAATGTTGTTCACTAGGTTTTAGCTCACTGTGTGTATATATATATGTATATAGGTGGGCGACATGAAGATCAAGCTTAGATGAACACCATTAGTCGAGCCACTGCCTGAAGTATTTAAGATCTTGGTGCCTCCAAGTTGAGGCTAGGTCCAGAGAATCGTTATCTAGTTTTGATCATGGTATTGAGATTTTATTATATGTATATATGTACATGAATGATGTTTTTTTGTACAAGGTATTAAGCATCCAATATAGGGTGGGTAAATTAACGTTATGTGCATGTGTTATTTCATATAAAATTACAGCTCATTGGACCACTTGTTATATATAGTTTTATATTAAGCTTCTGTTAGGCCCGATTATTTTGATTTGTACAAGAAGACCTTTGGTAATCTCGAATTACTGGCCGATTATGACGCTAAACTTATAGGGACGAGTTTAGGTCGTGACAATAATTTTACCCTCTATCTTAATGACTAAGGAAAGTAGAAGACTAGTAAATATCTAGATATTTTTCTCAAGTCTTTTAGGTGGTTCCACACAAAATTTTCTCCAAAATAATATTTATAAATACCTATGTAAATATTCATGTTCAAGCAAATAATAAATGAAAGAAAAATGATAAAATGTATGGATTAATTTAGAAATTATGAGGTAAAATAAATAAAAACCAAGTGTGAGGGTATTTTTAATTATAAAATAGTGTTTTAGGATTTAATTATAATAATATACAAGCAAATTATTCTTTATTGGACTATTTTGCAAATTTTTACGAAATTAGGGGCTGAAATGCTATTAACCTAAGACTCAAGATTTCAAGTGTAATTACTAAAAGTTAGGATTTTTACACAAAATAGTCTTTTGAGCATTTATCATTTCCCATAATATCCCAAACAAACATAAAATTCAAAAAAATAGTCCAATCTAGACATCTAATCCAATGATTAAACAAATATAGAATACAAATCTAATGCAATCAAATAGTTCGGGAATAATGTATCCTAAGACTAATAGTTCAGTAAATTACAATCTCTCCTTATTCAGTTTGTCTAAACAAACATGCCATTTGGGTTGAGCACCCCGGGTTTGGGCTCGAACATTCTGGCCTATGTTCACATGCTATATATATTGTACGACACTGGGCTTCTTCACCAGGCTCGGCCCATTTCTTGATTCGAATAAAAAAAAGTCCCTCAAGAGCCGTCAAGCTCAGGTCAGGAAATTAGGGTTTCAATTCAATCCTCCATTATATATAAGCCCCCCTCACCCACCCTTCTTCCTTGTACCGCATTAGCATTGTATTGCCAAAGGGGTCTGCGTTAGTGTGTAGTCTGCGATTTCACGTCTAGAAAGTTCGAAGATTAGCTTTTCAAATTTGTTTTTCTTGTTGTTCTCTCTCTCTCTCTCTCTCTCTCTCTCTCTCTCTCTCTACCCCCCTATGAGGAAGAATTCCCATTGATAGGAAGTGCCGTATGACACTCCAAACCACGGCGGTTCACGGTGGCGACCGTACTTCCCATCCACCAATCGTCGTCCCTCTGATTGCATCTCAATCTCGGGGTCCGTTGGTCGGGATTTACGTGCCTTCGTTGTTCCGCCGTGTGTGTGTGATTTGAAAAGGGACTCTGAGGGCTAAACATTAGATCTATATATATGCGTGTGTGTGTGTGTGTGTATTAGGGCTAAACTATATGTGTATATATTGTTTGAATTGTGGAGGTCCGATGCCACGTCGACGGTAGCCAACGAGCATTGACCGGCGATGCTATGATTGGACCAAAATCAAAAAACTATTTTTGTTTCGCATTTTGATAGGAATCTGTGGATCGATTCAATGCTGTTCGTCCATGGTGCCGGTTTGTGCGATTACATTTTCTATATTCTTTGATTTAATTTTTGATGAGGCCAATGAGGATTATTATCTTTTTAAGTTGGAATTACCGACTGAATCACCGTGATGACACAGATCGACTATCTGAGGCCTGAATCATATAAATATTTATTATTTATAAAATTAATTTTCTGATAATTGAAAATATGGTATTTTATTTGTAAAATACCAGTTTTGTTTTGGGTTTTTTGTTTTTAATGAAAAATTATAATTATTGTTAATCATCAAATGTATGTATTGAGGGTTGCATTTTTTTTATAACAAAATTCAGTAGTAGTTTTTGTAATATCAAGTGCTTCACAAAGAAGGGTTATAAGGTTTTACCAAATTACCAGTCCGGTGGATGATTAGTTGGTCGAATGTAAATTTTTCATAATTTTCGGTTGGTTGAGTGTAAATTTTTCATAATTTTCTGTTTTGAGAAATATTCGGAGGTGAAAATTCAAAGACAATGGACAATGATTTTATCATATTCATCTTTCATTTACTGAATTGTTAAAATGTAAGTGTTTTTAATAAATTTAAATTTGATAATAGATTTGATGAGCTTTTTAAAATGCTCTCACCAATTGGTGAGAAAGTGGATTGAAATTGGAAGGAGTGGATTGATAGAAGTTGGTTTAACGAATTTTGGACTCAGAAATGGTGGATGAATGAACAAAATAAGAGATTGGAGAATTTGAAAAGCTTGGACTGAATAGCTTTCAATACAGAAAAAATTGGAAAATAAAGGAAGTGATTTGAATCATGTGATAAGAATTTTGGTTGGTTTTTAAAATTTAGTGGGAGATTTTGAAAGACAAGTGTAAAATAAAATAAACTAATCTTCTTAAAATTAAAAAGGAAAAAAAGTTTGCTATACTTTTTTTTTTTTTTTTTTTTTTTTTTTTTTGACTCTCACTACTCTCAATCTATTGGGATTGATTAATTTTTTTTTTCTTTTTGTTTTTTTTTTTTTATCACTTATTGACATGTGTCTATGACAAGAAAAAATGAGATCTTTTTCATTTCTGTTCTAATTTATTGGAGTTATTGGTTTTTTTTTTACAAAAATGATAGAGATTCTATTTTTCTTGACTCTCACAATTTTCCATAGATACATGAATGAGTGATAGAAGAAAAAAATAAAATAAAAAATAAAAAATTAGTCAATTCTAATATATTGAAAGTGGTGGGAATTAAAAAAAATAGTTTCGATATGGAGTTCGAAATTCAGGAGCACTAATGTCTCGAATTTTTATGTAAGGTAAAAAAAAAAAAAAAAAAACAAAGTTAATAAAATTGGAAATTAGTGTCAATAGTTTTAAAAGAAAAATGATTTGTGGCTCTAAAACTGTTGGCATTAATGGCACTAATTTTTAGTTTTAGTAACTTTGTTTTTTTATTTTCTTATTTTTACCGACATTAGTGCCCTGAATTTCGAGCTCCATATCGGAGCTGTTTTAACTGGAATCCCAACCTTTTTTCAAATTAGAAAGTTATTTATTAATAAAAAATTATTAAGTCTTTTCATTTTTTGATCAAGTTATTGCACTGGTTGACTTTGTTAGTGACCATTTTTTCTTGAATACTATTTACATATTTACTCAATTTAATGATCAACTTCAATATTTTATATAATTATAAATTTTTTAAGGGTTAATTATATTTTTAACTCATGTTTTGACTTAAATTTTACATGAACAACTTCAATTTCGACTTATGTTTTTGTTAATATTTAAGATATTGTTAAAGGGTTGTTTGGGATGTTTTAAATAAATATACTTTTTGACTTTTTATAAAATATGAATTGATTTGAAGTGATGTAATAAAGAGGTAATTTAACTTAAATAAATGATGTGACTTAAATAGGATAGTGACTTTTTAATTTTTTGATTTTTTTAGTATATACCAGACAACGCCTAAGTATCATAAAATCATTAATGTTGCTAACTAACTTAAAGAACGGATGCAATTGAAACTAATTTTACAAAGTAAAATTTGAATTAAATTGTTAAAAAGAAAAAAATTGAATCAAATTGTAAGAGTAAAAAGTGGAATTATAAAAATCAATTCCCATAATATATAATAGAATGGATGTGAATTACACCAGAGGAGGCTTCCATATCCTCTTAAGAACGTGAAACTAGGTGGAAAAGCCATTTTCATTCATTGTTCAAATAAGGTTAAACTTTATGTTAGGACATAATTATTTCTCAATTTTCTGGAATTCTAAAGATAACAACCACAAAAAAGTGCAACATTGCATTAACTAGAACTTAAAAAAAAAAAAAAGAGTCTGCTAATCAAACCAATAAGATTAGAATGAAAATTATAAGATTAGAATGAAAAAAAAGAAAAAGAAAAAAGATTAGAATGAAAATTATAAGATTACAATATTAGAATGACAATGCTAAGGTTTGAGAATTATATGAAATAAAAATAACAAACATGCACAAACGAGACAAAATTTCATACCTTTCTTCAGTTCTTCATCTGTACAAAAGTCCATTTTATTCACCAAAATGTACTTAGACCCAATCCTGTTCATTTAGTATGATAGAAAAACAAAAATCAACATAAATTTTCTTTACAATTAACCAAAAATGAGATAATTTGGATAGGAAATGTTTCTGACCTTCCAAAGGGCTAAAAAGGTTTTCCAAAACTAGTAAGATAGACTAGTCTTACTATTAGAACCACCACTGTCACAACTACAAACCATTAAGACTGCCACCCACATCACCACCACCACTGCCACAATCATCTCCGTCTCCTCATCCATCACCACAAAACCCAAGCAGCAGCACCGACAACGAGCATGCCACCTTGTTCAAAGCTCAAACTTGACTCATTTAATGAACGAGCTCTAAATAAGCTGAGCTCGAGCTTTTCACAAATAGCTTTAGTTTGTTTGCAGCCCGAACCACCACACCACCACAGCCGGCACTTCAACCATCACTACACTACACTACTACTATCACACAACTACCACCATTGTTGACGCCACTACCACCACACTACCGCTAGTACATTTTTAGATCACAACCGAACACAATAAAGCATTTTCCATCAAAACAAACAAAGCTTCAGAGAGAGAAAGAGAGTCCTTAGGAAGACATAATGCCAATTCTTATTATACTAATGTTTAGAACCTAGAAATACATGAATCAAAAACTCTGCCAATCTATTGGGACCTGGCTACACATGGGCCCCCCCAAAAAATGGAGACATGTTGCAGAGCTGGGATATCCAGCTCCAAGGAGAACACTAATCACAATGTTAATTGAATTGTGGGTACAAAAAAAGGACATTGTTGCTTTGATGATTTGGATAAAAAAAAACCTTGTTATGTTGGTGGGAAGAACCTATTGAGATTGAATGGCAGTGTGTAGAACTCTTCATTCCGGTTATCTCCTCTGAATGTTCTGAACTTCAACCACCATGGCATCCCTCGATCTTTCTTCGATTTCTCTACCTCTATTGTGTTGTCGAGAAACACTGCAACTATCAATCCCACTGTCGGTGGGGAAGAGAATATGGTATTCAGGAATGCATTGAACTGCAAAAGAAACCGGTATAATATGTCAAGAGTAAATCTGTCTTATTGTACTATAGTGTGTATTATAGTTGCACTATGACACACATACCCAAAAAGGCAACCACGAAGGAGGTCCAATCACTCTCTAAAAAGGAGACAATCGTTAAGCGCATTAAAACAAGTATGTAGAAGCTCCCTTGATTGTATTTTTTGTTTTTTGCTTTCATTTTTAGGAAAACACATATTAGGTGCTACATTCCAAGACATGCCTCATTATTTTCCATGTTACATGTAACAAGGTTTCAAATTTAGAATTCACTCAAGCTTTTTGTCAGTTTGAGATAAACCAAACCAAACCAAGCCTTTAAGTCCCATCAAATAGAGTCGGTTACATGAATCTTTCTTCTCCACTTGACTTTATCAGAGACCATTTGGTTGGTCCAAATAAAGAAATTCATATCTCTATTTACTACACTAGCCCACAACAATCAGTCCCATCCCCTAACACTTTCATCTACCGTTACTGTGTCGAATCTCTTCACTACTGCCTCTACTGGTTTCCGTTATATATGACTAAATCATTTCAATCTATTCTCTCTCACCTTATCTTTTTGTCAATTTGAGATCTATCAAAAAATTTCAACCTGGTCTGATTCAAAAATATCCTAATTCTAAAGCTACTAAAATTACAAAAAAAAAAACCTTGTCAATATTTAAAATCATCACAAGACTGAAATTGCACCTGGTTTCTGGCTTTGTTTTCTCATACAGTTCCACTACATCAAAACAACATTGAATTTTGAGAATCAAGACAGATGTCCGAACCAGAGTTTTTTATTTTTTATTTTATGTATGGACTTTTCAGTTGAATTGTTATGATAACATGGGTTAAATTATCAGGGTTTGTTCAGATTATACTCACCCATCCAGCGTTGGTGCGAACAAGACCTCTGTGAAAAGTCTGGTATTCATTGAAAAACTGAGGAATAGATATCCCAAGGAAGAATGAGAGCCCTATTATAGTGAGATTTCTTATAGAATTCATGTTAGTGAATTGAAGAAATGAGAGGCCGACTGAACCTGCACACACAAAGAAATCTTGTGAAGTGCAGAAAAACAAAATACGAGCGAGATAAATCTTCTCAATGCTAATAGCGTACCCACAAGGCCAAAGAGAACACAGTACAATGCAGCATATATAGGGAAAGGTATTGAAGCGAAAACAGCTCCAAATTTTCCTGCAAACACACCAAAGCATGATGAACTTACTATGTAAAGTTTTTTCAGCACTCAATTGAAGCATTTTAGCAGTTGGGGATTATTTTGTTTTTTGGTTTGTTGTGGGGAGTTTGGATCTATCTTTTGTACATTTTTCCTTGTCTTTTTTCAGATTGTAAAAGGATTGTAACCCCTTGGTAAGTTCTCTAATACAAATCTTTGTTGCTTATTGAGAAATTTTTTTTTTACTTCAGTTCAAATTGCCAAAGTTGTATTTGCTTACCAATGTTGTCAAAATCAAAATCCTAAATTGGACTGTTGGAGAAGTTTATTGGATCAGATCAAGAATCATAAGACCTTACAAAAAAGGAAAAATTACATAATAATTTAATTTAAATAGACATTTCTTAAAAGTATACACAATAAGCCAAAAGTATACCAAAGAGCAGGAAAGATATTGTGAAAAATCAACTGCTCCATGTAATATGTAAATATAATGTTATACAATTAGAAAACTCAAAAGTAATAGTTTTACATTTTATCCACACACAAAAAAAAAAGGTGAAAAATAAGAGTTTTATAACAAAACACTTTGCACACTACAACAATGCATAAAAAGGAAAAGAAAGTATTTAACAAAGTTGGAATTGAATATAAATTGAAAACTCAAAAGAGCAGCTTGGCCCAATGATAAGACTTGTTGTTAGCATCCTAGTGACACGGGTTTGATTTATGACAATAGTCTCTAAAAATTTGGGTAAAAGTTGTACTTCTTGCCCTCCTCAGACCTTGCTAAGGTTGAGTTTCTTCTCTCGACTATTTTTTTATTTATTTTTTGACAATCGGTAGGAGATAAATTACAAATATGAGAATAATTACAACAAACTGGACAATTATAGTTTAACAATGCATCTCCGGAAGCCTAAAAACCACCAAGCCCGACAGTCACCACAAAGAATAGCCCATGGGTATAAATAAACTCAATACAACCCTCATAATGAGGGAGCAATAATCAACCTCTGCCTTCGGCAAGAATTGACCCCTGAACTCCTAGACAGGAGTGTACAAGAGAAGAGTGGCTAACTGAACTAGCTCAAATGGTTTTTCAGCTAGTTAATTTTCTTAAAATACTGCAACTTGTGAATGTCTATTTTCCTAGTTTGTTTTTCTTATTCTATTTGATTTAATAAGGTTTATTATCTATTTATTTGGACCACGTAAAATTGGTATTTAGGAAACAAACCTAAATTTTTTTATAATAAAATAAGTCATACAATACAAAACAAAACTTACAAATTGGATCTAGTACAATTGGGATTCCACAATCCTTTACGTTTTGTTTGGTTCATGGATTTGGGAAGGGATTTAGAAAGATGTGGGTGAGAGGTGTTGTTAGAGGTAGTCTAGGAAGATGGCGGGCACTTCAATGGCCTGAGATCACCGGAGGTGGAGAGGAGGTCAAGGCAAGCTTGGAGAGGGAGAGGTTGGTAGTGATAAACCCTGAACATTAATGTAGAGTGTGAGAGGTAGAGATGGCAATTTGAAACCGGCCCGACGGGGATCCCCGATCCCGACCCCGATTTAAGCGGTTTTTTCCCGAAAAATACCCCCGACGGGGAGGGGATGGTATTAAAAAATTATTCCCCGATTAATTTCGGGCCGGGTACGGTGATTAGTGTTAAATCCCCAGCCCCGGCCCGGCAGTCCCCGACATTATATATATATATAATATAATATGCATTATATCTATATAATATAATATAATATGCTGCAGCCTATCTCTTTCATTATATAATATAATATAATATGCTTAAAATATCTAAACACTCTCTCTCTCTCTTCTTGTCTCTTTCATTTCATCTCTACTCTCTCTCTTTTCACCTCTTCTGAATCTCTGATCTCTCTTCCTTTTTCTTTTTTTGAACAGTCTGATCTCTGTTCCTTTACCCACCGTATCTCATCTCTCTCACTCAGTCCAGTCTCTCCTCCGTCGTCTCTCGCGGCCTCGTCCTCCGTCGGCTCCGTCGTCTCTCGCCTCCTCCTCCGTCGGCGTCGCCTCTCGTCTCCTCCTCCGCCTCCTCTCTGCCATGGCAGATCTGAGAAGACCTGCCACCGCCACTGCCACCGCCGACTTCGTCCCTCCTTCGCCGCCATATCTGTTTTTACTTTATTTATTTATTTATTGATGATGTTGCTGCCATTGATGATGTTTATGTTGATGATATTTGAATTTTTTTTTTTTTTTTTTAATGATGTTCCTGATTGTGAATGATGTTGTTGATGAGGAGTACGGGGATAAACCGGGGTCGGGGAAACCCGATCCCCGTAGGGGGCGGGGCTGGGGGGGTTGATGGATTCCCCGCCGAGGATCGGGGCCGGGGACGGGGAACATGGTAGTTTCGGGGATCGGGGACGGGGAGGGTGGTCCCCGGCCCCGCCCCGCCCCGTTGCCATTCCTAGTGAGAGGGGGTATTTAAGTGTGAGACTTAGTTGTATTGTTGTTGTGTCTTGTTGCATATACGATACGTTATATAGGCCACAGGAGTATTAGAGCCCAAACAAACTGTTGGATAGGTAGCTTGTTCTCCTTAACTCTGCCAGAAGTGATATAAACCCTTCTGCCGTCTGTAGCTTGACGGCAAGCGGAGAGCAACGTTTCATGGCAGGCGGAAAGTAACGTTTCGTATATGCATCGGATGATATGAATGTAAGGTCATTTTTGCCTCTTCTCCAAGCCTGGTTGAGATGGAGTTGTCTTAGTAAGAAGACAACCATCTTGATGATCCCATGACTTTAGCCGCCAGTCCAATATCCTCTGATGATCCCGAGCAGTAGTTCCTGGGTCCTGCTCCCAACTCAGGCATCCAAGTAGGTGGATGGGCCAAGGCCCACCTCAGTGTTTAGGAGAGCAAGGGGCTCGCTTCCAAGCGACCAAGTAGCAGAATGGGCCGTGGGCGTATCTCAATGTTTCCAAGTGACCAAGTAGGAGAATGGACTGCAGGCCTATCTCAATGCTTAGGAGAAGGGCTTGCTTCCAAGTGAGTAAGTAGGAGAATGGGCCACGGGCCTATCTCAATGTTTAGGAGAGCCAGTGTTTATCAGTCCAGTCCAAGTCCAAGTGAACCGAGGACTGATTATATTGTTGTTTGGTCTTGGAGTAAGGTATGAAGGACCATGGGCCCTATGGGGCCATGGTGCTACCTGTTGCAGGGCTCTTCATATTTAGATATATTTAGGCTTATATGTATGCTCCCTATTAGGCTAAGCATATAATCTTGGTCTTGCGTGGTGCCTTGGCACATGGCGCCTGTAGGGCTCGCCATGTATCAAACATATGACATGCCCACGTAGTGTCTTATTGGTTTGCCACGTGGGTGGAGTTTTGGTGATGTGGCACCCGTAGGGCTTGCTACGTATTGGGCTTGATACAAGTACCCCCAAAAGACAAAAAGAAAATGTAAGTGAAATGTGAATGGAATATAATTACATTTCATACACCTTTTCCCTTTCCATTTCCCTTTCCAAATCCCAACCCAAATCTATGAACCAAACACAGGCTTAAGATCCAACTATCAAGATCAAAAGGTCCTACCTATAAGGAATTTTCTACATGATTTGGATCAATTATGCCCAAATGGATTATCTTAATCGGGATTCTGATAACCATGTCGTTAGGTAATAAATAAATAAATCCAAAACACAATGGACTTGATTTCTACCGATCAAACCATCAATTTTTGATACTCAAAAGACAAAGGCTTATGCATTTCAATATGTGGATATGGGCTGTGATAATTGAAACTCTTAACACCTGAATTCAGTGTTTTCATAATTTGCATGTACCAACCTAAGGTGGAGAAGAATATCATGAAGCCAGCAGAAATTTGAACGACCCTGCGACTTCCAACTCGGGTGAGTCCAAGGAGTCCCACATTTTCCCTGGAAACATGGCCCAGTTATCTGTCAAAAGTTTGTATCTTTTACCGAAACAAACGTGACAGAACATTATACTTGCAATCATAATTTACTTACACTGATATGGTAGAACCAGTGCATGTTCCATACAGACCATCAAGCAAAACACCAATACCCTGCAAAGTGATAATGGAAGGTTTTTTAAATATACACCAATTGGTACATAAACACAGTGATTATTAGCTGCGTAAAAGAAACAATATTGGTTAGTGGCAATTATCGACAAAACAAGAGTAGTTGTGTAAGCACGCATTAAGTAGAGAGTCACAATTCATAGGAATGAAATCTGAGAACATTTTTGCTGTTATGGGAAAGGTGCATAAGATGTCCTCTTATTACTGTATTTGAGTTGAAAAATAGATATACTCAAAGATAATATTGTGAATTTGAGACTACCAATGAATTACACATCAAAATAGAATACTGTTCAAACATGATATTACTAGGGGTACCACACAAAAAAAAATAATAATAATAATAATAATTATATTTCAACTTGGTCATATTTTCCAGGATGTTCATGAGATTCTTGACAAGAAAATGTGTCAAATCAGCTCACCTGCCAGCCAATTCCCCGGCTCAAAACATAGGCGGGAGGTGGAGTGGCAATTGCCAGCCGAGATGCTGCCATGTATGCGCCAGTGGACTGCATCATAAAAATATAAGGAGAATATGAACTTCTGGCCAGTCAGATACTATATCCAAAAGTCATAAATATGTTATAAAGAAATAGAATGTCATAGATACTTCCACTAGTAAGGCGGCTTATCACCTGAGAATTTCCATCAAGTTGATTTAATGTAGCCAACAATGAAGTCATTTATTTGCAGTTAGCTCTAAGAATAGAATATTTTTTTCATAAAAGAAAAACTGATAATTAGTAGCATACATAAAGGCCAAATAGAGTAAAGTATGAGAAATAAATGTTTATGGTTATTACCACCAGAAGTTCATGGAATCCAGTTATTGTCCCATGGCCACTTATTTTTGAATTAATTTTTTAATCGACCCTAAGTGTGCCGGTGATTGAAAAAGGAACTTTTTGATGTTGTGGATGGTTTATGGCGAGCTGGCTGAGGGATGCTCTCTGGGAAGATGTTAAGCACTGAGTTGGCTAGAGTCTAGAGATCACCGAGGTGGAGAAAGAGAGACCAAGGCAGCCTTGATGTGAACCAAATGGTTTAGATTAAAAAAGGTTCTAAACCAAAAGAAAGAGAAGTATATGTACCTAGGGCATTAAGAATTCAATTTCAAGTACAATTTTGGTAGTTGCTTTGATGCATGAACAATGGACATCATATTCTTGTTATAAATCAATTCAATGGACCAGTTACTGTGTGGTATCAAGTTGTCTGGTTTAGTTCCCAGGCCACAAAGAACAATTTTGAATGTATTACTTCTATATTAGACAAGTTAGGATTTTGGCAGTGGTGGCTCCAACAATTTTTGAAAAGGTAGACATTTTTTTGTCAATCAATAGACAGTAAATTACAGATATTATGAGAATTACATCAAAATGAACATTCAATTATGAAATTCAACACACAACCACAAATATATGACAAACCCAACAAAACAGAAGGCAGACAAGGGATGCGTAGGTAGACAAAATCGAACCTCAAACCTCCTAGTGAGATGCATGGACTCTTGGTGAAAGGGCTAACTTTGTAGACATTCAAAAATATTTTAAAATAAAATGTTAGGTTTGGAAGTTGGTAAGAAAGCAAAACTTCTTTTTGGCTAAAGATAGTTGTTCAAAATTTTGATGAATGTGCGCAAACCAACAACTCAGGGTGTTCAATTTTTATTTTTATTTTTTCAAGGGTTCATAGGGTATACAATTTTTTTTTTACTAAAGTGACAAATGATCCAAAATATAACTTTGTAGACATTCAAAAATATTTTAAAATAAAATGTTAGGTTTGGAAGTTGGTAAGAAAGCAAAACTTCTTTTGGCTAAAGATAGTTGTTCAAAATTTTGATGAATGTGCTCAAATCAACACTTCATGGTGTTCAATTTTTATTTTTATTTTTTCAAGGGTTCATAAGTTATACAATTTTTTTTACAAAAGTGACAAATGTATCCAAAATATATACTATTACTAGTATTATTTCTTTATTAGATTATTCAAATGAATACCATCATGGCATAGTGACACCACCCCTGATTGGTGCTAAGGAAGGAGGCTCCAAACTTGAACTATAATATATGAACCCATTGTGAGGTAACAATATTGTGTAGAATCAAGTGCTCAAAGATTTAAAAGTGTGCAACTTAAGGAATCTAATTAATACCTCAACCATTGACACGAGAACCGCTGACATCATGGCAAAGGAATGTCCTGCTGAAAAAGTAGGTGGGCCCCACTGCAGAGGGTATGGGAACATGAACCTGAATTAGCATGTCAAATGTATTATTAGAACCAGCAGAAACACGTCATAAATAAAAGAGAATAAAAATTATGCACGGACCATGGGGCAGTCGTTATGAGATAAGCTTTGTCTGTACGGCAACTGACTTGAGTCATTGGAGGTTTGTTGCGGTAAGCCCCACATGCAGTCAGTATAACCGCATAGATCCAGATGATTGTAATACAAATCAAGATAGGAAACCGTTCAAAAATGGGTAAATCCCTCAGTGGTCTCACATGCTTCAAATACTGCAATTACATCTCTTATTTATGTTAAAGGAAAGATTTAATTATAATGAAAGAGGCTGAAGACTAACTGTAAAATTTTATAAAAGCACTTACCTGTGACAATCCAATGACCAACAATAGCATTGGTATCCCGATTTCTACACAATTACCTAGCTGAAGTTCAGAAATTGCAACAAATAAATTTGCAGAAATCATTATAGAAAGGCTTGTGATGCAAATTAAGACAATAGAAAGCATACTATACTATATACTTAATTCCAACATAACTTCATTGGCTAATGAAAACTTATTAGCATGTAAAAATACCTACCGCAGGAAATCCTCGTTGAAACAACCCAAAACCAACCAATCCAACCACAGGTGCCATACCAAGAGGACTGAAAAAACTGTAAAGAAAACCGCCAATAGCAATAAACACTGTCATTCTGAACACAGATGTATTATACCATCAAATTCTAGATGCTATAACCATACCGTGAAAAGAGACCCCAAACTTGGCTGTAACCTAGGATGATTTGTATGCTTGCTGCTACAATTAAAGCCCCTTGGATGGCTCGCATTGTTTGTGTAAATCTCTGCAAACCAAATTAGATGTGAAGACCTCTTTCAATACCCCCTTAACAAATGTTATTTTGTACAATTTCTGCAAAGAGAATGGAAAAACCTAGAAATCTGTAATTGAAAGTCAGCTTGATGCTGACCATCGATTGTAACCTCATGATCATTACTTGTAAAAGCATTTCAGATCAATAATGTGAGGGACACTAACAAACATACCAAGTAGACACAATATTAGGTGGGCTCTACATCAAGTGGTGGAACCCACATACAAGGCTTCTATTTTAGTTGATATGTTTGTTGGTGCATTTGTTAGTGTTTCTAGCATACTGGTATCAGATACCATATGGAGATGGAGTCATTGAATTTTGTCTTTCATAGTTTTACAGATAAGTCCACTGGTATATCATATAATCTCAAAGACCATCATTTGTATTCATAAACACTTCGCAAAAGAAATCATCTTGACATATTAATAGATAATCTCATGTTACTCTTCTTACCATCATTTTTTATGAATTAAACAAGTTTGCAACATAATAGAATTTAAATTATTTATGACCAAGTAGATCTCAATCACTAAAAAATAAATAAAAAATGAAAAGGGGGAGGGGAAGAGGAGCAGCAAGATGGAAACTTACAGCATGGGGTTCACTAATTTGCTGCAGGGATGAGTCATTTATTATGTAAAGTATAGAAATGGCATAAGCATAGGAACCTCCAACAACAGCTGGCAGCCTGGTTCCAAAAAGCGCTTGAAGAAGTGTGTTAATGCCAGCTACAAATAGAAGAGTTTGTATCACCCGTGCCTTATCACCCTGGTATAAGAGAAACAAAACAGTCAAAATAAATTTGAAAAGACAAAGATAGGGTTGAATTATGTGAGGAGGTCCACTTTAGACCTACCATAGTAACAAATCCCACAAACAAGATCTAGGCCAAAATTTGCCTTATATACAATGACCACAAAAATCCCATGTTCTTTGATCTGGAGAGTGAGATAGCAAATGACTGGTCAAGGGAATAACATACATCTGAAATGGCAGCATCTAGACCAAGGATGTCACCTAGGTGGGATCCTACTATGAATAGGTTAAAATTTATTGCATATCTTACGAAGATGGTTCGTGAAGAAGTCCATAAAATGAAAATCAAGACTTCCTATAATCACATAATGACAGTTGAACAAAGAGAGAACTAAAACTAAACAAAAACAGCTTACATTAGTTCCACCCATTAATGGGACAAGAAATGCAGGGATCATTACAGTTGTGCCCAGCATCAATATGTAGTTCTGAAATGCTAACAGAACAGTTTCAGCTGCAACATAAAACGTAAATGAACATGTGAAAAGAAAAAGAATTCAGTATGAAGGCAAACAGTCTCTGATGCCTAATGAGAAAATGATCAAGGTTTCTTATTTCAAATTCAACATCAATGTTTGTATTAGTCCCAAAATTGGTGAATTCTGTTGAGCTTCTAACAATTAAATTTTTTATAAATAAAGGGAGAAGAATAAGAAGAAGATAGTATAGTAAGACTTCCAGTTCATGGAAAAATGGAAATTCTATCTTATACTCAATATACAGAAGTACAAACTAATATAAACATATAGATAGCAAAACCCCAAGGTATATTTCTTCATTGACCAAAATGTAGGCACTTAAAACAACACAAGTGAGCATACCACTTCATTGCTCAATATGCTTCTATTTGGAAGATCTACTTTCACTATCTATTCCAATGATCCAATCGACACTTTTTGTATCTCTTTGCAAGGTATATATATGTATCTTACGCTTCATACAGGGGATGACAAAACCGTATGGAGTTGCATTTAAGTTCACCACCCCTAACTAAAGAAGCAAACAGTTAACTGATGAAAATAACATCCTTTTTGTGTGCCCTAAGTGGAATTCTAGCCGGCCAATTATGGTAGCCAAATTATGTCACCAAACAATCAATATCACATCATCCCTAATTGTTTTTCTTCTTTTTGAAAACAATGCAAGTAGTTCTAACCCTCTTAGTCTATATGCCAAGTTTTGAACTCGCCTTTCTCAACTGATATTTCCCATGGTTCACCGAATAACCATTAGATGAATAGCTCATTGATCATCCCAAAGGTTAAGACCATGAATCCTGCTTTGACTTTGGCACTATCAAGAGTCATGTCTTTGATTCAACTGTAAAATCCATGGGTAGGTTTGGTTTGTGTTTCTGAAAAAAATTTCAGAAATTTTCTCTACAAACAAATTTCAGAAATTTTCTCTACCAAACAAATTTTCTCAAAATTTTTTTCCAAAACACACAAACCAAACAAGTTTTCCAAACAAATCTCTCTCACACACACATCAAATCAATCACTTTTTCCAAAACTTTCTCTCAAAACAATTTTCCAAAACAAATTTCCCAAAAAACCAAACCAAACATGTTTTCGTACTTTTTATCTCTAAAACACATCTCTCAAACACAAACCAAACATACCCCATGTCTTCAACCATGATGCATTGCATTTTAATCTACATTTTTCGCATTTGAGTTCATTCAGATGACGGCCTATCTCAGAGCTTCTCCTTGTTGATGCCACTGTTTTCATTGAACATGTTTTGATCATATCAATCAAGACACCGTTAATACATTCTCAACACGGGTCACTCAAGTTCTCCATACTTTCGGCATGCACATTTTTAGAGTAAGTTGACCTATTAGGGAAACAATCAACTCTAGTATAAAATTGTATCTCTTGCTTTAATCAAAGAACATGAAGGATTAGGATAAGCAAAGAAGACAAAAAGATCAGAGCTCTCCAATCAGTGATCAAAGTTTAAACCCTTAATTCAAAAGGATCCATTTATCAATACACTAGGAATTATATACCCCCTCTTAGCAGATCCTCGACCACAAGAGTCACTGATGATCACACTCTGAATCCCAAGCTAAGCATTGCAGACAGTCTTCAATTATTTCACTACATGATTAAATAACCCTTTCCTCATGACGGATTTTTCTTTCTGTCTTTTTAATTATCCTTCTTGTACCTGTATATATCTTGAACTCTAGAGGTCTTTTCTAAATTTAATGCATCATTCTTCTCATTCACCATTAATTTCAAATTCCATGTTGACCAGATCAAACCCTCATGTTGGAAAGTGATGAAATCATCAGATCATTTCTGAAACAATATCAATCAGATAAACCATATCCCAAAGCAGTAATCAATCCATAATGTATTTCGCATAGTTAGGGGCTAACATGATACACAGACCCATCAGAGATATAGGAAGTCATGAAGATGTTTTCTTAGAGAGACAAAATTAATGTTGCAATATTTTCTTAGCAAAGATACAATGTGTGCCTAATACAAATTAAGTAGAAGACAACTCCAATGAATAAAAAGACGACAAAAATACAAAAATACCCTTAAGTTAACCCAAAAATAAAATAACAATAATACTAAATGAAGAATACATCTTCACAACATTAGTATTTATAGAAAATGGTATAAAAACAATAAATTTTATACAAAAACTCCATCCATTCATGATGATGTGGCAATTGTATTTTTAAAATTATGAGCCATAATGGAGGTTGTTTAGGTTCGAAATGAAAGGGCTACCAGCAGCCACATCATTTTGTACATTAGTCATGTACAATCAACCACCGGAATAAAAATTAAAGCTTGAATAAATAAAGAAAACCAATTAGTAAACATTGTATACTATTTAAAGCACATTATCCGAGCTGCTTCGGGTATACTAGAACACCATATAACTAGGGTCCCCATTTTTTAAAGCAGCATATTAAATATTCTTCAACAAAAGATCTCTCAAATATTCTCCACATAAATATTTAAATCAGTCATAGCATGCTTGTAGACTCCATGACGTCTACTAAAGCGGGGTGGAGAATAAACAAAACCTTATACCAGGTTGAAAGGGTTCATTTACTATTCTGGGATTTGTCAGCAGTGAAGCATAATTTCTTCCATCAATAATGCCCTGTTTGGATGCAGAGAAAATTCTGGGACACGGGAGAAAGAAAACTAGGAATACCCAAAACAAGATTCCACGTATAGCATCTTTTTCAACAATTTCTTAGAGAATAATAGGAGCCCAAATGAATAAAATGTACAAACTCCATTGTTCTATAAAGAAAAACAAGTCAAGTCACAGCGTTGTCATCCATTTCCCCTGTCACCCACTACGAACCAAACACCAAAATAAGAAAATAGCTTGAAAAATATTTTGGAGTGAAAAATAGAAACAAAAGAGACGTTTCTGTGAAGTTTCACAATGCCGTAATGCCTCAGGCTTCTATCGGGCAAATGTCATTCAAAAAACAGAGACTACTCTGCAACTTCAAAAACCCAATAACCCCACAAACCCACTTCACATTCAGAATGTTTTCAGATACTATGCATAGATTCTAGTAATCTGCAAGTGTGAATATATATATATATAGAGAGAGAGAGAGAGAGAGAGAGAGAGAGAGGTGGGGGTTGAGGGGACACATACCCCATGGAGGATTAGAATCTATGCAGTATTCAAGGTCTTGGAGCTGTTCCATGGGAGGATGGGTTATGTCTGCCATTGTTGAAACTTCGCGAGCTTTCTTTCTTTCTTCTTTCACACAGAATCAAAATAAAGAGAAAGAGAAAGAGAAAGAGGCAGAGAATAATAAGAAGAGAAGAGGAATGAGCGAAAGAAGGGAAATACTATGCTACACACTCATCAACATGTGTGTACCGTATATATTGTATAATTAAAAATATATATATAATTTTATATTTTTTTGTTATAATTAAAAAATAATTATAATCAAATATTATATAAAAATTATGAGTTATAATTAAAATAAAATTATAATTATTAAAGAAAATTGATCATAACTATTAAAAAAAAATTATCATAACTTAAAAGGTGTACAAATTATAATAACTTAAAAGGTGTATAACATAGGGATGTGCAGAGTAAAATTTCCCGCGAACAAAAGAACAAAGTAAAAGCACACTGGCACACACAGATAGGAAGTGAGAGAAAAGTTGAAAGAGAGAAGGCAAGGCTTTCATTTATATTATTACAGTAAAATGTTTGGTGAACTGAATTTTTGTGATTTAAATAATTTGAATGTGTTTAAATGATATTATTTTATATTTAAAATGACATTATTTTAAATATTTCGAACCTTTGAATTATGATTTTTTGAATCACCTATCATTGTTAATTTTTATATATCTGGGTTCATATTATTCGTCTCACATTTCAATTCCCCAATAAATTTACATTTAAATAACTTAAATTTATTGAACTTTCGTTTGGCTAGACTAAAATAATTATAAAATGATAAAATCAATTAAAAAGTTAATAAAATAAAATATTATATTTAAATTATAATTATTTTATTTTTTCTCTTATAAAAGTTAAAAAATTTATTTCAAATGAGACTTTTTAGCTCAAATTAAAATAGTCAAAAAATTAACTCACATTTCAAAGGAACCTTAAAAAATTAATTAGCTCTTTCAGCAATACACAGATTATAAAATTAGACGTAATTTTTTTATATAAATGTGAAAAGAGTTTATAAAAAGTGGGACTTATCTATGGTTCCATTGTTATGATGGGAAATATTATGGTACACATTTTTAAAATATATGTATCATATGTATCTTATAATTAAAAAAGAAAATATCATAATTTTATATTTTATGAGTCATAATTAAAAAAAAAATTCTCATAACTAAATACAATGTGAGGTATAACTAAAGAGTTTATGAGTGATAACTAAATAAAAAAATTAGTCGTAAATAAAAAAAAATAACATATCTATAGGTGCATATGATACACTATTTTTCAAGTAGTGTATATTAGAATTTCCCTTATGTTTGATTTCATATATTTGAAAAAATTATAAAATTAATCAATTTGTTTCATTCTAGTTTTCAAAAAACAGTTTTCAAAAAATTTTACTTTTTTATTTTTCGTATTTTAATATTTTCAATGAATTTTTTTAATATTTTAAGCATTTTTAAAATTTTTAGACACACCTAACATAAATACACTTAAAAAATATAATATTTATAAAAAAAAATTTAAAAATACACTAAATACCAAAAAAAAACAAAAAAAATACGAAAATTCAGTATATTTTCTTTTTTTTTTGTATTTATTAATTTTTTAAAATATTTTTTCACAAATATTTTACTATTTTAGATACATCTAAATAAGGTGCATCTAAAAAGTAAAAAAATTACTTACAATTTTAAAAATATTCACTAAAAACAAAAAAATACAAAAAATAAAAAACTCAGTTTTCATAAAACTGAATTCAGAAAACTGAAACCAAACACACTAAATAATATCTAAAATAAGGAGGAGGATTCCTCCAGTCTAGAGTGTTTGGGCCTGTGGGATCCATTACGGGTTTCGTTTCGATAATCTGAATTATTTATTTTATCGGGCACTTCATATAGTTTACTCATAAAATAATTAGGTTGATCTGATAAATATAACTTGTTCAATTTATTACTTTTGTCATAAAAAATTATAGTTTTTTTAAAAAAAAATACAAATTGTCGTTCATTTTTTTAGTAAAAAAATATCATAATTAAACAAGTTACAGTTATTAAATTGACTTAAGTATTCTTTGAACAAAATATATAAAATATTTAATAAAATAAAGAATTTAAATTATCAAAACAAAACCCATAATAAATTTCAATCCCAAATAATCCCTCCAATCTAAATTTTTGACCGGAGGGAATCTCCTCCCTAAAATAAATAGTGTGAATTGAAATATATAGAAATTGCAGTAAGCAATTGTGGAAAGTGAATTCCTCTTTTTGGCTTTATTTTCTATTCAAATAGTTTAGCACCTGCCAGACCCGCTCGATGAGTAAAAATTTGGGGGTGGTTTTTTGGATGATTTAAATACTAAGGTGTTATTTAGTAAGTTGGTTTGTGGTTAAAATAGTCACAAAAGTTAAAATAAGTTATTTTAGTTACAACAAATAAAACATCACATTTAACTCATAATCATTACACTCTTCTCTCACAAAAAAGTCAAAAAAATCAAAAAGCCAAAAAGTCTTTCCAAACCAAACTTTTTAGCCCAGGTTCAAATAGTCAAAAAAGTCAAAAAGTCAACCTACTTTCCAAACGGAGGCTAAGTGTATTTTTTAATTTTTTATGAAATATGAGTTGGGTATGAATTGAGTTTGAAGTGATGTAGTAAATAAGTGATGTGACTTAAATAAGATGATGTGACTTAAATAGCATAGTGACTTTTTAACTATAACAAACAAGAACTATAACAATAAAATCTCCTTTGGCAATTATATATTTTGATTAAAAAATTAAAATATTAGTACAAATTATTATATAACTTTTCTTTTCTTTTTTTTTTGTATATTTTTTTTCAACCCCGGTTAGTAGCTCGAAACCAATTGCCTCGAATGGGTCGAAAAAGCAAAACGACGTCGTTTTGCCTCTTTTTTTTTTTTTTTTGGGTCTTCATCTTCCTTCCTCAAACCCCTCCCCCCACACACATACACAGCTCCGTCTGTTCATCCCCTCCCTCTGGAAAACGGTGGTAGTACTGAGGAGGAGGAGGAGAAAGAGGGAGGAGGAAGGAGGAGGAGAAGGACTGGGAGGGGCCTAATTATTAGGGCTGGAGGCGGAGGAGGAGGGCGGAGGCACGATCGGGCAGAGGCGACGAGCTGCGAGCTGCGACAGCAGGCGGAGGTGACGAACGAGCTGCGAGCTACGACGAGGACGGCGGGCGGAGGCGACGAGCTCCTTGCGGTGCTGCTCTCCTTCTCTCTCTCATTCTCTTCTTCTTCACCTCTCTTCTCTCCCTCTTCGAATTCGAGCCAAAATCGGGGTACGAATTTCGAGCTACCACCTATTTTTCATTTTTTTTTTTTAATAAAAAATCAACAAATTATTAAAATAATTTATTCCTAAACTATGGCTAAAATTGATAATGCACAATCACCCACATATAAGACCATCTCCAATAACTATTCGAATCTATCATCAAATTTGAATTTGGTGAAAAATAAATTCTTTTCATCAAATATATATCAAATTCAGGATTTCACTTTTCTTTTATTAAATTGAAAACCTAATTGGCATGTTTGATTGGGTGGATTAGAATATGGGATTGGGATTATTAATCCGTAGGCCCAATTATCCTATGTTTGTTTTAACATTTTGGTTTAGGATTATTAATCCAATGGAAATTAATCCAACAAATTTGTAGGATTATTAGTAATGGGGTAGGGGTGGGATTATTAATCCAATGGATATTAATCCAATTGGATAGTGAATACTACACTAATTTAATAGGATTATTAATACTTCACTATTAATCTTGTGAATCAAACATGACCAATGTGTCTTTTATCAAATCACTGTTCATATCTGTTTAATTTTTACCACCTAATGTGCCCCGAATGATCATTTCAAGGTAAAAATTTGTAAGAAAAATTACACTGATCGATCGACCCCTTAGATAACCACCTCAAGGCAAAAATTTACGAAAAATTTACACTGACCAGTCTACCGGCCAGATATCCACCCAATCATTCGCCTGGTCAACCGATATTCTGAGGAAGCTTTAAAAACTTCATTTGAGCATTTGATATCAAATGAAATTTTTACTCAAATTTGATAAAAAATTTGATACACCATTAGAGATGTTCTAATACAATTACATGTTTTGGAGAGTCACCCAAAATATATAAAGAATAAAAAATAAAAAATAATTAAACAATAATAATATTAATAACATAATATTACCATTATATTAAATTTTTCTTTCCCGTTGTGAAGCACCTAACGAACCGATAGGCTTCCTCTTTTTGAATCGGTACTGCTGATTGTGTACTTGCCCCTTCTTCATCATATATCTACATAATTACCATCCGGCCCCACAGCCCTCTCCTTCTCTCATAAATAAATTACTACTTTTGACACAAATTCTGTTTTTCAGTGGTAAGAAATCTCGGACTTCTTTAGTTTGTTTTTCAGAAAAATCATTGGAAAAAATTATTTATAAATAATTTTTTTAGAGTAATTAAATTAAACAAATTTTTTTAAAAAATCTTAAAATTTTGTTTGATTATCTATTTTTCAAAATCACTCTCTCTATCATACACATCAAATCAATCATTTTTTTTAAACTCTCCCCCCAAAATAATTTTTCAAAATCATTTTTGAAAAAAAATAAACCAAACAAGTTTTCGTACTTTTTATCTAAAAAATTATTCTACAAACACAAACCAAACACACCCTTAAATCTAATGCCTAATTAATTATCAATTGTGATAAAGACTCTCGCACATACATGATCTCTACAATTTTCACTCTCATTTACATGAGTGGACTTTACACATACATCAAAGACCAAAACCAAGACCAAATTAAGGGTCATGAAACCAACCCCCCCCCTCCAAAAAAAAAATATTTCTGATTAATTATAGCATTAATTAGTTGATTAGGATTGCATTGGTGCATTGCGTTGGCTAGTGATACTCACAATTTGTGGGCATGTTATCTTTTGTTTTAAAACTCTGTTTGATTTTAGAGATTTGAAAAATAATTTATTGATAACACAGTATTTGGCCTATTTGATTGATTGATTTAGGACCGTTCATTAGTGGAGGATTTGATTAAAGAGTCATTCTGCAGACCCTTCAATGACGTGGCGCCGCCTAATCGGCCGAAATTTCAAAAATAAAAAATTGTTTTTTTTGGCCCAATCACGGACTGCCACCTCACTGGGGGTCGACCCCCAGTGGGGGTCCGAAGCAATTTTCTGATTAAAATTGGAACAAAGTTTAGTATGAACAAATTCATAAAAATTGTCTGCACCAAGAAATTGATTTTAAAAATAAATCTTTAATTTTCAATTCATATATTTTTTTATGATTTTAATCAATAGTTTTTATTCTTTAGATTCATTTAATCTACCTACACATAAAAAGTATACAATTTGTAAAAGAAACTTTAAAATATTTACTGAATACTACAAATATAAAAATTCAATACATTTTCATATCTTTTTATTTATTGAATTTTTTTAAAATCTCTTCACAAATATTTTATTTTTTAAATATATATCTAAATTAGGTGCATTTAAAGATTAATAAAATAAGACTAAACTATTAAAAAGTTTACTAATAACAAAATATAAATATGGATTGAAAATTTAAAAATTATTTTTGAATACTCAAAATCAAACAAAATATTTTTTTCTATCAATACGAAAATAATTGTAAATATGAAAAATATGAAACAAATAAGTGAGAGAGAGAGAGAGAGACTTGGGGTTGTTTGGGGTGTTCTAAATAAGTATACTTTTTGTCTTTTTGGACTAAAAAGTTGAGGAAAAAAATATGGATGTTTGAGTTAACTTTTTGACTTTTTATGGAAAAATATGTATTAAAAAATTGTATAAATTAGTGTGTAGGGAAAAATTAGGATTGAGAGTTATGTAGCCGTAATTTTTGACTTTTGGTGAATATTGATAACTTTTTAACTTTTTGAATAACTTTTTGACTTTTTGACTTTTTTAACACTTCTCAAAGGCCTATTTTGGAAAGATGGTTATAATCAGCTTTTTTGCTTTTAACCAAGATTTTTGGAGTGGTTTGGGAAGTTGATAAAAAGTTACTTTTTTGTTTTTGGATTAGTATTTATTTATGGTGCCACATCACACGAAAATGACTAAAGTACCCTCACCCAACTTAAAAAACTACATTTTACCCAAACCCATAAAATATAAATATTAAGGGTAATTAGGTAATTTTCCAACCTCATTTTTTACGCTTCCCAAACGGAGCAAAAAACGCAACCCAGCGTTTTCATCAAAAACGCAACCTAACGTTTTTATCCTTTCCCAAAATAAGCCAAATTTGGCCTAAGTATTAAACTCATCTTTATAGGAATTAAATCCACAATCTTACACTATAAAATGACATTACACAATCATTAACACTTTGTTTTGATTGAGGGGTGTGGTGAGAAAATACCCGTTTCACTTGTTTGGATGATTACTGGGTGAAAAATGATGAGAAATGGTGAAAGATGGCGCTTTCACCAAAACTATATTTTGTTTCTCACTAAAAGTGAGGAGATTTGGTGAGAAAAGAAATAAGTTTGACGAAACTTTTCTAAAATACTAAAATTACACTATGGTGGTAGAAGCTGGAAAAATAGCTTATTAATATAAAATAAAATATTTTTTTTCCTCTTATTTACTCTATCCAAATAACATAGGTGAGAAATTATATTAACTTCTATTTTATTTATCCAAACACAAAGGTGAGAACCCATAATCATTTCTTTTTATTTCTCATCTCACGATCCAAGTGGAGTATAAGTTAAATACCCTCGTTAACATTGCTAAGTTCACACAAATAAAGCATAGAAAATATATTATGTGATTGAAATTTAATTTAAGTATAACCCACATCCACAACTTATGTTTTGTGCAGTTAGCATTATTGTTTTAGAATTTTTGTTCAACTGTACTATAATGTGGTATGAAATTTTTGTATGAGTATTATTATAATTTGTTTTTTTTTTTATAAAAAAAAATTGAGTAATGATACAAATAAAAAATTTACGCAATATTTCTATATATAGTAATGTAACTCAATATAAATAATTTATTTTAAAATAAAATATTCATAAAAATTATAATTGAGACATATAATATCCATTTTTTTAATGTGTGTATTATTGAATTTATCTTCATTTTATTTAGTGTGTATTTAGCAGTGGAGGTGGATGGAAATTTAATGCAATTTAGAGGGACCAATAGTTTTGTTGTCATGTGTCTCTGTAATGCGATTGCTTTAGGGTTTGTTGGTAAGTGAGGGACGTAAAGAATATATGCTTGCTGTCCAAAGTGAAACTGGAAGCATTTAAGTTGTGTTTGGCTAGAAGATGTAGAAAAATAAAAATAAAAAAATGTCTGAAATTAAGTGAAATATAAATATATTTTATTTATATTTTACTTACATTTTTTAATTTCCTTTTCAAATTACTTTTTAAATCCTCCAATCAAATATAATATTATAAAATGTGTGTATGTGAAAGAAGACAGTCAAAGTGATAAAATCTGGATAACTTGACGACCGGAAGTCCGGGAGTTTCTAAAAAGCCCTCACACAATAATTTTAGGCAGCCCTTAGATTATAAATTTTGGTAAAATTTATATTTTATTTATATTTTACATGTATTTTTTTTTTTCTAAATTCAAAAACCAGACACAATATTAAACTCCCTATTGAAAATTTTACACACTATTTGCATTTAGATATAAACTTTAGAGCAAAAATCTAATGTTTAAACATAAACTTTTGAATAAAAATAAATTGTTTAAATGTACATTCGGTTCAACTGTTTATATTCATACAACTATTTTTTGTTTAAAAGTTTATATCTAAACATTTGATTTTTGTTCAAAAATTTATATCCGAACATTATAAATAGTGTGCAATTAAATTTTATGTGGTGTACAAATAAAATTAGCCATCCACATTACTTAAATTTTTTTTATTACAATTTTATCCTATCTTAAAATTTTTCTTTTACCCTCATCCTTAATTTTTCCAAACCCTAACTTTAATCCCCACAACCACTAGTTCCGGCCTCACTCTCCTCTCTAGCTTTGGTCGCCATCCCTAGTTCTTTTCCACATATGGCTGCTATCATCCGCAAACCCTCTTCACCCTAACAACCCACCTCCAGTAGCCCTTACTCCTATAACCTTCTCATTTCTGCAACCATTCTACAATCACTCCTCTCTCTCTCTCTCTCTCTCTCTCTCTGGTGCGCCAAAGAAAAAAAGAGTTAGGTAGTACGCAATAGAATGAGAGAAGCCAAGAGTTAGGAGTTGCGTTGGAGGTTGGGATGGATTGGAGGGTTGTGTCGAGCAATGTTTTGAAATCGAGACTGGACCGGCCAATCGGACTGGGAACTAGGCCTTGTTTCGGTCCGATAAATCCCCTAAAATTGAAGTGGGAGCAAAACCAGTGTAAAAATGAAAAACCAAAAGACCCAGCAGTCGAACCAGCAGAACTGGTGACCCAGACTGGGTTTTGAAGGTTGGCTTGGGTTTTTATTTATTTATTTTTGTTTTTAACCTTTTTTTTTTTCCTTCTTTTCTTTATATATATATATAAATATATTTCAAAATTTTGACTAAAAATTCTTACTTCAAGAGTCTCCTCTCATAAGGAGGAGTCTCATTGGAAGCTTGAAAGGATTATGAAAGTCTATTTCTATTTATAAGAAAAAAAAATTCAAAAAGAACCTACAAAATTCAATGTGGGATTCAATCAAATTATTTAAAACATATTGATTAGAGGGAGAGTTGAAAATTTCATTTCCCTCCAAAATTAAATCTAGCATTCAATCAATTTGTTTGGAGGGAATGTCTAAAAAATTTAATTTCTTTAAAACAAGTGACTTTTTTTTTTATCAATTATGAATTTATTAAATATTATTAATAAATACTATGCAACAATTTTTATTTTTATTTGAGTATTTTTATATATTTTTATTTATTTATAATTTAGGGGTACTTACCTATTAGTCCTATTAACTAAACTTATTTACCTACAGGTCCTAACTAATAAATTTAACACTATAAAATAAAGAGAGTGATAAATTTATCACTAAAAATTTATTCATAAAAACAAAGAGACTGATAAATTTATCACTATAAATTTATTCATAAAAATAAAAGACTGATAAATTTATCTTTATCACTTAATAAATTTATCAATAGGACTTAATGGGTAATAAGTCTCCAAAGTAGGACCTATTGGGTAATAAGTCTCTAAAGTAGGACCTATTGGTAGTTTACCCTATAATTTATAGTTATATTTTTTAATTATATAATATTAATTATAACGTTACGGTTCGATCACTTTGACTCGACGGTTGAACCGGTGATCCGTCCATCCGGTCCCTTTTCCGGTTCCCTCATTGATCCGGTTTTCAAAATATTGGTATCGAGGTGAGTAGTGCTTTAGGGTAGTGGAAGAGGTTGAAGGTGCTGCCCAAAGGTTGATGAGGGGTTTCAAAATGGCGGTTGGAGTTGGGGAAGAGCGATGAGAGAGTAGTTGAAACTGGTGGTGGTAGGCACTGGTGGTTGTAGTAGGATAGAGTTAGGATTTTGTGAGGATGGAGGATAATTTTTGCTTAAGGTGGAATGTCCAAAGATTTTTTTTTTTCAAATAATAGATGGGAATCCAAAGAAATGGGGAAAATGGGCGTCAAAAATAATTTATGGGGCATTTAGAAGCTCTTCCATAATCCCTACAAAACAAAGTGAGAAGTGTACTGGGAAAAAAAAAATGGTACAATTTTTTTTGCTTAGAATAATATGATAGCCTAGGGTTTTATCCCTTTAAAATAGAAATTTATTAATGTAATTTATATTTTAAAAATAATTACTATCACATCATTTATATATATATTTTGTTAAGCAGTTGCTATAGTTGTAAACAGAAGAAAAGCACATGCCTAGGTTTATATATATTTAATTAGGGTTGGATATAGAGTTATTTGAATTGTCTAATTCGTCAAATCTAAATTGATCTGCATATAAATGGGCGGTTTTGCAAACACAATGTGGGTGGATACGGTTTGAAATATGGCATTATTGCAGGTTGCGAGTTTTATCCACACCCGCAAGAACTCATCGGCACTTAGACCTTTTTTTTTTTTTTATAACCTGGACCATTGATTTCATTCATCCTATCCTAGATATTTTTGCCCAATATTTTGGATGTGTGACGACCACCTTCTTAGTTAAGCAAATTAATTATATTGATTATATGCTTATCGTTAATTATGTGATTATGTGTTATGAAGTGTTATTGATTTGCCATATGATTATTTGAATTATGTTATTGTGGACAGATAGGCTAAAGTGAAAATTAAACCTGTTTGATTCGTTAATTTTAACAAGTTAGAATTAAGTAATTGGATAGGAATTAGAACCTAATTCACATTAGTATAATTTAATTTAGGTTGAGTGAATTTGATTTCTATTAATTAATGTGATTTATTATTAGCCTAAGTTAACTTTGAAGAATAAGAATATAAGAAAATCCTACTCATCACTTGACTAAAGAAGAGAACTAGTGGGGCTTATTATGCACTATACATGTAGAAAGAGAAGGGGAGAGACTTTGAGAACTCAACAAAGAGAAGGAAGACAAGAAAAGAAAAGGGAGAGGAAGAACATTGAAGTTAAATTTAGCTCTTCACAATTCCATTACTTTAAGGTAAGACTTTCATTCAATTTTTTGAAATTGAAACTCCTACACTCATCACCTTCTAAGATATAAGGTTAATTAGGATGAATTCATGGTTAATTGGGAGTATTATTGTGGTAATTGACAAATTAGAACATGCAAGCTAAATTAGAAAAAAATTGAAGGAAATTGGTCTAATTTCAACATGCATGGCATGAATTCATGAAACCTTGGTTTATACACATATTTTCTTGCAGAATCTTTATAAATTCTACAAGTTTCAAAGATCTTTCCTCATAAAGTTTGGAATTAGAATTGTTGAAACACATGGATCATGTTTTTATAACTTCTTTGATTAACTAAATGGGAAGACTTAGTTGTGGACATGTATGAGTTTATGATTGTTTCCACATGTCATTTCTTGCATGGTTTTACAAAATTAAAGAGGAAACTTCAAAGATGTGGAATTGCAACTCATGTAGGCTTATATTGATGATTTTACACTTGGTTTCAAGAGTAATACTTTTTGCATGGACAATTGGTTTTAAGTTGAAGTTATGTTTTGAAATTGAGGTTGGAGATCCAAGTTGTTATTGTTACGAGAAGTTTTGAAAGTAAAATGCATGGTTTGTAATTGGAATTTCAAGAATTGGAAGGCCAAATTGAAGAGCAGTTTTCGGCCAAGTTGTCAACCCAGACTGCTCGAGTGGCAACTCCCCTGTACAATAAGTACACTGTACGCTCGAGCAGCCGTAGCCACCGCACGAGCTGCCATGCCACCACATGTGCGGCCAACATCCTTTGTTCTACTTTCCGGGCCTCCGTTTGCATGATTTTAAAGTGTTTATCATGTTCATTTTCATCTCATAAACATGAATGAAATATGGAATGAAACACGAACCGAACGTGTGAACATTGAATGGAAACCGAGTAAGTAAACAACATATTGAATAGAACCAATTGCACGAATGAACTGTGTATTGAGTTGTTGTGCTTGAATTTGTTTGTTTGGGTCGGACGCCGCATCTTTAGTGCATTTTAGCACATGTTTCAAGGAGCCCACTATGAGTAATTTCTTTGTCAAGATATTTTCATATATGAATTACCTTGAAAACGACTATGTTATTCGATAATATGTGAAACCTACGTTTTATTATGAAATGTTTGATACAATAAGTTTTTGATTAAGAACTTTGAAACCGTCAAAATATGCTTTAAAACTCCGAATTGTGAACGATGCAATATGTTTCAAAATAGAGGTTTGGATAAGAATGAATGAGATTCCCTCTTTGTTTATCGCATGTGGCACCCATGAAGAAATTTATGACTTCTGAATGTATATGTTTGATAAATGTTTCGTTTCATCATGAACATTTTGTATGGTATTCTGTTAAAGGTCTAGTAACGCTTTTGACAACGTACTACGCTATGTGTTGATCTATGGATAGTTCACTGAAGGTTTATGGAACTTTATTTATTAGTACTAGTATCCGAAAAATATTTTGAACATTGTTTTGTTTCTATAAACTGTGAATCGCATTCATCTAGCCCCTTTACATCGAGATTATTCATTAGGCTCTAACTCATTATTTATTATATATATATATATATGTAGGTGATTAAGTATTGAATCAGAGTTAGCAGCGTTGACCCGAACCTCGTTGTTGGACAATCTTCACTGTATTAGAAGAACTAGTTTGGCATAACCTAAATAAGCCAAAAAGTCAAAAAGTCACTATCTTATTTAAGTCACATCATCTTATTTAAATCACATCACCTCTCTAACACATCACATCAAACCCAACCCAAACCCACCAATAAGTCAAAAAGTGCACTTTTTTAGGACATCCCAAACTTAACAACAAATAGAATACAGAAGAAATAAAGGAAATGAGAGAATTTGTTTGATTACAAAAATCAAACTAGAAAAATAAAATAAAATAAATAAAAACAGATTTTTATTTTGTTATAAAAAACAAAACCAAAATCTGATTTAAATAAATAAATAAATAAAACAGAAAATAAATAAACAACTTACTTGATTAATTCTTGAATAATATTCTGATCAGGTCCAGTGTTCGACACTGTGTCCTTAAGACAGATTCGTCATCTCCACGGTACTTTCAGAATATGGACGTTTATCTCCCAGAATAAAATGATCAATCAACGAAAAATAGCAGCACTACAAATTTTTCGTACAACGAACACACAAAGTGTTTATACTCTTCCTCACAAGAAAATAATGCAGCAATATGTAGAGAATAGTTGCAGAATTATTTGGACGAAAATTGTTAATGAAAACATCAAATGAGGGCTGCCTATTTATAGATGTTGTGGTGGCTTTTCGATTTGAATTAAACAGGTACCAAACCTGTTTGAATAGGTGCAACACTGTCTCAATAGATAAGCTGTTTGGGTTTGAAATTTAAACAGATTTGAAATCTGCTCGGGTGGAACAAATTTGAATATGTCCGAACCTGTACAAAAATCTGAAGAGGTGCAACAGTTGAATTTGAATTTGAAATTAAAATTTCAGACAAATTTTATTTTACTGAAAAATAAAATTAAATTCAAATATTTTTTGCCCAAAAAGATAAGTATTAGGCCGGACAAGCCTAACCCAACCATACACCACGCACCCATGACCAAGCCCAAGCCTAAGCCTAGCCCAGCCTGCTCAACCGACCAAACGGACGGTGGTGGCGCCGTGTGCGTGTGGTGATTTTTCGGGTCCAATGAGTCTAGCCCATTTCGCCCATAACCTCCCTCTCTACAAAACTTGGGTATCCCTTGGGGCCTACCCCAAGTTCTAATCCCATGTCTTATAAACCCACTCAAAACTTCTCACCAAATCAATGTGGGACAAGCCATTATACAAACCTTAAGGAATTTCTACCAAAACTCCATTTCTATGGAGCTCACTTTGGCTTCAATTTCTCATTCACTCGATAATGGTTTTGAGCAACCAAATATACCACATGAATCACAACGCGATATAGAACGCGTTACCACTTTGACCCGCCAACTTTGGCGCACGGGTCCCACTTAAAAAATAGACCAAAGTTTGAGAAAAATTCTGTTTTCCAGAATTTCCAGAACTAGTTTCTAACAATCCCCCACATGAATGGAATTTGATGACAATGAAAATGCAACAATATGCAGAATTTGATGAAAGAGTATAAATCGAAAATATCTTGCATCAGAATAGGTAGCTTTTGGCCTTGAACCTTCCCTAGTGATAACCTATCGGACTAACTAGCTAACCAATGGACGCGATGCCTTGAATTGTTCAGTCGTTTGTGTAAGCCAAGACAATAGATTTCACATAAAATATCTTCTAATACATCATGGTTCTCACTGTTATGTTCATTTTGGCTTTGAACGCTACTGGTTTTTATGAGTGCTTCTAGAGAATATAGCCTCTTCATTCTCATAGAACTGGCCCCAATTCAACACTCATATAGGTGATTCTTATTTTAAGTATTGCCTTATACTCGTCTTGATTTTTTATGCCTAAATCAAGATATAAGTAATCATTAAAAGCAAAGCTTATCCTTAGACCCTGCATACAACACATGTTGTAAATATCACTCCCACTATGAGAATGAGTAAGGAATTTTAAACCCTTGGGGATTTCTGGCGAGCCACACATAACTTAGTTGTTCCTTTGAACTTAGTTCTTGGAATCTCCAGTCATATAAGTAGGGTTACCATTATGATGACTCTTATGTAATAGGCTTTAGTCCCATCCCCTTCGATGAACTATACACTTGCTCTTTTGTCAAATATTTTGTTAACGGATCCGCAATATTCTCTTTAGATTTTATGTAATCTATTGAGATTATTCCATCTGAGAGCAATTACCTTACGGTATTATGTCGACGACGAATATGTCGTGACTTACCATTATACATATGATTCTGTGCCCTGTCTATTGCAGATTGACTATCACAATGAATACAAATAGCTGGCACAGGTTTTGGCCACATTGAAATGTCTTTTAAGAAGTGACAAAGCCATTCTATTTCTTCTCCTACTTTGTCTAAAGCAATGAACTTAGATTCCATTGTGGATCGTGCGATGCATATTTGTTTCGTAGATTTTTAAGAAACAACAGCGCTTCCCAGAGTAAAGACATATCTACTAGTGGATTTTGAATCTTTAGTATCCGATATCCAATCGGCATCACAATAACCTTCGAGTACTGCTGGATATTGAGTAAAGTTCAAACCATGATCACGGGTAAATCTTAAATATCTAAAAACCCGAATGATCGCTTTCCAATGGTCTTCTCCGGGGTTACTGGTGTACCTACTCAATTTACTGACAACATAAGCTATATCAGGACGAGTACAATTCATTAGGTACATTAGGCTTCTAATGATTTGGAAGTATTTTAACTGAGACACCGCATCACCTTTATTTTTTGATAAATAAACACTGATGTCTATAGGTGTTCTAGCTAAATTCATATCATCCTTGATAAATTTACCAATAATTTTCTCAATATAATGTGATTGAGATAATGCATATCCGTCAGATATTTTAGTAATTTTCATTCCTAATATAACATCTGCGACCCCCATATCTTTCATATCAAATCTTTTATTCAGCATTTACTTAGTTGATTTGATCATGTTTTGACTGCTTTCAATGATAAGCATGTCATCCACATAAAGACAAACTATGACATATCCTTCGTTAGTGTTTTTAACATAGACGCACTTGTCACATTTGTTTATCTTAAACCCATTAGTAAGCATTGCATGATCAAATTTTTCATCACATTGCTTAGGTGTTTGTTTTAATTCATAAAGAGATTTTACAAGCTGACAAACTTTCTTTTCTTACCCCGGCACTATAAACCCTTCAGGTTGCTCCATATAGATCTCTTTATTTAGATCACTGTTTAAGAAAGTTGTCTTAACATCCATTTGATGTATCTCTAAATTATACAACGCTGCTATGACAATAAGCATGCAGATAGATGTTATTCTTGTCACAGGAGAGTATGTGTCAAAATAGTCCAGACATTTCTTTTGTCTATAACCTTTTACTACAAGTCTTGCCTTATTCTTGTCTATTGAACCATCTGCTTTCATTTTTCTCTTGAATATCCACTTATATCCAAGAGGTTTAGAACCAGGTAGAAGATCTACCAATTCCCAAGTATGATTTTGCATAATGAATTCAATTTCATTATTAACAGTCTCTTTCTACAAAGGTGCTTCAGGATCTGTCATTGCTTCCTTAAAGCCTTGAGGTTCATTTTCTATGTCAGAAATCTGGACCAAAGGATTTTGATGTTCTCACTCTCTTACTTCGTCTTGGTTCATTATCAGTTAAATCCTGTTGGTCGAGACTATTACTAGTCTCTTGTGTTTGATTATCATTAGTCTCTTGACTTTGTGTACAATCATAAGTTCTTTTCTGTGAACTTAATTCCTATCATTTCTTGTAAGGAAAGACATGTTGAAAAAACACAGCATTCATTGACTCTATAATAGTGTTCAGATTTATATTAGGTATTTTATAAGTCAGAAACCGATATACGCTACTATTCTGAGTATAACTAATAAACACACAATCTACTGTTTTTGGTCCAATCTTAGTCTTTTTAGGAACAGGAATCTCAACTTTTGCCAAACACTCCCACACTTTTAAGTATTTGTAGGAAGGTGGTTGACCTTTCTACAATTCATAAGGAGTGCTGTTAGTTTTCTTGTGGGGTATTCTGTTAAGAACATAATTAGCAGACAATATTGCTTCCCCCTACAAGTTCTGCGATAAGCCTGAACTTAGTAACATGGCATTCATCATTTCTTTAAGGGTTCTATTCTTCATTTCAGCAATTCCATTTTGCTATGGAGAATAGGGTACTGTAGTTTGGTGAATAATGTCATGCTGTGCATAAAATTCATTTAATGGTGCATCATATTCACCACATCTATTATTTCTAACCATTTTAATGATTTTTCCAAGTTGATTTTCAACTTCTGTTTTGTAGAGTTTAAACATTTCTAAGGTTTCATCTTTGCTTCTAAGTAAGTGTACATAACAATATCTTGTGCAATCATCGATAAATGTTATAAAATACTTTTTGCCTCCTCTAGTTTGAACAAACTTGAGATCACATACATCAATATGAATTAATTTTAGAGGTTCGGTTTTTTTTCAATCGATTTAAATGAAGCCTAGTTAGTTTCGCTTCTACACAAATCTCACATTTGTGTTTAGGATCAATTTCAAACTTTGGTATATAATCCAAACCAATTAATCTACGTAAAGCATCAAACTTCGCATGTCCTAATCTATCATGCCATAAATTCAACTCAAGAATATAAGCAAAAGATGTGTTATTCTTATTAATAGCAACTTTTGGTATAACCATCATTACATTTAATTTGAAGAGACCATCACTCATGTATCCCTTACCAACATACATACCACTCTTTGATAATACAAATTTATCAGACTCAAATACAAGCCTAAAACCATTTTTACTTAACAAAGATCCAGAAACCAAATTCTTTCGGATGTCAGGTACATGCAGTACGTTGTTGAGGGTAAATTCTTTCCCTGATGTCATCTTCAAGATCACCTTTCCTTGTCTAGCCACAGTAAAAGTAGAAGAATTTTTCATGAAAAGTTGTTCACCATTTGCAGCCTCATTGTAGATAGTGAACATCTTCTTATCCACACATATGTGACAAGTTGCTCTAGTGTCAACCCACAATTTCTTGGAATTTCCAACCAAATTAGCCTCAGACACCATAGTAGAGAGGTTGATGTCATCACCCCGTCAGAGATGTAATCTAATTCTGTCACATTGGCTTGATTGGTGGTCTTCTTGCTTGTACTTCTACAGTCCTTCTTAGGGCGGCAACAGTCAGAAGCTCGATGTCCAGTCTTGCTACAGTTATAGCATTTTCCTTTGAACTTTTTGTTGCTATTGTTGTCGCCTTATTTAGAATCATCTCCAGTAAACTTCTTTTTTTTGTTATGTGGTTTATAAACTTGTTCAACCACATTAGCCTTGGACTCTATGGGATTTTTCTCATTCTTCTTTTCAGCCTTTCGGTTATCTTCCTCAATTCTCAATCTTACAATTAATTCATTCACGGTCATTTCCTTGCGTTTATGTTTGAAATAATTTTTGAAATCTTTTCGAGCCGGTGGTAACTTTTCCACTAAAGCAGCGACTTAGAAAGACTCGCTAAGAAACATACCTTCTGAATGAACATCATGCAAAATTATTTGAAAATTTTGAACTTGAGAAATTATCGTTTGGGAGTCTACCATAACGAAGTCCAGAAATTTACCGACAACAAATTTCTTCGTGTCGGCATCCTTTGTCTTGTATTTCTTCTCTAAAGAATCCCATAATTCTTTTGCTGCTTTTAGAAGGTTGTAAACATTATACAACATGTTGTCAAGGCCATTAAGGATGTAGTTTCTGCACAGGAAACCAGAATGCTTCCAAGCATCTACAGCGGCAATAACTTAGGTAGTGAATAATTTTGATGGCTTAGTTTAGAATGTGCTTGTGTTAGTTTATGATTTTATTTAAAAATTTATTGTGTTAGGAATTGATTTTGTTGTATTTTTAATTTTATAAGTTTTAATTTATTAATTATTAATGTTAAGCATTTTAGAAAATGGGAGGAAAATGATCCAAAATAAATATTTACAAAATGGAAAAAAGGTTCAAAAATAATTTTTTTTAAAACAAAGTTTAATTCACAAACCATCCACAACCACCGCACATCTGTGAACCCTATCTGCCCAAACTGCAATCCGCACTGCTAGTGGTTGCAGGTTTAATTTTTTCCAAACTGCACATATGCGGACGGGTTCAAACCGCAAATCAAATCGTCTAAAATCGAACCACGAACACCTCTATATTTAATAATGAGTACTCAGTTCATAAATTTAATTTTGAATTTTGTTTAGTTAGAAGTCTAACCACTCAAATATTTTATCTATAAAAATAAGGGCTTGGCTTTGGTCCAGTCCACCATCGGACTGGACCGTGTTGTTGGGCCCGCGGGGGCCCACCACGGGTCCCGTTTTAAAAATCTAAACCGTTCAATATGTAGAACTCATTGAGTACTATATGCTTGTGAAAAATCACATTGATCGGATATCGATAGCTATGTGATCAAAACAGTTTTTTATCAATCGTTAATTTATTCACCGTCCATTTTTTTTTTTTTATAAAAAACTGATTTAATCACATAGCTATCGATATCCGATCAATGTGATTTTTCACACGCATATAATACTCGACGAGTTCTACTGTAGACAGGCCCGCGGAGGGACCTCGCTACAGCTCGGACTCGATTTGTGTCACGGTTCTTAATCTTGAACTAAAGAGTCTAAATTCGGCAAATCGTTTTGAGAAAACAGATTTTTGAAAGAAGTGCCAAACATGAACTGCTTTGCCAGATACAGAGTCGCCGCCTAAATATTTTATTTTGGGAAATTTAGGAAAGTGTCCATCATCACCAAAGTTGCCTCGGCTCGGGAACTTGGGTACGATTGGGGAAGGTCACTTCGTGAGCACCCCCGCTCGCCCGATCAAAGATCGGCCTCTACTAACCATGATATCTATTTTTGAAAACATTATGTGTTCTTATTCCGGTTATTAGCCTAGATTACTATGTGATGCGCACAACATACGAGTATAGACTGGGTCGCCTGAATTGGAACAAAATATTTCATGTTTGTTTGTTTGAAAAATGGTTTGATGGTGCTAGCCGCGGGTAGGCTTAAAATGCAGATTTTGCTACCCTCAGGTGGGCTTAGAAAACTTGATTTTGCCACTATCTAGTGGGCTTAAAACACACATTTGATGAACTGTTCCAATTCAAATAACCCAACCTTCACCCACAGGCATTCAGACAGTTATATCACATAAGCAAATAGCCTCATGGTAAGCATCCTATTCATGGTAGTCACTTACACGCATGCAAGGATGCTAAAGCATAAAACTCACCGAGTACTCCAAGCCAAAACAAAAACTGATTAGAAATCCATGCATGATCCTAAATATACAGAAATGCCTAATGCAACACATGCAAAAATGCAACTATAGCAGGCTCGGCTATTCTAAACATAGCATATAATATGCAACAGCTAACAAGTACTCAACTTGAAATTGAAATACGAATGCAGTTAGTATGATGCGCTGAGCCCGGTGCATGCAAAATAGATGAGTGAATGTAAACATGCTATCGTACTGTGTGCTAATTGAAACATGCCTTAATCTAACCATCGTAAGCTGGTAAATAAAAGGGAAGAAAGACGTAGGGTTGGAAGACATACATCACACTCACACACACTTATTACAATTATGCCCTCGCACAGAGGGTTCGAATAAATAGTACAGTCCAAATAATATAGTTCAAATAATATAGTCCAAAATATGTACAAATCCCTAATTAATTTACAAATTAACTAAAAAAAATGATAAACTGGCGTGCAAGCCAGGGACTGTCTTGACTTTTCTCCAGATGATGAATGATGCATGTCCGGGTTGCCTTGTGTAGAAATCCACTATGATGCCCCAATTAGCCTCTGTTTGCAATTGTTTTTTGGAATGCGTGCCAAGCCTCGGAAGACTGCTGATTCTTGATTTGCTGCAACAGAGAGCAGGAAAGGGGCATCGCAATGTATTTTCACAAATGTATGCATGTCTCGATCCTCGTGCCACCAATCACGCATCTCGATGCATAATGGCCGAGGAGTCAAATTGCACAACTCAATATAGAATGAATGCACATGAAAACTCAACTAAAACCTAACTCCATCATGGATAATCCGGAGTGTCGGTGACTGGGGAATTGAGACACGCGTTAAAGTCACTTCGAGTACTGAACGCCTCGTTTCCCGTGCTCGGGCTAACTCCTATCCCGAACACAATGCAATATACATGACATGCATGAAATGCAACTAAGATACATCCTAACATGCAACATGCTATGAAATGGCATACACGATGCACGAGGTAACATAGCATACACAATGCACTAACATACAACCTAGCATACACAATACTATGGAATGAAATGGCATACGCAATGCAATATGGACTTACACTAACACAAGTGGACCTCAGCCACACTCGCAAAAGAGGCCATTAGATGAAAATGAGACAACTCGAGATGCGTGCACGCGTGCACGCAAACCGAGGACCGACCCTAAGGCACCAAATGCCACTCTAACAAGACATGGAAAAACATGGAATATGGCATATTAGCATGCAATTTTCAGAGGCAATAAATGATGAAAAACAGCCCCGAAAGATGACAAAATGGTACCCGATGCATGGAATAGGTCCCGAAACATGAAATTAGGCATACGGAATGACCTATAACTATGCAATGCATGCATTATTTGAACATGGACTGCGAAGACAGAGTCAAGACAGCCCAAAAATAAGCATCTTTACAGTTCTAAGTAAGGCCAAACAGTGAACGCAAATGGGGCTAAACTAGCATGCAAAAACAGCCCCGAAAGCAAGATAATTAAGAAAGTGCAAGATGCTGACCCTAAACAGAGAAGGGCCCTTCTACAATGTTGAAGAGGGGCCCAAAATATGATGTTTTACAGTTTACCATAAGCCACAAAAACAGACACAAGTATGGAAAAATTCTCATGCAAAAAGTGGGCCTAAAAGAGGATAAAGAAGCAAGTAATGCATGCTGGCCCCAAATAGATGAAGGTCCTTCAACAAAGTTGAAGAGGGACCTAAGATATGACCTTTTACAGTTTGTGATCAGAGCCAAAACAGTATACAAGTATGCTCAAAATACCATGCAAGATTAGGCCAAAAAGAGAGCTATAACACAAAGTATAAAAAGGATAGTTCAAACAATAAAAGACCCTTGATGAAACATGAATAGGGGGTCAAAATAAGGCCATTTTTAGTTCGGACCAGAGCTCAAAAACAGAAGCATAAGAAGCTAACAAATCATGCAAAAATGGGGCCAAAAGGGGAATATAATGGAAAGTGACAAAAGGAGGCCCCAAACAGTGATGAGCCCTTCAACAATGTTTAAGAAGGGCTCAAAATAAGCTACTTCACAGTTTACAACATGCCTCAAAACAGTTTACATATAGGCCAAAAACAACATGCAAGACAATGGCATATTAGGGAGATAATGAAGCAAGTGCAAAATGGGGGCCTCAAACAGTGAGAGGCCCTTAATGAAAGATGAAATAGAGATCAAAAAAATGCTACTTTCAGTTATGGATGGAGCTCAAATATACAAGCAAGAAGAGCTAAGAAAACTTGCAAAAATGAGCTAGAAAAGAGAGAAATGTTGCTCACCTTTGTAGACCAAGTCTTTGGCTGCCTTTGGGCCAAGAAATACTGCCTCCTAGCCTCTGAGAAGACCCTCCAAGCTGCTGGAATGGAGGTGGTGGTGTGGTGCTAGGTGGTGGTGTAGAAATGAGGTGTATGACTTGGATGTTTGAGTGCTTGAAGTGAGGGAGAGAGGGAGGGTGCAATATATGGCTCAAAAGGAATTTTTCTAACCCTTTGCAAGGGGGCTGGGGCTGCTGTATATGTAGGCAAAAGGGGGAGAAAAGAGGGGGAAAAAAGGGGGGGGAAAACAATCCAAGTTTCCCTCCAAAAGTTGGCCCCCCGGATACAGAATCTGGGGGGAAAAAAAGTGTATTTTTGTAATGTACCTGTAGCAAGGAGCAAGGCTGGCCAGGTACTGGATTTGCAGGTGGCTGGCCGGCTAGGGGTCAAAAAGGCCAAGTGTAATTAGTGGCCGGCCACCACAGATTGGTGGCCTCCCATGTGTTCTCAACACAACCATGTGGTCAAAAATTGGAAAAAGTGAACCAGGAAAGAGAACAACCCACTTTTCAAAGGGGTTCAAAAGGTTCAAAAGTAATTATTGGCCGGCCACCAAATATTGGTCGCTTGCCAGATGTGTACATCACAAATATGGGGGTTAGGGTGCAAGAAAATGGCCCAAGGGTGGTCAACATTGGCTTTGAAGTGAGAGAAACGGGCGACGGAAGGCGATGAAGGAATATAACTGGTTGCTGAAACAATTATTGGCCTCCCACCCTTCTACGACCTTCCTAGTGATAAAACAGAGGTCCCTGCCAAAAATGAACGAAAACCGATGCAAAATGAAGGTTAGGGGCCGAAACGTGCAGTCCGAGGCCCCAAAAATTGACTGTTAGGCACCGGGAGTGGTGTTCGACCACGAAGTTGGTCTCTCGGACCTCAGTGTCCCTTAAAAGGGAGTAAATAAGATGCATGCCAAAAACCGGAGCAAACGGAGGTGGTTAGGCGGTCCCGAACCGAGACACTCAGCCTGACGGCTCCGAAAACCGGGAACCGGGCTCCGAAATGGGCAAAATGGCCTACGACCATGAAATATAGCCCATGGCCACTAAGAGATGGTCTACGAGACCTCTCCCTCCCTTTGGGAAGAGAAACAGAGAAAACCGAGCTTAGTTCGCAAACCGAGGCAAGGCACAGAAAAGCCCGGAAGTCCGGAGGCAGGGCTCACAGCCCTCTTTGACAGAACTCGAAAGTCATAAGAATGACGGGAGTGAATGTCGAAGCCTAGAGACGACCCATTTTTGACAAGGCCGAAGACTCGGACAAACAAACAAAATATAGATAAATAAATGGTTGTGCCCGCAGGCTGCCTACGTATCCCTTTGCAAGGAATCAAACCAGCGTAGTTCAGGGACAGGATGCAAAATGATATGCAGGAAGATTTTGATAATTGGACTTATACGCTACGTGAAGCCGATTTGAAAATTGGACTTACACGCTACGCGAAGCCGGTTTGAAGATTGGACTTATACGCTACGCGAAGTCGGTTTGAAAATTGGACTTATACGCTACGCGAAGCCGATTTGAAAATTGGACTTATACGCTACGCAAAGCCGGTTTGAAAATTGGACTTATACGCTACGCGAAGCCGGTTTGAAAATTGGACTTATACGCTACGCGAAGCCGGACATCACTCATGATCATGCAAAGAGAGCTGTAATAAAGCAATTATGCAAAATAAATGCAACATTTTAAGCGAATGCTAGGCAAGCAAGTAAACTTGAGCCAAACTACGTCTCGTGCAGAAAGGATGTAAGAAAATTACTGCAATTCTCACTGCGAATACAGTGTGCATGTGTGATAGATACACAAAGCGAATGTGTGATAGATACACAAAGTGAAGCGAGTGTGATGGATACACTATATGAAGCGAAGTGTGATGGATACACTAGGTGGGTGTGTGATAGATACATAAAGCGAACGTGTGATAGATATATAAAGTGGGCATAGTGTGATAGATACAAAGCGAGTGTGTGCGATTGATACACAAAGTAGGCATAGTGTGATAGATACAAAGCAAGTGTGTGATAGATACACTATATGAACAAAGTGTGATTGATACACTAAATGAATGAAGTGAGCAAAGTGTGATGGATACACAAAAGGCAAACACAAAGTGTGATAGACGCACAATAGGTGAACACGAAGTGTGATTGATGCACTAAGTGAACAAGTGTGATGGATACACTAAAGGTGAACACGAAGTGTAATAGATGCACTAAGTGAACAAGTGTGATGGATACACTAAAGGTGAACACAAAGTGTGATAGATGCACTTAGTGAACAAGTGTGATGGATACACTAAAGGTGAACACGAAGTGTGATAGATGCACTAAGTGAACAAGTGTGATGGATACACTAAAGGTGAACACGAAGTGTGATAGATGCACTTAGTGTACAAGTATGATGGCTATACTAAATGTGAACACGAAGTGTGATAGATGCACTTAGTGAACAAAGTATGATGGATATACTAAATGTGAACACGAAGTGTGATAGATGCACTTAGTGAACAAGTATGATGGATATACTAAAAGCGAACACGAAGTGTGATAGATACACTTAGTGAACAAGTATGATGGATATACTGAATGTGAACACAAAGTGTGATAGATGCACTATGTGAACAGAGTGTGATTGATACACTAAAAGTGAACACGAAGTGTGATAGATGCACTTAGTGAACAGAGTATGATAGATATACTGAATGTGAACACAAAGTGTGATAGATGCACTTAGTGAACTAGTATGATAGATATACTGAATGTGAACACGAAGTGTGATGGATGCACTTAGTGAATAGAGTATGATAGATATACTGAATGTGAACACAAAGTGTGATAGATGCACTTAGTGAACTAGTATGATAGATATACTGAATGTGAACACGAAGTGTGATAGATGCACTTAGTGAACAAGTGTGATGGATACACTAAAGGTGATGATGTGAATATGTGCATGATAGATACACAAAATGAGGATGTGTGTGATAGCTACACAAAATGAATGAAGTGTGATTGATACACTAAGGTGAAGAGAGTGTGATTGATACACTAAGCGAATAAAGAAAGTGTGATAGATACACAAAGTGAGCATAGTGTGATTGATACACTAAATAAATGAAGTGTGATTGATACACTAACTGAATGAAGTGTGATTGATACACTAAAGTGAATATATGCGTGATAGATACACAAAATGATAATGTGTGTGATAGATACACAAAACGAATGAAGTGTGATTGATATACTAATAAATGATCTCAAACGGAACTTCTTTGAATGAACCGTACATACAATATCGTGCATGACTGAGAAAGAAACTTGATAGGTACAATGCATTACAATGCATGATGCTTAAGGAAAGCAATAAATGGACAAAGCGGCGCTTTAGAAAGCACCTCATGAGGTGAGTGGCGGTGAACCGCTCTTCTCCGACGGGGATCTCCCCTTGTGCTCTTCGAACACTTTACCTTCAACTCACAGTACAAAGGCTCTGGAATGCTGACAAGGGTTCTACACGTAGAATACTTTAGATACTACCTTTCTTCCTGATCATATTCACAACTTTCCCTATTCTCCAACGGGGTGACAGACTAGGTTGGTTCAGTATCCAGAATTGAGGTGCATACACGTTATCTCAACCTATGGGGCTTCCATACGGATTTCAAGCCGAGGGCACACCTCTGGGTATTTAAACCAGACTTTGGTCTCGAAAATCCCGAACCTTTGTGTTCTAGGCAACAACCATTCGAACTCTAGTTTCCACCGTCGCAGTTGGTCTCCTAGGAACTCATTGCAAACGCAGTCAAGATGCATCTGGCAGGGGCTGGTATTCAGAGAGAGCATTTCTGATTGCCATTCTGGCTTGAGGTAGACTTGATCTTGAGCTTGAGGTAGAGGCACACTCATGCTTCGGAGCATTGACAAGACCTGACAAGGTGTATACGGAATACGATCTCGGAGCTTACTGAAGTTGAAACAAACTCAGATGCCCGACATTTTCCTTTTTTGTTTTTGCTTTGCAGTCCGAAACCATTATAGCTTCAGATAGGTCTTGGTTTCACTGTTTTCATATGACCTGGGTTGAACCCTGCGGTTTTATGAAAGAACAAATACTGTTTTGAACAAATGTGGAGAATGGCACTGCACTCGGAGCACAAAATGATTTTATTTTCGAAATTGAGAGATGAGTTTTCAACCAGGTATTGAGCCTACGACTGAACATAGCAAAACGACTCAACAAGGAAATAAAAGGCACACAACCTAGACACATCGAGTAACACTCGAAATGACCCAAAACAAAATCGAGATAAAACAAAAAGACACGACACTCAAACGTGCATAGGGAGCCTGTTTCACCGGGTAGTGTTTCCCACCCTTTCTCATTTGTGGTTCTCACATCATTCGGCCCTCAAGCTCTGTTTTTCTGAAAAAGCCCTTTTCTCACTTTTTCTCTCATCGTACATCTCTCTATTCTTCAATCTCTCATTTTTCATCCCTCCCTTGGGTGGTTGATAGATAAACAGCAAGTTGTGGGTTCGTGCCCCTAGCATTCTGCTAGATTCTTCTTCTTCTGCACGCAGCTAGTGAGTTTCTCCCACAGAGGGGCTGTGCTACAACTGGGTGTGTAGCAAATATGTAGCTGACATCGATTGATGATGCTCTGCTTGGAGTTCAGACGTGATCAGATCTGTCCAGATGAGGGAGTGGAATCTCTGGTCTCATTCCAGTTCATGCTTCGCACTTGGCTTGATACCTCGTTGCTTGGAGGATGTGAGAGCTTTCAGTCTTTTGTTGTGCCCTTCAGTTGTGCCTTTTTTGGCAGGTAGAGTGCCCTTCTTGGCAAGTATTTTGACAAAGGGGAAAAGACAGAACTCCTGACTCGACTGCGCCCCTAGTTCATCATTTTGACCATTTTTTGTTTTTTTTTTTTTTTGGCTTTCTACTAAAACAATTTTGACCCACATGAGAGTTAGATTAACATGCTTGTTCAATTTTTGATTTGAAATCATGCAAGTTAGGCTATGAGCACTGAAAATTTTCCTTTTTTGGGTCCAAGAAATGGTCCAGTTTTTGGAAAAGATGGAACAATTTTCGAGAAAATTAGTCAACCTCAGTAAAAATTCTCAAAAACTATTTTTGCAAACGGCCACTTGTTCAACGAGCATGAAACCTACTCCTGAGATGCACAACCTCGAATCCAAAGGAAAACTGCCTCGTGCTTGAAGGGAGCTGCACGGCAACGGAAAGTTGCCCCTTGTTTGAACGGCACCGCGGTGCATTGAATGGCAACAGAAAGTTGCCCCTTGTTTGGATGGCACCGCAGCGCGTTGAATGGCAACGGAAAGCTGTCCCTTGTTTGGATGGCACCGCAGCGCGTTGAATGGCAACGGAAAGCTGCCCCTTGTTTGAATGGCACCGCATTGTAGTCGATCCTCGAGTCTTTGAAACGCAACCAAAGCTGTCGGATCTGATGAAGACAAAAATGACTAGAACCATTGCATGGACACAATCAAATTTGAAGTGTTTTATGGCTAGACTTCAGAATGAAGTTGCCTACGTATCCCAAAGATGGGAATCAAGCCTTACGTAGTTCGGGGTTAAGGTACACTCGGGTATTTAATCTCTCCTTTTATGCTCTAACTTTTGCCAAGGTGCCCGTTGCAGGTTTTCAACCTTGCGAGCTTTGTTCTTCTTTCTTTTTCATTTCTTTTCTTCTCTTTTTTTTTTTTTTTCTTTTCTTCTTTTTTTTTCTTTTTTCTCTTTTCTTCTTTTTTTCTTTTTGCTTTTTGTATATATCTTTTCTTGCTCTAACTTTTGCCTGGGTCGCCATTTCCGGGTTTTCGGCCCAGCGAGCCTCTCAAAGGGTAAAAGTGTAACAAGTCCATGCCAAATGGTTTTAGGATCTCGAAGCCATCCGTATCCAAGAGAGTGGCTGTTGTTTTGCAAGAGGATTCATCTTCGGCTCTTCGAGCACATCTGACATCTTTGCCCCTAGTTCAAAGGGTACTTCAATTCTAGCTTTGCAAGCTTCTTCTGATCTTCTGATCTTCTTGATCCGACTTTCCTGGCCTTTTGTTCAAGGGCTGCTTCAAATCTGGCCACACAGGCCTCACGTCGTAGTTGACCGTTAAACCTTCTGAATTCAAGTTCAAGGTTTGGAAGCAAAGCGGTTGAGTCTCGAGGCTGAGAGCGATCCTAGGCTGCACAATCTCAAGAGCGATTCCACACAAGTCTTTGCAGGACTGCGCAAAACATTTTGTTTTTGAAAATTTTTAAGAAAGCGACAAACCACTCGCGCTAAAGATAGTGTGAAACCAGTCTGGATCAAGCCAGGGTCCTTTTCAGTACTCACGCTAACAAGCATGATTTCTTTCATTAAGGGCTTAGCACGCCTCTCTTTCTCTCAGTTTGATCAAATTTTTGCAAATCCTGAGGAATTCCTTCCTCTTTGTTTTCACCGCAGCGTTCAAAAAGTTTTGAAAAACTCAGGTCATTACAATGACTTCAAGGCACAGAAAAGACAAGGTTCTTAGTCAAATAATGCCATCTCATTTGGAATTTCTGGTACAACTGGCACACGGCAGAAGCAAACACAAAAGCATAAAAAACCACTGCTGTTCATTCAAATCCGTTGGCGTTACTGGCTCCAAGGCAGAAATAGACTCAAAACAAAATGAAAAGACAAACACAAAACAAAATGGTGACGTCCGAGGTAACACCCCCCGGAATCACCCGACTCCTATACAACAGGACTGATTCGATACAACAAGACAGACCCAAAACAAAAGAGACTGACTCAAAACAAAAAGACAGACTCAAAAACAAAACAACAAGACTGACCCAACACCTAAGTTAGAATGTATAAAAACCAGCATTCACAAATGCTCAAAACAGTGCGTGCCATACACTATATCTGAAATAAACTGAATGCCGCCCGCAGGTGGTTCATCCCCCGATCACATAGTCACATTATCCCCCACAAGCTCACTGATCCAGTGATGATAGACTTTGCAAGACTGGTGCGGCGATGACCCTGTTGTCAAACAGATCCTGTACATCATGGCGCAGACGAAAGCAACTATCAGTGTCATGACCGGTTTGTTGATGGTAGGCACAGTACTTAGTCCGGTCATGCTTTGGAGGAAAAGGATCAGGTAAAGGCTGTTGTTCCAATGGTTTCAGATGTCCTTTCTGGATGAAGACCTCTAAAGCCTTTTACAAAGGCATATAAAGTGGGGCGAAAATCCTCTTGACTCGGGGAGGATATTTGGCCATCTGTGAGCTACTTCCGGATGCACCGGTGAATGGGGTAGCTTTCTTTGATGTGGTGGTGGTGACCATGCCCACTTCAGAAGATCTTGCAGTTGCATCATCGCTGGTGGTCGCATTCGAATTGCGGGAAAACGCCCGCCTAGGCTGCTCCTTCTCCTGGTCAATAAAGCCCTGCTTCATGGCATCTTCGATCTGTACTCCCATCTCATGCAAATCTTAAAAGGTATGGAAGGGGAGCACGATCATTTTCTGCATTAGTTTGGGCTGGAGGTTGTGCACAACCATCCGTATTTGATCCTTATCCGTTGGCCTAATGGTCATCATTGAGGCCTTCGCCCTCCACCGGGCCACGAATTCAGAGAAGCTCTCTTTAAGCTCCTGCCTTGTCGTTTCAAGATCACGGGTTGTGATCTCGATCTGGGTATTGTATGAATATTGTGCGACGAAGGCCTCGGCCATCTCCTCCCAGCTTCGTTTCACTGAATCCTCCAATTTGGCGTACACCGATGGTCCTGCCAAAAAGGAAGAGCTTCTGTAATCTTGTCAAGCCCATCGGGCGTAGAACATCTGAAAACAAACTCAGGTGGACCATGGGATCTCCTGAACCGTCAAAACGGTCGATGTGAGGCATCTTGAACCTGTCCGGCAATGTCACAGCTGCGTTGGTGTATCCGTCCTCAATGTCTGGGATTGTCACGACCCAAACCCGGCCCTATGGGTTTAGCACCGTAACCGGCCAGTAATCCGAGATTACCGAAGGCCTACTTAACAGTAGTACAGTAAAACAGAGTTCAGGGCCTGGCGGAAGCCAATACAGTAAATAAATAATGTCCATTGAGCTGTGACAGTCTGTATGCCAAAAGATTTTTCATGCATTCACACGTGTAGAACAGTACAGTCTATACAAAATTTACAGTCACACAGTGCAGGGACCTAATCCCTTGATAACAGTACAGTAAAGCAGATAACAGTCTATACAAAACGGTGAGACAGTACAGATGGGGAAATGCTAAAACACCCCTAAGCCTTAGCATGATAGGCTTGGAACCTCGCAGTGAGGCACGTAGGCTGGCTTGACAAAACTGGAATTACCCCGACGCGTCTAGCTTTGGTCCGGTGCCTGTACACCTACATATATATATATATATAACCAGTGAGCTAAAGCCTAGTGAATAACATAATGCGTAAAGAGGTTAAGAATGAAATGTCCTTACAGAAATGAAAACAATTCATTAAACAGTATTTCAGTCTTTCAATCAGAACAATTATTCAGTCATATGTGGTACATCCATTAGCATAGCAGTAAACAGTAGGTCTTAGAGACCGAACAGTAATGATGGCCATCAATCAGTAAACAGTAGTGATTCCACAAGGGAACCGACAGAGATCTTTGTAACAGTAGCAGTAACAGTATACAGTAGTTGCTAAGGATGCCACAATACAGTTCGGAAATAAAGGACATACATTCATTCAGTAAATAATACCAGTTCAGTAAACGGTTCAGTAAACAGTTCAGTTCAGTATTCGAAAGATAATCATTTTGAACATATCTTTACACAATTGTTACTCACAGAGTTTGGGCTACAGTATGCTAGAGCGTGTCTCCCCAGTCGCCAATCCTACACAGTTCACAGGTTGAACACACACTAAGCTACACAGTTGGGAAATATCATAACTTAGTCCCTAATTTTCCTTGGTGTGTTCTACATATATATCCTCATTAAGATGTCTTAAACTAGGCCTAAGAATGCCTAGAATGGGATGAGGATGCAAAAATACACTTAGAAATTTTTTTGCAAAGTTTGCTGAAAATAGGATCCTCGCTCGAGCGAGCCTTCCTTCGCTCGAGCGAGCTTTCAAATTCAAAGGCTTCGCTCGAGCGAGCAATCCTTCGTTCGAGCGGTCTGTCGAAACAGTAAAAGTACTGGATGCTCGAATTTTACGCTTGAGCCACCAATCCTTCACTCAAGCGTGTCTCAGAGTAAACGTTGGTCGCTCGAGCGAGGAATCCTTCGCTCGAGCGAAGAAGCCAAATCTGGAATTTCCAGATTTGCCTTCCAAGCTCAAACCAAGCATTCTACCACTCTTTACTCGACCTATTGGGCCCAAATTCTGGAAAACACCTCTAGATTCAATATACAACAAGTTTCAAAGCTCAATTTGTGAATTCAAAGCCCAAGAGTGAGTCAATTAAAACCATATTTCAAACCCATTTTTCATGAACATGGAGAAGATGCAACATGCATGAATTCAAACCAAATTCTACCTTCAAAGCTTGTCCAAATGGACTCATTTCTTCAAGAACATGATGAATTCATGGACTCAAGCCTAATTAACAACATGCATGTACAATTTACCATGAGCTTAACTTAAAACTCATTAATATAAACATGCATGTATGAATCAAGTTATGTTTTCAACATGTGAAGCTATTTCATGGCTTAATCCACCAACTTGACATAAACCATGCAAGAACAAGTTTAAGGACAACAATAAAGACTTAAATTTCTTACCTAGGTCTTGTATTCAAGGTTTAAGAGCTCAATCTTTGCCACCTACACTTCAATTCCAAGTAATTCAAGCTAATTCAACAAATGAACTTAAGTCTCTTCTTCTCCTCTCTCTAAGGCCGGCTGTATACTCAAAATGTGGCTGAGGGAAAATGTTGTCTCTAAGTGTAAGGCTCAAACAATATTAGACTAAGTGGCCCACTAAGTGGTCCAATTGGTAAATAAGTCCAAGTTAGCAATTTATCACTATTTGATCTAATTTAATCATTCCTAATCAATATTCCGATAAATATATCATATAATCACATAAATTATACTGATCTTGAAACACTAAACAATTTTCAGTTCGGCCGCCGATAAGGCCTTCAATTTACAGTTTAAACATAAAACACGAACAGATAATCAAATAATCAAACAGATAAAAAATGCACTACAATAACATGCTCGATCGATTCTTTAAATTTTCAATCGGTCAGTTCAAGATTTCCGATTAGTTCGATTATTGGTCATAAACAATCCGGTTTAGCGATGTCGATGCGTAATTCGTAAATTTTGATGCAAGATGGGGGTTATTCTGATCTCCCCTCCTTATAAGGAGTTTAGTCCTCTAAACTCGAGTTACCTTCATTCTGGAAGAAAACAGGATTCAGAGGGAACAAATCAGGATATCGCCTAGCCATGTCATCTTCTCTTTCCCAAGTGGTATACACACCACCATGGTTCTGCCAGTCAACCTTCACTAACGGGATCTCTTTGTTTCTCAGTTTCTTGATTCGTCTGTTTATAATCTGTATAGGCCGTTCCTCGTAAGTGTAGTCATCACTCAACACGATACGAGTAGGCTCAATCACGTGGAAGGGATCTAGGAGATAATCTCTCAACATCGAAATGTGGAAAACATTATGCATATGCTCCATTTCAGGAGGGAGCGCAACTTGATACGCCACCGGATTAATTTTCTCAACAATCTCGTACGGTCCGACATACCGCGGCGCTAACTTGCCTTTGACTCCAAAACAAGTCTGGCCTTTCATTGGTGTCACTTTTACAAAACGTGATCACCCACTTCATACTCTCTGTTCCGCCTTCTGACATCCGCATAACTCTTCTGTCTACTCTGTGCAGTTTTCAGTCTTTGCTGTATCAGTTTTATCTTTTCAGTCGTTTCATATACAATCTCGGGCCCAAGCAAAGGCCCATCTCCAACTTCTGCCCAACAAATCGGAGATCGACATTTCCTGCCATACAATGCCTCGAAAGGCGCCATACCAATACTCGAATGGTAGCTATTATTGTAGACAAATTCAACCAAGGGCAAATGACTTTCCCAATCTCCCTGAAAATCAAGAACACACATTCTCAGTAAATCCTCCAGAGTCTGGATGGTCCTTTCTGACTGGCCATCTGTCTGAGGATGATAGGCACTACTCAGCCTCAATTCAGTACCCAATGCCGTCTGTAGGCTTTGCCAAAACCTCGATGTAAACTTCGAATCCCTGTCAGAAATAATAGACACAGGCACTCCATGCAGTCTCACAATTTCATCAATATAGATAACAGCCAATTTGTCCGCATTATAGATTGTCTTGACAGGTAAGAAGTGAGCAGATTTGGTTAGTCTATCAACAATAATCCAAATTGAATCCATACCTTTTCTGGAGCGAGGTAACCCAACGATAAAATCCATCGTGATATGCTCCCATTTCCACTCTGGTATGGGTAAGGGTTGCAATAATCCGGCAGGTCGTTGATGTTCGGCTTTGACTTGTTGGCAATGAAGACATTTGGACACAAAGTCGGCAATTTCTTTCTTCATTCCCGGCCACCAGAAATTCTATTTCAGATCTTGGTACATTTTCGTGTTTCCCGGGTGGATAGACAATTTCGAATTGTGGCCCTCTTGCAGAACTCTTCTTTTCAGTTCAGTGTCATTCGGCACACACAGTCTTTCTTGAAATTTCAGTACATTATTCTCAAATTTGAACCCCGGTCTCGGTTTAATTTCCCTCTCTTCGATGATCTTTTTCAAAAAGTCATCCAGTTGCTGTTTCTCTTTAACTTCTTCAATCAAGGCTGGTTGAGCAGTAATGGCAGCTATTGTTCCACCTTGTTCTCTCAAGACAATTTCAATTTCAAATTTTTCAAGGTCACAAAGAAGCTCTTTCTGTCTGGTGAGCAAAAAAGCTAGGTTGGCAATTGACTTTCGGCTTAATGCGTCGGCAACAGTGTTGGCTTTTCTTGGATGGTACAGAATCTGTAGGTCGTAGTCTTTGATCAGTTCTAGCCATCTGCGTTGTCTCATATTTAGTTCTTTCTGTGTGAAGATATATTTTAAGCTCTTATGGTCGGTGTATACTTCATATGTCGCCCCATACAGATAGTGACGCCAGATTTTCAGTGCAAACACCACCGCAGCCAGTTCCAAATCATGGGTCGGGTAGTTCTTTTCATGTGGTCTCAACTGTCGGGAAGCATAAGCAATAACTCTCCCATTCTGCATTAAAACACATCCCAAACCCTTATGAGAAGCATCACTAAATACAGTATAGCCATCTGTACCTGAAGGTAGAGTCAAAATCGGTGCAGTCACGAGTTGAGTTTTCAACTCTTGGAATGCTGATTCCCTCTGGTCAGTCCAGTCAAATGATGTCCCCTTCTGAGTTAACTGAGTCAATGGTAGGGCAATTTTGGAGAAGTCTTTGACAAATCTTCTGTAATATCCAGCCAATCCCAAAAAGCTTCGGACTTCAGTCACATTTATTGGTCTAGGCCAGTTCACTACAGCTTCAATTTTCTGCGGATCAACCAAAATTCCATCTTTGCTAACAACATGCCCCAAAAACATAACATGATCAAGCCAGAATTCACATTTAGATAGTTTAGCATACAATTTCTGTTCTCTTAAGGTCTGCAGGGCAAGTCTCAGATGGTGTTCATGTTCTTCTCTACTTTTTGAATAAATCAGTATGTCATCAATAAATACTACAATGAAATCATCAAGGTATGGTTTAAAAATTCTGTTCATAAGGTCCATAAAGGCAGCAGGGGCATTCGTGACTCCAAATGACATAACTAAAAATTCATAATGGCCATACCTCGTTCTAAAAGCAGTTTTATCAATGTCTTCCGGTTTAACCTTCAGTTGATGATACCCCGATCTGAGATCAATCTTGGAAAACACTTATGCACCCTGTAACTGATCAAATAAATCATCAATACGTGGCAATGGGTATTTATTTTTCACAGTTACCTTGTTCAATTCGCGGTAATCAATGCACAGTCTCAGTGAGCCATCTTTCTTCTTTACAAACAAAACAGGTGCACCCCAAGGTGAAGCACTGGGCCTGATAAACTTCTTGTCTAATAGTTCTTGCAATTGCACTTTCAACTCCTTCAGTTCAGTTGGGGCCATTCTGTAAGGAGCTTTAGATATTGGCTGTGTACCCGGAACCACATCCACAGTAAATTCAATTTCCCTGTCAATTAAATCCCCTGGCAGATCATCTGGAAATACATCTGGGAATTCTCTGACTATAGGAATACAATTCACATCAGTTTTAACACCATCATCAGTAGACACAGTTAGCACAGAACACAGATATCCTTTGCACCCCTTTCTAATTAATTTAACAGCTTTCACAGAAGAAATCAGATACGGAGGAGGTACTACTCCACTCCTATTAAACACAAATTCAGGCAAACCAGGTGGACGGAAAACAACTTGTTTAGTCACACAATCAATAGTGGCATGATATTTTTGTAACCAATCCATCCCCAATATTACATCGAAATGATCAATGTTCAATGGCAGTAAATCAATAAACAGATGCATATCCCCAACAATAATCTCACAAGCAGGATACATATATGCACATGTCATGGATCCCCCAATAGGTGATGATACAGCTAACAGGTAATTCATGGGTTCTAAGGGTCTATTCAATTTCCGTGAAAAAGCATGCGATACATATGAGTGTGTAGACCCCGAATCAATCAATACATATGCATTTTGTGTACAAATAGAGAGGATACCTGACACAACAGTTTCAGTATTTTGCACGTCTCCCGGTACTAGGGCGAACACTCGGCCCTGCCTCATAGGCTCTTTCCCGGTAGCTTTGGGGTTAGGCTTTGGTGCTACAGTTGACGCTGCTGCGCTTGGTGTAGCTTTGCTACTAACTTGCGGAGCAGAGGGACAGTCTCTAACCATGTGGCCCACTTTGCCACATCTGTAACAGGCTCCGGATATTTTGTGACAAACCCCGTTGTGCTTGTTCCCACATACAGAGCAGGGTGGAATGAACCCACTCCTTTGGCTGGGGCTAGTTGTTGACCCCGTATTCTGTTTCTTGTTGGTCGGGTTGTGCTTGCCTTTCTTGAATTTGAAACCCTACCTTTTACCATGCCATTCAGTTGTTGGCATTTCAGATTGTTTCACCGCTGCAATGTTCGACTCGGCCATCAATGCCCGGTCGAGAACACCCACAAAAGTCGGTAGTTTCAAAACACTTATTCGGTCAAGTATTGCAACATTAAGGCCACCCTCAAATTTTCTGGCCTTCTTGTAGTCGGTGTCCACCATATGTGGTGCATAACTGGCAAGCTCAGTGAACCTTGCTTCGTATTCAGCCACAGACATTGTACCTTGTCTCAGCTGTTCAAACTCAGTTACTTTCCTATCCCTGACGCACTGTGGAAAGTACTTTTCAAAGAAGGACTCCTTGAACTGAGCCCAAGTCATAACAGTATTTGTGTCACGGATCAACATCCACCACCTTCTAGCTTCTTCTTGTAGGGTGAAGGTAGCTAACGATTTTATTAAACCGAGCACGGAAACACTTCAAATAGTTTTTTCATCTCAAGCACCCAACTTCACCTTTAGCGATTCAAGGCCTCCTGAAATGATGGCGGTTTCATCTTCTTTGAATTTATGGGTGAGAGCAATAATATCCCCATCATTCACATTTGCATTGGGTTCATTTGTCTGGGAGAAGGAGGAGGTGAAATTTTTGGTTACGTTGTTGTTCAAGTCTAGCGATTATCGGTTCCATCATTCTTTCCATTCTTGCCTCGGTAGATGAGGATTGAGTTCATTTGCATTGTCCATTTCACTATAGCGATTATAACGATTATAGCAATTATAACATAAACAGTTGCATGTTTAGACAGTTATCACATTAACATGTATTTAGTCATAACATAGCCACACACTTTTCAAGTTCATGAAATGCCCTAATCACTTTTCTAGGACACCCTATAGCTCATTTGGACACGTGTGTGAGGTATAACTCGTGGTTAAGTATCGCTCTGATACCACTCTGTCACGACCCAAACCCGGCCCTATGGGTTTAGCATGTAAACCGATGAATCCGAGATTACCGAAGGCACCTTAATAGTAGTCTGATAAAAGCGAGTTGAGAACTGGCGGAAATATCTGATAAATAAATAATGTCCATTGAGCTGTGACAGACTGTATGCCAAAAGATTTTTCATGCATTCACACGTGTAGAAACGATGCAGTTTATACAAAATTCTGATCCTTTCGGTCGAGGACCTAATCCTTGATAACAAGACGATGGCAGATAACAGTCTATACAAAACGGTGAGACAGTACAGATGGGGAAATGCTAAAACACCCCTAATCCTTAGCATGATAGGCTTGGAACCTCGCAGTGAGGCACGTAGGCTGGCTTGACAAAACTGGAATTACCCCGACGCGTCTAGCTTTGGTCCAGTGCCTGTACACCTACATATATATATAACCAGTGAGCTAAAGCCCAGTGAATAACATAATGCGTAAAGAGGTTAAGAATGAAATGTCCTTACAGTAATGAAAACAGTTCATTAAACAGTATTTCAGTCTTTCAATCAGAACAATTATTCAGTCATATGTGGTACATCCATTAGCATAGCGATGCATGAGTGATTCCACAAGGAACCGGCAGAGATCTCTGCTTGATAGCGATAACGATATCTGATGGTTGCTAAGGATGCCTGTCTGATTCGAAATAAAGGACATACATTCATTGATAAATAATACCGATTCGAGCAGTTCGATGTTGATTCGATTCAGTATTTGAAAGATAATTATTTTGAACATATCTTTACACAATTGTTACTCACAGGGTTTGGGCTACAGTATGCTAGAGCGTGTCTCCCCAGTCGCCAATCTTACACAGTTCACAGGTTGAACACACACTAAGCTACACAGTTGGGAAATATCATAACTTAGTCCCTAATTTGCCTTGGTGTGTTCTACATCTATATCCTCATTAAGATGTCTTAAACTAGGCCTAAGAATGCCTAGAATGGGATGAGGATGCAAAAATACACTTAGAAAACATTTTGCAAAGTTTGCTGAAAATAGGATCCTCGCTCGAGCGAGCCTTCCTTCGCTCGAGCGAGCTTCCAAATTCAAAGGCTTCGCTCGAGCGGTCTGTCGAAATAGTAAAAGTACTGGATGCTCGAATTTTACGCTCGAGCCACCAATCCTTCGCTCGAGCGTGTCTCAGAGTAAACGTTGGTCCCTCGAGCAAGGAATCCTTTGCTCGAGCGAAGAAGCCAAATCTGGAATTTCCAGATTTGCCTTCCAAGCTCAAACCAAGCATTCTACCACTCTTTACTCGACCTCTTGGGCCCAAATTCTGGAAAACACCTCTAGATTCAATATACAACAAGTTTCAAAGCTCAATTTGTGAATTCAAAGCCCAAGAGTGAGTCAATTAAAACCATATTTCAAACCCATTTTTCATGAACATGGAGAAGATGCAACATGCATGGATTCAAACCAAATTCTACCTTCAAAGCTTGTCCAAATGGATTCATTTCTTCAAGAACATGATGAATTCATGGACTCAAGCCTAATTAACAACATGCATGTATAATTTACCATGAGCTCAACTCAAAACTCATCAATATAAACATGCATGTATGAATCAAGTTATGTTTTCAACATGTGAAGCTATTTCATGGCTTAATCCACCAACTTGACATAAACCATGCAAGAACAAGTTTAAGGACAACAATAAAGACTTAAATTTCTTACCTAGGTCTTGTATTCAAGGTTTAAGAGCTCAATCTTTGCCACCTACACTTCAATTCCAAGTAATTCAAGCTAATTCAACAAATGAACTTAAGTCTCTTCTTCTCCTCTCTCTAAGGCCGGCTGTATACTCAAAATGTGGCTGAGGGAAAATGTTATCTCTAAGTGTAAGGCTCAAACAATATTAGACTAAGTGGCCCACTAAGTGGTCTAATTGGTAAATAAGTCCAAGTTAGCAATTTATCACTATTTGATCTAATTTAATCATTCCTAATCAATATTTCGATAAATATATCATATAATCACATAAATTATACTGATCTTGAAACACTAAACAATTTTCAGTTCGTAACGATAAGGCCTTCAATTTCTGATTTAAACATAAAACACGAGCAGATAATCAAATAATCAAACAGATAAAAAATGCACTACAATAACATGCTCAGTCAGTTCAGTTTAAATTTTCAATCGGTCGTTCGATTTCCGATTAGTTCGGTTATCGGTCATAAACAGATCCGGTTTAGCGATGTCGATCACGTAAATCGGTAAATTTTCGGTAAACAGTATGGGGGTTGTTACAGGGATAACCTTGACTCCCTGGGATTTCTTGAACAGCTTTTCAAGCTTGCTCAACTTCAACACTGTAGGGTCCACCTCGCACTCAAAAGGTGAATCTGGCAAGTTGATTGGTGTTTTAGATAACTGGGGTAGAATTGGGGGCAGAGCCGGCCCTACCGGAATGTCCGTATTTTCTTGGACATTTGGCGTCTCCTCAGGTATCAGAACCTAGTGATGAGCTCGGCTTGTTGAGCCATGATTGCAGCCTGCTGCTTGGAAAATTCCGCTTGGCGGACAACGTCCTCCTGCATGAGCTTAATACTTTCTTGCATCTGACGCATCATTGCCTCCATCCCTGACATGTTCTGCTGATCCATCCGGTACCGGTATATCTATCCTGCGATGGCGAGACCTCGGCATTTGTTGTTCACTGGTGGAGTGGATAAGGGCCATGATCGGTAACTCTTGAGGTGATCGTGCTGACTGGCCCTCTTCACCCTGCCTCTGGTAAAGGAACACTGATTGCCCTTGAACTGAATCTCTGACCCGACAAAGTCTATCAACACAAGTTCAGTGTACTCGGGGGATATTGGAGCCCTTTGAAGCTATGGTTCCCAGACTACCTAGCAAAAGAAAACATGACATCTCGGCTGATTTCACGAGCAGAATCTGAACAAAGTGAATGAGTGTGCTCTCTATTGAATTACGCGAGTGCGCCTCCATCTGATACCCTCGGGTAAAACTGATTCCCCAAATACTAATGCCCTCAGGCTTAATACCCTGGTGCCCAAACTTGTAAACTGATACATGCATTCCTGTAAAGACGCACTCTAAAAGCACATAGCAGATAAGTGAGAGCCAAAACACCCCTATGTTGGGGTAGGGTTTCCCTGTCCTATTTTGTCAGGAGCTAGGGTTTCACTACGCACACAGCGGTTTCAAACAACCTATAAACGGGTAAGCAACCTGTCCTAGTTTGGAATGGTCACTATGGTTCCGAATATGCACTAGGTCAAATGGTCGAAAAGGGTGCCCCGGTAAAACCGGAGTTTGTGTTCCCATCTTGGCGAGCCATAGCCGGTCAGCCTTATGGACATGCCTTGACAAAACAAGCCTCCGGCAAACCGCTCAGGAATAGCAGATGGCAAACACGGTGTCTTAGGCGCACCAATGCAAATGCAATGCAAAGAAACACACAAGTGTAGTCAAAACCAGATATCATGAGTTCGAGTCAAGTTCTCTAAATCCCCGTGAGTCACGGCTAAAGCGAGGCAGCGGAGGGACCTCGCTACAGCTCGGACTCGATTTGTGTCACGGTTCTTAATCTTGAACTAAAGAGTCCAAATTCGGCAAATCGTTTTGAGAAAACAAATTTTTGAAAGAAGTGCCAAACATGGACTGCTTTGCCAGATACAGAGTCGCCACCTAAATATTTTATTTTGGGAAATTTAGGAAACCCTGACTCGTTGCCTAAGGCCACATGTCCGTCATCACCCAAATTGCCTCGGCTCGGGAACTTGGGTACAATTGGGGAAGGTCACTTCGTGAGCACCCCCGCTCGCCCGATCAAAGATCGGCCTCTACTAACCATGATATCTATTTTTGAAAACATTATGTGTTCTTATTCCGGTTATTAGCCTAGATTACTATGTGATGCGCACAGCATACGAGGATAGACTGGATCGCCTGAATTGGAACAAAACATTTCATGTTTGTTTGTTTGAAAAATGGTTTGATGGTGCTACCCGCGGGTAGGCTTAAAATGCAGATTTTGCCACCCTCAGGTGGGCTTAGAAAACATGATTTTGCCACTATCTAGTGGGCTTAAAACACACATTTGATGAACTGTTCCAATTCAAATAACCCAACCTTCACCCACAGGCATTCAGACAGTTATATCACATAAGCAAATAGCCTCATGGTAAGCATGCTATTCATGGCAGTCACTCACACGCATGCAAGGATGCTAAAGCATAAAACTCACCGAGTACTCCAAGCCAAAACAGAAACCGATTAGAAATCTATGCATGATCCTAAATATACAGAAATGCCTAATGCAATACATGCAAAAATGTAACTATAGCAGGCTCAGCTATTCTAAGCATGGCATATGAGATGCAACAGCTAACAAGTACTCAACTTGAAATTGAAATACGAATGCAGTTAGTATGATGCGCCGAGCCCGGTGCATGCAAAACAGATGAGTGAATGCAAACATGCTATCGTACTATGTGCTAATTGAAACATACCTTAATCTAACCATCGTAAGCTGGTAAATAAAAGGAAAGAAAGACGTGGGGTTGGAAGACATACATCACACTCACGCACACTTATTACAATTATGCCCTCACACAGAGGGTCTGAATAAATAGTACAGTCCAAATAATATAGTCCAAAATATGTACAAATCCCTAATTAATTTGCAAATTAACTAAGAAAAATGATAAACTGACATGCAATTCAGGGACTGTCTTGACTCTTCTCCAAATGATGAATGATGCATGTCTAGGTTGCCTTGTGCAAAAATTTACTGTGATGCCCTAATTAGCCTCTGTTTGCAATTGTTTTTTGGAATGCGTGCCAAGCCTCGGAAGACTGCTGATTCTTGATTTGCTGCAACAGAGAGCAGGAAAGGGGCATCGCAATGTATTTTCACAAATGTATGCATGCCTCGATCCTCGTGCCACCAATCACGCATCTCGATGCATGATGGCCGAGGAGTCGAATTGCACGACTCAATATAGAATGAATGCACATGAAAACTCAACTAAAACCTAACTCCATCATGGATAATCCGAATTAATGGGTGGTGGGGAATTGAGACACGTTCGTCACTCGAGTCTGAACGCCCTCGTTTCACATTAACAAGACTAACTCCTATCCCGAACACAATGCAATATGCATGACATGCATGAAATGCAACTAAGATACATCCTAACATGCAACATGCTATGAAAATGGCATACACGATGCACGAGGTAACATGGCATACACAATGCACTAACATACAACCTAGCATATACAATACTATGAAATGAAATGGCATACACAATGCAATATGGACTTGCACTAACATACAACCTAGCATACACAATGCAATATGCAATATGGACCTAAGCCACACTCGCATAAGAGGCCATTAGATGAAAATGAGACAACTCGAGATGAGTGCACACGTGCACGCAAACCGAGGACCGACCCTAAGGCACCAAATGCCACTCTAATAAGACATGGAAAAACATGGAATATGGCATATTAGCATGAAATTTTTAGAGGCAATAAATGATGCGAAACAGCCCCGAAAGATGACAAAATGGTACCCGATGCATGGAATAGGTCCCGAAACATGAAATTAGGCATACGGAATGACCTATAACTATGCAATGCATGCATTATTTGAACATGGAATACGAAGACAGAGTCAAGACAGCCCAAAAATAAGCATCTTTACAGTTCTAAGTAAGGCCAAACAGTGAACGCAAATGGGGCTAAACTAGCATGCAAAAACAGCCCCGAAAGCAAGATAATTAAGCAAGTGCAAGCTGCTGACCCTAAACAGAGAAGGGCCCTTCTACAATGTTGAAGAGGGGCCCAAAATATGATGTTTTACAGTTTACCACAAGCCACAAAAACAGACACAAGTATGGAAAAATTCTCATGCAAAAAGTGGGCCTAAAAGAGGATAAAGAAGCAAGTAATGCATGCTGGCCCCAAATAGATGAAGGTCCTTCAAAAAATTTGAAGAGGGACCTAAGATATGACCTTTTACAGTTTGTGATCAGAGCCAAAACAGTATACAAGTATGCTCAAAATACCATGCAAGATTAGGCCAAAAAGAGAGCTATAACACAAAGTATAAAAAAGATGGTTCAAACAATAAAAGACCCTTGATGAAACATGAATATAGGGTCAAAATAAGGCCATTTTTAGTTCGGACCAGAGCCCAAAAACAGAAGCATAAGAAGCTAACAAATCATGCAAAAATGGGGCCAAAAGAGGAATATAATGGCAAGTGACAAAAGGAGGCCCCAAACAGTGATGAGACCTTTAACAATGTTGAAGAAGGGCTCAAAATAAGCTACTTCACAGTTTAAAACATGCCTCAAAACAGTTTACATATAGGCCAAAAATAACATGCAAGACAATGGCATATTAGGGAGATAATGAAGCAAGTGCAAAATGGGGGCCTCAAACAGTGAGAGGCCCTTAATGAAAGATGAAATAGAGCTCAAAAAAATGCTACTTTCATTTATGTCCGGAGCTCAAATATACAAGCAAGAAGAGCTAAGAAAACTTGCAAAAATGAGCTAGAAAAGAGGAAAATGTTGCTCACCTTTGTAGACCAAGTCTTTGGCTGCCTTTGGGCCAAGAAATGCTGCCTCCTAGCCTCTGAGAAGACCCTCCAAGCTGTTGGAATGGAGGTGGTGGTGTGGTGCTAGGTGGTGGTGTAGAAATAGGGTGTAGGACTTGGATGTTTGAGTGCTTGAAGTGAGGGAGAGAGGGGGGGTGCAATATATGGCTCAAAGGGAATTTTTCTAACCCTTTGCAAGGGGGCTGGGGCTGCTGTATATGTAGGCAAAAGGGGGAGAAAAGAGAGGGAAAAAAGGGGGGGAAAACAATCCAAGTTTCTCCCCAAAAGTTGGCCTCCCGGATACAGAATCTGGGGGAAAAAAAAGTGTATTTTTGTAATGTACCTGTAGCAAGGAGCAAGGCCGGCCAGGTATTGGATTTGCAGGTGGCCGGCCGGCTCTCCTCATGGCCTGTCGGCTAGGGGTCAAAAAGGCCAAGTGTAATTAGTGGCCGGCCACCACAGATTGGTGGCCTCCCATGTGTTCTCAACACAACCCTGTGGTCAAAAATTGAAAACAATGAACTAGGAGAGAGAACAACCCACTTTTCAAAGGGGTTCAAAAGGTTCAAAAGTAATTATTGGCCAGCCACCAAATACTGGTGGCCTCCCAAATGTGTACATCACAAATATGGGGGTTAGGGTGCAAGAAAATGGCCCAAGGGTGGTCAACATTGGCTTTGAAGTAAGAGAAAACGGGCGACGAAGGACGATGAAGGAATATAACTGGTTGCTGAAACAATTACTAGCCTCTCATCCTTCTACGACCTTCCTGGTGATGAAACAGAGGTCCCTACCAGAAATGAACGAAAACCGATGCAAAATGAAGGTTCGGGGGCAGCCTTGATCGAGGCCCCGAATGTTTAGGTAGTAGGGAGTGGTGTTCGACCACGAAGTTGGTCTCTCGGACCTCAGTGTCCCTTAAAAGGGAGTAAATAAGATGCATGCCAAAAACCGGAGCAAACGGAGGTGGTTAGGCGGTCCCGAATCGAGGCACTCGGCCTGACGTCTCCGAAAACTGGGAACCGGGCTCCGAAATGGGCAAAATGGCCTACGACCACGAAATGTAGCCCACGGCCACTAAGAGATGGTCTACGAGACCTCACCCTCCCTTTGGGAAGAGAAACAGAGAAAACCGAGCCTAGTTCGCAAACCGAGGCAAGGCACAGAAAAACCCGGAAGTCTAGAGACAAGGCTCACGGCTGAGACTCTGAAACCTCTGGACGAGCACGATATGCAACATCACCAAGCGCTCAATCGGTGACATCTGAGTCTTAAGGTCGGTCAAAAATGGGGTGTCTACATCTACACATTGAACGGCTCAGATTTTCAAACGGGACCCGTGGTGGGCCTCCACAGGCCTAACAACACGGTCCAGTTCGATGACGGACTGGACCAAAGCCAGACCCTAAAAATAAACTTAGATAAAATGATCAAAATATCCCCATCTATATATATGCTATATATACAAACCAAACCCTCACACTTCACGCGTCATTTTCCCCCCGCTCTCTCGCTCGCTCTCTCTCTCTCTCTCACTTTTTCATCTGCGCTCTCCGTAGCTACTGAGTCACCGCCCATCTCTCAACCCGCCGCCTCTTTCTCCGCTGTGGTCTCACTCAATCTCCCCTAGGGTTTCGTCATTAGTGGCCACGAACCAGAGCTGAGATCAGCGATCGAACTAGAGCTCTGCTACCACTGTCGTTGTTAGATTGTCTCCGTTGTCAAATCGTCTTTGTCGTTAGATCATCTCCATCGTCCCTCACCGAAGTCTCCCTAGATCCGCCTACCGTAGATTACTATCGCACCGCTGTTATTACCACTGCCCTCCCTCTCTCTCTAGGTTGACTAAGCGATCTATCCTCTCTCTCTCTCTCTCTCTCTCTCTGTGTTCCTCTGAGATTCAATGGGTCCCCTTATAGCGACCCCGGTCTGTTCCCATTTGATTATTGTATCCGGACTTAGGTTCCATAGATCCTAGCATGGTTTAATTGTTGTTGTCGTTCTTTAACTTCTCATTTTGAGTTATAGGATGTTTTGGGCAGGTCTGTTTCAGGTTGGTTGGGTTCGGAAACCAAATCTTGCGGTCCAGTTTTTGAGTTGGTCGCTCGATCGAGGGTTTGGTCGCTCGAGCGAGGGTTGAGTTTTGTCTCTAGTGGCTCGAGCCAGGATTTCTTCGCTCGAGCGAGCGATTGCGTCTAGTATAGACCTGAGAGCAGGGTGTCTTCGCTCGAGCGAGCTTTTCTTCGCTTCGGCGAAGCGAGTTATATGTTTTGAGTTCTTCGCTCGGCGAGCATTACATCGCTCGGCGTGCTTCTGAGTTGCAGAACTGAAGCATCGAGTTCTTAACTCGGCGAGCTTTTCTTCGCCGGCGAGTATTTCTTGTTAATGCAGTCGCCGAGCGACCATGTCTTCGCTTCGGCGAGCACATCCCGATATTTAAACGCAGCGCGGTTCTAAACGTCTTTTTCACAATTTTTGATCCGAAACCCTAGTTTGAGTCTTTTCTCTCTTAACTCATCTTTTCCTTGGGTTTGATCTATCTAGAGGGTGTTTCTAACCTAGTTCCTTCATTAAAAAGGTAGAGGAGTGAGGGCTTTCGTTTAATCGAGCATTGTTGGATTTGGAGCACTTTGAAATTTGGGCAAACATCTTCATCTTCTTCTTTTGGGTTCATTGCTTTGAGGTAGGGATTTCCTACTCCTTGTATAACGTTTAATCCTAAGTGTTGGTGTTTTTGGTATGTGGGGGGTAGTTTGGTAATTTTGGGAGAAACCTTAGGGTGTTGTCATAGATTAATTCATGTAATTAATTTAGAAAGGGGAATTGTGTAATGGTTAAATTCATGAGATTTGGGAAATTGAGATTGGTTGATGTAATTGTATATTTAATCACTCATCTGTGGAGTTGATATTATATATAGATTGTGATATTTATTTCTTGCTTAGAAATAACTGTTTTGGGCTATCGGTGGAGGATAGCCATTGATTGTTGTAGACCTTGCATGCGGCTTAGGTATAACTGGAATTGAGTCAATTGTTTGACTGTTGAGTTAATACAGAACTTTTGTGTATTAATGATGTGTTGTATATGGCAATTGTGTGTTTCATTGCATATGCATTGGTTTGGAGGAGATAGGGGATGAACTCCACGGTTTAGGGGAAGATAGGGGATGGACCTCTAAACCGGACTTGTTGGGAGGAGATAGTGATGAACTCCACGGTTTAGGGGAAGATGGGGGATGGACCTCTAAACCGGACTTGTTGGGAGTAGATAGGGGATGGACTCCAGTAGCATCACGCTTATGTGTGCTTATTGATTAATAGATATATTTCTATTTATGGTTGATATGATACATCACTAAAATGTGTATCAGTTGGAAAGTATGGAAGTGAATTGATTATGATTGATACAATACCAACTCGTGTATTTGTTATGAATAGGTCTAACTTGAATTGTTATTCCTGTGGAATTGAAAGTGTTGTTAATAAAAGATGAAACCCCTGTTGAGTTATTTGGCCAGGTTCTGAGTCATAAGTGGAAAGTAAAGTGTGCCTTAGACCTTATGTCATAGGCAGAATAGACATTCGTATCATGTAAATTGTAACTTGATTATAGTATGTGTTAACCATGTATCAGATACTAATGCTTTAGTTATTTCTTATGCTTGGTTTAGTATTTTTCTACTGGGCTGTGGCTCACCCTATATAGAACTTCATTTTTCGAGTTCGGTGTTCATTACCTCCAAGGACTTAGCTTGTGAGGACGTGGACTTGAAGATTTGCTTATTATGTTTTATTTGTTTTATTTGAACTATGTAAACTTTCAAGCCTAGGGCTTTATTTGTTTTGAGTTAGAACTCATGAATTTGTGTCCAAGTGTTGGCTTGGCAAGATGTAAGCCCGTAGGGCATTTACTTTGATGTTTTATTTCATAATACTCTGATGGATGGACTTATATTATTGTTTTAATATAATGATGCATGTTTATATTATTTATTATGGGTTTATTTTTGAGGGCGTCACACCCCTTCACACTCCGAATATTTGGCATCTTTTCTGTTTTTTTTTTTTTTTGGATCTAGATTGTTGTTAATGATGATCTATTGTTAAATTGTTGGATTTGGATTTGGATTGGATGATTTGGTTTGTTTATTTTTTAGATCTATTGTTAGATTATTGTTATCTTTTTTCTTTTTTCTTTTTTTTTTATTGTTGTTGTTGTTGATTCCAACACAGTGGCAAAAAAATGTTTGCGTGGTTATATCTCTATATGTGTGGTTATCTGATGAAATGTTTTGAATAAATATATTGTTTTGTTATTGTTCTTGTTCTTGATAAGATCACATTGGAGATTATCTTTTTGTTTGGTTTGGAGGAAAGTGGAGAACATATAGATTGTTTTGTTGCTGATGATGATAATGAATTTCAACATATAAAGGAAATATTTTTGGTAAATTTCAACAGATAAAAGAATAAGTTTAGTGAATTTTAACAGATAGTTACAAAATTGAACAGATAAAAAAATGTAGTTGAAAAATTGAAACAAATAGTTGAAATTTTTGAACAGATAGATATAAATTTGGACAAATAAGAGCAAAAAATTAAACAAATAGTTACAAAATTAAATAGATAAAAACATATAATTTGAAAATTTTGAACAGATAGGGAAAAAATTTGAATAGATAAGAAAAATTTTGAATTGATAGGAAAAAAAATTTGAACAGATAGAAAAAAATTTTAGTAGATAGAGAAAAAGTTTGAATAGATAAGAAAATTTTTGAACTGATAGGGGAAAAAAATTTGAACAGAAGTGAAAATTTTGAATAGATAGAAATTTTTTGAGTAGATAAGGAAAAAAATTGAACAAATAGGTAAAATTTTGAATAGATAGTCAACGAAAGTTAACAGAAAAGAAAAAGTCAACAGATAAATTAAAGCATAAAATTAAAAATAAAATATCTTTTAAAACAAACAAAAAGTATTCTCACTAAATTAATTTACAAATAGTGAATCTCCTACTAGCAAAAACATATCCATTAAATCTAATATTTTATACCTACCTTCGTGGACTTTTCAATAATTATGATGATTTGGAATTTGGTGTAACTTTGGTTAGCTTCCAAAATCCACAATCCAAAAGACCTCTTTTCAAGGCACTTGTTCATTAAACAATATGAAACATTTCTAATATAATTAAAATTATTTTTTTAGAATAAAAATATAATCACTATGTTTGGTTATATTTTTTTGAATTATTTTTTTAAAAAGTGATTTGAAAATTCTATTTTGAAAAAGATCTTTGTTTGGTTTTTTAAAAAATGCATTATTGTAAATTCGGATTTCCCTTCAATTTAAGGAGAGAGACAATTTTGAAAAAAAAATTTATCACATCAAAAAAATACTCTCATGTTAGTTATATATATATATATATATACATGCTATATATCATGAAAATATAAGCAGTGTTTGGGAAGGGAAATGAGAGGTTATTTTAGCCCCATTCAAGAAAAAAGCCAAATAGTACTTAAATCAATTATTTATTTATTTTTTTTAAAAAAAAGAGCAGCCGGCAGTGGGCAGGCTACACTGTCACCGTTGACAGTGTAGACTCAGTGGACAGACAGCCTAGTCCCATCGATAGGAAATGACAATTTTACCTCTTTAGACCAATTTTGGAAAAAGTGAAATTAGGGACAAATTTGTTATTTCAACCTCACATCATTTTAAACACATTTTTTAATACAACAATTTAAATAAAAATTTATTATATCTTCCCAAACACAAAAACTAAAATAGCCTATTAAAATAGCCAAAAAGCCTAAATAATAGCCACTTCCCAAACAGCCACATAATTTGGTATGTAACCATTTATGGGTACATATCATACAATTAAATGTGTGACTTTATCATAAAATTTTCACTTATTTTAACCACAGAAAACGTGTATATATATATATATATTTTCCAAATTGGCATTAAAATATTTCTTACATAGAATTAAATTTTCATAAATGTTATGCAGAAAATTTATTTTATCACAAAATATCGTAACATTAACACAAACATGTGTAACATTATTAGAAATTGGCATAAGAAAATGTCCAAATTTTTTGTATTTGATGTTGCAATAGTTTGTAAGTTAGCTATGAATTTTTTTAATGTCAATTTGTAAAAAAATTACGTTTTTTGTAGTTAAAATGAGTAGAAATTTTATGATAAAGTCACACATTTAATAGTAAGATATATACTCATAAATGAATACATATCAAATTATATTTTCATACATATGTAACATGTACATATATATATATATATATATAAATAAAACTAACATTAGAGTATTTTTTGATGTGACAATTTTTTATTTCAAATTGTCTCTCTCTTTAAATTGGAGAAAAACTTGAATTTGAAATGTGTGTTTAGTTTTTTGAATAACCAAACAAGTATTCTAAAATTTTCAAAAAACTAAGTTTGAAAAATAAGAACCAAACAAAGTGAATAGTTTGATAATGTGGTTCCAATTGTCATGCATTATCAAATTTTAGCATTTGGGCAATTGTTATAATTTGATAAAAAAAATAAAAGCCCATTAAAATTAAATTAGGTTAATTATACAGACCTCTTTTATGATTTCTAAAATTATACTATCTTTTCGAATTATAGTTGTCAGCTTATGAGAGTTTCTAAATGTCCTTACCTTTTGTTTTTAAACCTCAACTTCTTTGACAAATTTCCAAATTTACAAAATTTTCTTTGAATACCCTACCTAATAACCAAACTAACCCCATTCCTAGGTTTCAAACTCTAATCCCATACCCACGGCAACTACTACCTCCTTCACTTTGACTACCTTCAATCACCCCCACTACCTCCAATTGCCATAACTTCCACCTCTCTTGCCCTTAAAAACCGTAGCCACCACCTCCCATGCCATAAAAATGCTAGTTGCCACCCCTTAACCAGGTGACCTTTGTTTGACTATACAAGTTATTAAAAAAAATAATAAAAAAAAATCTATTTTTAAAAAATACTTGACTTTTTTTTTTATTTAAAAAACAAACATGATAAATTTAACATATCATGATTATTTAATCAAGCTAATTTTTTTTGAGAATTACGTGCAAGGACCCTACAAAATTAATAGTTCAGATAATTAAAATAGGATCTATGGTAAGTTCAAAGGCCTCCAATCCAAATTTTGGATTAGACAATTTGTTCCCAAAAAAACAAAATACTTTTTAAGCATACAAATCTCACAAATTAATGGTACTATCTCACATGCAATAATAAAGTTTAAGCAGTGATTCAGAGTTCTAAAGCTGGAGCTCTAAACCTAACTCTAGTGACATGGCAAATCATTAAAAAAAGAAAAAAAAAAACCCAAGGCCAAAACATTATATTACGATAGAATCCACCCTTATTGGAGCTCCCTAGAGCTCCTTTATTAGACCTTCCAATCATTTTTATAAAGTTTTGATATTTAAAAATAAGACTCACTAAAATAACGTGATAGAGTGATCTCAACTGCTTTATCTCTTAATAACCTGATAGAGGTATCTCAACTGCTATATCTCTTAATATCAGTAGTTCATGAGATTTGTATGTTTTTATAACAGCCACTAACTAAGAGCCACTAAGTGGGTTGGAATGCAGAATTCACACCTTGATACAAATTAGAGGCTGTCTTCGCTCAAAATTCAGAGGCTTTTCCCAAAATAAGCCTTTTTTATATTGTATTTCTCAAATTAGGCCAACTTCAGACGGAATTCCAAAACTAAGTTAAAGCACCATTTCGATTCGCGCTTTTACTGTTAGGAGCGCAAAATTAGATGAACAGGAAAATCGCTATTACAAATAGCGATTTTGATTAAGAACTCGCTATTACAAATAGCGCTTATAGCGTGAATTTTTTGTGAGAAACAGCGCTTTTAACACAAAACTTTTTTCCCAGGAAAACGCTATTGCTAATAGCGCTTTTAACAGAAAAATTTTTTGGAAGAAAACGCTATTTCTAATAGCGAGTTCACTTAAATGAAAACGCTTTTTGAATCAGCGTTTTTAACATGCCTTATATACGAAGGCCCCCCTCTCATTTGCATACGCTTTTCAGACTTAGGTTTTTCGGCTCTCGCTCTCAGCTCACTCTCCATCTCTCAGCCTCTCCATCACTCACTCTCCTCCATCTCAGACTCACTCGATCTCGCTCTCAGGTCAGCTCGATCTCTGCTCTCTGCTCTCGGTCTCTGCTTCACTCTCTGTCTGTGCTCTCTCTCTCTCCGTGGTATGACATCAACCCTAATTTTATGTATTGAGTTTTTGTGTTTGTGAAAATGTGACATTAACCCTAATTTTTGTGTTTTTATGTATTTAGTATTTAGGGTTTTACATGTGAATTATTAAATGTGTTAGGGTTTTATCATTGTGGTTATGAAATTAGGGTTTGGAATTTTTTGAAATCAAAAATCAGGGTTTGTAAATCAGAAATGCGAATACTTTTGAATTTGTGGAATTTTTGTTGCTTTTGAATTTTTGGATGTTGCTTGTGAATTGAATATAGTTATGATTGTTTATGCTTTATCAGTGTGGTTGTGGTTATGAAATTAGGGTTCGATATCAGATTGTTCGCATTATTAGGATTGTTTAAATTAGGATGACTTTTTAGGGTTCACGTTATTAACGGTTCTAATGCTTTTGAATGTTTATGCTTTTGAATCATAAATTAGGTTTGGAATTTTTTAAATTTTTAAATTTTTTTAAATAAATCATAAATATGAGAATTGAGAATTGAGAATTGAAATTTGGAATGATGAAATTCGTAATTCAAATAATGTCATATTATGAAATTCATATAATTGAGAATTGAGAATTTAGAATTGAGAATTGAGAATTGAGAATTGAAATTACGAAATGTTTATATTTTAAAATTTGAAATAAGAAATTGGAATTTTGAAATTATGCTTGTGAATCAAAATGTCTATATTTTGAATATTGAATAAACCAACGTACATTTGTTGAATTGGAAATTTTTTTTTTTTTTTTTGCTTGTTAAGAGGAATTAAAAGGAAATTAGGGTTTTAAAAGTAATTTTTTTTAATTAAGAATTGCGATTAAAAAATTCGAAATTCATATAATTGATAATTGTTAATGTCATATTATGAAATTCATGTAATTGAGAATTGTTGAATTCAAATTATGAAATGTCTATATTTTGAAATTTGAAATCAGAAAATGGAATTTTGAAATTATGCTTGTGAGTTTTTTTTTTTTGTCTGTTAAGAGGAATTAAAAGGAAATTAGGGTTTGAAATTAGGGTTTTAAAAGTAATTCTTTTTAATTAAGAATTGCGATTAAAAAATCCGAAATTCATATAATTGATAATTGTTAATGTCATATTATAAAATTCATGTAATTGAGAATTGTTGATTTGAAATTATGAAATATCTATATTTTGAAATTTGAAATCAGAAAATGGAATTTTGAAATTATGCTTGTGAGTTTTTTTTTTTGCTTGTTAAGGGGAATTAAAAGGAAATTAGGGTTTGAAATTAGGGTTTTAAAAGTAATTTTTTTTAATTAAGAATTGCGATTAAAAAATTCGAAATTCATATAATTGATAATTGTTAATGTCATATTATGAAATTCATGTAATTGAGAATTGTTGATTTAAAATTATGAAATGTCTATATTTTGAAATTTGAAATCAAAAAATTGAATTTTAAAATGATGCTTGTGAGTTTTTTTTTTTCTTTTTTGCTTGTTAAGAGGAATGAAAAGGAAATTAGGGTTTCAAATTATGGTTTTAAAAGTAATCTTGTTTAATTAAGAATAAAATTAGAAAAAATTGAAATTCATATAATTCATAATTGTTAATGTCATATTACGAAATTCATGTAATTGAGAATTGTTGAATTCGAATTATGAAATGTCTATATTTTGAAATTTGAAATCAGAAATTGAAATTTTGAAATTATGCTTGTGAATGAAAATGTCTATATTTTTTGAATCAAATTATGGTTCAGAAATTGTTAATATCTAATTTCTACAAAATATAATTATTAAACAAAAAAATATTTAATTTTGAATGTATTTGATTAAAAAAATATTTAATTTTCTCTCCATGAAAAGATCATGTTCTCTCAAGTAAAAGATCATGTTCTCTGAAATATTTAATTTTGACTCTATTTTATTCAAAAGAAATATTTTTATTGGTTTCTCAAAATATTTAATTTTGACTCTATTTTATTCAAAAGAAATATTTTTATTGGTTTCTCAAAATATTTAAATTTGACTCTATTTGATTTAAATAAAAAAAATTTGGTTTAATTTCGTTTGGTTTATTTCACTATATTTGGGGTCAGGCACCCAAAATATGATTAAAAAATTTAATGAGCTGAATTTGTAATACATATAATAGCATTGTAGTACAAATTAAAATTTCTTCAGAAAACTGAACAAAATTTGAAAAAGTTTTTGAAATGGGTATTGAACGAACTGACTTATCGCCTTTTCCACTTTGTGATTGTCCACTACCATTGAAAAGGAAAATGTAAACATTATGTTTTAATAATTTTTATTTATATTTGTATAATTAGAAGTCATTATTAGACTAGTTACAATATATGCATGAAAAGAGTCTTAAATTATTTTAATTAATAGTCCATCGCAATTTCGTACGTACGAAGGGAAAAAAAAAATTGGCACTTTGATAGGTAAGCCTGTGTTTTGTAATACCAAATAATTGGTACGGATGGCCCGATAGATTCACATGGATAATTATCCAAAATGTAGTCCATACATTTAACCACCAACTTCAATTTAATTATCTCTAATTTTTTGCCATTATAAATTATGTCTGTAATTATTTTTTTGTTTTTGTATGTGTAAGAAAAAAAATGAGTAAATAAATTAAATTTTTTTTTTACTTTTCAGAACGATCCAAAATGATCCAAAATGAGCTTTTTGTTTTAATTTTATAAGAAAGCCTGTATGACCTCTACAAAATGGACGAGGGTTACTAGTTCACATAGGAAATAACTTTGTCATTATGGTCGGTAATGACACATGTTTGAGCAAATCAAATTAACTTATATTTTCCATAAATCTGAACAATTACATCACCAGGTTGAACAAGTTGAGACACAAATATATAGTTGACAAAATACAAATTGAATTAATGTTTCACCTCTACAGTTCCTTCAACCCTAGAAAATATAAATTGACAAAAAATTAGAGGGTTACTTTTATTTGTGACTTCTGCAAATTTTAATGTTTTTTGTAATGTTTATTTTACAAGTAGAATTCGATATATGTATATTGTTGATATTTTAATATTTATTGTTTCATTGAAGCAAGTATATGGCAACTGTTCCAATTATCTTTTACTGGGGGGGAAACATAATTCGGGATCCCGATGAAGGTGTGTCATATGATGCTGAGCCGAAAGGGATATATAGGGTGCAACTTGGCACCACACTTGGCAATTTGGAAGAGATGTTTATGTCCAAGGTCGCAAGTTACGGGGAAACAGTCCGATTGATCTTCAAATGTAGATATCCTTATCGCCAGTGGCAAGCAACCAGCAAATACAAAATATTACCGATAAATGACGATGAGGCGTTGAACACCGTTTTAAGTATCGGTGGAAATTTCGAACCACCAAATTGTTTGGAAGTGTACATTCAGAAAGAGGTTGTACAGAATCTTCCGAATATAACACAGATGGATTCGCATCCGTTCACTACATTGCTGACACATGGGATTGACACGACAGCATTTCAGTCTCCTATGTATGAATCAAATGAATGTTATGCAGCTGGCTACACACAACAGACATTTCATGGCCATGGTGGAGAATCAAGTTCACGTGGTGGATACGAGACTGAATTTCACAATAACACCCAAGATGTGTCCACCTATAGCCATCATACGACTCCAGTTGAAGTTGCTGGTAATATGGCTGAAACGGTTAATTCTGTGCAGTTTGCTGACAGTGACATGTACGGTCCTGATGTCGCCCTAGACAATGATGAGAATGAAATGTGTGATGAAGAAAATTTATTGGGCGGATCAGATGATGATGATGATGAAGAAGATGATGTCGACGCTCCCGTTGATATTCAGAATGCCCCCATTCCACCTAGACCTGAAATCCCTTTGTATGAAAACATTCACATGGGTGGTGATTTTGACATTACTAACCGCGATGTCGTTTCCCGTAACCGAATCTGGAATGCTGAAAATCCAGAGTTGGACAAAGAGATGGTTTTCATTGATAAGAAGCAACTCGTACATGCAGTGAAATTGTACCATGCAACAAATAATCGAGAGTATAAAGTCGTAACCTCTAAGCGAGACGTTTGGGTGTGTGCTTGCAAGCATGACTATAGATGGTGGTTGCGTGCATCTCTTAGTAGGAGACATGGTCTTTTTGAAATAAAACAGTATAGGGGTCCTCACCATTGTTTATACCCACGAATGAATAGGGACCACACAAATATTAGCTCCAGTTACATTGCTTCTCATCTTTTGGGACAAGTTGCGGTGAGTATACAAAATAAATGTTTACATTTATATACACATTGTTTGTTTAAAGTGTTCACACCAAAATTGTTTGTTTAAAGTGTTCACACCAAAATAATCTGACTCATAGGTATTGTTGTATGCAGAACGAACCTGATATGCCCATTAAGAATGTCATCGAAGATATAAAAAAGTCCATGAACTATACTATATCATACAAGAAGGCGTGGCATGCAAGGGCAAAGGCAATTAGAATGGTATTCGGGGATTGGGATGAATCATATATGATGTTGCCTAAATTCATGTATGCATTACAAACATCTAATCCTGGCACCATCGTGCAATGGAAGCATAGATATACCGGAAATACAACCATTATGCCCGTCTTCCACTTTGTTTTTTGGTCTTTCAAACCCGTCATCGATGGATTCAGACATTGTAGGCCTGTTATAACCATAGATGGTACATTCTTATACGGGAAATACACTGGTGTGTTGCTTGTAGCAACGATTGTCACTGCCAATGGCAAAGTACTACCGCTTGCATTTGCTGTTGTCGACAGGGAGAGTTTGGAGTCTTGGTCGTTCTTCATTTCAAATATCAAGGAATATATTGTCATGGACCGACAGGGAGTGACTTTGATATCCGATCGAGCTGAGAGTATTTTAGCTGCTGTGAGGCGGCATTGGTTGAATCCCTCGCTCCAATTTATTGGATATCATCGGCACTGCCTTCGACATGTTTGTAGTAACTTTAACACAACGTTCAAAAATAAGGAGCTGAAACAACTTCTATGGAAAGCAGGAAATGCTCATCAACGACGAAAGTGTAATGGTTACTTACAACAAATACAAGCTATTGACCAAGAAGCCATCACTTGGGTTTACAAGATGAATCCTGAAGAGTGGGCCCTTTCGTATGACGGTGGACATCGGTGGGGGGTATTGACTAGCAATGATGCAGAGTGCTTCAATAGCGTCTTGAAAGGTGCAAGGAACTTACCTATCTCAGCTATGGTTGAATTTACATTTCGGCGGCTTGTAAAATATTTTGACGAGATGGGAGCCCAAGCTAAACTAGATGTACGAAATGAGTTCCAATACCCTAGAGAGATGCAAAAAACTATTGAGGATGGCATCGCAAAGGCAAATACTTTCAAGTTGATATCATATGACAGGTTAGTTCGTAATATAAATGAAATTATTGTTATTATGTTGTCAATTTAACTACACCTAAAAACATGAACTTTATTAGTTTGTATTACAATTTTTTTATAGGCCCCGCCGCGTGTTTGAGGTGCAAACATCTTTTCGCCATGGACGAGGTCGCAATACACAAATTGTGCGGATGAATCAACCCACGTGCAGTTGTGGGAAATATGAGATACGACACTATCCATGTTCTCATATGCTCGCTGTAATGTCTGAATGCGGTGACAATCCATTCGAGTACGTTGATTTAGTATATAGGCTTCATGTATACATGAGGGTTTGGGAAACTAAATTCAATCCAATACCGCATCAAGATTATTGGGCTGATCCGCAGTGGACTTTAATGCCTAATGTACTGCGTCTGCGACAAGTGAAACGGGGTCGTACATCTATGTCTCGTATTCCGAATGAGATGGACATATCAGATAGGCGTTTGACCGCTCGTTGCAGTGAGTGCCAGCAGACAGGTCATGACAGGCGAACATGTCCGGCGCGACTTGGTCGATGAAGACTATGTAATACTTACATATTGTAATAGATCTTTTTGTAATTCTTTATTTGTAATAGATCATTTTCTTTTCTTTTGTAATTCATTATTTGTAAACGGGGTCGTACATTTAATAGAACATTTTTTATTTGTAATAGATCATTTCTATTGTTTAATTCTTTATATATTGTAATTGTTTGATTTCCTTGACAAAATTTACAACTAACATAGTAAACAAATAAATTAAACTAAATGACAATGCAAAAACATTTAACTATACCACATAGCCCTATAATTTTTATTCTCTACTTCATTGAAAATGTTTATTACAGAATTTTATTTAAAATCACATAGTTCTTCTATCATTTTAAGATTTTAATATTTCGACTGATGCAAGCATTTTGTACATTTACAATTTATGAATTACATGTACGTAATTTACAAATTTTATACTTTATTGCAAAACAAAAATTACAAAATCAATAATGAAATTTTGTCGAATATGCCATAAATGTAACGAAGTTTTGTCAAATATGTCAAAATCAGTAATGAGGTTATGTCAAATATGCCAAAATCAACAATGAAGTTTTTAAAAAAAATTATCATTCCATTTTTTTGTAAATATTGACATACAAAAACTATCCACATGTTATTGGTCATTATTAAGCTTATGTAACGGAGATCGTAAAATGATTTTGTAAAAGATTTGTATATTACTCCGAAGCATAGATAACGATAGGTTGTGTTGAATTGCTTATCATATTTAATGGCACATAATATGCAAAATTCAGATTTTAGTGAATTGCTTCCATGTTAATGGCACACAAATTTATACTTTTAAAATTATCGACCACATTTGTTTTCCAAGTCGTCATGTACATAATAATTTGAGCTTAATTGATATAGTTAAATTACATGCTCATCAATACAGCTTTTCAAAATGTATTTGTTTTTCAACTGTACAGGTTTCATTGCACATCTACCTAATGAGGTCCCCCTTTTGAGTCTTCCACATCGGGCTGACAGTATATGGGAGGACCCGGTATGCAATAACGTTTGTTGGACTTTACGCTTACAATGAAAATACACTGCATTTTGTTTTTGATTTCCTTGATAATGCTATAATTTAAACTACTCATTCTGTTATGCAGGACCAGGCACGCACCGTGGTGGCATGCCGGCGGGGAGATTCCGGCCTGTGGGATCGTCCATTGGACCATAGAGTCTTGCAGTGTCTACTACGCGCGGGATTCTATGGTGTATATCGTATAGGCCATATCAGACTAGACCACCCACTCATTACTGCTCTCGTCGAGAGATGGCGCACAGAGACTCATACATTTCATTTCCCGATCGGTGAGGCCACCGTCACATTGCAGGACGTATCTGTCCTATACGGTCTACGGATTGATGGGCGAGCAGTTACTGGACTTGACCCATCATTGACGACGGAGCAGTGGATAGCCCTCTGTGCTGAGCTATTGGGAGTAGCACCTACACTTCTGAGCGGTAGAGTGAGTGAGGTGGTCTGTCAGAGCATTTTCGAGCGATCTTCCGGATCATGCTCCAGATGAGTTAATCTGCTGACATGCGCGAGCATATATTCTGTGGCTTATTGGGGGGGTACTTCTCCCTGATAAGTCACAGAACCTGCTCAAGCTGATGTATTTGCCACTGTTGAGAGACATTGACGTCATCGGCCAGTACAGCTGGGGCGCCGCGGCTTTGGCATGCTTGTATAGGATGTTATGTCGAGCCACTCAGGTGGGTGTGACTCAGATCGGAGGACCCCTTGTCTTGCTACAGGTTAGTAAGAATTTGATTACATGTCAATTCATATTGTATGGCATATATCAGTATTGTAATTGCGTTGAAACTATTGCAGATTTGGGCGTGGGATAGATTGATTCGCATTGCCCCGTCTAGGCGGCAACTAGTTGCTCCTGGTGAGGTTCCCATCGGGCAGGGAGACATGCAGTTGCCGGCCGGACCTCGAGGTAGCCGGTAAAGGGTTGACATGAGCCACGAGGTCGTGTCAACCCACGTAGTCGTCGTGTATAGAGACCAGCTTGACCGGATGATCGACGGCGAGGTATCAAATTTAAATACCTAAATTTTAATTGTCATATGGAGTGTATATGTTTATGAGCGATTTTTAATAGACTTTTCGTTATTGTAGTTTATCTGGCAGCCTTATGCTGATGTCCTCCATACGCTCCCAGACTACTACCGACTAGGTGAGGATATATGGATGGCGAGAGTACCACTCATTTGTTTTGACGTGGTTGAGTAGCATCTCCCTGATCGTGACACCGAGTGGCGGTACGATGCGATCGATAGACGTGGCGAGCCAAAGATCGACCGAGTGTGCATCATATGCGATACATACAGTTGTGGGATGCCCGTCGCGACACTATTGTACAGGCTAATTGGAGCGATGGGGTCCTCCCCTCTCCTGACCCTTACATGTTGTGGTATCGGCGACATACACACCTACTTGTCGGTAATCCGAGCCACTTGTCCGAGGCCGGATATCAGGGAGTTGGGCCTTCTCTCGAGGCATTGGTGAGTATCGTACTATATGTCAGATAATTGTTAATATCATAATTGATTATTTTCAGTCAACTATAGCCTAATATATCTGATTTTTTGTTCAGGTGGTTCGAACTGGGAGGTCATATCACTTGGCTGAGGACGCCATTTTCAGACGTGGTGGACAGCTTGGTCTGCAGGCCCTTGTAGAGATCAGAGAGTTATTGTACGAGGGGATCCAGCATGCCCATCGGGTAGATCGTCTACATTTTGGGGACTACGGTATCCAAAGGCAATTGCTCCGCACACATCGATCCCCGCCCACGCCGGTTCTCCCACTTCAGCGCCCGACAAAGAAGTCCTTCGACTTCAGTCACCCCACCGCATGATACCCCATACATTTCTCCATATTCCCCACACGTACATCTTACCCAGCATGTTGACCCTGACCCTGACCCTGATTGGTCACCGCCCCGCTTCATGCATGATGTTGTTACCCCACCCACCCAGTTACAGCCTGCTTTCCTGGGGAGTACTTCGACCGCGCCCCGGTTCATTGATGATGTTGTTACCCCACCCACCCAGTTACCACCTGCTTTTCTGGGGACTACTTCGACCGCGCCCAGGAGTACACATGATGCAGTTCTCACTGACATCTCCCACATTGATGATGAGGCCCATATTGAGCCCCCCCTCTAGAGCGCGAGTGAGAGGCCGAGGTTATGGTCGTGGGGGACGTCGCGGCCGAGGTCGGGGTGCGGGCAGAGACAGAGGTCGGGGTCCAGCTGCAGATCATGATACAGTTGCAGCAGATGAGGGAGTGGGAGTTTCACAGCTCACAGCAGTATCTGATCTGCAGGCACAAGCAGGATCAGGGGCATCAGATGCAGGAGAGGGGGGGTCACACTCACAGGCTCCACAGGCAGTCAGTGGAGGGCCGCATGCAGGGGAGGGAGTGCCAGATATTCAGAGAGTCTACCGTAGGAGACCGAGGAGGGAGATCCACGGTCGGGGTTGTGGGACTGGGGGCAGGTTAGGGCATTAGCGGTTGCGATATGGACTATATAGGTTTTTTTTTTTCTTTTTTCTTTTTTTTTTTGTATGTGTCAAACATTTACAGCTGATGTAAGTGTCATACTTATTTATTCGCAATTATAATTTCACAATTTTTTATTCTTATTTATATTGGTGAATCACACAAATCTCTTTCACATCTCTACCCCTCTCTCATTATCCGTAGTCTGTGCATTATTTATAGTAATTTACGATTTTTCCTCAAATTTACAAATTGAGACAACCATTTATAAAATTGAAGTTTAAATAAATTTGATACAACCATTTATGTTTATTTTTAGGAAAACATAAATTACAAACGCGTTTGGTTTGAACAAAACGTGTAAAGAAGCTATAAAAAATATGTTTGTTCAAGGCTAAAAATAATTGAAATATCTCACTTCATTGATAAGTCATGGATAAACATTATAAATTGCATGCATTACATAAATGCCCTGGGCGTTTATCCAAACAATTTCATTCATTATCGTCATCATCTGACATCTCAATATCAGATTCATACATAACATCCATGCTCCAGGCGTAGTACTGGTGTGCATCATCCATTAACCCATCTTCGGCACGCTCATTTGCGGTCTTCATTAGTCCGGACCTTTGCAAACGTTGGGTCATGCGATTTACCTCGTCGCGGATACGATGCAATGCCCTTTGCAACAACTGTGGCGTGTCAGTTGGCATACGCATGGCTAACCGGCGAGGAAATTTAAGATTAACTTCACGGCATAGCTCAACGAGAACGTTTGCTCGAGTTTTGCGAAATTCCCACTCAGCTCTCATGGTATTGACGGTGGCACGTGAGTAACGCAAATTTGGATTTAATGGGTATTGAAATTCATCTCCATTTGCAACCCAATAGCGACCCATTGCTGAATATAGATCAACCACCGTATATGTCATGATGATATCGCTAGAAATAGTTGTAAAACTTTTGTTGTGGTATGCTACGATATTTATACCATATATACACATGGTAGCTGTATGTATACATGCAATTATTGTAAACAACTATGACAACTATGCATTAGAGTTGTCACGTCAACTTTGATGACCTGAACAACTATGCATCAACTTGATAGGAGTTGTCACTTCGACTTTTATGAATTGCATAATTTATTGTTATTTGAAAACAAAAAGTAAAAAAATTGTGAAACAATATTTCAACAAATTAATAAATACATGAACGGTTGTTTTTTTAAATTTGTCAACCACCGTATATGTCATGAAAAATATTTTAACAGTTGTTTTAATAAATAAATTAATTAATAAAATTTGTGAACAATTGAAAAATATAACTGAACACAGCCTGAATTTTGACTACAATATTGCATTGAAATATACTTACAATTTGAAATACTAAAATATTTTAATTGATTATAATATTTTGTCTGAACCAATTTATAAGCATTTCCTGTTCGATCACATGCATGCCACTGACCTTATCCAGTGCATTCGGCTGTCAAGACTCCACTTTTGTCAAGTCATGAACGAATCAAAGGCCTGTAGCATCGGCTATTATGCCGCAGAAGCAGTGACTTTGTGCATTGATGCAATGATGCATGTCACTTTATGCAGTGGTGCAGTAATACATGTGACTTTCTGACTTTGCCATGCTTGTATACGTTGTGACTTTTTCCCTCACATTACGTGATGCATGTGACTTCTGCATTGCAACTTACATGCTTTGTTTTTTCTTTACATTTCAGAATTCATCTGAGTCACATTATTACTACTGTGAAAAGAAGCAGAAAATGCTATTATGTTGGTAAAAAAACATGATGGACGGTTGTGTAATGACAATGAAAATCGGATGACTGTGAAGTTAATTAACTGAAAATCAGAAAAAATATAGGCACCAAAGTTCTAATCGTGTTTACGTAGCAAGTGACCATTTTATTATGTTGGTGAGAAAAACAATGATAATTTATTTGACAATGCATTTTGTTTTATTTGACAATGCATTGCTCGAATATGAAGGGATTGCATTGTGATTCTGTGGCCTGCAATTACGATTTTACCTGACAACTACGTCCGTGACTATATCACAGGTACACAAAGTCACGGGTAATCAAAATTACATGAAATGAATAACATCAAATAATATCACGTGTATCACTTATTCCATACTGCCCTAGCACCACTATGATGTCTATAAATACCCCAGTATGATGTTTGTTGAAGTCATAACAAAAGTAATATATATACAATTACTATTATTATTATTTTTTTTGTGTTATTAACAATGTCTTCAAGAGGTGCAGGAAGTTCACGCCGGCAAAGAAATCCGAAAGTGTAGCTGCTACCTCCATTTACGTATGACTACAAGAGCGAAAAGTACTCGAGTCCGAAGGATTATTATGCTGGTATCCGAGCAGAATGGGCGTTCAGGGTAACGGAGCAAGAAGGATTGTATAATGATCTACGTAACCTTGGGGCACCGGTACCTCATCGTCGTTCATTGACCATGCCTAGACGAAATGTGAGTGACTATGAAAAAGCAGTTAGCAGAATTAAGAAGGAGAACAACAGAATGTTGATGCGGAGATGTCGACATTTCATGCTTCAGCTAGCCACTGAAATGGCGTAAGCAAACATGAGATTTGACAATGGTTGAGCGAAATAATGTCTTAAACAATGAAAAATATCTCTCTGACTACTACATGTCAGATGAGGAATAAGAAATCAAACACCGTTATCTTTCATATGTTCGTTACTGGAGTGTAAGACAATGTTGTTGTTGGTCTAACGTACGGATGTATTTCAAGTATTTCTTTTATGAACCTGAAGTTTATGAAATAACTACATTTATAACTACACATTTATGAGTTCATGACTTTCTTTATTAAATTGCAATTAGTTAATGAATGTTCTAGATTAATGAATGGATTAATGTATGTTCAATTATGTGAATACTTAAAACACATAAAATAGATCAGGCAACTCGGACAAAAGGTTCCCTTAACTGGGGCTGCTGAAATAGGGATGAATTTACAACGAATTTCAATCTCCATCGGGGAAGAAGAAAGAGTCACCTTCCAATTCTTGAAAGTTCAGTAAAAATGATGACTCTGGTAATGAAAGAGGGGTTGACAGAAAAGTAAACTCGGTGAAACGAACTACCGGCTTCAATAGCACAGAAAACATAACAGGTAGGTCGGTGAATAGCTTCCCAAATGACAACAACAATTCAAATAGTCATACTTTTCAATGAAATACAAATAGTAGGTCGTAACATTGCGTAGCTAAGTGAAACACAACATTGGTTACATAAGCTTCATTTTTTCACACATTGAGTAGTCAAATCGTGGAGAGATTTGTCAGTATATCTTGAATGGATCGTGAATTCATGTGACTGGTGCACGAGCTTTGGTTTTCTCGATTTGTTGCTCGACTTTTTATTACAAAGGACAACTTATCTCTTATTGACATAGGTGGGATTCCCAACTCAGAAAGTCACATGGCAACAGTGAATTCACTGATTTACCTTACTGGCAGCATACCTTTATTTTGTCCTTATATGCAGATGGATTGTCAAGTCATGTGACTTGGTGCACATGCTTTGGTTTTCTCAATTTTTTGCTCGTATTTTTTATTGTAGTGACAACTCATCTGTTATTGATAGATGTGGGATTCTCAACTCAGAAAGTCACATGGCAACAGTGAATTCACTGATTTACCTTACAGTCAACATTGTTTTATTTTGTCTGTATATGCAGATGGATTGTCAAGCCATGTGACTTGGTGCAGAGGCTTTGGTTTTCTCAATTTTTTGCTCGTATTTTTTATTGTAGTGGCAACTCATCTGTTATTGATATATGTGGGATTCTCAACTCAAAAAGTCACATAGCAACAGTGAATTCACTGATTTACCTTACAGTCAGCATTGTTTTATTTTGTCTGTATATTAAGATGGATTGTCAAGTCATGTGACTTGGTGCAGAGGCTTTGGTTTTCTCAATTTTTTGCTCGTATTTTTTATTGTAGTGACAACTCATCTGTTATTGATATATGTGGGATTCTCAACTCAGAAAGTCACATGGCAACAGTGAATTCACTGATTTACCTTCTGATCGAGATGCATTTATTTTGTCCGTATATACAGATGGATTGTCAAGTCACGTGACTTCGACCACAGTATTTGCTTTTCTCTGTTTTTTCAATCTATTGACAACTCATACCTTGTTCATATATGTGGGATTGTCATGCAGAGGCATCTTTCTAAAGTTGTTCATAACCAACTATATAAACGAGTAAAGGTGAAGACACAACCTTACAACTCATTTAAGCGCCTCTGAAATTATCATTTATTTGCTTTAAAAAATTAGCATGGCTACATGGTTCATGAGAGGGAGTGGGAATCGCAGAGGTGGTAGGAACTTGCAAAAGGGTGAAAGTTCACGACGAGGAGGGGGAAGGGGATGTGGCGATGCTGAAGATGAAACACCATTTCCTTTGTTAGATGCCTCTTGTGCTTATCATGATAGGTTTGGGAAGCGACATTTTGTCATGCCCAAGTACTATCGAGATCCATGTGGTTTGGTGGAGGATCCATCAGAGAATCAAACAGGATATGGTTATGCAAATGCTAGACTTCTAAAGTGGCCCGCACTATTTATAGAGCGAGTGCAAAATGAAAGATTATGTCGGGAAAGACAACTGAAGGTGCCAAAAGCACGTTCTGTTGAGATCCAAAAGGAAGATCCTGAAAATGTTGATCGACTATGTCAAAGACTACAATGTGAGATTTCTCAAATGGGCCGTAGGTTGGCCCGCGATATGCAGCTACTCATAGTTAAGAAGGATGCCCGTAAGAGCGAGCGAACCAGATGTTGCGGCTATCAAGGGTATCATGGAGGATCCTGAACTTGTCTCTGACACTGAGCTTTCGGATTGTTCAGACTCGGAGCCACATGCCGATTTAAGCGCGAATTAGGTGTTATGTTATGTTTATGCTTAAGTCTATGTTTATGTATTGTGTCTGTCAAATGTTACGGCTATTAATATGCAATATTAGGTCATGAATCAAGTGTTTGACTGTGTAACTGTTATGTTTATGTATTGTGTGTTCAGTTCAGGGTGTCCAGGATGTATGTAATGTGTGTTCAATTCATGGTGTCCAGAATATATTTTTGTGGGAGAATTATGTCTGTACTACCTATGTAACTGAAAACTATTACATTTGCAACTTCAGTTATGTTGTTTTCATGCCTATATGAGTATTTAGTAAAGTACTGACTTCGGCAATATTATGTATTAAGTATTATTACAAAAATGTTGACAAAATTTATTTTAGGAGCTCTCGCTGTGGCCTTCGTCTTCTTGGCCTACTCCGCGGTGGTCTTCGCGTCTCACCCTTCGTCGTTGCTCGTCGAGCTACACAGTGTGTGGGTGTGCTTCGGACTGTAGAGCATGCATATCACATTCTAACCCATAACAAAGACGAAACAAAAAAATAAATTTTCTAAATGAAAACAGGTACAAAACGTTTTTACTAAACTGGTTTACTAAACTGGTTTTCTGAATTACATTATCACCTTCTAACCCAAAACAAAGACAAAAGAATAAATATATATGTATGTTTAAATGAAAACGGCTTTCGTAAAGCCAAAATAATTTTCTAAATAAAATCTTCTAACTCAAAACAAAGACAAAAGAATAAATATATATATATATATATATGTTTAAATGAAAACGGCCTTCGTAAAGCCAAAATAATTTTCTAAATAAAACCTTCTAACCCAAAACAAAGACAAAAGAATAAATATATATGTATGTTTAAATGAAAACAGCTTTCGTAAAGCCAAAATAATTTTCTAAATAACACCTTCTAACCCAAAATAAAGACAAAAGAAAAAAAAAATTACATGAAAACGATTTTAGTAAAGCCAAAAAAAAATTATTAATTACATTATCACCTTTTAAACAAAACAAACACAAAACAATAAACAAAAAAAAAATTACATGAAAACAACTTCAGTAAAGACGAAAAAAAAAATTGAATTACATTTTCTAAATCAAAACAAAGACAAAAGAAAAAATAAAAAATTTAACATGACAACGACTTCAGTAAAACCAAATAAATGAACATGATTGGCTTAATAATATCTAAATGAATATGATTTTAAAATTATATATATGAAAAATAGTATGTAAAATTAATATATGAAAAGAGGTTTTTTTCATATTATGTAAAATTTATGAATTACACATTCTAAATCAAAACAAAAACAAAAGAAAAAATATATATATTTTAACATGGCAATGACTTTAGTAAAGCCAATTTTAATTTTATAGAGTGTAAACATGTGGCCCATTTATGTTTTTTTCTTTTGTTTTATATTGTAAATAGCGTTTATTTCCAAAAAAATTTCTGTTAAAAATGCTATTAGAAATAGCGTTTTCTTCCAAAAAATTATCTGTTAAAAGCGCTATTAGAAATAGCGTTTTCTTCCAAAAAAAATTTCTGTTAAAAGCGCTATTAACAATAGCGTTTTCCTGGGAAAAAAGTTTTGTGTTAAAAGCGCTGTTCTCAACAGCGTTTTATTCTGCAAAAAAATTCACGCTATAAGCGCTATTTGTAATAGCGAGTTCTTAATCAAAATTGCTATTTGTAATAACGATTTTCCTGTTCATCTAATTTTGCGCTCCTAACAGTAAAAGCGCGAATCGGAATGGCGCTTTAACTTAGTTTTGGAATTCCGTCAGAAGTTGGCCTAGTTTGGGAAATACAATGCAAAAAAGGCTAATTTTGGAAAAAGCCTCCAAAATTCATGCAGCCAAACACACCCTTAAAGTTAAGAGCTTGTCACAATCAACACAAAAAGGCTATTTCAATTAACACAATAACACTACTATGTTCAAAAATAAACTGTCACAAAGAAACTAACAGTACAATTTCAATGGTACACCAAAGAAAACGAAATAAAATCTATCATAATCTGAAATGCAATGAAAATACAAGACTTCAAAGTAACCTTAAATGCCTGAAGACAGCCACATCAGAATAACCATCTTCTGCAACTAAGGCTCAAGCTCAATAAACTCTCTGTGTTGGCTCTACTTATCAAGGATTTAGATACTGGTCACTCATCCTTGGCCGCAAAATTGGGATTTAAAGACATCTCAATTTCTTCAAGGGAACGTCCTTTAGTTTCAATGATAAAATTGTAAGCAAATATTGCTGACAGCAAGGAAAATGCGCCAAAGCTTGCATAAACTGGAGCAACTCCAAATTTCTCCACAAGCTCAAGGAAGAACAGACCAACCAAGAAATTACAAACCTGAGTCACATGACAAATGCAAACTAAACTACAGTTTGAATTACAAATATAGTCCACCAAAAGCATCATCAAATAGGTATGCTTGAAGTACTAGAAACATACATTTACATGGCTTCTTACCATTATTATGTTTATTAAAATTTTATTTTAAGAAAATGAGTCTTGTTCAACTTCTCAAATTATATGAAGGCGTGATTAATAAACACTTTTTTTTTGAAGTGTGTTTAGTAACCACACTTTTTTGTTTCATACTTGTTCAAACTCTGATGAAAACATAATTGCTAACAACATTTTAATAAAAAGCGTCATTAGCAATCACGGTTATACTCTAGATCAAACTTCAAAACGAGGAAATTTGAAGGCATTTGTTTACTAAGTATGCTTTCTGAAAACGTGTTTAGTAACCACATTTAATGTAATTTGATAAATAAGTTAAATAAGTTTCCACTCTTTAAAATAAATTTTAAATAAAAAATTCTCTACTTTACAAGATAATTATATATATATATATATATCATTCTAATCAGCCCATTTATATCTTATGAGCAAGTCTACAAAATTATGACACCTACATGCAAAGCTAAATCATGAGATAGGAACAGCCATTCTCTAGAACTTCACCCATTTCTTTCTTTTTAATTTTTTACTTTTCACTTTTTTTTTTTACCGACCCTTCACAATTAATAGTTGTTTCTCATTAGTTATCGGACAGGTTTGTGAAACATACCCAATGAACTGAGAAACTGAAACCCATGATCTTCCCACGCATCCTGCTGCTACTAAGCTCCGGTATAATAATACCAGTTACTGGGCCAGATCCAATAGCAAAGGTAAATATGTACCTAAAAGCATGTAAAAGATAGAATCCAATAATATAGCGCATCTATAGATTTGCTGCTATAAGTAAGCTGAGAATGCTACAATTAAATTCAATTGATTTAATAATTTATATCTTAAAAACACTTTTAAATGCCACATGGTGAAGAAAACATACAGGACAGTTCCCAATATTGATAAGTTGTGACCAAGCTCTTCATCTATTGGAGAGCTGATAGCATAGACTACTAGAAACATCGATATTGCCTGCAAAAAGACAGATTTTGTGGGTTAGTCCATGGGCTATGTAATCAAGAATAAACATTTAGACAGCAAAATGTATCTAAAGGAGAACATATTGTCCCACTCCCACCAACTGCCTCCCTTAAACAAATCCATTTTCATATTTTATGAGTGTACACAAGACAAAATGTTCTAATATTTCCTCTCTCAAACACCCTTTCCGAGCTATGAAACATGGATACAAAATATGATACAAGAATAAGGTGATATGACAAAATCTTAAAAAAGAAGATAGGGATATGAATAGGATGCATTAAATTTTTTTATATTTTTTTAAAATAATTTTTAGTATTATATGATACATGAACTCAAAAAATAATTAATTTACTTGTTTTTTTCCTTTTTCTTTTCTTTCTTTTTTTTTTTTTTTTTTTTTCAGTGGACACGTTAATTTGATAAAATCTAAAAAATTAGCATTACTACTTTAATTTCACTATTTTCTTCTTCGGTAAAAAATAAGAAAATATTGAAAAACTACTTTGTATTTATTCTAACAATCATACTCTAATACTACGCAAAAATTATTACAATCTCGATTTCATAATAATTTGAATACGTGACCGAGAGTGTTTGAAAAGTATCCGATACTTCTCAAAATTAACATTAAATATCAGATATGTTTAGGAAGTATTGGACGTATCAATGAGTATCCAAGGAGTATCAATATCCAGAATATGGGTACGACATAGATTTGACTCCATTTAGAAGTATCCATGCTTCAAAGCTTTTGAGTAATGTTGACATGTTGTATTACATAGTTTAATAACCCACCGATAGCTTAAGCTATGTGTAAGCTATTCAATTTATCTACATCCAAAAAACAATGTCATAAGATAAGAAACATCTCATTTTCACTTCACTCACCATTCCCAAGTAACTACCAATTAGAAGCGTTTTCCTTCCTTGCTTATCCATCAAGTATAAAGCACCAAGTGCACCTGGACATGAGTAACAGCATCATATTTTTCATGCGTGTATCATACTAATATGATATACATATATATCCATAATTTATACTGAACCTGCAAAGTTGGTAAGTCCAACAAATAAGCTTGCTAAAGCACCACTCGTAATTCCAACATCTTGAAAAGTCAGTGACGAAAAATAAAGAACTCCATTTATACCAGCAAACTGTTGAAGTATGAAAAGGGCACCTCCAATGAATGCAACTGCAGCCATAAAGAAATTTGTGACTGAAACTGAGGACAGATATGTCAAATAACTCAAAATAAGGACATACTGCGTGCTAAAATACAACAGGATGATCCAGATAATACCACAAAAACATAACACTGCACATATCTAAAATAGAACTGTGTGAAAATGTCATCTCCTTAGGGGTGTCTAAAGTGCACCGTTCACAATATGCAAGCATGAGAACCAAGAAGACAAGCACACTTGTCGGGTAATGACAGCATTGATCATTACTGGGAAAAGAACTTGTATTCCTAGAACTTCTTCTAAACTCATCTAAACCAATCCTTATCAGAACTATTTGTGCCTGTTTGTATTTCTCACAACTTCCAAGTTCCAACGATCAAAGAAAGCAGGTTGAGTTATAAGTGTGCACATGTACTGTCTTTGAAAAGATAATGTTCAAACGAGCAGTGCCTAGCATGGTTTTTAGAATCATACGATCCATGATTCGGTACAAGTTTCAACCAAAACAATTGGAGTCGTGTTGTTTCATCGAAAATGAGTGAATCGTGCAATTCAATTTGTGATTCATAATGATTCACTGTGATTCAATGCGATTCAGTTGTTTTTGTTTTTATTTTCATAATGCACAAAACAATGTCTTTTTTGCCTCGCTATCAAGAAATTTAACAAAAAAAAAAATCATTATATTGATATTTATTTCATTTTAAACATTGTGTATTTATAATATATATATATAGCTATATAAAGTGATTCTAACAATGGTGCCTAGCAATGTTAACTACCATTAAAAGTTCAAAGCCTGTCCATATGGGACACTAAAAACAACCTTAATACAACCTCTAGAGTGTGGCTGCTCTAGGAGTTCCAGCCATCCGCTCTCCAAATCATCATTCCTATTGACTGACTGAAATTCTTCAATTGCTTTGTTGACTTCAGATGGCCCCCAAAGGTTACGGATAACTTCTTTAGCATCTTCTAGTCTTCCTACCTACACAAGCAATAGAATAACAGATTAACAAAAGCATGTGAAAAATAATTTAAAGATAGTTTATAGAAAATAAAACAGAGTCCTACTTTGCATAGCCACCTTGGGCTGTCTACAGCAAACTGCATACCAAGGAATAAAATAAATCCAGGGACACTTGCAATATAGAGAATTGTCCTCCACCTGAAAACGAGATACATTTAAACTCTGGCTGAACATGATATACCACCTACCTTCCAGATGACTAGAATATATGCAGAACATGAATGAAACAGGATCGATCCTGACAGTACTTCATGTGCTTCATAATTTATTAATCACTCTTCGATTCTTCGTATAACAGATTTCAAAAACCACAAATATTGCATGCTGACTGAATCACAAATTGTGAAATTCCAAAATTATCAAAGTAACAAAAGAATATAACATATGCTTCCCTTTTATTTATTCAAACAAGCATCGCAATTCACTCCCAAAAGTTCATTCTCAAATTTACAATTCCTATTTCCCAATCCAATCTTATTTCCTCATGTCCTGTTATGTTTAACCCAAACTACCTGATTTCCTTCTATCTAGAGGAACAATAAATCAGCGCAACATAAATAATGCATTACTACTTAATTTAAATAGAGAAAGAAAGCTGGATATAGCCATTTCAATATATCAGATCAAAATATCATCGAGCAAAATCATTGATTTTTGGAATCCATTCCTCGGAGCTCAAGCATTCACAAGGAAACAAAAGAAAAAGCCTCACCAGTGGGGATCATTTTCTGAAGGACTTCCTAAAATGAGTGATGCAATAATTCCGAGGCATGTGCCAATTTGACACAGGGTCCCAAAAGAACCCCTATACTTTGTTGGAGCAACCTACAAAATAATCATTAGGAAACGGATGAATAAAAACAAGTATACATTTTTTTAAATTTTTTTTTTTTAAAAAGCCAACTTAGCTTCCACAATGATAAAGAGATAAAAACAAGTACAGAAATTCAAATTACCAGCTTCAACACAAATTGTTATCGGAATGCACCCAATCTAGCTTGGATGTTAGTCAACCTCTTTGAAAATTGAATTACAACTTCATAATACTACGGAAAACCCTTCATGAGGGTGGAACGGAAAGTATAGCTTAGTAGTATGTTTGCCTTGATCATGGACAAACCATCAACATTTTGCAAAATATCACACACTCGAATTTCAGCAACTGGGGAGACTTCTCAGTAATTTCTCTTTAATATTGTTGTTTCAAGGACATTGTAACATGCATTAAATATGGTTCTTTCAAATACATTATTAACATTGATTAAAGAAAATCTCATGCAGTCACGTATCTTTTTCCATTTCAGGGGACTTCCAAACATTTATTATAATGATTCTGGTTTTTTTTTTTTTTGGGGGGGAGGGGGGGTGGTTAGGTAAGTCATAAATTAAAGACAAAAATTACACGTTTATAAGGGGCATTCCCCAGGTAATACAACGACAACAACAAAAAAAAAAAATACAAAAGAAAGACTAAACCCCTTATTAGGGGGGAGCAACTTTACAATACAAGAGTGCTGCTGATATATTTTGCCCTTAGTAACTTATGCCAACAGTAAAGAAGGCAGAGTGACTAGGGGCAATATATAAGCAACACTAACACCGTATAACATAACCATTATGTCCAAGTAAAAACTAACCAAGATAAAACAAGCAACAACCCACAAGACCAATCAAAAAAATGATAACCACCGCCACTTGCCCCCAGTCTCTACCGCAGATAAACCCATGGGATCCAATAAGCATCTCACTCCTTACAACCGTGACATCCTAGCCACTTACCAAAGCCAAAGCCGTGACGGAAGAAAAAATCTATCCCACGAGAAATCCCGACAGAGTCACATGAAGCTAGCACAATCGGTAACCATAATCAACGGTCTTGGGAGTTGTAGCAAAAAACGATAGCCACCACAGTAGCAAACCAATACATAGTCAGAACCCGTGTATTTAACTGTTGTTCAACTCATTTCCATCTTGTTGTTTATTGAGTTTAGCTTTTGGGAGTTTTGATTGTGTTTGAAATAGGTTAGGAAGTTAATTTTTCAAAATGGTGTTGTTGCCCAGAATTTTCCTTATTCGCTCGAGCGATCATTCCTTCGCTTGAGCGGTCTTTTGCAGTTCTGCAAAACTACTGGGAGGGGGTCATTGTGCGCTTGAGCGGTGGTTTTGGTCGCTTAAGCGGTGTCACTTATTGTGTCTATTGCTCAAGCAACCATTCCTTCACTCGAGCGGTCTGTGTGTATATCAGTCCAAGAGGAAGACCTTTTTATCACTTTTTCACCTCTTTCTCTCTCTAAACATTCCAAAAACCTTAAATCTACTCTCTCTCTCTCTCTCTCTCTCTCTCTCTCTCTCTCTCTAGTTTTTGAGCTTTTACACCAAATACTCCAAATCCGTGAGTTTCCTCATCCTAATCCTTTGGAGAAAACCATTGAGCAAGTCAAGAGCTTCGTTTTAATCAGAGAAGTTAGTTTTTTCAGCTCCATCAAGTTCTATCCCTTATTTCCTTCTTGTCTTCTACTTTGAGGTAGGGATTTCTTTAGCTCTTTTTTTTTTTTCTTTTTTTTTTCAATGATTTTTAGCTTAACTATTTGCCATTTGAAAGGGTTATTTGTTTGGAAAATTTTGGTAAAACCTAGGATTCAGTTTGAAATCAAAAGAGAGGTTTTCCAAATTGATTCTTGAAAATGGTTGTAGAAGTATGGTTATGGGTGATTGGTGTCGTAATGGTGGAAATCTTTTCTTAAAATTGATTATGAAAGAAAAGGGGTATTGCCCAAATTTTGGATATTTGGAATTGTGAAAGGGAAAAAGAAAAATAATGTTGGATATTGTGAAATTGGAATAATGATTGTGTTGATGATGATGGTGGAGTTGGATATGTAATATTACTCCCATTGTAATTGATGAAAATATATTTTGATTGGAAATTATCTATTGTTTAGAAATATCTATTTTGAGCTATCGATGGAGGATAATCTTGATTATTGTAGACATTGCATAAGGATTAGGTTGAATTGAAACTAATTTCTCATCCATTGTGCATTGAGCATCATTACACATTGAACATTGTAAATGTATCGATTTTTGAGAAAAATGGATGAATACCTTAGTGAATCTGGTTAGGGGTGTAGTTGTGGTTGTGGTTGTGGTTATGATGTTGGCCTGTGTGTCCTTGGTGAAAATCCAAAAACCAACGCGGTTAGGTGCCTATCATTCGGGTTAGTATCGGTAAAATGACTTTGGTAGTGCTTGTATAGCCTACTGGTAGACATGTACTTGGAGATTCCTCGTGTTTTGTATCCATTGCCCTATTTTTTGTATTAAAATGATTATTTTCATGAATTGATATATAATTTGGCATTGCAAGATTTTGAGATGGAAAACAAGAAATGTTTAGAAAATGGCATGCATGTGCATTCACCTTATGATTTTGCTAAGATTCATATACGAGTATTCTTACTGAGCTTTGGCTCACCCTATGTAGAAAATAACTTTCAGGTACTGATGATATACCTTCGCCAAGGACATAGCTTGGGAGGACTCAGGCTTAAGGCTTCACTTTTGTTTCTTGATGTAAATATTTTTGTTCAAACCTCGGGCTTTACTTGTATTGAGTTTAAACCCATTTTGTTATAACCAAGTATCGTCATGGAAAGTTGTAAGCCATTAGGGCATTTCTTTATTTGAATTTATTTCCTTTTTGCTCTTGTATCCATGCCATATGTTATAGATTCATAATCTAGGATTTATGAATATATATTGCGTATGTCATCTTTTGTAACAATCAAAGATAAAATGAATAGAAGATATGAGATTGTTGATTTATAGTAACACTGTTATGTAATGGGTTAATGTTAATTATTTTGGGGCGTGACATTTATCGTCTAGAACATCCTAAACTTGACTTAAATCTACATAAATTTCCACCGTTTCCTTTGCCATACTCAAACAAGGTAAAACAAAGCTCACAATTACAACTAATATGAATGACATAAAGAAATTAATATATCTTTTCCCCCTCAAAATGGCAATTGATGATACTATCATATAATTTCTAGAATATGTGACTATGAATAAATATAGTTTTAAACAAACCGAATTTGTAAATTCAGCCTCTTTAATACCAACTTTTACCTCTGAAATATAAATAGGAACAATAGCCGAGTTCACGCCAATGCCAAGGCCAACAAGAAATCTTCCCCAGAGTATTTCCTCCAAGGAATGAGCTTGTCCACTGTTACAAATTGAAAGTGATCAAGATAAAAAAGAAATGTTATACAACATGTCTAACTAAAGACCAAAGAAGGTATGATACATGGAAATAATCAGAGTGCCGCACATCAAAATGGATAACCCCATCCCATCTAGACATGCGAATGCATACAATATGAATGATCTTGTCTATGTGCTTATTAAACATATAATTTTATTATCCTTTGTAAAATTTTACCTTTTCTTAGTAAGTACCAAATTTTAATTTCTTCATTTGTGTCAATCAAGAATTTAAATTACCTTATAATGGCACCAAGAATAAGTGGTATTGTGTCAACCTGAACGGTGCGTCGACAACCCAGTTTATCGACCAATGAACCAGAGCTGATGCTTCCAATAAATGCTCCGGCTATGAATATACTCACTACTAGTCCCTCAATAAATGAGTTCCCTTCAAAACCAAGCTCTCGTGCAATAGATACAATAGGACCATTCATTACTCTGCATCATACACCCAATAAATAAAAGCAAAACAAAACTATCAAATTCAAAAGACTATAACCCATCAAAGTGCATAAATATTAAGAGCTATTAAATTCAAGTGCTTCATTCACAAATTTTTTTTCTAGGTTAATTAATTTGTTAAAACTAGACGTTACGATAGTAAATTAGTAGTGCTACTCTAATTCAAAAGTTAGACCCACTTGTCAAGCTCAATGATTTGGTAATCTATTAGAATATCTAAGCCAACACTGTCTCTCCTCTCTTCTTTAATCATCAGCCAATAATCTCCTTTACACATCAGTGTGCCTTGAAAATGGATCTAGTAAGTGTAATTCTATATCATTTTTCAATTATAAATAGGGTAAGTTACAAATACACCTCTAAGGTTGATTTAAAATATGAATCACTCCCGTAGTTCTATAAATTACATCCCGTCCCTTAAAAGTTTTTAATTTTGTAACAAATAACCTATTTTGTTAATAAATTATCAATTTAATTAACAGTTTTTAATTTGACTACCGAAATAACCTTAAATAGAGCCGAGTGAAGAAGAATGATTCATGCCCCTCATCTCATGTTTCTCAATCACCCAACACAAAAAAAAATTATAATACCCAACATTTTCTACCAATCATAATAGCGCGAAGCAGGCCGTGCCCCGTGCTAATACCCAATAATCAGCCATTAAGATAACATGAGAGAGAGAGAGAGAGAGAGAGAGAGAGAGAGAGAGAGAGAGAGAGAAATACCCAATGTGATAACCGAAGAGGAATTCGGACATGGAAGCAAGCAAAACGTGAGGGAATGCAGGCAACCATCCCACATCAATTCCTTTATCAGCACCCTCCTCTTGTAATGAAGTTGATTCACCCTCCTCTTCCAGACTTGGTTTGGAAGTCTGCAATTGAGGGAGATGGTGTTTCTTGGCCGCCGGAACTCTGAACTTTGTCTGCGGCGGAGGATGAAAACCCAAACCCAAACGGTAGGGTGGGTGTCTGTTATCGGGAGCTGTCAGGGTTATCGGGACCGGAACAAACGCTTGACGGAATCCGGGAGCTGCCCACATCGGTTCTAATCGTGGGTGGCTCTTCTTAATTCTACTACGGTGGTAGTAAGCCAAACAATCAGAATGGATAGAGATAGAGAGACACAGAAGAGGGACGAGGATCAATTTGGATTGAAGTGAAAATCTCAACCTCTTGTAATTTGGCGCATTTTTTATTTATTTATTATTATTTTAATTTAATTAAAATAATTATATTATAAAAAAATAAAAATAATTATTAATTAGATTTAACATTTTATTTTAATTTAATTTATTTTTTAATCACACAAAAATGGCTTAATTATACTTTCACCCACTTTGTTTGACCAAATTTTATTTTAGTTTAATTTAGGTTTATTTATTTTCAGGAAAATAAAAATATTTTATTTATTTTTTACTGTTTGGTTAAACAAAAAATAAGTAAAATATTTTTACATTATTTTCATAAAAAATGATTTACTTTTAAAATTTTTGTAAATCAATCTTTACAAAATTGGCACTCAGCCACTATCTTTTCAACTTGTGGGGATACATGTATTAATTAATGTATACATTAGTGTACTAACTAGTATTATGTCATTATTACTGACTCCACCTATTATACAAATTACAAATATTCAAAACCTCTAAAATTATGTCACATCATCTGTCAGTATACTAGTTGGTACATTAATTGGTACAACAATGGCCAAGGATGGAACCAGAATTTTATTATCGGAAGGGTTAAAAGAAAAATATATTTTTTTTACCATATACACAAAACACACACACACACATATATATATGATATATGAATTATATATATATAATTTAAATCCCATAGAAATAATTTCTAATAGGATGAATAAGTTTTTTTTTTTTTTTTAAATGTAAAATAGAAAGAGAATTCAAGATGAAAGAAAAATAACATAAATTTTTTTATATTAGCGGGTCATTTTATATATAAAATGATATATATATATATTAAAAATTTTCTGACAAACAATAATATTCATAGAAACAGAGAGACATGACCTCCTATAATTTTTTCCTAGTTCCGTCCCTGACAATGATATTATCAAATTTGACAACCTCGGCCACTTTGGTAGTCCTACAAATACTCTTAATTTAATCATAAGAAAGTTTGGGGTATCCTAAAATTTGATTTAATCTTTTTATGTATATATATATATTAAAATTATGGTAAATTTTTTTATTGGGTGAATTATAGGACTGAACAAAAAAATCAAAATAACCACAAACTGAACCGGTCCAAATCAATTCAGTAGCCTTCGTTTGGTTTTTCTAATTCGTAGTTTGGTTTTGATTTGAAAAATTGAAAAACTGGTGTTAACAGTTCGATTCTGAATTTTGTTCTATGATTTCGAATTTAAACCAAACTAAACCATGTAATTTAAACCATATACCGTGCATACAATCTCAACTTTTTATATATGACATCCAAACCCTAATCTCGTATATCATTATAGTGTTGTCTTTCTATGTTATGTTTGTTTAGGTTAATGGTTGTACAATGTGCATATTTATATTTTGAAAAATTATGGCAGATTAATAGTAAACAATATGTTTGCTTAATATAATGTTTGTTTAAATAGTGAACATATGAGAGTAGTTTGATTGATGGTATGTTATTATTATTTTTAAAATTTATGACCGGTTGAATGTTTTTAGAAAGTGCCATATGATTTTTTTTGTGAATAGATTATGTGAAACTGTGATTCCAAATCAAACTGAAACATATTTAAATGGTTTGGCTCGCATTAGTTTCATAATTTTAATAGTTTGATTTGGTTACAATTTGAATGGAACCGTAAATAATTGATTGGTTCCGGTTTCATCCCAAACCAAACTAACTTAGACCACAGTTAGCCCTAACAAACTATACTCATCTCTCCCGAGGTTTGAAAAAAAATATAATTAGCTCTGCATTTTTTACATGATTATACTAATCTCCTTTAAGATTTAATTTACATAATAATTAGGTTCTTTTTCATTAATAATTTGTTAATGACATGAATGAAAAATTGACATTGTCATCTCCTATCTATGAAAATATATATTTATTTTTACTTATTTTAATATTTATCTATCATTTATATTAGTTTTAGTTGCTTTAATCTTATTAAAAGATAATTCAGGATAACTTAAAAATAGGGAAATTTGTTTTAAGGTTTTTTATATTAAGATTTTATAAGTTAAAGGACATACAATATTTTTATAGTATTTAATGTCCCTCAACATTTTTACAAAGAAAATTCGACTCAGAGAAATTTCACTCGACTCAGAGAAATTTCAATTTTTACAGAGAAAGTTTTAAAATTTCTCTGTGAACATATTAGAGAAATTTCAAAATTTCTCTGAGTTGGGGCTGAATTTTTTTTGAGTCAGGAAAAATTTATTTGAATTGAATTTTCTCTATGAAAATGTTGAAGGACCTTAGCTAATAAAAAAAATATCTTGAACCTCTTAATCCAAAGTTAGAGATGAATGTTTTACCAATTTTTCTTCAAAAATATGGGGCTAATTATATTTTCCGCAAACCTCGAGTGAGTATAATTAATCCAATTTTTATTTTAGGCATAGTTTGGGAAGTTGGTTTTGGTGGGTTAGGGGCTAAAATAGCCACAAAAAATAAAATAAACTATTTTAGTCACAAAAAACAAAACATCAAATCTAACCCATAATCATTACACTCTTCTTTCACAAAAAAGTCAAAAAAGCCAAAAAGTCCTTCCCAAACCAAACTTTTTAGCCAAAGGCTAAAATAGCCAAAAAACTAAAAAACCGAAAAGCCAACCCACTTCCCAAACGGAGGCTTAGTATGTTGAGGGTTACACACGGCATAGTAAAGCGTGTAAATTGTAAATGTATATATAATGGGTTGCTACGTGGCGTTGTACAAAGATCATTGAACCTGCAGTATTTTTTTTAAGAGATAGCTCGTGGAGTTTATTACGTGTCTCGTTTTGATGATCTGAACTATTCAATATGTAAAGTTTGTCGAATATTTTATACTTATAAACAATCATGTTGACAAAAATGTGTTTCGATTAAGGAGCTACTGATATTCGATCAACGTGATTTTTTATAAGCATAAAGTACTCAATGAGTTTTATATATTGAACGGATCAGATTATCGAAATGGGACCGATGGTGGGCTCCACGGGCCCAACAGTACGCTTCAGTCTACTATGTAGATTAGGGAGAAGTCCCTCCTTTGTTTTTATAAGGCAATTTTTAAGTATGCAAGTGCATATCATATGTATTTGCGTAAATTCTTACAAATATATGTAAATTATCTCACAAAATCATGCACGTTTTCACAAACATACGTAAGTTAACTCATAAAAATTTGAGAAATCACAACTTGCGTATATTAGTGAGAACTTATACGATTTTATGAAATAACTTATGTATATTTGTGAGAACTATATATGTAAACTTTTCAAACTATTTATCAAAACTTAGTTTAAAAAATAAATAAATAAATAAATAAACTAACTATTTATCAAAACTCACTTTTTAAAATCACAAGTTCAAAATATAATTTCATATTAACATGATCTACATCTATATACTGGTAAGTCATGTCAATATGAAATCTCATTTTTAAGATGTGATTTCACCATGAAATTATATTTTGAACATGCAATTTTATGATGAAGTCACGTTTTGACCTTGCACTTTTTATAAAGTAAGTTAATTTGATAAATAATTTGAAAAGTGAATCACTTTTGATAAATAATTTATTTTTTAGAATATTTAAAAAAAAAAAAAAAAAAAACTCCAGAACCTGTTATTCAAACAAAAAGCCTTTGATAATTGGAGATATGAGACGAAGACAGTGACAATACTATTTCCTTTCACTTTCATGCGCTGGGCACCCCAACTTTCACCATCTCCATTTCTGGGTCTCCATTTCTTTATAAGACCATTTTCTTATGAGTTGTATCTGGACTAGGCCCAGGATTGGTCTTATTTTTTCAATCTCAAAATGGGCTTGGCCAGTATGGGATTTTAAGACAGCCCACACCCAAGGCATCTAGAATTGGGCTGGAACACGGTCCTTAGGCCTAATTTGTATGGCCTAAAAAGGGGCACTAACTGAGCAGTCTTGTTAGGGAGATGGGTGCACTAATAAGTCCGCATGATTTTTTGTTGCACTAAAAAATCTTATTCATTTTTAATTGTTACCAATAAGTCCTTATGTTCCACTGTCACTGTCGCTAGCACATCTACCACTATTGGACCATCCGTCAGACAATTACTGGAAAGTTGTTGGAGGATCGCTAGAATATTCTAAATATCATCGAAAGTCACCGGAATGTCTAGAACATCGCTGGACGACAAGAATATCGTCAAACACTCATTGGAATGTCTAGAACATCGTCAAAAACAGAAGAAGAATAAAGAGAGAAATTAAAGCAAAAACATAGCCAAATTTAACCACATCTTCTCCAACACCATAAAACACAAAAAAAAAAAGAAAAAAAAAGAAGCTCTTTATCATATAGAGCACATAATTTTCAGTTCACAAAATTGTAAAAATTAAGAGTTTAAAAACCACAAAATTATCAGTTTGCTTGTCTATAATTTATCAAAACACAATTTCATGTTGCGGCAATGATGGAGATCTCAAATTAGTAGTTTCTAACGGTTTATAGTTTTTTAGTTTGTTAATATTTGCTATTTTTTTTTTGTTATTTTAATAAAGGAAAAAAATTGCTAGAGTTATAGAGAAAAAACATAAACGTACCTTCAAAACTGTAAAATTTCTCAATTTTTACGACCTGTAATTAAAACTGAAAAAATATTTATTTAGAACTTGAAAATTTTCTCTATTAAAACATGAAAAAATAAGTGTTTAGTAGAAAAAAGAAGAAAAAATGAGAGATCGAATGAGGGAGACGGACATAGAGAGATGATTGTACTCTGACGACCAATTTTTTTTTGTTTAGATCTAGTCTAAATCTGACAGAGAACGATGATAATAAAGCTCCAATCGATAATGGCAGTAGAGAAAGATGGAGGGAGTGTAAAAAGATACATAGAGGGGTTTGCTGATGGCAAATGAGGTGAGGACAAAGCTGATGAGGCAGAGGAGTGGCCGCAGCAAGCTATCAGTAGTCAGTAGTCGCTGGTCGTTTCCCTATCAAAAACAAGAAAAAGAAAGAGATGAAGGAATGAGTCTTTTAAGATGCAAAAGGACTTTATGGTTTACACAAACACTTTTGGGACTAAAATGGTGTGCATGTCTTTATAACACGACGTATGAATAATTAACCCTTCTATTAATAAACCAAAATCCTTCACCTTTCTCGACAAATTAGAGGTTTTTGATGCCACACTCAAATAATAAAATTAGATATGGCAATAGGACAAGTTTTTTTTTTGGCAATTGGATAGAGCGGGGCGAGGCGGGGGTCAGTTTGTAGTGGGGTTGGGGCAATTGGAAAGGTAGTGAGGATAGAACGGGAACAAGTTAATTTTATAATCTTAGGCATGCTGGTATTAATAAAAAAAAGAAAGATGATACAGTATATTAGGGATAATAATTTTTTAAAGTGACAAGACTTAAAAAATGAAATATGAGAAATAAAACAGAAAAATATTTAAGAATAATGTTTTAACATTTTAATCTTATTAAATTAAAAAAATTTAAATTATAATGAAGACCAGCGGACGATAGATGGGGAGAAAAACCCGTCCCCCATTTCACTTCAAGAAGTTGAAAAAACCAAAAGCGAGGTGGAGCAGGCCCAATACTAATAAAATGTTGGGGGGTTAGCTAACTTTGTGGTACCACCCCCTTTTGTTGGAACACATTCATTCATGAAGAAAAATAATGAAATCAAAAGGAAAATCTAAACTACTTAGCTATATATATTTTGCAATAAATGTATATGGTATATCTATTACCTACCATCAATAATAGATTTGGTATAAGAGATGGCAACGGATCAGATTTTTCAGTTTCATACATATTTTTTTTTACTTTAAAACTCTATGCTTTGTCCTACACAATTAATGCTCTCTCAAACTATTTATATTAAAATCGGATCAAATATAATCAGGTCTGAGAATTTTGATATCCTTATTTGGTCCCTATTTGGTATAACAGTACCTAACGGGAATAACTCTTATTTATACCATTATCCTCTATACTATTTTATACTTTATTTTGTGGGGCTCACTCTAATCTCACAACGATAATTTGAACTGTTTATCTTGTAAAACTTGTAGTAAAGGCCGTCTGCACAAAAAAATTAGTTTCATCAGATATAATGAATAGATGAACAATTTACATTTTGTTTTATAAAATAAACTATTTTAAGTTTAAATTCATAGTTGTCGTTCATTTTAAAAAGCAAAATACAATTTGTTCATGTGTCTAATAATGTCTAATGAAATTAATTTTTTGCACAACTCATCTTTATTGTTTGTCCTACGAGATGAACGGTTCAAATTATTATTATGAATCTAAGATAAGACCCACAAAATAGAATAAAATATATATATATATATATATGAAAGATAATAATATGAATGGGAGCTATTCCCTTACCTAACTAGCTTCATATGAACTTTCATTTTCCTTCTTGCCTTCTTGGTATTTGATGATCAACTAACCATTTGAAAAAGAAAAATTCTAAATATACATAAATTTATACAAAAAAATTGACAAAAATACCATTATTATAAATAAATTTATTTTCAATGATGTTTTATTTTGAAATAAAAGATTCACAATAAATCACATCATTATATATAATTTTTTTATTTGTATAACATTACAAATCAAAACAACTTCACAAAAATAATTTTAGATGGTACAACGGCTACAACTTCCATCAATATTTGAAATGTTCTCTCTATTGCTTTCAATGGTCTTTAACAATCACATTATTATAATTTTTAAAACAATTTAGTCATTATTTAATTTAAAATAAAATTTTAATATTGTGGACCTTTACCAACTATTGATTGAGAAATAGAGATATATATTCTACCTATGAAATGAAAAGGATATCGTTAATGCTATACATGCATGCTTTATTTGAATTTTAAATTTATAAATAAATGATTAAAAAACAAAATAAGATAAATTTAGGTAAATAATGTCTAAGGCACACCAAAGTTGCAAAGCTAGACCAAGTAAATGTAGATTGTATACCAAACATCATATTAGATTTAGTGTATATATATAAAGATGTACTAGTTGGTATTAATTCCTTGGACCGGAATAGATTGAATGTACTATAGTAAGTATTAATTTCATTGACATTGGTTGTTATAAGGGTAAACTACCAATAGGTCCTACTTTGGAGACTTATTACTCAATAGGTCCTACTTTGGAGACTTATTACCCATTAAGTCCTATTTGATATAATTTATTAAGTGATAAAGATAAATTTATCAGTCTTTTTTTTTATGAATAATTTTATAGTGATAAATTTATCAGTCTCTTTGTTTTATGAATAAATTTTTAGTGATAAATTTATCACTCTCTTATTTTTATAGTATTAAATTTATTAGTTAGGACCTGTAAGTAAATAAGTCTAGTTAGCAGGACTAATTAGTAAGTACCCCTTGTTATAATGTAGACTTAGTCCAATTAATAATAATAATAAAACATGTAGATCCTGAGTCGCAGGTTTAGAAATTTTTTGATACACTTCAAAATTAAAAAATAAAATTTTTAATAGAAATTTTATGCATAAGGTTATAACTAATACAAAATAAATAATATTCTCGAATTGATGGGTATCAAATCAATATAAATGAATATTTTTTAACAAGTAAACATTTTTATTAATAAAAGATAAATATTACAATCAAACTCTATGCACACACTACAAGAAATAACACATTTACCAAATACTTTTGCCGACCAAAAATATTTTGATCGCAAAAAAAAATCACATTTGGCTACTAGGGAAAAAATTGGTAGGCAAAAGTTCATACTTTTACCGACTAAATTAATTTGGTCGCTGAAAAGTGTTTTTTTGCGACTAATTTGAAATATTGGTTGCCAAAAATTTAGGCGGGAAAGTGAAACATTGGGAGGGAGACTAAAATCTTTTAGCGACTATTGCAATTTTGTGAAGACCCGACCCAACTTTTTGCCTTTTGTTTGACCTTAATATTTTTTGACAAATTTTCAAAGTAAACTGTCTGTTCAGAAAAAAAAAACTGTTTGCTGGGCAAAATCCTTAGTTGGAGCTCTAGCCTCATGGCTCATTTCAACATGATATCAATGGAAGGAAATAAGTCTAAAACTATATTTTAAGGCTTAAATTCATGGTTCATTGCATCATGAAATCAAAGGAAAGAAATGAAGGCTTTAACTCATAGAATAGACATAGAGAGGGAGTTACCTAGACTTGAAGCTTGATGAACAATTATGGAAGTGTTTGATTTTTCTTTCTTAAACCCATGCATTTCAAAGAAGAAGATGTAGTTTTTACACATATAGGATATATATAGGAAGAAAGTGGTTAGGTAGGTTCAATGGCTAGGATTAAATCTTGGAGAAAACCTAAGGCTAGGATTGAAAGGTGAATGTTGTGGTAAAAAAGGGAGTGAGGTGGATGCATATTCCATCTCACGAAAAATTCCACCATGGTGGCCGATTTTCCTACAAATTACCTTTGCTTTCGGATAAAACGGTCTTGTGCGGACAATGCCGTTCGAAAATCGGTTCATTAAAAATCCTATTTATTTGTTCTCTAAACTGGATAGTAGATAGTAGTAGGCCTAGGGTGCGAATCGAGGCGCTGGCCGGTCGCGATTCCGATAAGCCCTAGTTCGGGTCGTGACAAATTTAGTCACAGATTTCAAAACGACGTCGTTTTGCTTGTTAAATACACAGAGTCCAAATAGCTGACCAACACTGTTGTAGGAGAAAACAAATTCAAACCCTTATAATACTTCACAAAAACACGCCTAATCGATCCCACCCTCTCAGTTGTGCCACTCATCTCGCCTTTTCACTATCAACGCTGCCGTCCGCCGTCTCCACCTCTTCACCATCAATGCCGCCGTCCATGTTCGCCTCGCCACTGTTATCTAGGTATATTTTTTCAAGCGTCTATCTGTCCATATCTATATCTATCTCTCTCTGTCTCACTTTTTTTCTTTGATTTCCCTTACTCCTCTTTCTCATACTCTTCTTGTTCTAAAGAGAGCATTTCAGTGGAAGAAAGAGCTTTGTAACTCTGTACAGCTCATCGACATCGTCGTTACACCTGTCCAAATCAAGCCCTTCAGCTCCAGCAAGGTCGTCCCTTGGTCTCGCCTTGTCGTCAAGAAATCCTTTACCGACACTGCATGGTAAACATTTCTTCATTTTTTGTTGAAACCAACCCATTTGTAAAATCAATCAATGTATGTAGGGTTTTCAGATTGTTTTGTTAGTCTTGTTAATACCAAAATGGTATCATTAATGATTAGTGGGTATTTTGGCTACAGTTCCTGGGTTTGGGAATTTTGTTGCTAGTGTCTGATTAGTGGGTATTTTGGCCCCAATTCCTAGGTTTGGGAATATTGTTGCTAGTGTGCCTCATGTTTTGAGCCTATTTTGTAGAAATTCTGAATACAATTTGAGGTATAAATCCTTCAACTAACTCTCCCTAAAACCAAATTGAGGTATAAATCCTCTCTCCCTCTCTTACTCATTCTCTGTCTGTCTCTTCCTCTCCCTCTCAATGTTTGTGTTCAAGGTTTGGGAATTTTGTTGCTAGTGTGCCTCATGTTTTGAGCCTACTTTGTAGAAATTCTGAATACAATTTAAGGTAAAAATCCTTCAACTAACTCTCCCTAAAAACAAATTGAGGTATAAATCCTCTCTCCCCCTCTTACTCATTCTCTGTCTGTCTCTCTCTTTCCCTCTCAATGTTTGTGTTCATGTTCTGTTTTTTTTTTGTTCTCTTTGTTTTCCCTAAGCTAAGAAAGCCGACTCAGATTTCTCCTGTTCCTTTGTTTTTTGGATGATGAAAGTGCATAAAAAATTATTATTATCATCTAAGTTTTCTTGAATTATGTACATGTATTTAGAATTTGTTCGTTTACGTAATTAACTATAAGAGCCATCTTTTGGAATAAAAAAATAATGTTAATGGTGAAAGCTTGACTTATCTACACTGGCATATATTGCTTTCAGGGTAGTTTTTATTCATGAGAACATGACTTAGGCATTGCACGTAGTGCAGTGGTTCTTGATGTTTAATGTATAATTCCGAAATTTTAGTTGAGTGTTGGTTGCTTTGTGTTGAAAGGGGTAAGGGGGAAAAAGTGATTCATCTTGCTAGCAGATTTTTGACTTGAGGTTTTTCCATCATATTCTTAGTGATTCAGGCTACTCTAAACATAAGATACTTGACAAAATTGTATAACTTTTGCAAGGCCATTATGAATTATGTTTGAAAGGCTTGAAGAATGCAAATGGAGTCCCATTTGCATTCTATTCTATTCTTCTTCCTTTCTTATGTGACTTTGAAGGCTAAGAACCTTGCATCAATGGTCCATCTCTACAAAAGGTTGATGTGTTATGATCTCTTCGGCATACAATCTCAACCCATGTAGTCACCATTTAGTTTAGTTGCTTATTAGAATCTAACATTTCTACTGTCAAATAGAATTGATGTAATTATGAAATTTGACACTATTGGCTATTGCTGAGCTTAATATGCATTTTCTTGATCCGATCTTGCTGACTTCTAGGTTATTCAATTCTTTTGGTTTCATGTCTTGCATAAATATAATGTGTGTATATATATATATATGTGTGTGTGTGTGTGTTTGTTGGGTAATTTCTTGTTTGGATGATCTAAGGACTAAGGTTATAGATCTTGGTGATATTTATTTATTTTTTTAACAGATGTTGGCTTTGTGGCTAGTCTAGTTTTGGGATTTGTCATGTTTTCCTTACATAGCAAATATAGTGATAATTGTTTTGTTGCGTTTTCTGGCCTAAAATTCTTATATATTTGTGTTTTATGCAAACCTAATTGAAAGATGTATCCGTTTCTTGAGTGATAAATCTGTTAATTGCATTTTTTAAAAAATTTTGTGGGTACATAAATCTTTGATAGATTATGGTGTTTGGAGGGGTACAATCTAGATCTTAATGTTCTGTTTGTTTTATTTTCATTTGTTTATAACTAATTTATTTGGGTTGTAATAAAATACAAATACAGATCTTGTTAAATTGCTTTGATCCTTTTTGGTAAATGGATATGCCGTATCGAACTAGCTAGTTCGATTGCTTTCATACTTTTTTAATTATTATTTTTCAGCTTTCTAGAGAACATCATTTTTGTCCTTTGTTATGGGTTTGATTTTCCAATTTGTACGTACTAGCATAATCCATTCTATGTCATTGGTTATGTTGACTATTAGCAGGCATTTTGGAGGACTCGTCAAAAGGCTTTTGTTTTGGTATGCCACATATCCTATTTGAACAGTCTCTCATAGTGTTTTTCTGACTTGCTTTTGTTTTGTTTTGATTTTCCAGTTTTAGATTGTATGAAGGTTTTTATTTTTCATTTCAACAAGGTTTGTTGATCTATAGATCAATATGGTAGATAGTTTATCAAGTGTCCCTTTTCTTTGTCTTTCTAAACCTTTGAGAATCTTAAGACTGGTTCTTAGAAATTCCTAAGTTTTGCAACCTTAGTATGATGCTATTGCTCTACACTTGTTTGTTAAAAAAATATATGGTTTAATCTGATCTGACTTCTTTTTTTGTTGTTAATTATTTTTATTATTTTTTTGCAGAATTCACGAAGGTTGTCCATGCTGCGATTGAATTAGTGGTGATGGGATTTGTAGGCTTCTTCATGAAACTGATCTTCATCCTTACTAACAACATCTTCATCTGATCTGGTTTATGTAATATTTGTCTTCAATCCTATTGTCTAATTCATTTTCAAAGATTAAACTTTGTTTGTAGATGGAATGATTGGAATGGCTAAAAATGTTGAGTTTAGTAATCTGGGAAGATTACTTGAGATTGAGAAATATGAAGAAAGAAAAGGCTGTATGTTCTTAGGGAAAAAGGGCCACTCTTTTATCTTAATAGTTTTGGAACTAGTATTAAAATGTTGAAACTTCCTTCTGATTGCCTAATCAGACGAGTTACTCAATTTCTTTTAGTGACTAAAAGAAGGTTGAGTAGCACAAATTAATGCATAAGAGTTTGAGCGATTGCATAGTATAAGAACTGTAAAACTAATATATTGCTTGCCTAGACTTAAATGCTTTGCCATTATATTTTCTAAGAAGATGGATTTGAATAGGCAATCTTATGGCTTAATGCCTAGCATTGGTTGACACTAGTTGGACTTTTATCTTGCTTCAGGTATTGAGAGGGAAATCACCACCTTGCAATTGGAAGTGTGTTAAAGAGTTTATAGTTAATGTTTTTGTTATAAGTTTTTGGTGTTTGATCTAATTATAAATTATTTGTTGAAACATAACAAACAATAAATCAAACATAGCATCAATATGCAATATATCTTCTCAAGTTAAATTTCAAGAGTTTAAGTTTTTACTGTCCAAACAAAATAGCCTTTGCTCTACTACTACTGCTGTGATGGTCTAATAGTTTGGGGTAGGTGATCATTTGCTTTGCTGCTATTAAGGGTTGTTCTCTATTTTGGTTTGATCACTTCTAGTTTGGTTTGTTCTTTATTTTGAAGGATGACATTTGGGGGCAAAAATTGGAAACAGCCCCCAAATAGCCCTGAGATCATCTCATCACCTCGGACTAGATTAAACAAACTTGTGAGAGCAAGTGGCACATGGATAGGAGACACGATTAGAGGTTTGGACACAAAAATGTAAGAGAAAAAGGCAAAAATAGGCCGTTTGGGGGCGAAAATTGGAAACAACCCCCAAACAGCCTCGAGATCATCATGGTCACCTCAGCCTAGATTAAATAAACTTGTGAGAGCAAGCAGCGCATCGATAGGACGCACGGTTAGATATTTAGACCAAAAAATGTAATAAAAAAGGTGAAAATGAGCAGTTTCGGGCCAGAAATTGGAAACAGCCTTGAAACACCCCCGAGATCATCACGGTCACCTCGGACTAGATTAAACAAACTTTTGAGAACAAGCAGTGCGTTGATAGGACGCACGGTTAGATATTTAGACCAAAAAATGTGATAAAAAAGGGCAAAAATAGGCCGTTTGGGGCAAAAAATTGGAAACAGCCTCAAAACAACCTCGAGATCATAACGGTCACTTTGGCCTAGATTAAACAAACTTGTGAGAGCAAGCGGCGCATCAATAAGACGCACGGTTAGATATTTAGACTAAAAAATGTGATAAAGAAAGCAAAAAGGGGCTGTTTGGGATCAAAACTTGGAAATAGCCTCGAAACACCCCCGAGATCATAACAGTCACCTCAGCCTAGATTAAACAAGTTTGTGAGAGCAACCGGCATGTCAGTAGGACACACGGTTAGATATTTAGACCAAAAAATGTGATAAAAAAAGGCAAAAATAAATAGATGACGAAGTGACTTAATATTGTACGTGTAACATTGGATTACAAGAACTAAATCTTTTTGCGAGAACTTTAGGTGTTTCATCCAATCTGCTAGAGTCAAAGTAGCCTAAGGGAACTGAGAGGGGAGATTTGCCTTTGCGATGCAAGACGGCCGAGCTAAGATAATGTCGACGCGTGGCCGGACCACACGGCCGTGACTTCTCGATTCTTCGACTGCGACTGGACGTGCATAGTCGGAGATGTCGACCGCTCCCGCACGAATTGGCCTACCCGAGCTGCGACTTGCGCGTGTTGGGCGGAGCTCAGAGTGGCGAATATTAACCGAGCTAGAGGATAATCCGAGCTAGACTGAGGCTGTGGCGAGGCCGGCATCCCTCTAACCGGCCAGCCAAGATAGACGGCTTCATATAGCCGAGATTGAAGATAGCACGGGGTGAGGCCGGTTAGCTGGAATTGACCGGTCAAGATTACCTCGGCCATAAGGGTCTGATGTGTGCTCCTTGGCCGAGGGATAGGTCAGTGATGCGTAGCTCGGTTTTATGCTTGTGGCAATTCTTCACAAGGGATAGGTCGGTCGTGGTACTCCGGTTATGTGTGCCACCTGGGCCAATGGCGTGAGGAGGAGGAAATCTGCTCTACGCACACACCAATACCATTGGGCAGTTCTACATGTACTAGCTGGAGGACGAAACCTTTACACGCGTAAGGTGGTGAGGGGCGAGCACTGCCACCTGTCTAGGGAAGGACAGCAGAGGTAGTGCGCACACGATCTCGAGGCTGCATGGCCAGCCTAGAAATAAGGAGGAAGGTGAATGTTAGAGGTATGCAACTTCTTCCCCAAAGAGAATACTCTCTCTCTAACAGACTTCTCCTTCCTCTAGTAGCCTGACTTGATCATCAGAGGGTCTATCCGGCATACCACCGCCGGGCAGCTTACCGTTTCTGCGTTGCAGGCTAGACGTCGTCAAAAGGAGCTTGGAGCACAAGGAGTACGGAAAGCAGAGGATATTTCGCCCCCGTACAATTGGCGCCGTCTGTGGGAATCATCTTTGATATTCAACCCTTGTTCTTCAAGCCTCTTCGACCATTTCCATGGCCAACAACGACGAAATCCCACTGTCCGTCGTCGATGGTGTCACTCTGGAGTATGTCCGAAGGAAAGATGGCCCCCCAGATGTTCCGGCTACGGCGGGCCTAGAAATTTCTTCGTGAGGTGCGCGAGACAAACGTGGGAGAAGCTCTGATCGTTCGAAGAGTCCAGAGGGCTGTCGGCAGCAGGGGAAGTCCCGCGCGCAGCGCCTGGAGCACAAACTCAAAGACCAAGACGCCCTCATTCGCCATATGGCGGCGGAGATAGAGCTGCTGAAGCGCCAGATTAAGGAAAGGGTGTTGCTGGAGAGGGCAACCTCAATGAGCACACTCCCTCCTCTCGTTCTAGCAGTCGCCGTCAGAGGACTCATTCTATCTCCATCACCAGGAGCTATGGGGTTGGAGATTCCGACCAAAGAGAAGGCAGATCCCCCACTCACGACAGCACCTATCGCCCTTCACACCCGTCGTCGCCGTCGCGATACTCTGCCTCCACCCATTCCAGGGATCTTAGGGATGTGTTGGAGAAGAGAGCGCGCCGTCGAGAGACTCAGAGGGTGCTGGCGCTCCAAAGGTTAAGTGTTCCTGTTCAACGTAGTGAAGAAGTGGTGATGCCGGCACCTAGAGTTATGACCCCTACGCTGGTGGACAAAGAGCTGGCAAGACTTACGGCCACGCCGTTATCCCCAGAGATCGAGGGTACGCCGCTCCCCGCCGGATTCCACTAGCCCAAGTTCACTTTGTACGACGACAAGACAGATCCGTACATACATGTGAGTCATTACCGGCAGGTAATGGCTGGCCACCGACGCAACGACGCGTTCATGTGCCTCATATTCCCAGCTAGCTTGGGTGAGCTGGGCTTGAAGTGGTTCAAAAGGCTTCCGGAGGGGAGTATCGAGGGGTGGCAGCAACTGGCGGAAGCCTTCGTTACCAGATTCAAGACCAACACTCGAACGCCGAAGGAGGTCGACCATCTCCTGGGCGTCAAGATGGAGTCTGGATGTTCGTTGAAGGCATACAACGCGAAGTACTGGGAAACTTACAACGAGATCCTCGACTGCCCTACCAATCTGGCGATCACTCAGTACAAACGGGGTCTCCCAGTCGGACATAGGCTGCGAGATTCACTTACGATGCACCAACCCACAACCATGGAGTCTCTAATGCAACGGATCAATGAGCACATTCGCGTGGAGGATGATGCTGCCTCCGCGACCGAGAAAGGTAATCCGGTCGTGGCAGACGGAAAGGTGGCAGGAAAAGTTCACTCGGTTGGGCAGGAAGATAACCGCCCAAGCGACTGGTCAAAAGATCAACGCTGTGGACCAAACCGCGATGACCGAAACAAAGGTCGCAGAAACGACTGAGCTGACGCACCCCGCGACGCAACGGAAGATGCCAAGAGAAAACTGAAGGCGCGGACAAGAATTACCACGGTCTTCAAAATTCCCATCTACCACATTTTGAGCGAGATTCGAGGTGAGCCTTTTGTTCGTTGGCCGGCCAAGTTAGGGAGTGCGCAGCAAGGCTTCAATTCAAAATATCGCTGCACCTTCCATGAAGAACGGGGGCACCGGATAGAGGACTGCTTACCGCTCAAACAGCACTTGAAGGAATTGGTGGCAACGGGGCATCTTGACCAATACATAGATGGGGGCACCAAGGCCACGCCAACGGGACAGACCGAGCCTAACGGCCTGGCCGCCCTAGAGGCGCCCCCGCAAGGTGTAATCAACGTCATACATGGCATAATTGAACCAGCAAGGGTCTGTGAGCTTAGAGGGATGATCAAAAGGCCGAGCACATGAGGGAAGTGCTCTCTGTCCAGCCCGCAGTAAAGAAGGGAAAGACCAAAGAAAGAGACATCCTTTCGTTCTCGACCAAAGACTTGGAAAGGGTTCAGATGCCCCACAATGATGCCTTGGTGGTGACTCTTCGCGTCAAAGACTTTGATATCAAGAGAATCTTGATTGACCAGGGGAGTTCGGTCGAAATTATGTATTATGACGCGTTCAAACAAATGAAGTTAGAGGACAAGAACTTGGCTCCTGTGACATCCCCTCTGGTTGGCGTCAACTCACAGCTAGAATGGCCAATCGGAAAGATTATTTTGCCGGTCAAAGCGGGTTCAGTCGTAAAGTAAGTTGAATTATGGGTGCTCAAAGTTCCATCGACTTACAACTTGATCTTGGGCAGGGGCTGGCTGCACGCCATGCAAGCAGTTGCTTCGACCTTCCACTAGGTCATGCGCTTTCCGGCACCGAGCGAGCAAATAGAGGAAGTTTGAGGAGACCAGGTGATGGCGAAACAATGCTTCATTGCGGTAAATGGCAGCCGAGCAGCCAAAGGGTTTGTCCAAATGATTGAGGGTCCTGAGGGGAAGGAAGTCCTCGAAGACGTGGGAAGGAAGGCCGAGGAAAAATTGGTCGAAGATTTGGTGGAAGTGCGCATCGATGAAAACGACCCGACTAAATTCTTCCTCCTGGGATCATCTTTGTCTAGCGTCGAGCGGTCAGACTATGTCAACTTCTTGGTTTCCAACTTGGAGGCTTTTGCGTGGACGCCTTACGATATGCCTGGCGTCGACCCAAGTTTCATTTGCCACCAGTTGAATGTCTTCCCCAATGCACGGCCAGTCATACAGAGGACGTGCCGCTCAGCCTTGCACCATGCTGAAGTAGTGGCGGAAGAAGTGAAGAACCTGTTGGAAGCTGGGGCCATAAAGGAAGTGCAATACCCTCGGTGGATATCCAACACGGTGGTGGTTCCGAAGAAGAATGGCAAGTGGTGAGTCTGCGTTGACTACAAGACTGTTAACCGAGCCTGCCCAAAGGATAGTTTTCCCCTCCCTCGAATTGACCAGCTGGTGGACTTAACCGTTGGCCATAAGAGGTTTAGCTTCCTGGGTGCGTATCGCGGCTACCACCAGATAGCCATGTATAAGCCGGATAGGGAGATCACATCGTTCACCACCCCCAGAGGCTTATATTGCTACAAGGTCATGCCGTTCGGACTGCAGAACGCCGGGGCGATCTTCCAGCGGATGGTAACAAAAATGTTCGCTCTTCTCTTGGGCCGAACAATGGAGGCCTACATCGACGATATGGTGGTGAAGAGTAAGGAGAAGTCTCAACACCTCGCCGACCTAGCAGAAATGTTCGCCATACTTAGGCACCACAAACTTCGTTTGAACGCCTCCAAGTGCGCCTTCGGAGTTGGCACCGGAAAGTTTCTGGGTTTTTTGGTCACAAACCGAGGAATCGAAGCTGATCCATCCCAAATCAAGGCGATACAGGAGCTGGAGCGCCCAAACTCCACGAAGGACGTGTAACATCTTGCCGGGATGGCAGCCGCGCTGAACAGATTTATCAGCCGGTCTTCGGATCGTTGCAGGCCCTTCTTCAAGACTTTGAAGACCAAGTTCTTCTGGGATGACAAGTGTGACCGTGCATTGACAGATTTAAAGGTGTACCTCTCCTCAGCCCCTATCTTGGTCACGCCTCAGCAGGGCGAAGAGTTGTATCTCTACTTGGCGGTCTCTCAACATGCGGTGAGCGTTGTTCTAGTCCGCGCTGAAGGCATTCAACACTTGCCCATTTTCTATGCGAGCAAGACTCTGCTCCCAGCCGAGACAAGATATCTTCCTCTGGAAAAATTGGCGCTGGCCCTGATGATGGCATCAAAAAAGCTGGCGCACTATTTTCATGCCCATACAATAGTAGTATTAACCGAGTTTCCACTTAAGGTGCTCTTTGAAAAGGCCGACTTCACTGGAAGGATTCTGAAATGGCTCGTGGAACTGGGATAGTACGACATTAAGTTTCGCCCGCGCACCGCAATCAAAGCTCAAGCTCTTGTAGACTTTGTGGCGGAGTTTGCCCCCGGAACGCATCCAGTTTGCCCGGTTGACTTGGCTGGTACGAACTTAGCACGGCCCATGGCTCCCGCAATAGTAGCAAGTGTTGATACGCAAGAAGAGGGGCAAATGGCGACCGAACCAGCGAAGGTGAGTGACTCTTTGGAGGGTGGAGTCAATCATGACAAGAAAAGAGACCAGAATGAGCCAACCAAAGACTTGGATTTGAGGAGTTCCCAAAATCCTTCTGATTGCTGGAAGTTGTTCATTGGTGAGATATGGAAGCTCTTTGTTGATGGGGCGTCCAACAGACATGGGGTCGAGCTGGGAATTGTGCTGACTTCACCGGATGGGCTGATTATCGAGCAAGCAATTACGTTCGGCTTCCCAGCTTCCGACAATGAGGCCCAGTATGAGGCCCTACTTGCCGGACTAAGAAGCGCGTTGAGAATGAAAGCCACAGCCTTTATGGTCTTCAGCGACTCCAAGCTGGTGGTCAATCAAGTCTTAGGGGAGTATGAGGCCAGGGATGAAAGAATGGCCAAGTATCAGGCGCTGGTACGTGCAGAAATCAGGAAGTTCGATGCCATAAGAGTAGAACAGATCAACCGTGAAGGAAACAACACGGCTGATGAATTGGCCAAGCTCGCTTCTACTCAGAAAGCCTTTCCCAATCCCTTGATGATCGAATTTTTACCGCGGCCAAGTATATAGGAACCTGAGGTAACCGAGGTACTTTGCACCGACTTAGGTCCTTCTTGGATGGATCCCATCATCGCCTTCCTGAAAGATAGAATTCTACCGGAAGAAAAGAAGGTGGCCCACAAGATCCGGGCAAAGTCAGAGCGGTTTTGGCTCTCCCTGTTCAGGGCCTTGTATAAGAAGTCCTTTACCGGGCCGTATTTGAAGTGTGTCCACCCCGCCAAGGTAAAAGCTTTTCTCTACGAGATCCATGAAGGCATCTGCGGCAGCCATACTGGGGGTAGATCCTTGGCTTAGCGAGCAATTTCTCAGGGTTATTGGTGGCCGTGCATGCAGGCAGATTCACAAAAATATGTTCGTAAGTGCGAGAAGTGTTAGAAGTTCGCCCACCAGATCCACCAGCCGGCTAGAGATTTGCTCCCTCTCACAAGTCCTTGGCCGTTCACTCTTTGGAGATTGGATATTGTTGGGCCACTCCCAGCTGCGCCAGGCAATCGCAAGTTCTTCATCGCCGCCACCGACTATTTCACCAAGTGGGTTGAGGTCGAGCCATTAGCAACCATAAAGGAAAAGGACGTGAAAAAGTTTGTATGGCAAAACGTCATCACCCGTTTCGGTATACCCAAGGCCCTCATCTCGGATAATGGCACTCAATTTGATGGTAAACTCTTTCGCGGATTTTGCGAAGAGTTGAAGATCGAGTTCTACAATTCGACACCGGCTTATCCTCAGTCAAATGGTCAAGCGGAGGCCTCAAACAAGACCATCCTGGACGGGCTGAAAAAGCGGCTTGAGAAGGCTAAGGGCAGGTGGGCTGAAGAACTCCCTAATGTGCTCTGGGCATACCGCACTACCCCAAGATGGTCGACCGGGGAAACACCATTCGCTTTGGCCTATGGCATGGAGGCCATCATCCCGTTGGAAATTGGCATGCCGACCATCCGCTCTGAAAGTTTCCAGCCTGATCTAAACGATGAAGCCGTGGCATTGGAACTTGACCTCGTTGAGGAAAGGAGGGAGCGAGCGCTAATCCACATTGCTGCTTACCAACAAGAACTATCCAAAAAATACAACAAGGCAGTGCACCCCAGGCTATTCAAGATTGGGGACTGGGTCTTAAGAAAAGTGCTTGGCAACACGGTGGTCCCTGGCGAAGGAAAGCTCGGTGCAAATTGGGAAGGACCATATAAGGTAACTGGTCTTGCTGGTATAGGGGCATATCATCTGGAAGATTTAGATGGCAAGGCTGTCCCCAGACCATGGAATGCGGCCAACCTTAAGGTCTTTTACTTTTAAGATGTAATTTGCTTGTGTTGTTTGGCTTTTCTAGATCTTTAGCCTTTTGGCACTTGATGTAAAAGATAGCAATGCTTTTGTAATGAAAAATAGCCCTCTTGTTGTTTGGTATTACATCTTTGTACAATGACATCGCAAGGACATAAGGCAATTATGGATGCCAGGGGCAAGGAGACCGACCTGAATGGGACCGGACTGATTTCCTCTGGCCGGAATGGAAGCAGACCGCACAAACAGTTGGTGCATGGTCCAACGATATAATTGGTGTATGGATCAATTCGCATTAGGGCCGAGTTGGTTTTGCTCGCCCGGTTGAAATGTTGGCGTCATGACCAACTTAACTAAAACATTGGCGCTTTACCCAATGTAAGGGCCGAGCTGATTTTGCTCGGCCCAGTTGGCATATTGGTGTCGTGTCCAATATGGAAAACGAGCGGATTTTGCTCGGCAGAACTCGCAATGTTGGTGTTTTGTCCAACCGATAGAAAGCTGAGCTGACTTTGCTCGGCAGAAAGGAAATGTTGGTAGCTTACCCAACTTAAAAAGCGAGCTGATTTTGCTCGGTCACATTGAAATATTGAAATTCTATAAAGTGCAAACCAGTGAAGGCCGAGCAGGTTTTGCTCGACCGAGTTAAAATGTTAGTTCATTTGAAAATTCAAGGAGCCGAACCGCAATTTCCGATTAAAAAATGTTTAAGGTGATTTTAGCTCAGAAAATTGTGCGGCATAGCCGACCTGGCAGTTGTGAATTGCCAACGATTGAATCGAGGAATCCATGCAGATGTACGAGCAAAAAGTTTACAAGTTTCAGTGATAAAGGAAAATTCAGTACAAGAGGGGGGGACATAGCCTGGTTACATCTAAAAAAAAAAAAGAAAAAAAAAAAAAAAAAAAGAAGGCAAGAAAATGAAAAAGGAAAATCTTCAGTCCAGTTCAAGGTTTGCAGTTTGTTCGGCTCCCCCCACCGTCTGCTCGGCGATCACAATTGTCTGCTCGGGCAAGTTTTCCTCGGCATCATCGCCAGCACCCTCCACCGTGACAACCTCCCGATCAATAACTTCTTCATCTTCAGCATCTTGGGACGCTGCCGGAGAAGTTTGCTCGGTTTGCTGCACGGCGGCGGCTTCTTCCTCGGCCTCTCTCCTTGCCTCCGCAATGAGCCAGTTTTGGGTAGCATTGGCATAGGTCTGCATGTAGACCGGGATATAGGCTGCAGGGGGGTTCAGAAACATTTCGGCATCCTGACCAAGGCCAACTTTTTCCACGGCAGCTTTCCAGCCGCACTGGAAAAAGATGTCCTTGGTCGCTTGGACCTGCCGCTCGTAAGTCTTTTCCCCTTGAGCGTATCCCCGGTCTTCGGCGAGATGCCGAGCTTTGGTCGACTTCACGGCCCTTTGTTTGTCAGATTCAGCTCGGTCGACTTTTTGGCTCAGTTCATCCCGCTCCGCCACCAAAGCCTCCTGCGCGGCCTTGAGTTTTGCTATCTCGGCCGCTTGGGCCTCATTCTCTACGATAGCATCTCGAAGGCTCTGCCGCACTCTGATCATTCGGTCGTGAGCTAGGTAGTTCTTTTGCGCGGCCTGAAAACAAAGGAAGGATTGTGAGTATTTGAGAAACCGAGCAAAAACCGAGCAAACAGTTGAACAGAATGAAGAACTTACTAGCACTATGGATTTCGCCGCTGAGCGGAGGACCTTCAGGTCCGAAAGCTCGTCATGTCTCTTCATGTCAGCGGGTAGGATCAACCCCTTGGTCAAGTTAAAACCAAGGGAGTAGTCCTTGTCTGCATAAACCGAGTCTTCAGTCGAAACTGGTCGGCCCTGGTATTTGAACTCGGGTGCCCAGACCAGGAGGGTGGCTGGGCCCTTGGATTTGCCGGTCTGTGGTTGCTCGGTCTGGTCCCCGAGCTCGGTGGAGGCAGGATCGGTGGAGTCTTCGTCTTCCAGATGCTGACCGGCTCGTTCCTTCCTCGGCCGCTTCTTGGGTGACCAAGGGTTGTTCTTGGCCAAAGCTACTAGCCTTCTTCTTTGCCGGGCAGTGTGGAGGAAGTTCCCCCAGAAGCTTTTGGGAGCTGGGAGTCGCTTGGTTCGCCTGTGATCATTGCCTTGATGGCTCGGATTTTGGCCATTTCTTGCTCGGCTGTTAGCGGGACAAGGTTGATCGGCGGAAGGCTGGGGTCAGGTTCTAGCGAAGGAGCGCGCAGGAAGTCGGTGATGCGGCTTTTGCGCGGTGCTTGGTAATGGTAGGTCTGTTTGAAGCTGAGCAGTTTCGAAGCCTTCCTCTCCTCGGCAGGATGGCGCAACAGGGCTCTGATGGCATCTTGGTTGGCCTGGTGGTAGTCTGCTGCTAGGTGCTTATCTGCAGAAAGAAGAAGTGTGAGATCGGCATGGGAAGTAATTGATGCATAAAGAAAATAGCGCGGCTAGTCGAGCAACTCACCGGCACTCCCAAAATCCTTTCTAATATACCATCCCGGTATGGGTGCCTCGGTGTCTTCATGGCCGGACCGCAAACAAGAAGTCGTCGTCGTTGTCCCAAGGTTGCCCTCTATGAGTTTTGCTCAGCCCTTCTTGACTTTGAGGTACCAGCAAAGGCCACTCTTATTTCTACTAAGACTATACTGATGGAAAATTTCAACCAGACCGAGATTGAGACCGAGCCTCCGGTTCAGCTCGGCGACCCCGTTTATTATTTTGTACGTGCTATTTGAAACTTGGCTCTGGCAAAGCCTTGTCTGCCTCAAAAACTCGCAGATCAAGGGTTGAACCGGGAAACGGAGCCCTCCTTCTATTATTGACACGACGGTGAAGGGGCACCGGTCTAGATCGCCCCAAGGAGTATCTCCCTTTTTGGCGAGCTCTAAGATGACGTCGTCAGGAATTTTGTACTCCCTTCGAATCTCCGCCATTGCACCGGGCGAGCTAACCATAAATCAGTACTTCCCCATTTTTCTCGGTTTTATTTGGTTTAGTGTGTATCCCGGTCAAAAATGTTAGTGTGTTTGCTCGGACTTTGAGCTCCACCAATTATAATGCTGGACTGGCTTGGTCGGTCTTATTTGTTCTGTATGTTAAAAAATAATTCTAAAGGTTAGCTCAGCATAAACTGCGCGGCCCCTATGGGAATTGGCTCAATGGAGGGATTATTTGTATTTGGTCGGTTCGACCCCTACCTCGGCTAGTCTACAAGTCGATTTCCTAGTTCGATCCTAACTCTCCACTTCTGGCTCAGTCAAGGTCCAAGAAGGAGATCCTAACGAAGTCATAGCTCAGTCGGTTACTATTTGACGAACTAACGAAGCCTTTAGCTCGGTCAAGGCCCAAGTAACGACCAGTTTTTGCCCGGTTCAGTTTCATTACCGGTCTAATTGGTATTCAGCTCGGTTGAGGTCTCGGCGCGAAGCCACAAACTAGTTATTGCTCAACTGGGGCTCTACTTATGGATCCAAACGAGCATCTAGCTCGGTAGTGCACAGTGTTCATCGTGTTCTTCTTATTCATCCTAAGTTCGAGGTTTGTTCGTTCGAACCAAGGAGAAACAGGGGCACAGAAGCCCCATGTACCCCTCCAGATCCAAGTTTGCCCTAGGGTGTGCAAATATTGCCCCAAAGAAGGGGCGACAGTGAGGTTTTGGCGTTTGGGTTCAAAGCCAAAAAATCAAAAGCAAAGAACATGAAGAACACAAAGATGAAAAACAGTGGAGGGACGAAAAACTTACCAAAAACGTATGTGAAGTGAGTTGGGCCTCGAAAGCTCGAACGCAGTGTCAGAAATGGCAAGAATGAGCGAGTGGGGAACGGAGGGAGATACATCAATAGTGATGGCAGTGATCTTGGAGGCTTGAAGAGTTGGGAGGTTTAGGGTTTGTTTGGAAGAGAGAATTAATAGTGAAGGGGCAGAGTGACCCTTCACTGGTGCATAAAAAGGGGGGAAACAACCCAAACGGCACAGCCGTTTGAATTCTGCGCGTGCAGAACAGCTGGCTGCACGACCCAATGGCGTGAAGCCACGTGGCACTAGAAACGTGGCTGTCAGTACGACTGTACAACCTTTGACAAGACTACTGAGGTGATGGCCGGCCAAATGGGATAGCTCGGCGACAGATATTTCCCCAATCATGCTCGGCTTGGTAATGGCGCAACTCAATTGTAGCTCGGTCATGGTGGTAACCCCAGTCACGATAGCTCGGATGGGATTAAGGGGCAATTGAGAGGGGAGATTTGCACCGGGCAGTACGGCCGAGCTAAGATAACGTCAGACGTGACGGACCGCACGGCATCGAGCTGACTTCTCGATTGCTGCAGCCTGCAGCCTGACGTGCACGGTCGGAGACGTCGACGCCTCCCGCACGAATTGGCCTAGCCGAGCTACGACTTACGCGTGTTGGGCGGAGCTCGGAGTGGCGAATATTAACCGAGCTAGAGGATAATCCGAGCTAGACTGAGGCTGCGGCGAGGCCGGCATCCCTTTAACCGGCCAGCCAAGATAGACGACTTCATATAGCCGAGATCGAAGATAGCATGGGGTGAGGCCGGTTTGGCCCGCGGCCGGTTAGCTGGAATTGACCGGTCAAGATTACCTCGGCCATAAGGGTCTGATGTGTGCTCCTTGGCCAAGGGATAAGTCGGTGATGCGTAGCTCGGTTTTATGCTTGTGGCAATTCTCTACAAGGGATAGGCTGGTCGTGGTACTCTGGTTATGTGTGCCACCTGGGCCAATGGCGTGAGGAGGAGGAAATCTGCTCCACGCACACACCAATACCGTTGGGCAGTTCTGCATGTACTGGCTGGAGGACGAAACCTTTACACGCGTAAGGTGGTGAGGGGCGAGCACTGCCACCTGTCCAGGGAAGAACAACAGAGGTAGTGCGCGCACGATCTCGAGGCTGCATGGCCATCCTAGAAATAAGGAGGAAGGTGAACGTTAGAGGTATGCAACTTTTTCCCCAAAGAGAATACTCTCTCTCTAACAGACTTCTCCTTCCTCTAGTAGCCTGACTTGATCGTCGGAGGGTCTATCCGGCATACCACCGCCGAGCAGCTCACCGTTTCTGCGTTGCAGGCTAGACGCCGTCAAAAGAAGCTTGGAGCACAAGGAGTACGGAAAGCAGAGGATATTTCGCCCCCGTACAGGAACCAAATCTTGTGATGAGTAGATATTTGTAAAAATAGGTTAGACAAACTAAAGGAAAAAGTAACATTGTCACTCTTCTTATTTTTTTAATAAGTTAATAAACCTTTCTGGTAATATTAATTTTTATAAAATAAGTTCAATTACTTTTTGTTTGGAAAATTTTAAAGAAAATTTAAATATTGTGTTTCGTATAAATTACAATTGGCTAAATTGTTTTTTTATAGATGTTGGAGGTCCATGGAGTGTTTAAATTCATGCTGTCTGTGCAAACTCTGAAAAATTGTAGGTAAGCATTGGCTCTTGTGCTAATTAATTGACTTTGGGGGCACTTGAGTAAGAAAATTAGTGGCCCTTTCCTTGTAAGTGTTGTTGACTGGTTAATGCCAACATCCATGCTTTTGTCAGAAATAAAAGAAGTCTAAGCTTATTTAAATGGTGAGTCAAACTATCATATGTCTAGTTAATGTGATGCGTATGGTGTAATAAAAAGATTTATGGCCTTAGTAGTGGTGGGTAGACTTCTCAAAAAGTTAGAGGTCTCATTCTAAGGTGTTTGTTTTCTTTATCACAAAATTAACTTGCATGAAATGGCAAGGGAATGCCTTTTTTGTATTCAGTAACGATAGAATTTTCTTCTTGCAAAAATAGTTGCATTTGATGTTTTTGAGTTTCTTACATAATGTAAACATGATGGTTGGTTTGATGTCAAGTAATATTGTGGTATGGCAGAGAACATGTTTGCATGTTTTGAATAATCATATACAGTATTAGACAATCTACTAGAAGCATCCAAACAAAGATTTAGTTTTGTAGTGACTAATTCTCAAATCCCATCTATGTGGTCTTTTGAGGAGGAGCTCCATTCCTCCAGTTTGAAAGTAAATTGTGTTTTACCACATTTTAGACAAACAAGGTTTAATTATTACTCAATTCTTAACATTCTTTTTCTTTGGTATAAATGGATGAACTCGTGCACGAAATTAAATTGTACATGACTAGTTGGCACTATAAGCATTTTTGGAAGGATTATATATTTTTAGATAGATGTGTATGGAAAATATTTCGATAGACTAGTACTTATATTTTTGGATAGACTAGTAATTATATTTTTGGATGCGTGTATATGGAAAATATTTGGGTAGACTATTAGTTATATTTTTTGATAGATGCGCATGGATAAAAATTTAAAACATAATAACAAAGACTTGTTATGTTTTAAATTTTTATGCTAGTCAGGATGTGAATCGGTACTTTGGAATTGCTTGTGGATAAAAGCTTATAATAGTTGATCACTTTCATTAAACAGGTTCAGGATTAGATGATTTATGTATTTCATTGAATATTCATGATTCAGATACTTTGTTGGTATGAATGATTCCTTTTAATTATAGATTATATTGAATGGATTGGATGGAATATTTGTCTTCAATTACAGATTTATTTTGTTGAATGTTGGCGACTAAATTGTGGTTTTGTCGACCAAAATGTTGGTAGGCAAAAGAGTACATTTGGTGACTAAATAATTAGTCGATAAAATTGTTAATCTTGGTAACCAAAGAGTTTGGTTGCGAATAGATCTATTGCCGATAAAGATCACATTTTAAGATTTATTGGTGTTTCACCTATAAAAATATAATAGTTTGATAATGTTGTTCCAATTGTCATGCATTATCAAATTTTAGCATTTGCGCAATTGTTATAAATTGATAAATAAAAAATAAAAGCCCATTAAAATTAAAATAGGTTAATTATCCAGACCTCTCTTATAATTTCTAAAACTACACTAACTTCTCGAATTAGAGTTGTCAAATTATGAGAGTTTCTAAATATCCTTACATTTCTTTTTTAAATCTCAACTTCTTTGACAGATTTCAAAATTTACAAAATTTTCTTTGAATACCCTACCTAATAACCAAACTAACCTCATTCCTAACTTTCAAACTCTAATCCCATACCCACGACAACTACTACCTCCTTCACTTTGACTACCTTCAATCACCCCCCACTACCTCCAATTGCCATAACTTCCACTTCTCTTGCCCTTAAAAACCATAGCCGCTACCTCCCATGCCCTAAAAATCCTAGTTGCCACCCCTTAACCAAGTGACCTTTGTTCAACTATATAAGTCATTAAAAAAAAAAATGATCTATTTTTCAAAAATCCTAACAAATATGATAACCTTAACATTATAATTATTTGATTGATCTAATTTTTTTTTGAGAATTACATGCAAACCCTACAAAATTAATAGTTTAGATAATTGAAATAAGACCTATGATAAGTTCCATAGGCCTCCAATCCAAATTTTGGATTAGAGACAATTTGTTCCCAAAAAACAAAATACTTTTTAAGCATACAAATGTCACAAAATTAGTCTAAGGTCCCTTTCTCATTTTTAGTAATGGAAGAGATCCACAATATTATTTAATGATGTCTAAGGTCCCTCAACTCTCGACACCCATATATCACTAAGAAATTTGATCCCTCAAATCAAACTGCCTCTCCCTCTCTTCCTCTCTCTCTGTTCTTCTCTCTCCGACGAACTCTACCTCTATTACCGGAGTTCATCGTCGTCATTGTCTTCTCCAACTCTCTCTCCTCTGTCAAATGAAGCTCAAAGCATCCTAGAGAAGGAAGAGCAATGAAGAAAAAGCTGGTCTCCAGTAGCGCCGCCATTAGTCTCTGAATTTCTTCACCGAATTAAAGCGATTCAACTTCGATTTCTTCAGTTTTCTCTCCGCAACTCGCGGATCTAATTTTCGTACCAGAAATTTGCATGGAAATTCACTAGAGATCGACGAGGATCTTCATAGCCGTCACCATCAAAGCCGATGATGGAAGTGATCTTCACAGCAGTGGTTATGTTGATCTATCAAAGAAGTAGATATCTTGCAAAGCTGTTGTGATCGTTTTGTTAATATGTGATCTTCTCACAACTCTAGCATTTACTGTTTCTATTAGAGTATGTCTTGTGAGTGTTGGCTGATAATATAGTTTGTATAATCTAATCTAGGAACGTGGAATACACAGATTGCATCTTCACATCATTGATTGAACTGTTTTTGGGACAAACATGATCTTAGTTTACTAAATCACTATAAATCTGTAATTTATTGCAGGGTGCATTCACAAGGCTTCATTATTATTCAGAAGCAAAAGAGAAGCAATAATTATAAACAAACCAGAGAATTTGGAAAAGATGAGGAATGGAGTTGAAAGAGAAAAGAGAACTATAATTTTCTCTGGTTTGATCAATTTTCTCTGGCATGTTTAATTTTCTCTGTGATGTTCATTTTTCTCTAGATTTCTCTGGCTTGAATCTAGAGAAATTCTAGAATTTCTCTGGAAGAGAAGAGAAAACTGCAATTTTCTCTAGTTTGATCAATTTTCTCTGGATGAGTCAAAAAATAATTTTCTCTTGCATTTTTAATTTTTTCTATGATGTTCAATTTTCTTTGGATTTTTCTGGTTTAGAATTTCTCTAGAAGAGAAAAGAGAACTATAATTTTCTCTGGTTTAATCAATTTTCTCTATGATATTCATTTTTCTTTGAATTTCTCTAGTTTGAATCCAGAATTTCGCTAGAAGAGAAGAGAGAACTGCAATTTTCTCTGATTTGATCAATTTTCTCTGGATGAGTCAAATTTTTTTTTCTCTGGCATGTTTAATTTTCTCTGTGATGTTCAATTTTCTCTGAATTTTTCTGGTTTAGAATTTCTCTAGAAGAGAAGAGAGAACTATAATTTTCTCTGGTTTGATCAATTTTCTATGGCACATTTAATTTTCTCTGTGATGTTCATTTCTCTCTGGATTTCTCTGATTTAAATCCAGAATTTCTTTGGAAGAGAAGAGAGAACTACAATTTTCTCTGGTTTGATCAATTTTCTCTGGATGAGTCAAAAAATAATTTTCTTTGGCATATTTAATTTTCTTTGTGATGTTCAATTTTCTTTGGATTTTTCTGGTTTAGAATTTCTCTAGAAGAGAAGAGAGAACTGTAATTTTCTCTGGTTTGATCAATTTTCTCTAGTTCAGTCAAAACACAATTTTCTCTGTCTTGAATAATTTTCACTGTGACGTTAGAATCCTATGACAAAAGGGAACAAAAAAGAAATTTTCAAGTGCATTTTGTTGAGTGATGGAAGTTAGAATTTTGTTATTGAAGTAGAATCAGTATTAGTTGTGAGTCATTTTTAAAAGAATGTGAATTAGATTGTCATAATGTTGGTATTTGCCTCCACAGTTGGTACTAGTTTTTGAGTTGTAGGTTACAAAAATTTGAACTCAAAGAAATTTTAATTTTCTCTAAGTTTGGGAAGTCCAAAATTTCTCAATTTTCTCTGGTTTGAAACCACCACTCAGACCACCGCTGCATTCATCAAAAGTAGTGTGGTAGAGATATCATACATAGATGAATTGTGGGAAAAAAGTAAGCTTGAAGAGATTTGTAAACTAGAGAAAATAGTGAAGAGATCTGAATAATAATGAAGCGTTGTGAATTTTCTCTAGAGAGTGGGAAGTTCAGAGAAATTTAGAGAGAATTTCTCTGGAGAATAGGAAATCTAGAGAAAGTCCAGAGAAATTTGGAAAAAATTTCTTTGGAGAGTTGAAAGTCCATAGAGAGAATTTCTTTGGATATGGCAAAAGCAATAGTGGTGAATGAGATGATCTTAAAATAGTAGCAGAAACTATTACGGGTGAATAGTGTGTGGCAGTAATATATTTAAGGCATCAGAATTAAATGTCCCTTAATAAAGTTCAATGCAAAGAACAAGTTTTTAACTAACCCAAGGCTTTTCCATATCTAATCTTTTTGCATATACATTTGTCTTTTATATGTGGTTGATTATCATTAGTAGCTACCTCTGTCATACCGTAACAAGCCATTCAATTTTAAACTTACATGTTAAGCTTGGCAAGTGCAAAAGCAGGTTCTAGTTTTTCAAAATTTATCAAAATATTGATTATTGACAATAAAATGGGCAACGGAAATCCAGAGAAAGTCCAGAGAGAAATTTAGAGAGAATTTCTCTGGGAAGTTCAGAGAATTTCTTTGAATTGAAATTTCTGTGGATCAATGTGTGAGGGACTTTAGACATTATTAAAATATTGGATGTCCTTTATACTATAAAATCTTAATACCAAGGACCTTAAAAAAAAATCCCCAAATGGAAAAATTAGTCTAAGGCCCCTCAACCCCGACACACATTTATCACTAAGAAATTTGATCCTTCAAATCAAACTGCCTCCCCCTCTCTTTCTGTTCTTCTCTCTCCGACGAACTCTACCTCTATTGCTGGAGTTCATCGTCGTCATTGTCTTCTCCAACTCTCTCTCCTCCGTCAAACGAAGCTTAAAGCATCCTAGAGAAGGAAGAGTAATGAAGAAAAAGCTGGTCTCCAGTGGCGCCGCTATTAGTCTTTGAATTTCTTCACCGAATTGAAGCGATTCAATTTCGATTTCTTCAGTTTTCTCTCCGCAACTTGCGAATCTAATTTCCGTACCATAAATTTGCATGGAAATTCGCCAGAGATCGACGAGGATCTTCATAGCCGTCACCATCAAAGCCGGTGATGGAAGTGATTTTCACAACAGTGGTTACGTTGATCCATCAAAGAAGTGGATATCTTGCAAAGCTGTTGTGATCGTTCTGTTAATATGTGGTCTTCTCACAACTCTGGCATTTACTGTTTCTATTAGAGTATGTCTTGTGAGTGTTGGCTGATAATATAGTTTGTATAATCTAATCTAGGAACATGGAATACACAGATTGCCTCTTCACATCATTGATTGAACTGTTTTTGGGACAAACATGATCTTAGTTTACTAAATCACTATAAATCTGTAATTTATTGCAGGGTGCATTCACAAGGCTTCATTATTATTCAGAAGCAAAAGAGAAGCAATAATTATAAACAAACTAGAGAATTTGGAAAAGATGAGGAATGGAGTTGAAAGAGAAGAGAGAACTATAATTTTCTCTGGTTTGATCAATTTTCTTTGGCATGTTTAATTTTCTCTGTGATGTTCATTTTTCTCTAGATTTCTCTGGCTTGAATCTAGAGAAATTCTAGAATTTCTCTGGAAGAGAAGAGAGAACTGCAATTTTCTCTGGTTTGATCAATTTTCTCTGGATGAGTCAAAAAATAATTTTCTCTGGCATGTTTAATTTTTTCTGTGATGTTCAATTTTCTTTGGATTTTTCTGGTTTATAATTTCTCTAGAAGAGAATAGAGAACTATAATTTTCTCTAGTTTGATCAATTTTCTCTAGCATGTTTAATTTTCTCTGTGATGTTCATTTTTCTCTGGATTTCTCTGGCTTGAATCCAGAATTTCTCTAGAAGAGAAGAGAGAATTGCATTTTTCTCTGGTTTGATTAATTTTCTTTGGATGAGTCAAAAAATAATTTTCTCTGGCAAGTTTAATTTTCTTTGGATTTTTCTGGTTTAGAATTTCTCTAGAAGAGAAGAGAGAATTGTAATTTTCTCTGGTTCGGTCAATTTTCTCTAGTTCAGTCAAAACATAATTTTCTCTGTCTTGAATAATTTTCACTGTAACGTTAGAATCCTATGACAAAAGGGGACAAACGAGAAATTTTCAAGTGCATTTTATTGAGTGATGGAAGTTAGAATTTTGTTATTGAAGTATGATTAGTATTAGTTGTGAATCATTTTTAAAAGATTGTGAATTAGATTGTTGTAATGTTGGTATTTGCCTCCACAGTTGGTACTAGTTTTTGAGTTGTAGGTTGCAAAAATTTGAACTCAAAGAAATTTTAATTTTCTCTAAGTTTGGGAAGTCCAAAATTTCTCAATTTTCTCTGGTTTGAAACCACCACTCAGACCACCGCTGCATTCATCAAAAGTAGTGTGGTAGAGATATCATACATAGATGAATTGTGGGAAAAGAGTAAGCTTGAAGAGATTTGTGAACTAGAGAAAATAGTTAAGAGATCTGAATAATAATGAAGCCTTGTGAATCTTCTCTAGAGAGTGGGAAGTTTAGAGAAATTTGGAGAGAATTTCTCCGGAGAATGGGAAATCCAGAGAAAGTCCAGAGAAATTTGGAAAGAATTTCCCTGGAGAGTTGGAAGTCCATAGAGAGAATTTCTTTGGATATGGTAAAAGCAATAGTGATGAATGAGATGATCTTAAAATAGTAGCAGAAACTATCACGGGTGAATAGTGTGTGGCAGTAATATATTTAAGGTATCATAATTAAATGTCCCTTAATAGAGTTCAATGCAAAGAACATGTTTCTAGCTAACCCAAGGCTTTTCCATATCTAATTTTTTTGCATATACATTTGTCTTTTATATGTGGTTGATTATCATTAGTAGTTACCTTTGTCATACCGTAATGAGCCATTCGATTCTAAACTTACATGTTAAGCTTGGCAAGTGCAAAAGCAAGTTCTAGTTTTTCAAAATTTATCAAAATATTGCTTATTGACAATAAAATGGGCAAGGGAAAACCAAAGAAAGTCCAGAGAGAAATTTGGAGAGAATTTCTTTGAAAAATTTAGATAATGTGTGAGGAACCTTAGACATTATGAAAATATTAGATATCCTTTATACTATAAGGTCATGTTTGATTCACAAAACTAATAGTGAAGTATTAATAATCCTATTAAATTAGTGTAATATTCACTATCCAATTTGATTAATATTCATTGGATTAATAATCTCACCCCTACCCCATTCCTAATAATCCTACAAATTTGTTGGATTAATTATCCATTGGATTAATAATCCTAAACCAAAATGTTAAAACAAACATAGAATAATTGGGCTTACGGATTAATAATCCCAATCTCATACTCTAATCCACCTAATCAAACATGCCCTAAATTCTTAATAGCAAGGACCTTAAAAAAAAATCCCCCACAAATTAATGGTACCATCCGACATGCAATAATAAAGTTTTCATATTTAAAAATAAGACACTAAAATAACATGATAAGTGATCTCAACTGCTAACATGATAGAGGTATCTCAACTGCTATATCTCTTCATATCGGTAGTTCATGAGATTTGAATGTTTTTATAACGGCAACTAACTAAGAGCCATTGAGCGGGATTGGAATGCAGAATTCACACCTTGATACAAATTAGAGGCTAGCCAAACATACCCTTAAAGTTAAGAGCTTGTCACAATCAACACAAAATGGCTATTTCAATTGACACAATAACAATATGTCCAAAAATAAGCTGCCACAAAGAAACTAACTGTACAATTTCAATGGTACACCAAAGTAAACAAAATAAAATCTATCATAATCCGAAATGCAATGAGAATAAAAGACTTCAAAATAACCTTAAATGCCTGGAGACAGCCACATCAGCATAACCATCTTCTGCAACTAAGGCCCAAGCTCGATAAACTTTCCGTGTCGTCTCTACTTCTCTTGATCAAGGATTTAGATACCGGTCACTCATCCTTGGCCACAAAATTGGGATTCAAAGACATCTCAATTTCTTCAAGGGAACGTCCTTTAGTTTCAACAATAAAATTGTAAGCAAATATTGCTGACAGCAAGGAAACCGCACCAAAGCTTGCATAAACTGGAGCAACTCCAAATTTCTCCACAAGTTCAAGGAAGAACAGACCAACCAAGAAATTACAAACCTGAGTCACATGACAAATGAAAACTAAACTACAGTTTGAATTACAAATATAGTCCACCAAAAGCATCATCAAATAGGTATGCTTGAAGTACTAGAAACATACATTTACATGGCTTCTTACCATTATTATGTTTATTATAAATTTTATTTTAAGAAAACGAGTCTTGTTCAACTTCTCAAATTATATGAAGGCATGATTAATAAACACTTTTTTTTGGAAGCATGTATAGTAACCACACTTTCTTGTTTCATACTTGTTCAAACTCTGATGAAAACATGATTGCTAACAACATTTTAATAAAAAGCGTCGTTAGCAATCACGGTTTCTCTACACTTTTGACTTTCAACAAAATTATACTCTAGATCAAACTTCAAAACGAGGAAATTTGAAGGCATTTGTTTACTAAGTACGCTTTCTGAAAACGTGTTTAGTTACCACATTTCATGTAATTTGATAAATAAGTAAAACAAGTCTCTACTCTTTAAAATAATTTTTTTTTTAAAAAAAATCTCTACTTTATAAAATAATTATATATATATCATTCTAATCGGCCCATTTACATCTTATGAACAAGTCTACTAAATTATGACATCCACATGCAAAGCTAAATTATGAAATAGAAATAGCCATTCTCTAGAACTTCACCCATTTCTTTCTTTTTAATTTTTTACTTTTCACTTCTTTTTTTTTTAACCGACCCTTCACAATTAATATTTGTTTCTCATTACTTATCGGACAGGCTTGTGAAACATACCCAATGAACTGAGAAACTGAAACCCATGATCTTCCCACGCATCCTGCTGCTACTAAGCTCTGGTATAATAAGACCAGTTACTGGGCCAGCTCCAATAGCAAAGGTAAAGATGTACCTAAAAGCATGTAAAAGATAGAATCCAATAATATAGCGCATCTATAGATTTTCTGCTATAAGTAAGCTGAGAATGCTACAATTAAATTCAATTGATTTAATAATTTATATCTTAAAAATCACATTTAAATGCCACATGGTGAAGAAAACATACAGGACAGTTCCCAATATTGATAAGTTGTGACCAAGCTCTCCATCCATTGGAGAGCTAATAGCATAGACTACTAGAAACATCGATATTGCCTGCACAAAGCCAGAATTTGTGGGTTAGTCCATGGGCTATGTAATCAAGAATAAACATTTAGACAGCAAAATGTATCTAAAAGAGAACCAATTGCCCCACTCCCACCAACTGCCTCCCTTAAACAAATAGTTATTCCCCTCCATTTTCATATTTTATGAGTGTACACAAGACGAAATGTTCCAATATTTCCTCAGTCTCAAACACCCTTTCTGAGCTATGAAACTTGGAAACAGAATATGATACAAGAATATGGCGATACGACAAAATCTTAAAAAATAGGATATGGATATGAATAGGATGCATTAAATTTTTTTTATATTTTTAAAAAAAAAAATTTTAGTATTATATTATACATGAACTCAAAATAATTATTTTACTATTTTTTTTCCCTTTTTCTTTTCTTTTCTTTTTTTTTTTTTTTTAGTGGACAAATTAATTTGATAAAATCTAAAAAATTAGCATTACTACTTTAATTTCACTATTTTCTTCTTTGATAAGAAATAAGAAAATATTGAAAACCTACTTTGTATTTATTCTAACAAGCATACTCTAATACTATGCAAAAATTATTACAATCTCGATTTCATAATAATTTGGATATGTGAGCTAGAGTGTTTGAAAAGTATCCGATACTTCTCAAAATTAACATTAAATATCGGATATGTTTAGAAAGTATTGGGCGTATTAGCGAGTATCCAAGGAGTATCAATATCCGGAATATGGGTACGACATAGATATGACTCCATTTAGAAGTATCCGTGCTCCAAAGCTTTTGAGTAATGTTGACATGTTGTATTATATAGTTTAATATCCCACTAATAGCTTAAGCTATGTGTAAGCTACTCAATTTATCTCCATCCAAAAAAAATGTCATAAGATAAAGCATCTCACTCACTTCACTCACCATTCCCAAGTAACTACCAATCATAAGCCTTTTCCTCCCTTGCTTATCCATCAAGTATAAAGCACCAAGTGTACCTGGACATGAGTGCCAGCATCATATTTTTCATGTGTGTATCATACTAATATGATATACAAATATATCCATAATTTATACTGAACCTGCAAAGTTGGTAAGTCCGACAAATAAGCTTGCTAAAGCACCACTCGTAATTCCAACATCTTGAAAAGTCAGTGACGAAAAATAAAGAACTCCGTTTATACCAGCAAACTGTTGAAGTATGAAAAGGGCACCTCCAATGAATGCAACTGCAGCGATAAGAAATTTGTGACTGAAACTGAGGACAGATATGTCAAATAACTCAAAATAAGGACATACTGCGTGCTAAAATACAACAGGAGGATCCAGATAATACCACAAAAACATAACACTGCACATATCTAAAATAGAACTGAGTGAAAATGGCATCTCCTTAGGGGTGTCTAAAGTGCACCGTTCACAATATGCAAGCATGAGAAAAATGAGAACCAAGAAGACAATCACTTGTCGGATAATGAAAGCATTGATCATTACTGGGAAAAGAACTTGTATTCCTAGAACTTCTTCTAAACTCATCTAAACCAATCCTTATCGGAACTATTTGTGCCTGTTTGTATTTCTCACAACTTCTGAGTTCCAACGATCAAAGAAAGCAGGTTGAATATAAGTGCACAAGTGTAGTGTCTTTGAAAAGATAATGTTCAAAGGAGTGGTGCCTAGCATGGTTTTTAGAATCATATGATCCATGATTCGATATAAGTTTCAACCAAAACAATTGGAGTCGTGTTGTTTCATCGGCAAATGAGTGAATCGTGCAATTCAATTTGTGATTCATAATGATTCACTGTGATTCAATGCGACTCAGTTGTTTTTGTTTTTATTTTCATAATGCACAAAACAATGTCATTTTTGCCTCACTAGCAAGAATTTTTTTTTAAAAAAAGTCAATTAGTTATATTGATATTTATTTCATTTTAAACATTGTGTATTTATAATATATATAACTATACCACATTATATTAGATGAAGTGATTCTAACAATGGTGCCTAGCAATGTTAACTACCATTAAAAGTTCAAAGCCTGTCCGTATGGGACACTAAAAACAACCTTAATACAACCTCTAGTGTGTGGCTGCTCTAGGAGTTCCAGCCATCTGCTCTCCAAATCATCATTCCTATTGACTGACTGAAATTCTTCAATTGCTTTGTTGACTTCAGATGGCCCCCAAAGGTTACGGATAACTTCTTTAGCATCTTCTAGTCTTCCTACCTACACAAGCGATAGAATAACAGATTAATAAAAGCACGTGAAAAATAATTTAAAGATAATTTGTAGAAAATAAAACAGAGTCCTACTTTGCATAGCCACCTTGGGCTGTCTACAGCAAACTGCATGCCAAGGGATAAAATAAATCCAGGGACACTCGCAATATAGAGAATTGTCCTCCACCTGAAAACAAGATACATTTAAACTCCGGCTGAACGTAATATACCACCTACCTTCTAGATGACTAGAATAGATGCAGAACATGAATGAAACAGGATTGATCCTGACAGTACTTCATATGCTTCATAATTTATTAATCACTCTTCTATTCTTCGTATAACAGATGTCAAAAATCACAAATATTGCATGCTGATTGGATCACAAATTGTGAAATTCAAAAATTATCAAAATAACAAAAGAGTATAACATATGCTTCCCTTTTATTTATTCAAACAAGCATCGCAATTCACTCCCAAAAGTTCATTCTCAAATTTACAATTTATATTTCCCAATCCAATCTTATTTCCGCATGTCCCGTTATGTTTAACCTAAACTACCTGATTTCCTTTTATCTAGAGGAACAATAAATCAGCGCAACATAAATAATGCATTACTACTCAATTTAAATAGAGCATGAAAGCTGGATATAGCCATTTCAATATATCAGATCAAAATATCATTGAGCAAAATCATTGATTTTTGGAATCCACTCCTCGGAGCTCAAGCATTCACAAGGAAACAAAAGAAAAAGCCTCACCAGTGGGGATCATTTTCTGAAGGACTTCCTAAAATGAGTGATGCAATAATTCCAAGGCATGTGCCAATTTGACACAAGGTCCCAAGAGAACCCCTATACTTTGTTGGAGCAACCTACAAAATAATCATTAGGAAACAGATGAATAAAACAAGTACACATTTTTTCTTTTTCTTTTTTTAAAGCCAACTTAGCTTCCACAATGATAAAGAGATAAAAACAAGTACAGAAATTCAAATTACCAGCTTCAACACAAATTGTTATTGGAATGCACCCAATCTAGCTTGGATGTTAGTCAACCTCTTTGAAAATTGAATTACAACTTCATAATACTACGGAAAACCCTTCATGAGGGTGGAACGGAAAGTATAGCTTAGTAGTATGTTTGCCTTGATCAAGCGCAAACCATCAACATTTTGCAAAACATCATTGTAACGCCCCACTACTTGCTGGCCCAAGTAACTTGTGGGTCGACCAATAATACCCAAAAGCTTAAGTCTAAGTTATTTAGTAACAAGGTAGTGGTGCTTTATATGCCCAAGATCACCCATGCAAACTTCCGATATAGGACAGGGTGTTACAAACTCCCCCACTTATAAATCCTCGCGTCCTCGCGAGGGTTTAGAATCAATCAGAATACTACGACAAGCTCGTGGCCAGCCCAGAATAAGTGACCCACATAGTTGTGTGCATGGGTCGGCTCTAATACCATTTGTAACGTCCCAGTACTTGCTGGCCTAAGTAACTTGTGGGTCGACCAATAATATCTAAAAGTTTAAGTCCAAGTTATTTAGTAACAAGGTAGTGGTGCTTTATATGTCCAAGATCACCTATGCAAACTTCCGATGTGAGACAGGGTGTTACAATCATACAATTGAATTTCAGCATTTGAGGAGACTGCTCAGTAATTTCTCTTTAATATTGTTGTTTCAAGGACATTGTTAACATGAATTAAATATGATTCTTTCAAATACATTATTAACATTGATTACAGAAAATCTCAAGCAATCACATATCTTTTTAGACTTCCAAACATTTATCATCTAGTACATCCTATTACGGCTTGGTTTGGCATCATCTAAATAAGTCAAAAAGTCAAAAAGTCACTATCTTATTTAAGTCACATCATCCTATTTAAATCACATCACCTCTCAAACCCATCACATCAAACCCAACCCAAACCCAACCCAAACCCACTAATAAGTCAAAAAGTACACTTTTTTAGTACATGCCAAACCAACCCTAAATCCACATAAATTTCCATCGTTTCCTTTACTGTACTTGAGACAAGGTAAAACAAAGCTTACAATTACAACTAATATGAATGACAAAAAGAAACTAATATACCTTTTCCCCGCTCAAAATGGCAATTGATGATACTATCATATAATTTCTAGAACATGTGACTATAAATAAATATAGTTTTAAACAAACTAAATTGAAAAGTCAGCCTCTTTAATACCAACTTTTACCTCTGAAATATAAATAGGAACAAGAACCGTGTTCACCCCAATGCCAAGGCCAACAAGAAATCTTCCCCAGAGTATTTCATCCAAGGAGTGAGCTTGTCCACTGTTACAAATTGAAAGTGATCAAGATAAAAAAGAAAAGTTATACAACATGTCTAACTAAAGACCAAAGAAGGTATGATACATGGAAATAATCAGAGTGCCGCACATCAAAATGGATAACCCCATCCCATCTAGACATGCAAATGCATACAATATGAATGATCTTGTCTATGTGCTTATTAAACATATAATTTTATTATCCTTTGTAAAATTTTACCTTTTCTTAGTAAGTACCAAATTTTAATTTCTTCATTTGTGTCAATCACGAATTTAAATTACCTTATAATAGCACCAAGAATAAGTGGTATTGTGTCAACCTGAACGGTGCGTCGACAACCCAGTTTATCGACCAATGAACCAGAGATGATGCTTCCAATAAATGCTCCGGCTATGAATATACTCACTACTAGTCCCTCAATAAATGAGTTTCCTTCAAAACCAAGCTCCCGTGCAATAGATACAATAGGACCATTCATTACTCTGCATCATACTCCCAATAAATAAAAGCAAAACGAAACCATCAAATTCAACAGACTATAACCCATCAGAGTGCATAAATATTAAAAGCTATTAAATTCAAGTGCTTCATTAACGATTTTTTTTTTCTAGGTTAATTAATTTGTTAAAACTAGACGCTACGATAGTAAAATTAGTAGTGCTACTCTAACTCAAAAGTTAGACCCACTTTTCAAGCTCACTGATTTGGTAGTCTATTAGAATATGTAAGACAAAATTGTCTCTCTTGTCTTCTATAATCATCATCCAATCATTTCTTTTACAAATACACCTCTAAGACTTGTTTAAAATATGAATTGCTCCTTATGATTTTAGAAATTACATCCCGGCCCTTAAAGTTTTTAATTTTGAAACAAATAGCCCATTTTATTAATAAATTACCAAGTTAATTGATAGTTTCTAACAATATTATAAATTTATTTCAATTAATAATTTAGACAATTTTATTAGTATATAAAAAAGTAGTTAAGAGTTTTATTTTTTTTCAATTAATTATGTGAAATAAAATATTTGTAAATTTTAAAATCATATGGGCAATCTGTATTTTCAGGTAAGTAAATCTGTAACGTGTTCTTTACTAATCGCCATTCACCATGCCCCTCGCCATGTTCCACAGTCACCCAACACAAAAAAAATTATAATTGGCACCTTCTTCACCAATCATAATACATGAAGCAGCCCATGTACCCAATAATCAGCCATTAAGATAACATGAGAGAGAGAGAGAGAGAATTACCCAATGTGATAACCGAAGAGGAAATTGGACATGGAAGCAACCAAAACGTGAGGGAATGCAGGCAACCATCCCAAATCAATTCCTTTATCAGCAGCCTCCTCATGTAATGAAGTTGATTCACCATCTGCAACTCACAATAAAACCAACAAAACAGTGTATACGTATATCAGTGAGTGAATTTGAGTATATCTATACATATATAGAGAGAGAGAGAAGGAGAGAGAAGAAAAGAAGAGAACTTGGTTTGGAAGTCTGCAATTGAGGGAGGTGGTGTTTCTTGGCCGCCGGAACTCTGAACTTTGTCTCCGGCGGAGGATGAAAACCCAAACCCAAACGGTAGGGTGGGTATTTGTTAGTATTTTGAAAGTCGAAGACAAGCTTTGGATTTGAGTGAGCTGTCAGGGTTATCGGAGCCGGAACAACCGCTTGACGGAATCCAGGAGCTGCCCACATCGGTTCTAATCATCGGTGGCTCTTCCTATTTCAACTACGGTGGCACTAAGCTAAACAATCACAACGAAGAGGAGAAGGGAAGAGTGTCAATTTGGAGTGAAGTGAAAATCCCAAGCTCTTGCAATTGCGTATTTTAATTGGTTATTTGATTTTGGGTAAATTACATTGACATTGTTGAGATTTGATTTAATTACAATCTGCCCTGACTTTTTAGAAATTACATTTTTTTTTTTTTTTGTAGTTAATAATTTCATTTCAAAAACTTCCTATTTATGTAAAAGGTAATAACTCATAGTAGAAAAACAGAGAAAATTACATTAAAAAAAATAAACAAAGGAAAGAAGGAAGGAAAAAAGAGAAAATAAAACAAATCAAAAAAAGAGAGATTGTATGAGTTCAATGTCTTCATTCCGTCTAAATAATTACAATGACAGGGGATTAGTATAATTTTTCAAACGTCAGGGGTAATATGTGTTAAACCCAAATCTCAGGGGTGTAAGTGTAATTTATCCTTGATTTTTTTTATTTTTATTTTTTTTAGTTTGGTTAAAATAATTATTTTTAGAAAATTGTTACTAATTTTTTAAAATTAGTTTGATGATTATAAGAAAAAAAATAAAATAATTATTAATTAGATGTGATATTTTATTTTATTAATTATTTTAATTTTTTTTGAACAACCACATTCATTTTAGCTTTTAATAGTCCATTTTAATCCAATTCTCTTGCCAAACACTCCCATTTTCAGCTGTGAAATTTGAAAAATTAAAATCATACAAAAATGGCTTAATTATACTTTCACATACTTTATTTGACCAAATTTTATTTTAGTTTAATTTCGTATTTTTGTCATTTAGGTTTTATTTGTTTTGACATAAATTATTTTAGTTATTTTTTATTGTTTAGTTAGACAAAAAGTAAGTAAAATGTTTTTTAAGAAAAATATTTTTGCATTATTTTTACAAAAAATGATTTACTTTTAAAAATTCCGTAAATTAATTTTTATAAAGTTGGCACTCAGCCACTATTTTTTCAATACATTTAACCTTTTCAAAAAGTAACTTAATTCACTAAAAAGTCATAATCAAAATTTCTTTTTTAGGTATTAAAATATTTTTGTTTCAACTGTCAATCAAACACTGAAAAACAAAAACAAAAATAAAAATATTTTTTTTATATAAAATCAATTTACAATAAAAATATTTTTTTGTATAAAGTATTTTACTTCGAAAAAAACAAAACCTTAATTTTTGTTAATTTTGTCAATGTGCATATTTTAAAATTTTGATAAATATTTTAAAATTATTAATTTTAGTTTCTAAATTAAATAGAATGACTAAATTAAAATTAGATTTGAAATGTCGGGACACATTTTCAAGTGTATGTACCATACCCTCAGAAAGTTACAACGGATTACTTTTATTACTAAATCGAAGAAATTTTTAAACTAGTTGATAGTTGTTCCCAGATTGCACTATAAACTATTTAAATTAAAATTATAAAGATTAAAGTAAAATTTGAGTTAAGTTACAAAAATATAAATTATAGTTAACCTCGCAAAAATAATTGGATAAATTATGTCGACCCTTCCTTAGGTTTTGAAAACAATACAATAAGTTTTATTATTTTTACATAACTATGTTAGATTCATTTAAACTTTTTGTGGATAACGAAAATTTATCCAATTTCATTCATATTTGCCTCTGTTTTTTTTTTGTTTATTTTCTAAATTCGTATAAAAATTCATGATTCGAATACAATCTCAAAATTTAACTTACGTAACACTTAGCTCATCGCTATGAACGACCATCGTCACCTTATAAAGTTCAAGAATATTCTTAAGTTGTTTTTTGTTTTGTTTTGTGTGTGTGTGTGGTTTTTTTAAATATTATTTTTTTTTAGGACAGAAATATTATTTTCTATTTGCTTGTGATAATTGTATGGAAGTTTGTTGTTAATTTTTGTGGTTGAACTTTTTGTGTTACTAATGAAATGGTGTGTTTTTGTTTGTTGGGTTTCTATTTTTTGTTTGTTGTTGAGAAATCTTGGAGTAGGAATCAATTGGTTTTGATAATGTGGTATTGTTGGGCAACGCCAAACTTTGTTTGTTTGTTTGTTTGTTTTTCCGGATGCAACAATGCCAAACGTACTATCAAATTTAATACAACAAATGGCATTATCAAATTTGACAATCGCTGCCTCTTAGTAGTCCTACAAATACTCATAATTTAATCATAAGAAAGTTTGGGGTATCCTAAAATTTGATTTAATCATCCATATATATATATTAAAATTATGGTCAATTTTTTTATTGGGTAAATTATAGGACTAAACAAGAAAATCGAAATAACCACAAATTAAACCAGTCCAAATCAATTTAGTAGGCTTGGTTTGATTTGGTTTTTCTACATAGTTCGGTTTTGATTTGAAAAATTGGAGAACTAGTGTTAGCAGTTCGATTCTGAATTTTGTTCTATGATTCCGAATTTAAACCAAACCAAACCGTGTAATTTAAACCATATACCATGCATACAATCTCAACTTTTTATATATAACATCCAAATCCTAATCTCATATATCATTATAGTGTTGTCTTTCTATGTTATGTTTGTTTATTTAGGTTAGTGGTTGAAGAGTGTGCATGTTTATGTTTTGAAAAATTATGATAGATTAATATTGAACAATATGTTTGCTTAATATTATGTTTGTTTGACTAGTAAACATATGAGAGTAGTTTGATTGATGGCATGTTATTATTATTTTTAAAATTTATGACCGGTTGAATGTTTTTGGAAAGTGTCATATGATTTTTTTGTGAACAGATTATGTGAAGTTATGATTTCAAATCGAACTGAAACGTATTTAAATGGGTTGGCTCGGATTGGTTTCATGATTTTAATAGTTTGATTTGGTTACAATTTTAATGGAACCGTAAATAATTGATTGGTTCCGGTTTCATCCCAAACTGAACTAAATTATACCATACTTAGCCCTAGTAAACTATATTCACCTCTCCCGAGTTTTGAAAAATATATAATTAGCTCTGCATTTTTTACATAATTATACGAACTTCCTTTAAGATTTAATTTACATAACAATTAGGCTCTTTTTCATCAATAATTCGTTAATGATGAGAGGGTGATTTGTACCGAACAACGGGCCGAGCTACACTAACACGGAATGTGGTGTTGGGCCATATAAGGAGAGCCTGGGGCACAACTGGGTCTGCACTGAACGTGGTGCCTTGCTGGATTAAGGTTACCTGGGATGTGTGGCCGAGATATAATTGCAAGGCATATGGTATTTGCCTGAGCTCGACCTGCACGAGATATGGTGTTGGGCTAGACTTGACCGAGCTGTCTCACATTGGGGTTTGAGCACCAGTATTACGGTTCTCGGTGGCGGAACCACGTGGCGACCGAACAATAGATGATTCGGACTATAGTTGTTAGGGCAGAGATGGTCCATGAGATTGTGATCAGTAGCCGAGATGTCAAACGGTGTGCCCACCTACTGTTGTTGGTTTCTGTGGTTCACAAGTAACAGCCTAGTCGAGCACCCCATGTGGACCAATGACGAGAGGAGAGGAATCCACTCTTGGTATGCGTCAATATATCATTTGGCAGTGTGACAAGCACTGTTTGGTGGTTTCGGTCTTTACACGTGTAAAAAAAGTAGAGGGGAGCACAGCCGCCTGTCCAAAAAGGACAATAGAGGTAGTGCGTCCACAATTTCTGAGGTTGCATGGCCAGCCTTGAAAAGGAGGAAGAGACATACGTTGGAGGTAAGCAACCTAAAGCAATTTCTCTCTCTCTCTCTCTCTCTCTCTTTCTCTCTCTCTCTATAGTGCTCTGCCTTCTTTCTTCTCCTAGAAAGTTGACTTGACTCTCATAGGGGTTTTTCGGCAAACCCACCTGCCGGGTAGCTCACCGTTGTTTTGTTCACAGTGCGATGGAGTTCTAATAGGATGTGATGAGCTTGGTAGCAAGGAGGTACGGAGTGAGGCGAATATTTCTCCCCCATACAATTGGCGCCGTTTGTAGGAATTTTTTTGACAGACAAACCTTGCTCTATAAGCTTTTTCGACTATTTTTCATGGTGAACGTCGATAAAACACCACTATCCGTTGTCAACAGCATCACCCCAAAATCAGTCCGAAGAAAAGATGACCCTTTCGTCATTCCGACTATGGTGAACCTGAAGACTTCCTCTAGAAGGTTCCGTAGAGACGCGCGAGGAGCACTAATCATTCGTAGAGTCCCAAGGGGCACGAGCGGCGAGGAGAATCGCATGCTCAACGCCTGAAGCACAAACTCAGAGACCAGGACGCCCTCATTCAGAAGACGGCAGCTGAGATAAAGACATTAAAGCGACAAATTAAATGGAAGGGTATTATTGGAGTAGGCGACTACAGTAAGCGCACCCGACTCTGTCTCTCCGATAGTCATCGCCAACAGAAGACACCCTTGCACTCCATCACCAGAAACTACGGAGTTGGCAATTTTGACCCACCAGTAGAGAGGTCCTATACGCGTGACATCAGCTACTGTCCCTCGCGTTTATCGACGACGTCGAGATCCTCTTACTCTGCCCAATTAGAGGACTTGAGGGACGTATTAGAGAAGCGAGCATGCCGTAGAGAGACCCAAAGAATGCCAGCGTTACAAAGGTTAAGTCCCCAAATCTGTTGCAGTGAGGAGGTGGTCATGCCGCCACCTAGAGTGGTGGTTCCAGCACCGGTGGACAGTGACTTGACATGACTCACCGGCACCCCGTTGTCCTCAGAGATAGATAGCACACACCTCATCGCCAGATTCCATCAACTAAAGTTCACACTGTATGATGGGAAGACAGATCTGTACTTGCATGTTAGTTATTACCGGCAAGTAATGGCAGGCCATCGTCGCAACGACATCTTGATGTATCTAATATTCCTGGCGAGTCTAGGAGAAATGGGGCTAAAATGGTTCAAAAGGCTCTTGGAGGAGAGTATCGAGAGGTGGCAATAGCCAGTGGAAGCCTTCATCACCAGATTCAAGACCAACATTCGAACGCCCAAAGAGGTCAACCATCTCCTGGGTATCAAGATAGAGTCAGACGGTTTTTTGAAGGCATACAATGCCAAGTATTGGGAGACCTACAACGAGATTCTTGATTGCCCCACCAATTTGGTGATCGCCCAATACAAACGAGGGCTACCAGTCAGACATAGACTGCAAGACTCGCTCACGATGCATTAGTCCACAACCATGGAATCATTGATGCAACGGATCAATGAGCACATTCGAGTTGAGGATGATGTCGCCATTGCCACCGCAACCAAAAAGGCAAATCTAGTTGCGGCGGACAAACATGTGGTTGGGAAGGTTCACTCGGTAGGGCGGGAGGATAACCGCCCTAATAATCGAGCGAGAGAGCAACACCGCGGAACTGGCCGTAATAACAAAAACAGAGGCCGCGGGAATAACCGAACTAATGCTCCACGTAACGAGAAGGAAGATGCCAAGAGAAAGTTAAAGGCGCGGACGGGTATCACAACAGTCTTCAAAATCCCAATTTATCGCATCCTCAGCTGGATTAGAGACAAGCCATATGTCCGATGGCTAGTAAAATTGGAGGACGCACAGAGGCGCTGCAACTCAAGATACCGTTGCACTTTCCATGAAGAAAGGGGGCACCAAATGGAGGACTACGTGCCATTAATGCAGCGTTTGGAAGAATTGGTCATAGTAGGGCACTTAGACCAGTACATAGACGGAGGAATGAGGGCCGCTTTATAGGGGCAAGTCGAGCCGGAGAGAGAGAGATCACATTCTTCTCCACGCCAAGAGACTTGTATTGTTACAAGGTCATGCCATTTGGTCTTAAGAACGCCGATGCAACTTTCCAAAGGATGGTGACCAAAATGTTTGCTCCTCTTCTCAACCGCACTATGGAAGCTTATATTAACGATATGGTGATGAAGAGCAGAGATGAGTCCCAACACCTCTCTAACCTAGCTAAAATGTTTGTAATCCTCAAGCGCCATAAATTGTGCTTGAACGCTTCTAAATGCGTTTTCGATGTGGGTACAGGAAAGTTTTTGGGCTTCTTAGTGACAAACCGGGGTATAGAAGCTGACCCTTCATAGATTAAGGCAATCTAAGAGTTGGAGCGACCAAGTTTCACAAAGGACATGCAACATCTTGTCGGAATGGCAGCTGTGTTAAATAGATTTATCAACCAGTCATCAGATCACTACAGGCCCTTCTTCAAAAGTTTGAAGGTCAAGTTTTTTTGGGATTCAAAATGCAACCGCGCTTTAACGGACTTGAAGGCCTATCTTTCTTCCGCCCTATTCCTGATCACTCCACAGCCTGGCAAAGAGCTCTATCTATACTTGGCCGTTTCTCAACATGCAGTAAGCGCGGTGCTTGTCTGAGCTGAGGGAATTCAATATCTCCCTATTTTTTATGTTAGCAAGACACTGCTTCCAGTCGAATCAAGGTATCCGCTGCTAGAAAAATTGGCTCTAGCTTTTATGATGGCCTCCAGAAAATTGGCACATTATTTCTACGCCCACACAATCGTGGTGCTAACCGAATTTCCACTCAAGGTGCTCTTTGAGAAAACAGATTTCACGGGTAGAATTTTGAAGTAGGCGGTAGAACTGGGGCAATACGACATCAAGTTCTAGTCACGCACAGCTATCAAAGCACAAGCCCTGGCCGATTTTGTTACGAAATTTACACCAGGCACCCACTTCGTCTGTCTAATAACTTGGCGCACGACGCCAAGAAAAAGGAAAAAGATAGTACGGATTTTGTATGGACCATAATATCGGCGCTGCTGTAAGGAGATGAGGGGTAAGCAATTGCCGAGCAAGATAATTCTGAGCGGGCAGAGCAAAAACCAGCCGACTTATTGACCGACAAGACGAGTGCCCTTACAAGAAAGCTGCGCATAGAGCCGACCAATGCCTTGGATTTAAGAAACTCTCAAAACCCCTCTAACTACTAGAAATTGTCCATTGGCGAGATGTGGAAGCTCTTCATTGATGGGGTTTTTAACAAGCATGGGGCTGAGTTGGGAGTCGTGCTAACCTCGCCAGATGGACTGACCATTGAGCATGCTATCACACCGGGATTCCCAGTATCCAACAATGAGACAGAATATGAAGCCCTCATCGCCGACCTGAAGAGCGCTCTATGGGTGAAGGAATTGGAGCTTATGGTGTTCAGTGACTTCAAACTAGTAATCAATCAGGTCTTTGGGAAATATGAGGCCAAGGATGAAAGGATGGCCAAGTATCAAGAGCTGGTAAGCGTTGGTACACACTGAGGTCAAAAAATTTTCCGCAATAAGAATGGAACAAATCAACCACAAAGAAAATAGTCAAGCCGATGAATTGGCCAGCTTGGCATCTATGCAAACCACCTTTTCCAATCCTTTGATGATAGAATTCTTGCCCTGACAAAGCATCGAGGAACCAGAGGCGCTCGAGGTATTCTGCGCCGACTTGAGACCATCTTGGATGGACCCAATCATCACCTTCCTAAAAGATCGAGTCCTGCCTATTGAGAAGAAGGAAGCCAACAAAATAAGGGCCAAGTCTAAGCAATTTTGGCTCTTTCTATCTGGCACCTTATACAAGAAATCCTTCATTGGACCATACCTAAAATGCGTCCACCCTAGCAAGGTTGACGTCTTTCTCTTTGAAATTCACGAAGGCATGTGCGGCAGCTACATTGGGGGCAGATCATTGGCATACCGAGTAATTTTCCAAGGCTATTAGTGGCTGTGCATGCAAGTCGATGCACAGAAATATGTCTACAGATGCGAGAAGTGTCAAAAATTTGCTCAGTAGATCCACCAGTCAGCCAGAGAGTTGCTCCCTTTAACCAGTCCTTGGCCATTCGCACTATGAGGGCTAGACATTATGGGACCGCTTCTAACTGCACCGGGCAATCGTAAATTTTTCATTACTACTACTGACTACTTTACCAAATGGGTTGAGGCTGAGCTGTTGGCCACCATCAAGGAGAAGGATGCAAAGAAGTTTGTCTGGATGAATGTAATTACTCGGTTTGACGTCCCAAAGGCCCTCATCTTGGATAACGATACGCAGTTTGATAGGAAACTCTTCCACGAATTTTGCGAAGAATTGAAGATCGAGTTCTACAATTCAACATCGGCCTACCCTCAATCAAACGATCAAGCTAAAGCTTCAAACAAGACTATCTTGGATGGGCTGAAGAAGCGGCTGGAGAAAGCCAAAGGGAGGTGCGCCGAGGAACTTCCCAACGTACTCTAGGAATACCGAACCACCCCAAGACGTTCAATCGGGAAAATTCCATTCACCCTGGCTTATGGCATAGAGGTGGTCCTACTCTTGGAAATTAGCATGCCAACCATCTGATCTGAAAATTTTGAACCCGACTTGAACAGTGAAACTATTGCCCTGGAGTTGGATTTAGCCGAAAAAATAAGAGAAAGGGCACTAATTCATATTGCGGCCTACCAACAAGAGCTCCTCAAGAAATACAACAAGACCGTACATCCACGTCTATTCAAAGTTGTGGACTGGGTCTTAAGGAAGGTGATGGGCAACACGCTGGGTGAAGGCAAATTGGGTGCAAATTAGAAAGGGCTGTATAAGATAATAGGCCTGGCTGGCAAAAGAGCTTACCATTTGGAGGACTTAGACAGCAAAGCCATACTAAGGCCATGGAATGCAGCCAACCTCAAGCTATTTTACTTTTGAAATGTAATCTTTTTTCCTTTTTTATTTGAAACTTGGCCTTTTGTCACTACATGTAATGTTTGATGTGCAATGAAAAAAGCCATTTCTTTCTTTTGTATTATGTGTTTCTGTATTAAGGTATTAAGCTACTGAGTGCTAAGGGCAATACGGCCGTAGCTGCAATGGTCCACCGTGTAGAAAATTAGGGCACAAGACCAGGCTGACTTCGCTTAAACTAGGCTGACTTTGTCTGCTGTGCAAACAGTTAATGCCATCCCCAACCATGTTCACTTGTTCTGACCTGATTCTGCTTATATTTTCCCGAGCTGATTTTGCTCACCTCTTTCGAACTGAGTTTGCTCACATTAATAGAAAGTTAGTGTTCTTGAACTGAGCTTGTAATGACCCTCACCACTGTTTACCGATAAAATGTTGATTACTGCTAAACTAGACTGATTATCACTGATAATTGAACTGATTAAGTTATTGAACTGACTGACTAAAATCTGAACTAAATCGATTGAATATATATTCGTTTGAATTGTATTCTATCTGTTTGACTGGGTGATTATCTGTTCATGTTTATATGTTTAAACTGTAAATTGAAGGCCTTATCGGCGGCCGAATCAGAAATTGGTTGATGTTTTAGGATCATTATAATTTAAGTGATTTTATGACATAACTATCTGAAATGTGATTTAGTGTGATTAAATTAGAATAAAATAAGCTAAGTTAAACAAGTTGCCTTATTTGCCATTTTGCCATCCTTAGTGGCCCATTACCTCAACATATTGAGCGTTACATACACTTGGGCAAACTTTTCCTCAGTCACATTTTGAGAGCTCTAGCCGACCAAGGAGGAAGGGAGAGAATTGATTTGTTCTCGGGTACTTTGCTTGGAAGCTTAAGAGTTTTGGAACACAATTGCAAATTGAGCCTCCACACCTTTAATTCAAGACTTAGGTAAGGGGTTCAACCTCCTATTGATGTAATTAAGATTATTCTTGCATGGTTTAGAGCTAAGTTGAGGTCTAGAGCCAATTTATGGCTCAAATTGTTGTCTTGGAGCTTAATTGTTGCATGCATGTCGGTAGTGTTGAGTTTTAAGTTGATTTCATAGATGATTGTTGCATGCATGTACAAGTTCTAGCTAAGGTTCATGATACCATCATGTTCTTGAATGATTTGGCTCATTAGAGCATGTATTGAAGCTTTGAATTGATTTAAAACTCATGCATGTCATGTTTGGGTCATCTTCAGGAAATTGGGTTTGAAAATGGATTTAATTGAAACACCATTGGGCTTTGATTTATCAAGTTGATCTTTAAAACATGTAGTACTATGGGTTTTGAGGTGTTTTTTTGGAAAATGGGCCCAAAGAAATCGATTTTGATGCATTAAAACTTGATTTGAGCTTGGAAGTTCAAATCTGGAAATTCCAGATTTTGGACTCCCGCTCGAACGGGGAAAGTGGCGCTCGAGCGGGAAATTCGTGCTCCAGCACTTTTCATCAGATACATCGCTCGGCGGGTAGTGTCACGACCAAACCCGCCCTATGGGTTTAGCATCAGAATCGCCAAGAATCCAAGATTACCAAGGCTCTTTGAACGATATCTGATAAAAGCAATCTGAGTACTGGCGGAAGCCAATACAGTAAGTAACTAGTGTCCATTGAGCTGTGTAAATCTGTATGCCAAAAACATTTTTATGCATTCAGACAGTTCAAAACAGTACAATCCACATGTAGTCTATACAATCATTTACAATCAGTCAGTACAGGGATCAAGTCCCTAGACAACAGTACAGTATAACAGAAGACAGTCTATACAAAACAGTGAGGAGACCGATAGGGGACACAAAAACACCCCAAGCCATAGCATGGAAACTCGGAGCCTCGCAGTGAGGCATATAGGCTGGCTTGACAAAACTGGGGACCAATCCCACGCTCCTAGCTCCGGTCTGGTTGCTGAGAACCTACATATATATATAAACAGTGAGCTAAAGCCCAGTGAATAACATACAGTGTAAAGAGGTTATGAATGAATGTCCCTTATAGTAATGAAATCAATTCATTATACAGTATTTCAATCTTTCAGTATTTCAGTCAATCAGTATTTCAATCAATCAGTCATATGTGGTACATCCATTAGCCTATAAACAAGAGGGTCCAGAAGGACCGCCTTAACAGACCAACAATAATGATGGCCATCAATCAAGATGCAGTATGGTTCCACAAGGAAACCGTGAGCTCAGTAACGATCAATAACAATGGGTGCTAAGGATGCCTGTCTGATTGAAATACAGGACATACATTCATTCAATAAACAATATCAGTTCAATAAATAGTTCAGTTCAGTATTCAAAATATAACCATTTGAACATATCTTTACACAATCTGTTACTCACAGAGATTGGGCTAATAGCAGCTAGAGCGCGTCCCCGAGAGCTAACCCTAAACAGTTAACAAATAGAACACACACTAAGTTCACAGTCGGAAGGATATAATTTAAATCCATAAATTTCCTCGGTGTGGTTTTACGTCTAAATCCTCATTAAGATGCCTTAAACTAGGCCTAAGAATGCCTAGGATGGGATGAGGATGCAAAAATGTGCACAGAAATCAGTTTGAAATTTTGACAGGCCTCCGCCGAGCGCAGTTTCCGCCGAGCGGACAAGCCAACAAAGGTCCCCGCGCGAGCGTCAACTTCCCGCCGAATGATCCGATGCACGCAAGATCTTGGATCTGCGATTTCCCGCCGAGCGTGAAACTCTCGCCGAGCGGATCAGAAACAAGTCGAAGAAATCTTTGGGAGCATGATTTCCCGCCGGCACTTCCCGCTCAACGGACCTCAAAATCTGGAAAACCCAGGCGTGTTACGAGTTCGAAACTCAAGTTTGGGATACCAAAATCGATCCTCTTGGGCCCATTTTCTGGAAAGCTCTTTTAAACACATAGAATAACAAGTTTCAAAGCTCAATTTAAGAAATCAAGGCCCAAGGGTGTTTCAATTAAACTCAATTTCAAACCAATTCCATGAATAAATTTCAAAACATGACATGCATGATCTTTAAACAATTTCAAGCTTCCAAACTAGCTCAAATGAGCTCCAATCTTTCAAAACAAAGTGAAAGCATGGACTATAATACAAACATGAGCTTGCATGTACAATTCAACATGAAATCAACTCCAAATACACCAAAATGACCATGCATGCAACAAACAAGCTTCAATTCAACATTCTTGAACTTAAAACATGGCTTAGCTCTACAATGATGCATGAAACATGCAAGATGGAGCTTAAAGATAACAAGAAGACATTGAATTCCTTACCTAGAGTGTCAATTACAAGGTTTATGAGCTCAATTAGCAACTACCCTTCAATTTCTTCAAGCAATCCTAATGAACGCAAGATGAACTCAATTTCTCCTATAATTCTCTCCCTCTCTCTCACTTGGTCGGTTAGGAGCAAGGAAGAAGGACTGAGGAAAAGCTTTGATCAAATGTTTGTATAAGGCTCAAGTATGAGGAGTAGTGGGCCACTAAGTGGTCTAAGTGTAAATAAGTCGAACTAGACGATTAACTCATTTAAATCTAATTTAATCGTTCCTAATCAATTTTCAGATAAATATACCATTAAATCAAAAATATTCTACTAAGTCTAAAACATCAAGCGGTTTCTAATTCGGCCGCCGATAAGGCCTTCAATTAGCAATTTAAACATAAAATGCAAACAGATAAATCAATCAATCAAACAGATACCATATGCAATTCAATAGATTACTCATTCAATTTCGATTTGCCCATTCCATTGTTCAAGAGTTCATCCAGTTCACTTATCAGTCATTATCGATTCGGTTTAGCGATGAATCGGAGATAATTGATTGGTTTAACGATGTCGATCACGAGGGTTATTCTGGTAGTTAGCGCTCGAGCGGGGCCTTGTGTCTTGCGCTCGAGCGGCTATCGAGCGCCCAATCGAGCGTGATTTTTGAACATCCAGCACTTTTGACTGTTTGTATGTCCGCTTGAGCGTGAGAAGTGACGCTCGAGCTGGAACCGTTGTCTGCATGTCCCCTCGAGCGGGGAAACCTACGCTTGAGCAGGACTCTGTTTTTCTGGAAATCCTGGAAATGTTTTCTGAATACATCTTTGCATCCTCATCTCATCCTAAGCATTCTTAAGCCTAGTTTAAGACATCTTAATGAGGACATAGATGTAGAACGTACCGAGGCAATTAGGGAAGTTATTATCTTTCCCAACTGTGTAGCTTAGTGTGTGTTCAATTTGTAACTGTGTAGGATTGGCTTTCCGAGGAAACGCTCTAGCCTACTGTAGCCCAGAACTCTGTGAGTAACAACTGTGTAAAGATATGTTCAAAATGATTATCTTCTGAACAACTGCACTGTACTGCTTTCTGAACTGATATTGTTAACTGAATGAATGTATGTCCTATATTCGGAACTGTATTGTGGCATCCTTAGCAACTACTGTTACTGACTGTTACTGTTACAGAGATCTCTGTTGGTTCCCTTGTTGGAACCATTACTGTTTACTGATTGATGGCCATCATTTACTGTTCGGTCTTTTAAGACCTCCTGTTTACTGTACTGTTATGCTAATGGATGTACCACATATGACTGAATGACTGATATACTGAACCAATGAACTATTTTCATTACTGTAAGGACATTCATTCTTAACCTCTTTACGCATTACGTTATTCACTGGGCTTTAGCTCACTGCTCATATATATATATAGGTGTACAGGCACCGGACCAATGCTAGAAGCGTCGGGGTAAACTCCAGTTTTGTCAAGCCAACCACTGTGCCTCACTGCGAGGTTCTAAGCCTGTTCAAGCTATGGCTTAGGGGTGTTTTTATCTCTCTCGTCTGTCTCTGTGTATGTTATGTAATAACTGTATAGGCTGTACTGTACTGTTTAATAGGGGTTAAGTCCCTGTCTTGAATGGCTGTATATATGTACATACTGTTTTGTCACCGACTGCATATATGAATGAAAAGTCTTTTTGCATACAGACTGTCACAGCTCATTGGACATTGTTTATTTACTGTATTGGCTTCCGCCATGCCCACATGCTACCTTTCTTGTTCTCTTCATTAGCGGGCCTTGATAATCTCGGATTCTTGGCGATTCTGGAACTAAACCCATAGGGGCGGGTTTGGGTCGTGACAGAGCTGATTTTGCTTGCCAAAAAGGGTTGGTGTCCTTTTAGCTGATTTTGCTCGCCGAGGAAAAAGTTTTCGTTCTGCCCAACTTTTGCTGTAAAATTGAGCTGACTTAAAAACCTAAGGACTTTTAGGTTGGAAAGCTCATTGTGCCTCTTCATGTCGGCCGGAAGAAACAAGCCCTTGGTCATTTGGAAACCGAGCAAGTGGTCCTTATCGGCGTAGACCGAATCGTTCGTGGTCATCGCTTGACCTTTGTACTTTAGCTCGGGCAACCAGACTGGAGGAGCAATGGAGTGAATGGATTGTTCGGCCAAGGGCTATTCAATCTGGTCCCCCTGATTGGAAGAAAGTAGCTCGGCCAAATCTTCGTCAATCGACCCTTGCGTGGTCGAAGTTCGCTTGGATCTTTTCTTTGACCGACCAACAACTTGCTCGTTAACGAGAGCCAGCACTGGTCTTTCGTGCATGGTTGGCCTAGAGGTTTGGCCCCCAATTGTTTCGGCTGGCTGTGAATTGCTCGACTCACCTATGATCATAAACTTTACTAAGTGCATATTGGTGGAATATCTCGGTAAGATCGAGGTTCAAATCGAGGATTCGGTTCTACACGGCCATGCCATTTATTATCTTGTATGTGTTATTGGACACTTAGGTCGGACACAGCCTAGTCTGCCTCAAAAATTCGTAGACCAAGGGTTGGACCGAAAAGTGCAAGCCGTCTTCTATAATGGACACGACCGTGAAAGGGCAGACGTCTAATTTGCCACAAGGAATGTCTCCTTTCAAGGCCAGCTCAAGGTAGACTTCGTCTATGATGTTATATTCTCTACGAAACTCGGTCATTGCCCCAGGCGAACTAACCATAAACCAGTACTTCTCCATCTATCCTAGTTTTATTTTGTACGGTAAATTTGATAGTGGCTCGGTCAAAATTGAGCGACTCAGGTTATTATTTGCTTGGCCTTTGAGCCTCACCGATGTGATGTTGATGTGTGCCTGGTCAGTCCTAGTTATGTATTATTAAAAATAAGTGCAAGTATTAGCACGACAACGAGTGCATGGCTCTCAAATACGCATAGCTTGGCAATAGTTCTGATGCGTTCTCAATCTTATCTCGGTTTGGGGTTTTAGATCGGTTGCGAAACCTAACATATTAGGCCGGTTTTGGGCCTAGTCCTAATTACTTGGCGCCTATCTCGGCTAGATGATCCCTACAAGTTTCCAGCGGGGTTGCTATCGCTTAGAAGGACCACAAACCACTTTCAGCTCGGCTTAATCCTATTTGTGGATCTGAAATTGGGATTTAGCTCGGTTTTGCCCAGAAGTTGATCAGCTCATCCTGAACTCAAAGTTATTTATTGAGATTAAGGGGAATAAGGGGCACAAGGGCCCCATTTATGTTTTGGTTCCGGTTTTACTTAGGTTCTACGAATATCTATCAATCTTACCCCATGAGAGGGGCATCGGTAGTATACCAACAGTCCCAAATAAAGAAAAAATGAAGGACATAAAGAACAACAATGGAAAAGTGAAGAGAATGAGAAGGACTTACAGATTTGGGTGCCAAATCAAGACCTAGTCAGCCTCGACCCCTGTTGTGATGTTCGTGAAAACTGAAAATAGTAAAACAGCTTGAACGGAAGCAATGGCGGCGACAGTGACGGAGGCAGGAGCTTAAGGGTTTAAGGTTTTAAGCAAAAGAGGAGATGAATAGTGTGGGGAGGGTGTTTGGGGTCACGCGTATATATGGGGCGAAACCCAAATAACGGCAACTTTTCAAAATTTGGGCATGATGAAAACAGTTGTGAGGACAACATAGAGCCTCTAGGGGAGTGCTACGTGGCTTGGAGGTGATAGACTGTCAGTGCGACTGATGGGTTGTCAGTGTGGCTTATTTATTGATGACAAGACAACCAGCACAAGTCTCAATGACCGGTCCAAATGGATAGCTTGGTTAAAAAGGTAATCCCACTCATGTTTAGCTCGAATGGGATTAAGCGGCAATTGAGAGGGAGATTTGTGCCGAACAACGGGCCGAGCTACACCAACACGGAATATGGTGTTGGGCCGTATAAGAAGAGCCTGGGGCGCACCGTTGGGATGAACTGGGTCTGCACTCAATGTGGTGCCCTGCCGGATTAAGGCTACCTGAGATATGTGGCCGAGATATAATCGCACGGTATATGGTGTTTGCCCGAGCTCGACCCACATGGGATATGGTGCTAGGCCAAACTTGGCTGAACTGTCTCAAGTTGGGGTCCGAGCACCAGTATTACGGTTCTCAGTGGTGAAACCACATGGCAAACGAACAGTGGATGGTTTAGACTACAGTTGTTAGGGTAGAGATGGTCCATGAGATCGCGGTCAGTAGCCGAGATGCCGAACGCGCGTGCCCACCTACAGTTGTTGGTTTCCGTGGTTCACAAGTAACAACCTGGTTGAGCACCCCATGTGGACCAATGACGAAAAGAGAGGAATCCACTCTTGGTATGCGTCAATACCATTTAGCGGTGCGACAAACACGTGTAAGAAAAGTGGAGAAGAGCACAGCCGTCTGTCCAGAAAGGACAACAGAGGTAGTGCACCCACAATCTCTGAGGCTGTATGGACAGCCTTGAAAAGGAGGAAGAGACATACGTTGGAGGTAAGCAACTTGAAGCAATTTCTCTCTCTCTCTCTCTCCCTCTCTCTCTCTCTCTCTCTATAGTGCTCTGCCTTCTCTCTTCTCCCAGAAAGCTGACTTGACCGTCGGAGGGGTTTTCCGGCAAACCCACCCGCGCGGGTAGCTCATCTTTGTTTTGTTCACAGTGCGACGGAGTTCTAACGGGATGAGACAAGCTTGGTAGCAAGGAGGTACGGAGTGAGGCAAATATTTCTCCCCCGTGCAAATGATATGAATGAAAAATTGACGTTGTCATCGCCTTTCTGTTAAAATATATATTTATTTTTACTTATTTTAATATTTATCTACCATTTATATTAGTTTTAGTTGCGTTAATCTTATTAAAAGATAATTTAGTATAACTTAAATATAGGATTTTTTTTTTTTAGGTTCTTGATATTAAGATTTTATAAGTTAAAGAACATATAATATTTTCATAGTAGTTAAAATCTCTCAATATTTTTACAGAGAAAATTCGACTCAGAGAAATTTCAATTGTCACAAAGAAATTTCAAAATTTCTCTAAGTTGGGTGAAATTTCTCCGAGTCAGACAAAATTTCTCTTAATCAAATTTTCTTTATGAAAATGTTGAAGGATCTTAGCTAATAAAAAAAATATCTTGAACCTCTCCTACTACATAAAGTTGGAGAGGAATACTTTACTAATTTTTCCTTAAAAATATGGGGTTAATTATATTTTCCACAAACCTCGAGTCAATATAATTAATCCCATTTTTATTTTAGTATGTTGAGGATGTGCTTCACATGCGGCACAGTAGAGCATAGAAATGGTAAATGTATATATAATAGGCTGCCACGTGGCATTGTACAAAGATCATTGAAGCTACAGTATTTTTTTTAGGAGATGGGCTTGTGGAGTTTATTGCGGTTCTCATTTTGATAATCTGAGCTATTCAATATGTAAAGCTTATCGAATATTTTATACTTGTAAAAAATTACATTGACAAAAATGTGTTTCTATCAAGGGGCTACCGATATCCGATCAACGTGATTTTTTATAAGCATAAAGTATTCGACGAGTTCTACACATTGAACATTCGGATTATTGAAACGAGACCCGTGGTGGGCTCTACAGGCCCAATAGTACGCTCCAGTCCACTATATGGACCGGAGAGAAGTCTCTCCTTTTTTTATAAGGCAATTTTTAAGTATGCCAGTGCATACCATATGTACTTGCGTAAATTCTTACAAATATACGTAAGTTATCTCACAAAATTAGGTACGTTTTCACAAACATACATGAGTTAACCCATAAAAATTTAAAAAATCACAACTTACGTATATTTGTGAGAACTTATGCAATTTTATGAAATAACTTATGTGTATATTTGTAAGAACTATATATGTAAACTTTTCTAACTATTTATCAAAACTTGGTTTAAAAAAAACAAAAAAACTATTTATCAAAACTCACTTTTTAAAATTGCAAATTCAAAATATGATTTTATATTGACATGATCTACATCTATAGACTGGTATGTCATGCCAATATGAAATCTCATTTTTAAGATGTGATTTCACTATGAAATCACATTGTAAACATGCAATTTTATGATGTTTTGACTTTGCATTTTTTAAAAAGTAAGTTAATTTGATAAATAGTTTGAAAAGTGGATTACTTTTGATAAATAATTTAGTTTTTAGAATATTTTTATGGGACAAAAAAAAAACTCTAGAACCTGTTTGGATAAGAGCAGGCCCACTTCAATTCAAACAAAAAGCCTTCGATAATTGGAGATATGAGACGAAGACAGTGACAACTATTTCCTTTCACTTTCATCCGCTGAGCACTTCACCATCTCCATTTCAGGATCTCCATTTCTTTGTAAATTGTAATGTTCTTATGAGTAGTATCTGGACCAGGCCCAGGATTGGTTTTATTTTTTAAATCTAAAAATGGGCTGGCCAGTATGGGATTTTAAGACAGCCCATACCCAAGGCATCTTGAATTGGGCTGGAACACGGTCCTCAAGCCTAAGTTGTATGGCCTAATTCTATTAAGGGCACTGACTGAAAAGTCTTGTTAGGGAGATGGGTGCACTAATAAGTCCTTATGATAATATTATTTATTTTTGATTATTACCAGTAAGTCCTTATGTTCTATTGTCATTGTCGCTGCCACATCCACCACCGCTGGACCATCCATTAGATAGTCGCTAGAAAGTTGACGAAGAATCGTCAGAATATTCTGAATGTCACCGGAATGTCCAAAACGTTGCTGGACGTCGAGAACATCGCCAAACACTTACTGGAATGTCTCGAACATCGTCAAAAACAAAAGAAGAATAAAGAGAGAGTTAAAGCAAAAACATAGCCAAATTTAAACACATCTTGTCCAACACCACAAAGCATGAAAAAAAAAAAGAAAAAAAAGAGCTCTTTATCATATAGAGCACATAATTTTCGATTCACAAAATTATAAGAATTTAGGGTTTCAAAACCACAAAAATTATTAGTTTGCTTGTTTGTAACTTATCAAAACACAATTTTACATCGCGGCGATGGTGGAAATCTCATATTAGTAGTTTGTAAGGGTTTGTAGTTTTTTAGTTTGTTAATATTTGCTATTTTTTTTATTTTAATAAAGGAAAAAAATTGCTAGAGTTATAGAGAAAAATATAAACGTATATTCAAAACTAGAAAATTTCTCAGTTTTCACGGCCTGTAACTAAAACTGAAAAAATATTTATTTAGAACTTGAAATTTTTTCTCTATTAAAACAGGAAAAAATTAAGTGCATAGTAGAGAAAAAGAAGAAAAAATGAGAGATCGAAGGAGAGAGATAGACATAGAAAATGATTGTACTCTGGCGACCATTTTTTTTTTTTAGATTTGGTCTAAATCTGACAAAGAATGATGATGATAGAGCTCCAATCGGCAATGGCAGAAAAAGAAAGATGGAGGGAGTTTAAAAGGACATAGAAAGGGTTTGCTGACAGCAAATAAGGTGAGGGTGAAGCTGATGAAGCGGAGGAGTGGCTGCGGGAAGCTATCGGTGGTCGGTAGTCACGGGTCGTTTCCCTATCAAAAACAAGAAAAAGAAAGAGAAGACGGATGAGTCTTTTAAGATGCAAAAAGACTTTATGATTTATACGAACACTTGTGGGACTAAAATGGTGTACATGTCTTCATAACACGACCTATGAATAATTAATCCTTCTATTAATAAACCAAAATCATTCAACTTTCTCGGCAAATTAGAGGTTTTTGAGGCCATACTCAAATAATAAAATTAGATATGGCAACACGACAAATTTTTTTTGGCAATTGGACAGAGTAGGACGGGACAGGGTCAGTTTGTAGTGGGGTTGGGGCAATTGGGAAGGTAGTGGGGATAGGAGAGGACGAGTTAATTTTATAACCTTAAGCATGACGGTATTAATAAAATAAAAAAAAAAAAGATGATATGATATATTAGAGATAATAATTTTTTAAAATGATAAGACTTAAAAAATGTAAGATGAGAAATAAAATAAAAAAATATTTAAGAATAATATTTTAACATTTTAATCTTATTAAATTAAAAAAAAAATTTAAATTATAATAAAGACCGGCAGAAGATAGATGGGGAGAAAAACCCGTCCCCCATTTCACTTCAAGGAGTCATTTCACTTCAAGAAGTTGAAAAAACCAAAAGCCGGGTGGAGCAGGCCCAATACTAATAAAATGTTGGGGGTTAGCTACCTTTGTGGTACCACCCCTTTTTGTTGGAACACATTCATTTATGAAGAAAAATAATGAAATCAAAAGGAAAATCTAAACTACTTAGCTATATATCCTCTTAATATTTTGCAATAAATGTATATGATTTACCCATTACCTACCATGAACAATAGATTTGGTATTAGGGATGGCAATGGATCGGATTTTTCAAGTTTCATAAGTGAATTTTTACTTTTAATCTCTATACTTTATCCTACATAATTAATGCTCTCTCAAACTATTTATATTAAAATTGGGTTCAAACAAATATAATCAGGTCGGAGAATTTAGCTATTTTTATTTGGTCCCTATTTGGCAAAACAATTTGTTTGGGGTGTGCTATATAAGTATACTTTTTTTTTATTTTTTAATTTTTTTGGGTCACATCACCTCTCTACTTTTTTTAAAAAATCAAAAAGTATACTTATTTTATATCATCCCAAACAACCAATCAAAATACAATTTGTTCATATGTCTAATAATGTTTGATGAAATTAATTTTTTGCACAACTTATCTTTATTATTGCGAGATAAACGATTCAGATTATCATTATGAATCCTAGATAAGACCCACAAAATAGAATATAAAAAATATGAAAGATAGTAATATGAATGGGAGCTTCCCTTACCTAACTGGCTTCATATGAACTTACATTTTCCTTTTTGCCTTCTTGGTGTTTGATGATCAACTAACCATTTACCTAACTAGCTTTCCTTCAAGCTTCATGTGAACTTTCATTTTCCTTCTTGCCTTCTTGGGGTTTGACGTTCAACTAACCATTTACCTAACTAGCTTCATATGAACTTTCATTTTCCTTCTTGCCTTCTTGGTGTTTGATGATCAACTAACTATTTCAAAAAGAAAAATTCTAAATATACATAAATTTATACAAAAATGATATGGCAATACCATTATAATAAATAAATCCATTTTTAATGGTGTTTTGTTTCGAAATAAAAGACCTACAGTGACCCACATCACTATGAATGAAAATTATATATGAATTTTTTATTTGTAGCATTACAAATCAAAACAACTTCACAAAAATAATTTTAGATGGTATAACAGCTACAACTTCCATAAATATTTGAAATGTTCTCTCTATTGCTTTCAATGGTCTTTTAACAATCACATTATTATAAGTTTTAAAAAAAATTAGTCATTTTTTAATTTAAAATAAAATTTTAATATTGTGGACCTTTACCAACTATTGATTGAGAAATAGAGATTTATGTTCTACCTATGAAATGAAAAGGATATCGTTATTATGCTATACATGCATGCTGTATTTGAATTTTAAATTTATAAGTATAAAATTAAAAAACAAAATAAGATAAATTTTGGTAAATGATGTATAAGGGACACCAAAGTTGGAAAGCTAAATGTAGATGGCATACCAAACATCATATTAGATTTAGTGTATATATATAAAGATATGCTAGTTGGTATTAATTCCTTGGACTGGAATAGATTGAATGCACTAGTAAGTATTAATTTCATTGACATTGGTTGTTATAATGTACACTTAGTCCAATTAATAATAATAATAATAAAACATGTAGATCCAGAGTCGTAGGTTTATAAATTTTTTTAAGATACACTTAAAAATTAAAAAATAAAATTTTTAATAGAAATTTTATGCATAAGGTTATAACTAATGCGACATAAATAATAAACTCAAATTGACGGGTATCAAATCAGTATAGATTTGCAAGCCAAAAACTTTGAAAATTGATGAGTCATATTTTCTCTATCGACCTAAGTCATAGATGGTGAATGGGTTTATTTACATTTAACTTCTAGTATAATCAATCAACTAAACTCGAATTGAATTTTTATAATTCCATAAAAAAATTGGCATATATGAGAAAAAGGTGTAGAAAATGACATGAAAGGGGGTCTATTCGAATTACTGGCCTAGGGTAGAAATTGTGTGACAGGTGCAAGATGAATTTGTTTTGCCTTCGTTTGAGAAGTGAGTTTATTTTTTGGCTATTTTAGCTTGGGCTAAAATGTTTGATTTGAGATAGACTTTTTGGCTTTTTTAATTTTTGTAAAAGAAAAAGTGAAATGATTACAGTTTGAATGTGACATTTTATCTTATTAATTTTTTAATTTATTTTGTCTTTTTGTGACTATTTTAACTTCAACCTCACATGCCAAACAAAGCCTTGGGTGGACATAATGAACCTTGGGATTTTAAAATTGAATTGGGGTAATCCATTTAATTGAGATTTAATAAAAGTAATTTTGTTTTCGGATCTTATAACCTACGTAGGGGCCTTATTTTTTGAGTCAAAATTGAGTGTGCTAAGTGGTTGCTTTGCTAGCCTTTGCTTAGGGCCAGTCCAAAAAGCTTCAACAACAAAGGAAGTATGTAAAGGTTAAGCTTCGCTTAGTTTTAGATTTTTGGCTAAGAAAGTATAAAAAATAAAATTAACTACATAAGTTAATAAAATAAAATGTTACATTTAAACCATAATTATAACATATTTTCTCTTATAAAAATAAAAAAAGTCAAATCAAATGAGACTAAAAAAGTCTCAACACAAAAAAACAACTAAAAAGCTAATGCCGAATGAAGACTTAGGCCTCGTTTGGGGACTGGCTATTTTAGCCAAAAAGTCAAAAAGCCAACTAAAACTAGTCACATCACCTCTCTACTTTTCTGCACATCTTTTCGTAAAAAGCTAAAAAATTACTAAAGTGGTGTTTGGGAAGGGATTCTTGGGCTAATTTAGCCACTAAATGCCAAAATAGGCTAAATTAGCCAAAAGATGACAAAAAAGCTACAGCAGCTTCTTACCAAGAAATGGACAGGGGATTTTACGAAACTACCCCTCATGAAGAGGGGCATGCGGCAGCACAAAAATAAAAAAAAAATTCCAAAAAGACACATTTTCCCAGAAAAAATAAAGTTAAAAAAAAATAAATTAAAAACAGATTTTTGTTTTTTGTTAAAATATTTTATAAAAATAAATTCAAACTCTATTTTATAAAAATAGTTTTAAACATTTCAATTTTTTTGTTTTGTATTTGGTTATGATTTGAGTGTAAAATTGTGAAAGTACTGTGGAGTTTCAAGTTATGTGTTTGGTTATGAATTTTAAAAATAATTTATTACTTGAGTTTTATTTTATGTGTTTGGTTCTGATTTGAGTGTAGAGTTGTTTTTAAATTTAAAATATTAACATTTTAAATTATTTAAAGTTTTGAATATTTAAATTATTTAAATTTTTTGTTAAAATAATTTTTTACATATTTAAATTATTTAAATTTTACAAGTTAATTTTTTAAATATTTATTTTTAATTTTTGCTTATAAAATTTTTTAGATTATTTACATTATTTAAATATTTAAAATAAAATTAAAATTATTTTTTGTTTTTTGCTAAAATATTTTATAAAAATAAATTCAAACGCTATTTTATAAAAATATTTTTAAATATTTTAATTTTTTTGTTATGTATTTGGTTATAATTTGAGTGTAGAGTTGTGAAAGTAGTATGGAGTTTCGAATTATGTGTTTAGTTATAAGTTTTAAAAATAATTTCTTAATTAAGGGGTTGTTTAGAGTGTCCTAAAAAAGCGAGGAAGAAAATATAGATGTTTGAATTAATTTTTTGACTTTTTATGGAAACATGTGTAATAAAAAATTGTAAAATTTGGTTTGTAAGAGAAAATTAGGATTGGGCGTTGTGCAGCCGTAATTGTTAACTTTTGGTGAATAGTGTTAATTTTTTAACTTTTTTAGTAACTTTTTGACTTTTTGACTTTTCCTAGACATGCCAAAGTTTTGTTTTATGTGTTAGTTACGATTTGAGTGTAGAGTTATTTTTAAATTAAAATATTAACATTTTAAATTATTTAAATTTTTTGAATATCTAAATTATTTAAATTTTTACAATTTAAATATTTAAAATCAAATTAAAATTAAAATAAAATTAAAATTAAAATTAAAATTAAAATTAAATATTTAAAATTAAATTAAAATTAAATTATTTAAAATACAAAGGACAATAAAATAAAACCTCATTTTTTATCGTTTCACAGAAAATGAAAAAAAAATAAAAATAAAAAACACATGAAAAAACCATTTGCAAAAAGAAAAAAATAAATAAATTAAAATACAAAAAAAAATTACAAAGAAAAAATTTGGGAAGTTGAAGTTGTAAAAAAAAAATACGGAAAAAAAAATTACAAAAAAAAAAAAGCCAAAATTTGGATTTACATACAAAAATACAAAAAAAAAATTACAAAGGAAAAATTTGGATTTGTATTTGTAAAAAAAAAAAATACGGAAAAAAAATTACAAAAAAAAAAAGGCCAAAATTTGGATTTGTAAAAAAAAATACAAAAAAAAAATTACAAAAAAAAAATTTCCTCAGCAAAAAGCCAAAATTGTACAAAAGAAAAAAAAAAGAAAAAAAATAAGGGGAAATGACACATATCAAAACCCAAATTAATAAATAAAAAAAAAATGAGAAGGGCAACTTCGTAATTTAACAACATGACACCTCACCAAAAAGCAAAAAAGCCAAAAAAGCCAAAAAGTCCTTCCCAAACCAGACTTTTTAGCCCCAGGCTAAAATAGCCAAAAAAGTCAAAAAGTCAAAAAGCCAAAAAGCCAACCCACTTCCCAAACGGAGGCTAAAATAGTCTGTTCTCAAACGAGGCCTAGAATCGGTATTGACGTCACAAAATTTTGTTTTAAAAAATACTCCTAAGAGCAGTCACCTTCTTATGTAATTGCACAATTATAAATTTAAGGAAAACTTACAAATACATCTCCTAACGTTTGCTTAAAAACAATTTATCCCTTGTAATTTTGAAAATTACATCTCGCCCCTCAAAGTTTCTAATTTTATAACAAATGACCTATTTTATTAACAAATTATCAAGTCAATTAACAGTTTTTAATGATGTCATAAATTTATTTGAATTAATAATTCAGGTAATTTTATCATTGTATAAGAGAATAGTTATGCATTTTATTTTTCAGTTATAATTTTATTAAATAAAAAATTATGACAATGGGGCATTTGTAATTTTTCAAATCATAAGGAATAATTTATATTGTAAACAAATCTCAAAAGATGTATTTACAATTTATTATAAATTTAAAAATTCTAAAATTGCATAGCTATATGAGTGTACATACCTTGTAATATATATATATATACTCTCTCATGTGTGGATGAAGGAGTCTTTTGGTTAGCAAAAATGACACTTGTGTGTTGTAATACTTTATACTCTCCTTTTTTTCTTTTGGCTGGTTGAAGCTAAGAATATATGCTTTGAGAAATCAAAAGAAAAGTGAATTTTGTATGTTAAAAGAAAGCTTATCATGCAAGGCTTCATAAAATATATGATAAATGTGCATTTTCTAGTTAACATATGATACTACAATTTATTAGACTTTTAATCCTATAATAATGTGACATACAAGAGAGTCATGCAAACTCAATCAATAAAGATTCAGGTGGATTACAAAGATGCATAATATGACTTTTGGAAACTTTGAGCAACTATTTGTTTCAATCTCAATTTACGTTTGGATCGCAAATTTAGAAAAAAAAATTAATTTATATTTTATTCATATTTGCTTCACCCATTCTCTTTCTATTTTTAAATTCCTATACTTAAATCTACAATCCAAATCTATTAGTGTAAACAAAAAAATCATTACTTCGAGAAAGAAATTACATGAGAATTGATTTTTTCATAAATAATATATATATATAAACAATCTTACAAAATAAATAATATAAATTATCAAAATGCAGATATCTAAATGATTATTTCAAGTACAAAGCTCTAACCAATGATGTATCACTACAAGAAAAAGCACTTTTGGCGATTAAATTTTTAGTTGTCAAAAAGCATGTTTTAGTTGGCGAAGGTTTTTAGCTACTAAAAGTTTTAGTTGTAACGTTAGTCGGTGACCAATTGTCAAGAAAGGTTTTTAGCAAGTAAAAAAGTTTTATTCACCAAAAGTAATAAATTGCTGACCCTTTTTTTAGTAGTCAGAAGGATTGAAGTAAAATTATATATCACTGTTTTAGCGACTAAAAGTTTTTGTCGCCAAAAGTTGAGAATTATCTTCTACGACTAAAATTTTAGTTGGCAAATATTTTTTTTTATGTCATGTTATTGTTTTTTAGCTACTAAATATTTTAGTCACCTAAAGTTTTATTTTTTTTCCACTACTGAACTTCTAGTCGCCGAAAATATAATTTATTTTTGCCCACTAACCCTTTAGTCGCCAAAAATGACTTGTTGTTCAGGTTATTTTTGTTTAACGACTAAATAATTTAGTCACCTAATGTTTGATTTTTTTCGACTACTAAACTTTTAATAGCCTAAAGTCTGACTTGTTTTTACCTACTAAACCTTTAGTTGCCAAAACAGTTTTGTTGTTTATTTGTAATTTTGTAGCTACTAAACATATTAGTCGCCTAAGTGTGATTTGTTTTTTTGGCTACTAAACTTTTAGTCGCCAAAATTTTTTTTAGCTACTAACTATTTAGTCACTAAATTATATACTTCCTTTACGCCTATGAATTTTTTAGTCGCCAAACACAAAAATTTATGTCATCTCTCCAAATTCTAATTTGTTTACAGCCTATATGTATTCCATGCAACATGTAGTACATATATAAACAAAGCAATACATATATTATTAATCATTCCACAATAGATTTGCATCAAATTCACTTCGAACCATCTAAAAATGTACAACTATAAATGTAAAATTCCATACGAGCCATAGACCAACCTATACTATGTAGTCCGAACTAAAATAATAATTCCATATAAAACATAACTGCAAAAATTACAAAAATCAAACTCTCTGTGTACAAAAAATATATGTACTATCATGCGAACTAGCCATTTGTCGTGGTACAAATTATCATCATAATCTGTACTGAGACAAAAGGAATTCTATATACCATGCCAGTATTTATCAAGTCGATACCAAAAAATATCTGTACGAGTAATACTAATCTACACAAAAGCAGAGGGCGAAAAAATTAACAGGATTATACAAAAGTCAAAATTGTCATCCATATACAAAAAAAGATTGTCCACACCAAAAGCCATCTACAAAAAAATTGCACACATTAGTATTCACAAATGCATGCATGATTCAATGTATGTATGTATTCGTGTTTTTGAAAACTAATAGTAATGTATGACTGATAGCCTTTTGGTGATGACTATGATCTGTCACGTGTATAGTTTTTGTGTATTTAATTTTTTTTTTTTACTTTCAATCCAATTCCATGAACTGTAGAAGACATATTAATAGAGTTGCTACTTTATTGTTCTGTAAGGTTTGGTGCTAACTTTGTTCTCTGTGTGTGTGACACAGAACAGAGAGCAAAATGTGTAAGTGTAGAGAGAAGACGTGGGCGCCAATATTAATTTGTTTCCCTCAAGAACAAAAAAATAAAAATTCAACCTTTAGCGACTAAACTACTTTTGTCGAAAAGGTACTGTCAATACCGACAAAACATTTTGTAGCCAAATGATAGGTTATTGGCGACTAAAACTTTTGTAGCCAAAAGTACCATTCCGCTACTATTATTATTATTTTTTTGGTTGGCAAAGAGTTGTTATATGACAACTAATTTTTTTTGGTCACCAAAACCTCATATTTGGCGGCAAAAAGTAAAAAAAAATTTGCTAACTATTTGGTGACTAAACTTTCTTTTCTCGGCAAATAATTGTATTTGGCAACCAAATTAAATTTTTAGTAGCTTAAAGTGCAGACTATAACCAACTAATAGTTTTTTAGTTGTCTATTAGTGAATATTCAGCGACTAAATATTTTTTTAGTCGCCAATAAATAAGATGTCTCGACTAAAATAATATAGTAGCTGAAACTTGAATAAAAGCCGACTAATTTACTTTTTAGTCGCCAAAACTGTCACTTTTGGCAACTAATTTCATTTTAATCGCCAAATTTGATCGCTAAATATGTAATTTCTTAGTGTTATTTAACAAACAGTTATTTCAAGTACAAAACTCTAATCATGATGTATCTTATTATTTAACATTTTTTTTTCCTCATTGCTATGGGCATTGGTGGCGTCAAGCTCAGGTTGGCTTATTTTAGGAAAATAGTTAAAAGTTAATCTTTTGATTTTTTATTAAAAAAAAAGTGCATAAAATATAAGAGATGATATAATTTAAAATGAGTTAAAAGTTGACTTTTGACTTTTTTAACTGTTTCCAAAAAAGCCCAGCCACAATTCTAATGAAGTACATAGAGTCATTTTAAAAAAATAAAAAAATAAAACTGGTGAATGGTCATAAGCTTTAAATTGGATTTTGGACACACAAATATGAGCCTTGTATATGACTTGTGGTGTGATGGTAGCCACATTATTAACTTTGAGGGGGAGAACATGGGCTGAACTGAATATTTGGCATCACTTAACTAATTCTAGCTTCACGACAGGGTAGGACATTAATGGAATATGTTACTTACCTATATCTCCTGTATATAATATAAAAAATGTTGAAGATTTGAAAAAAAATTACAAATATTTTACAAAATACTTATATTGCGTAGAATAGTTGGTAATTTTTTGAAGTTCCTACCATTGCTCCAAAGTCCACATGCACAATACTAGAGCCTAATATTGTTTGGAGCCCTGTTCAAAAAAATATTGTTTGGAACCTTTACTCATTTAAAAATTTAAGTGCGTAAATGGAGAACCCATGTGCTATATATTACACAACCATTTTATTCCTAATTTGATGTGGGATACTACGTTCATATATGCTCCAACATTTATCTGAGGTGTTTATAGCTTCCTATTTTAATTTTTTTTTAATTATACAAGTTTGTGTTAAACTGTTTGATATACAATTTTTGCCCAAATTATTAGAGTTCGTTTGGAAAATGGTTTGACTTTTTGGCTATTTTAACTTGGGGCTAAAAAGACTCGTTTGTGATAGATTTTTTGGTTTTTTAGACTTTTGTGAGAGAAAAAATAAAATGATTATGGGTCGGATGTGATATTTTGTCTTATTGAACTAAAAAACTTATTTTGTCTTTTTGTGGCTAAAATAGCCCCAAACCTAACCCAATCCTTCATCCCAAACGACCTATTAGACACGATTAGTTTAAATAAGCTTTGTTGCGCTTGGTTTAGTTTTGGAATTGTGATTCTCTTTCTGGAGTTGTGATTTGAATGTGGAATTGTGATTTGAGTTTTGAAAATAGAAAATTTGTTTATTTATGAGTTTTGAAAAAAAAAATTTGAATTTTGAATTTTGAAAAGAGTTTTGAGCTTTGAGTTTTGAAAAGAGTTTTGAGCTGTATTTTGAGTTTTGAGTTATATTTTGAAATTTTTGAATTTATTTTTTACAAATATTAAAAAATCTTTAAGAAAATCTTATTTTTTTATTTTAAATATATAATTTTTATTTTAAACATTTTATTTTATTGTGTAAATATTTTAATTTTTAATTTTAATATTTTAAACTCAAAACACAATTTCACACTCAAATCGTAACTAAACATATAACTCAAAACTCAATTCAAAAATTATTTTTAAAACTCTTAAGCAAACACATAATTCAAAATTTCACACTACTTTCAAAATTCTATATTGAAATCATAGCAATCACATAATACAAAAATTAAAATATTTAAAAATATATTTATAAAATAAAATAATAATAAATATTTAAAATAAAAATGATATATTTAAAATTAAAAAAAAATTAAAATTTTTTTAATATTAAAAAAATACAACACATAAATGTATGAAATATAGTGCACATTAAAATAAATAAATAAATATTTAAAATATAAAATATTTTCCCTAAAAAACTAAAATTAAGAACATTTTTAGATTTAAAAAAAAAATCCAAAAAATTTCAAAATATAACTCAAAACCCAAAATACAACTCAAAACTCTTTTCAAAACTTATAACCAAATAAATTTTCTCTTTTCAAAACTCATAACTCAAAACAAGACTCTACAGTCAAATCATGATTCTAAAAATAATTTTAAAAGACAAAATAAAAAAATATTTTTTTGAATTTTTTCTTTCAAAATAGAGTTTTGAAAATAGTTTAGTTTTGAATTTTGAAAAGAGTTTTGAATTATGTGTTTGATTATGAGTTTTGAAATTAATTTTTTAATTGAGTTTTGAGTAATTTTAAGTTGTGTATTTGGTTATGAATTTTGAAAAGTGATGTGAAAATTTTGCCTTAAAATCATGATTTCAAAGACAAAACAAACACAGCCATATTTTTTTTTATTTTACTTTATTTTAATTATTAATTTTTATTTTATAATAAATTACACCAAACATATTAAGGGTTCGTTTGGGATATGGGTTGATTTTTTAATTTTTTGACTTCTTAACTATTTGAGATGAATTTTTTAACTTTTTTGAGTTTTATAAGACAAAAATAAAATAATTATAATTTAAATATAACATTTTATCTTATTAAATTAAAAATTTTATTTATTTATTTATTTTTTTTTGGACTAAATAACTCCAATGTTACCCAAACCCACATGTCAGACGAATCAAATACTACACACTCTTGCACATAATTCTATAATTATTATAAATAAATAAATAAAAGAAAAAAGCTATGGACCGAACCATGAGTCTTTATCAAATTGCTGACCACGGGTTTTACTTACGTTGATTTTCGACAATGCTACATAGTTTAAATTTTGTGGCTCAAAAGTGACTTAAATTGTCAAAACGACGTCGTTTTGAGTACAGAACAACATAGAAATGGCTAAAACGACGTCGTTTTGACCATTTGAACCACTTTTGAGCCACAAAATTTGAGCTACGAGACATTTTCCGTTGGCTTTATAGGTTTTTGTGCATAAATCATACATTAAATAAAAATAAAAAATTCAAATTGTTCTATAATTATAAATACATCTTTTCATTACATTTGAATGCAAAAAAAAAAAAAACAAAACAAAAACAAAAACAAAAACAAAAACAAATATAAGTTCTAAAACAAACCATTCATTTTTTATTTTTTTTTGTGTAAATCAAACAAATGTGATAAATCATGTGGCAACAATTAGTGAAGAAATTTAAATTTTTTTTATGCATGATCTATACATATAAACTTATAAATTGAATGATTTAGATCACAAAGATTCAGTCAATTGGGAGTTTCTATTTTCTATGATGATGAATTTCGGCCTTGGGGCAAAATGGGTAGGTTGGATTAAATCATGTCTTTCATCTTCCAGAGTATCAGTTTTGGTAAACGGATCCCCAACAACAGAATTCACACCTCAGAGGGGGCTTAGGCAGGGAGATCCTTTATCTCCCCTTTTGTTCAATATTGTTGCAGAAGGTTTGAACATATTGATTGAAAGAGCTAAGGTGCTGGGGCTGGTTAAAGGAGCTACGGTGGGGCATAGTGAATTGTCATTCTCTCATCTGCAATTTGCAGATGATTCAATCATATTCTGCTGCGGATAGAGATGAATTGGTGAACATTAAAAGAATTCTGCGGTGCTTCGAGGTGCTCTCCGGTTTAAAGATCAATTTTCACAAAAGCTTGTTGTGTGGGGTGGGTTTATCTGAGGGTGAGGTCAGCCAGTTTACCTCCATTTTCAATTGTCGTAGCCACAAGCTCCCTTTCAGTTATTTGGGTTTACCTCTCGGGGCTAACCCCAATAGAAAAAGCACCTGGCAACCTGTGATTGAAAAAGTGAGACAGAAGCTAGCTAGCTGGAAGAGAAAAGTCTTGTCCTATGCTGGTCGCTTAACTTTGATAAGGTCAGCCCTCTCTAGTATGCCCATCTATTTTATGTCAATCTTCAAAATCCCGGTGGGAGTAGCAAGGCAGATTGAGAAGATTCAGGCAGCTTTCTTATGGGGCAAAACTGAAATTAAGAGGAAAGTCCACTTGGTGAAATGGGTGGATCTCACTGTGGATAAGTCACAAGGGGGTCTGGGGCTTAGAAGTTTAAGAGAAGTCAATGCTTGCCTTTTGTTAAAATGGTGGTGGAGATATGGAGTGGAGGACAGAGCTCTATGGAAACAAATAGTGAGAAGCAAATATGGGTCAGGTGAAGGTGGCTGGGTTCCTTCCATCCCTGAGTCTGGTTCTGTGTCTAAGATTTGGTCTGACGTAGTCCATATTGGTGCATACAGCCCAGCTTTGATTGAGCACTATTTATCTAATTTCAAAGTTCTAGTAGGAAATGGGCAAAGACTTCTTTTTTGGGAGGACAAGTGGCTTAATAATCGTAGTTTGAAGATGGAATTTCCCAGGCTATTCAGGCTGTCTGTGGAGAAGGGAAGTACACTTTGGCAGATGTACCAAAAAAGAGGGTCGGCATTGGAGTGGAGTCTTCTGTTTAGCAGATCTTTGTTTGCTTGGGAGGAGGAGGAGGTTGATAGGTTGCAAGGGGATCTAAGGGGCACTCACATTCTTTCAGACCAAGCAGAGGATTCTTGCCTATGGATGGGAAATCCTTCAGGATCTTACTCAGTGGGTGCGTCCTGGAAGTGGTGGATGCTGTCAAAAGGTCCAGTCGTAAGTGTAGCAGATATGCTGTGGAAGAACTCTGCACCACCCAAGGTGAAATTTTGCAGCTGGTTAGCTTGGAAAGGAAGAATTAAAACTTCTGTATTCTTAAAGAGGATTGGTGTGTTGAACTCTGAAGCTAACACAGTGTGCATGCTGTGTAAGTCAGATGAGGAGTCTTTGAACCATTTGTTTCTGTCGTGTCCTTTGGTCTGGAATGTATGGTCAGACATGGTGAAATGGTGGGATCTGGTCTGGGTGATGCCTGGGTCAGTTGAGGCTCTGTTACAATGGTGGGCGGGTTACAAATTCAAGAAGTCGATTCAACCATTGTGGAAAGTAGTGCCAGTCGCAGTGCTGTGGTCAATTTGGAAAGTTAGGAATGAGTGCCTTTTTTCAAAGAAAAGTGTGTTGTGTTTGCTTTGGCTGAATTGGTGAAAGTGAGGATAGCTTTGTGGTGCAAACAGAGCTCTGGAGGTCTGCAGCATTCTGTGGAGGATATAGTCTTCAATCTTGACAGAATTAAAGTTTGATTGACTGTAATTTGGTTCGGTGTTCAGTCTGTGTTGGAGTTATACTAGGACTGCAGTCTGTGTTTTGCTAGAAGTGGAGTGTTAAACCTGGTTTGGGGTGTGTGCTGTCAGTCTGTGTTTTGCTAGAAGTGGAGTGTTAAAGAGTGATCCTAGTTTGTATACTCCTTTTTGCTGGTTGTAGCACCTTACTGGTAGAGTGTGAAGTCGGTGCTTTGGTGTGCTACTGCCTTGGTCTGGTTTGGTATGGCAATTAGAGGGCCTTAGTTTCTTGGTGTTTGGCTGTGATTGCAATGTTTTTGGGGGCTTCATGAGACAGTTAGCAGATTGTTCCCCTCAATAAGCTGGGTTGCTCAAGCTGGAATTAAAGTGAAGCATCATTACAGTTTTGGTATCAAAAATGATGGTAGAGTTCCTTTGTTCTCTCATCTTGTTGGTTTCTCACCAACTGGTGCTTTGAGCTTGTCCTAGCTCTGAGCCCCTCTTTATTGATGTATTTCATCTTTCTTGATTCATCAATAAAGATTTATTTTGCCGATCAAAAAAAAAAGATAAAGTCTATCACTATTGTGAGCTAGAGAAAAATTATTATCTGTATATCTATCTATTTCTATATTATATAAAATAAACACTGGACTTAGTGTAGGAGACTTCTTCAATCAAGTCAATTAGAAAGACATTGTCATGAGAAAATTAATTTATAAATTTAAAATTTTACAAACAATTTTTATTCACCTTCTTTGTTATTAAATTATATATAGTTACACACGCATCATATATACACCAAGCTCTAGTGTATATAACACACTTTGTACTGCGGTTATAAGAATTTTTTTTTCAAAAAATTATAAATAAGTGGTACAACAAAAAAAAAATATTTATTTTTTATAGTGGTATAAATTTTTTGTATGCATAATTGCAAGTCCTACTTATATGTCAAAATTATAAGATAAAATTTATTTTTTTAATGTCCCACTAATTTATAATTTTTTTTTTTTTTTTTGGAAGGGGGTGCGTCAACCCATGCATGATTTAATCACCGCAATGTGGGCCTGGGAACAAGGTAGGTGTCCACCACAAGTCGGTGCCTCCGATCTATCGGCAAATCACCCCTTCCCCCCTTTTTCAGGGCCACTAACCATCCAAAATAGAGGTGCGTATGCTCATAGGTCACTAGTGGCACTTTTTTTTTAAGGTTTGACATTTATAATAAAATAAATTTTAAATTTTAAATTAAATTATTTACCTAACTTGTTAAGTAAAATTGACAAAAATAAATAAATAAATTAGTTATTAAACTCGATAAAAAATAATATTTTAAATATTTTATGTACACCTATGTTGATGTTAATGATTTGGCTATGTTTGGCATAAAATTTTTTGGCTATTCACAAAAAGATAAAATATGCTAAAAAACTAATAAGATAAAATGTTACATCCAAACTATAATCATTTTATTTTTTCTTTCATAAAAGTTAAAAAAACTAAAAAGTCTATCTCAAATGAGGCTTTTTAGCCCCAGACTAGAATAATCAAAAAGTTAAAAATCTAAAAAGTCAACTTACATCTCAAACGAAGGCAAAAATATATTTTTCAGTCATTTTTACTTAACAAAAATAATCTAATGGTTTAGATTGAAACCAAATTTAAAATTTAGGAGTTTAAATTGACAAAATAAAAAATTTAAGATTATTTTGTTATAATGGTCAAACTATGAGATTTTTTATTTTTTTATTTTTTGTAATTTCTGAAATATATTAAATCGAGTTTATTAACTCATTCATCATAATTGTATTAATTGAATAATTTTTAGAGTAGTGCTAGAGAGCTCGAAAGAGCTCCCCCGAATTCCCCCCGAATCGAAAACGACGCCGTTTTCGGCTTTTTCTTTTTTTTTTTTTTTTTTTTTCAGAATCAGAGAAGGAAGACGAAGAAACAGAGGGAGGAAGAGAAGAAGAAAGAAAGAAGAAGAGAAGGCAGGGGCGGAGATCGGCGGAGCTCGACGATCAGACGAACTCGACGGAGATCGGCGGAGCTCGACGATCGGCGAGGCTCGACGATCGGACGAACTCGACGATCGGAAGCTCGCCCGGAATGCACGGGCCCCTCTGTGTGTGTGTGTGTCTCCCTCTCCTCCTCTCTCTCTCTCTCTCCCTCTCTCCCTCTTCAGAGTCGCGAGGAAGAAGAAAAAAAAAAAAAAAAAAAAACGTGAAACGACGTCGTTTCACGGATTTCGGGGGATTCGGGGGAGCTCGGTTTCGAGCTCCCAAGCTTTATCCTAATTTTTATCACTGATATTTATTACTGATATAGTGATGACTTTCACAAACGAAGACCATGTCACGGCACAAATGCCTCGGATGAGTTGTGTAGGCTGGCACATATATGTTTGAAAGTTATGAATTTTAAAATTTTAAAATTTTAAAATATTTATAATACAAAAAAAAAATAAAAATCATAAGCATGTTAATCAAAATAAGGGCAAAATTATCATAAAAGAATATCTAACTTTCAAAAAAAAAAAAAAAAGTGATTTCTTATAATATAATTTGAAACATATAAGAGTTATCGAACTACAAGTATTTTCATAAAATTTATGGCTAAACAAGTTACTAAAAAGAGACTTTCTAGTAAAAAAAACCAAGCCAACTGCAGTTTTGTTTTGCGGGTTTTCATTTTACGCTTTGTTTATTTAGGTGAAAAATATTTTTTTATGTTTGGTGGCATGGTGGTGGGGTGGCGGCAATCGCAATAGCAACGATGATAATGGCAGTGGCTGTGATGATGGAGGTGAGAGTGGTGGTGGTAGTGCGGTGGCATTGGTAAAATTTTAGTTTGAAAAATATTTTTTACCTTATAAAAGTGGAAAACATTTTCTATCCATATAGGTTTGTTTTCTGTTGATTATGAAAATATTTTATGTTGACTTTCGTTTTTCATTATATCAAACAAAAATATTTTGGAACTCTAATAAAGGAGTTCTAATAGCTCTAATGGGGTGTAGATCCTACTGTGATAGTGATGTTTGTGTGTTTTTTTTTTTTTGTTTTGACTTTCCATGTCATTAGAACTCATTAATTTAGAGGGATGTATCATTGTTACATATCAAATACTAAAAAATACGAAAAATATCACCAAAACAAATGGAGCCTTAGTGTAAAGAAGAGATTCAAATGAGGTTTTAAAAGATTTTATAGAAAGTATGTATAATTTTGCATTGGGAACAAATGAAGAGAAATAGTGAAGATTGTTTAATAAATGTCTTGTTCCCTAAATTTTATTAAAAAATGTGTGTTATTGGTATTTTCTAATAGTCAAAGAATCATAATATAAAAATATTTCAATACAATTTGTAAGTTGGTATTGATTGATGTAAATTTTTTTAGAATTGAAACAAATCATATATTATGAAAAAAAAAAAATAATAAAAATCAAAATTTTGATCAATCTTGAGAGGTCAATTCAATCCTACTGATTTTTCTTACACCTCTAATGGGAAGTCGTCAACCATGCTCGTCGACCCTCTCTCACTTGCTCCCTTTTTTTTTTCTTTTTTCTTTTTTATGCTTTTTTCTACCACCAAACATAGATAAACTAAAAAAAGGTGTTAGGAACAAATATTCTAGAAGCACAAGAAAAATAAGATTTGAAGAATACAAAGTATTTTTTACTAAATTTTAAAATACTTTATTGATTTTGAAACTTTTTTTTAATCATTTTCAAAACATTTTATATATGAATTCTAGGATAAATTATATATATACCCCTTAAGATTTATTTAAAATATAAATCGTTCCTTATGATTCTCAAAATTACATCCCAGCCATTCACGTTTCTAAATTAAGTCAATTAACTATTTTTAATGCTATCAAAAATATAGTTTAATTAAAAATTCAGGTAATTTTATAGTTGTATAGGAAAGTAGTTAGAAATTTTATTTTTTCTATTAATTCTATTAAATAAAAAATTTGAGAGGGCAATTCATATTTTAAGTAAGTCTCACAATGTGTATTTGTAATTTATCCTAAATTTTAATATTACACAATGCCTCAAAACACTCGTTAGAGTTTACCTAACACAAATCAAGACACTAATGATATGTTTGGTTAGGAGATTTGAGGAGGGATTTGAAAATGAAAATGAAAATGAAAATGAAAATGAAAAAAGTGTATGAAACTAAGTGAAATGTAAGTATATTTTATTCTTAATTCACTTATCTTTTTTCTTTCTCTTTCTAAATCTTTTAACCAAACGTAACGTAATGGATTATTAGTGCTCCATTCCAAATTGTTGGTTCATAATACATATCTTTTAATTAAGCTAATAAATAATGTACTTTTGTTAAAAATCACTAAAAAAATAAATTAAAAAATATAACTACTTTTGTAAGAGATGTCTAAAATAATAAAAATGAACAATAATAATAATAAAAAAAACTAAACAATTACCAAAATGCATCAATGTAAGACTAATGGCTTGTGTTGTGTAAAAGCAAAACTGTTTCAACTTTTTAGGTGCACGATCGATTTACTTTGTTGAAAATTATGGTGTAATTATCAATGGGAAACTTTTTTTCAAAGCACGAGAAGGTAATTATGATGTCCTAAACTCAGAGAGATCATGATTATGATATGATATACTGTATATATAGTGGGATCATCAAATCTTGGAGTTGATTGGTGCAATGAAGAGTAATCCTGTGGCTGTTATTTGCTTATCAGTTGGATGTGGGTTACACACTATCATTAGATCAATTATTATGAAGTGGTATGCTTCTCAAAAAAAATAAAAATAAAATAAAAGACCAAAGCTTATAGTAATATTGTGAAAATATAAATATAAATAAGATAAAATATATAATTTAGCGTAAAAAATATGAAAATTTTTTTTTTATATGACAAACAAATTAATGATGAAAATAGAGGGTGCAGTGTTATGTGAACTAAAATTTTAAAAAAGTCTAGCGTAATTATGTCAAATTTATAAATTATTGTATTTTCTCTGAACTTTGGAAGAAATTAGTGTAATTTACCCATAAAAAAGTCTTATTGGACACATATTTTAATAATCTTATTTATTTAATTTTTAAGTTTTTATGTATAAATCAATTAAAAAATTATTAATTTGATAATCACATGATTTATTAAGATTTGTCTTCAAAAAATGAATACTCTATTTCAAAAATCATGTTTTTTTGTTTATTTTTTAAAACAAGTCTAAAATAATGTAATTATGATTATTAAATCAATTTAATTTGTTTATGAGTGATCTATATAAAGGAACCTATAAGATGAATACATCAAATAATAAAAGTGAAGGCTCGTGATAAATCCATAAGTTGGTACTAAACTAGTACAGTCAAAACTAGAGACAAACTCAATCCATATAAACACTTGTCTCTTCCGTCTTTTTTGTCTTTTATTTTTTTGGGTAAAAAGGCAACTATCTCTTCCCTTGCCTTGGTATAGGCCGGTCGACTAGTAAAAATGGAGTCGAAGTGTGTTTTCACACTATTTGTATTAATTTGAGTTCATTTAATTATATTAGAAAGAGATATTAATATAAGGGTTTTGTTAATAAGTGCCTTTAGGGCATTTGATAAAAAGTTTAAAATGTTTGCACATAATATATGAGGGTGTGTGCAATATGTAATATATAATCATTTTAAATGTTGTTAACTAATATCTTTAGGCCATGTTTATTTGGGTAGGCATGAGCTTAAGGTTGGATTAATAGTCTAACAAAAGTATTAATCCGATGTTTGGTTAAATAATTGACGTATGGATTAACAATCTATCCGGATATGGTATCCCACATATGATGGACTATTCAATTTCACAAAGGGGGATGAGATATAAATTGGAGGATTAAGCCAAAGTCTGAACTATTAGTCCCTCCTTATAATCCTAATTTAATCTAAATATAGAATAGGATACACAATGCAAAGGGATTCATAGTTCTAGGACTATTAGTCATGGGAAGGCTAATCCAACCTAATCTAGCTCGCCCAAACAAACATGGCTTTAGGGCACTCGTTAACCAAACCCTTGATATAATTATGTCAAAATTGTAAAATTTAGTGTGTTATTATAAATTTTAGAGAAATTTAGTATAATTTGTCTATAAATCAAATAATGGAGTGCTCATGAAAAAAAACGTGTAGCCAATGGAATTGGAAGCAAAGCATAGATCATGGTTTTCATGTTTTCTATAAGAAGTTAAATCACAGTTAGTTAAAGCACAACTGGACTGACATAGCATTGATTAGCCATTTAATTTGGCTTTTAATTGATAGGCTGTGGACCTATTATCATCTTAATTAAATACTATTTTGATACATGAATGAAAATTTAGAAAACAATAATCATGCTACTTCTTGTTCTGGAACTTCTTGTCATTTCTTGAATGATTTGTTAAGAACTAAGATTGGTCCACTTCATTGGACATGTGAGTTTTTTTCTTAGATTTGGATTTGAAGATATTTGTTTAGATGGTACTTTTTTGAAGAGAACATATGGAAAAATAGAGAATTTGTATGTACTTTGTCATGGGGTGGCACAAATGGTGGAGATTATTATTTTGCATCATCATGTACATAGTTATAAGATATGTCTATCCAGAATTTTATATCATATTAATTTATTTTCAAATTAATCTAATAAAAGGAATTTCAATAAAAGAAAAGTAAATAAATATTCTAAACCAAAGCAAATGGAATCAGTTACATGAATCATTCTTCTCCACTCGACTCTATTTAAGTCCATTTCGTTAGTCAAGTTAAGAAAATTCATATATCTATTTATTACATTAGGTTTGTTCCTTCTCCTATTACTTCCATCTACCGTCACTGTATTGCAAAAATAAATATTCTACATATTCATAAATTATTCCAGATTAAAGAATACTTAACCCAATGATAAGATTTGTCATTAATGTGTATCATGGTGCATGTTTAAGTCACGAAAATAATTTTTCAAAATATAAGAATAGAGTTGATTACATCTTACTCTCATCAAATTCTTATTTCAACGAGAGTTTCATACACAATGTGACCCTCATTAAAAGGGATAGTTACGAACCAGTCCTATAAACCGAACTTATTTAGTAAAAAGTTTTACTTTAGCTTTAAGTGATAAATTTTTCATTATAAAAATATTTCTAATTAGGGTAAACTATCAATAGGTCTTAATAATTACACTTAATTTTCATCAAGTCCTATTAAAAATAACTTCTAGTAAAATCGTCACTAAAAGTAATTTTTTGTAACGATTTTTTGCATGTAGCTAAAAATTAATGACTTTTTTTGTTATGATTTTTATAAATTGTCGCTAAAACTTACAATTAATGACGTTTTTCTATGGCGAATTTTTCAAACTGTTGCAGAAAATTGAAAATAATGATTTTTTTGTGACAATTTTTTTAAACAAATGCTAAAACTTATAATTAGTGACATTTTTTGTAACAAAATTTTTAAACTGTTATTAAAAATTAACAATTAGTGACTTTTTTAATAGTGTTTGATGAAAAACGTCATTAATTATCATAAGACCTATTGGATAATAAGTTCACTTATTAAGACCTATACATAAATCCCTTAATTATACTTCTCACATAATATTTCCATACAATCTAGCACAAATAAACTGAAAATTAATCAAAATTCATAAACAAAAGTCAAAATGTTTCAACTATTTATTACTTTAATAAATTTCTTAGTATTATTACCAGTACCAAGTGATTATTTTACAAATACAAAACACATCTAAAAAGTCTTAAAAAAAAAAAAATTCATGATCAAAATGAAAAGCAAATACATAAAAAAAAATAATAAAATACTCTGGACTTATCAATATAAATCTGATTAATAAGAACTTATAGTAATTTTACCTTAAAAAATTTCAGATGTTTCATAAGAAATATAAAATAATTATGCTGTCCCTACTCATATTATCCCCAGTTAGGGCTCATCAATCCTAAATCTTTAGTAATATATGGTAGGTTGGTTTATCTCAAGTTTAAAGTTGAATTTGAGAAAATTTAAGAGGTATGTGGAGCCCATTACAAGTAGTATTTTGATTATCAAAATTATTTATTTTGTAAAATTTTTCGTATATATCATTTATAATAAAATGAATTAATTCAATAATTATAATTTATTCATTTTATCATATTTATCTTTAAAAAAATTAATTAATCTATTCTCAACCCATGGGGGCTATACCAAGACATTCTACCAACTAAGCAAGCTGGCACCCTCTGTTTGCATAACAATTCTTCTCTTCTCAAGTGAAACGTTTTCTTATTCTACATTTGCACTCATAGAGGTGTACCAATCCAATCTCTCCAATGGAAACATAGGACTTAGATATCATAAACAAACAAATAAAATAAAAACTATACTTTAATCTAAAAACTAATTAGTGCATCATGAACTGGATGATTTATTTTGAAAAACAACCGTGCTAAAGGCCTCGAAAAGAGAGACGCGAATTTGCCTTCAAAAGTTTTTTTTTTTTTTTTTTTTTCTGCTATGTTGGTTTGGTTTGGTTTTGGCTTCTTTTTTTTTTTTATTTTTATTTTTTTTGAAAGGGTTTTTATGTGTATCCTAAAACTTAAACCCTAATAAAAAAAAATCAAATCAACACAGCCCAACAAATAAAATAAAGGGAAATTTTTTTTAAGGTCCCTGGTATTAAGATTTTACAGCATAAAGGACACTCAATATTTTCATAATGTCTAAAGTCCCTCAAGTTGATCGAGAGAAAATTAGTCCAGACAAAATTCACGTCACAGAGAAATTTCCCATTGTAAATTTCTCTGCCCTCACCTTATGCCTTCCATATGCTTCCCACTCTCCCAGAGAAATTTCTCCGCCTTTCCACAAAATTACATCTCCAGAGAAATTTTAAATTTCTCTGCCTTCCTTGCCTCTCCTAGACTCAACACTCCGGAGAAATTAAAATTTCTCTGACTTCACCGGCCTTCAATTGATCAAAATGAATCCAAAGAAATTTAAAAACCCAGAGAAAATTGATCAAAATGAACCCAGAGAAATTTGAATTTTCTTTGGATTTGATGCCTATATAAGAACCAGTTTGATGTGTATGTGTATATAATAACCTGTTTGGTCAAACACTAGTTTGATGTGTATATAAGAACCTGTTTGGCCACTAAGATATGTGTATATTTTGGTCAAGAAAACTGAAATATAAGAACCGTGTTCGAAAATATTTTGGTCTTCTGGAGAAGTCAACTATCTGTATGGTTTTGTTGGATCCGAAGATAAATGACAAATCACCCGAAAGCTGGTTATGTGAAAGATCAAGTCTTGTAAAGTCCAAATTACCCAAAGATTTTGGTATTGCTCCAATGAGTTGGTTGTGAGAGATAGAGGTCTGGGACTGATCCGGTGAACTTTCCGAAGGATTCCGAAGGATTCGGGGATGATTCCGGTGAGCTTGTTCTTGTCTAAGTGAATGGCAGCGAGGTTGGTGAGCTTTGCGCCTCTGCTAAGATCTAGATCTATAACTCCACCGCCATTGAAGCTATATATATTTGTGTATGTATTCTAGAGAGAGAGAGAAAGAAGTGGGAAACTGAGGTTTGATTTCAGTTAAATTTATCTGTGATATATGGGTGTGGGAGTTGAGGGACCTTAGACATCATAAAATAATATTGTGGATCTCTTGCATTACTAAAAATGGGAGAGGGACTTTAGACTAATTTTTCTTAAAATAAAATAAAATAAAAACAAACCAACATAGCCCAACAAATAAAAAAACAACAACAACAATTTAGCCTATGTGGATTGATAAGATAAGTGAGTTGAGTTAGACTGATTGGGTGATGAAATTGACTGATCAGTTAGACTGTTAGTTAAAATTTATTAATTTTATATAGTTTTGTATGAGTCTTTCCTGCATTTTTATTTCAAATCAAAAATATTCGGAAGAAATAAAAGCCTAAACCTTAAATCCTAAACTCTAAGCCCACCCCTACACATAACCATCCTTGAAAAAAAATAAAATAAAATAAAAAATTACAACAGCCCAACAAATAAATAAATAAATAAAAACAACCAAATTAACACAACCCAACCAATAAATAAATAATAATAATAAAAATAACCAAACCAACACAGCTTCAAAGGAAAGAAAAAAAAAAACCAATTCGAGCCACATTCGAGGCCTCAATCTTTTTCCTTTTTCAAACTACCGGCATATTAGCAACATAGAATCTTGCAATTAATGCATTGATCACCTAAATATTTTTATTATTAGAGTTATATGTGATGATTGAGACCCCCTCCAATCACCACCTCCACCACCTCACACACACATAGTGGGTGGTGATTGGAGGAGAATGAAAAAAAAAAAAAAAAAAGTGACCAATCATGAGAAGATGAGGTCAAGGGGGTGAGAAAAAAAAAGGGATTTAAGTCATTATTGATATACATATATGAAATATTTATTAAATAAATACAAATCAAAAGTGAAGTAAATATGATAACAAATAGGGTTTTATTACATCCCCGAAATTGGGGGCCCCTAATCTCCCGAATTTCCATATCAAGGAAAAAAAAAAAAAAGTTACCCAAATTAGAAATTAGGGGCATTAGGGGCAGCAGAATTAGGGGCACAAACCATTTTTGTAACAAATAATGTATATATTTTTTTATTTAAAAGACTTGTTATTTTTGTATTATTATTTTAAAAGATAATACGGAATGTGTTGATTGATAATTTGTAGAACATTGCTCTAAAAATAATCTACTAACTTTTTTTCTCCTGGGACTCTATCCCAAGCTAATGTAGCAACTTTAAAGTTGTGTTTGACATCCCTTTCACTACATTTTATTTCCTTATAATTAGTAAGAAATTGAAATTTAAGTGAATAAGTAAAACCTTTTAACCAGCTAGTGAAATGCATATAAGGTCTTCACTTATAAAAATCATGCAAATATCACCTTATAAAGAGGTAAAACTGATGTAATTTATAGTTAATAAAATCAAAATACAAGTTTATAATGAGAAGAGTAAAATAATAATATTCATTAATAATTGAAAAAATCTTTGTGTAATTAACTTATTTTCCTTTTTTATCACATAATGCTCACTAATGAGTTCATTGCGTAAACTATAAGGCCAAGACTAATGGATTCAAAACTTGTGCAATGTCATTAATAAAAAAATATCACCACTAACTTAACTACTACCATAATATAAAATATCACAAAAGATTTTTTAGTGAACTATGAACTTATATATTGGCATAACTATATTATGAAGACTAAATCACCACCTACCCTGAATTATGAAGAAAATACAAGTGATCTTATATTTTGGCATAACTATATTCACTTTTCTTCTAGTAAGCCTAAATCAACCAATATTAATGTAAATAATGTGAAATTACAATAATAAAAATAGAAAACTAAATATTTCAGTGTAAAAGATATGATATTATTATTATTTTTCCATATCACTAACGAATTTTTTTACAAAAAATGAGTTAAGTGTTATAGGAATTAAAAACTTACAAGAGTTCAATATAGAGGCATTTATTTATAAATGTATCTTTACCGACTTATGTTTCACTTGGTGTAAATTATTTTTTTATATTTCAATAAGTCTTATGGATAACATAGTTACCAAAATATCCCTAATAATAATAAGGTGAAGAATGCATTAATGTTTACATTGACAGTGTGAATGTTCCATGATGTGAACATTCACACCGTTAAATTTATTTAATGTGAATGTTTACATCACCAAGTTACTAATTGTTTAAAAAATATTTGTAAGGGTAAAATTATTTATAAAATACCATGAATTAGGATTTGGTAGGATTTATTAGAATACAAAAATATTTTACGAAGTAATTGGGATACAAACACGTGAAAGAAAATTTGTCAAAATTATGAAACTTACTATATTTTGGGTCTAGCTTCCGATTGGAGGATGTTGTTGGGCCTGTGGGGGCCCATCACAAGTTCCTTTTTAATAATCTGAACCGTTCAATGTGTAGAACTTGTCGAGTACTATATGCTTTTAAAAAATCATGTTGATTGGATATTGATAGCTAGCTCATCAAATCAGTTTTCTGTCAACAGTCCATTTTTTCACTGTCCATTTTTTTATACAAAACTGATTTGATCATGTAACTATCGATATTCGATCAATGTTATTTTTTACAGGCATATGATATTCAACGAGTTCTATACATTAAACGCTTCGTATATTCGAAACGAGACCCATGGTAAGCCCCCATGGGCAGTGGCGAAACTAGAAAATTAAATTAGAGTGGACATTTATTAATGACAATATCAAAAAATTTTACAAAAATATTTCAGCAACTTTTTATGATTGATTTCAAAAAATATTTAAAAAATAATGTTATTTGTAACTAATGTATAATGGACAATATAAAAAAAAATATAGATATAAGTCTTAAAATAAAATATATAATGATAAATTATTTTTTTATACAAAATTTGATTAAAAATTCAATATAATTGTAATACCACGTCATCATTGGTATGTGATATCACCCACTAATAGCAAATAAACATATAGAGAGTGAATCTCACATGTCAAATGTAATTAACAATCCAATAAATTTCATATATTTATAATAAAATTACTTATACTTTCATGTCACTAATAATGACATTACCGTAACCAACTAGGCCCAGCCTAGTTGGCCACTATGCCTTCTTTAGGGCTTAGTCCTAAGGAGGCCATAGGTTCAATTTTCCCTTAGGGGGGTTGAATTAAGGAAGTGCAAGCACTTATGTGCTTTGTCAAGAGTGGGGAGATTTTCTCTCATAAGTGTCAATCTAACAACTAACAACTAACATTTGCCAATAAAAAAAATGACATTACCGTTATATTCAAAAAATTTCATAAAATTTTCATAGATAATATGATTTATAGTAATCTCTTCATTTTCAGTCAAAACAACCATTATTGTTCTCATAATTTTTAAAATGTCATTAACATTCCACTCTAATAATATTTTTGTAATTTTTTTTATTTAAAATATTTTCTTTATATTTGCCAAAAAAAAAATCCCAATATTTGGAGGGCACATGACCCCTCGATTCCTTACTCCCTCCGCTATTGCCCATAGGCCCAACAGCACCCTCCAATCCGATCTGAGACCGGAGGGAAGCTAGTGCTTTATATTTTTATTAATCTTTAAAAAGTTAATATGAAAGCTTTGTTTGGAAAGTTGACTATTTAATTATTTTAGCTTGACTAAAAAAATTATGTTTAGAAAGTTGATTGATTTTTTTTAGTTGATTTGATGATTGTTAAAAAAAAAAATGATTATAAATTAAATATAACATTTTATTTTATTAATTATTTTAATATTTTTTATATTTTAATAAATTTGTTTAATCCAACTCTCTTTTTAAGTAAGGCCAAAGTAATCGATCATACTAGGTGAATATTTACCCCCACAAACACTGCTACAAAAAGCATATCATGTATCACATGTAAACCAGCGAAGAAGTAAAAACCGTTACAAAAATTACTTTTTGTAACGCTTCTCTTTAGATCTAGAGAGAGAGAGAGAGAACACATTTCTCTCACTGCTCATGAGAAGCTTTAAAAGGGCACGTGCTTGGCCACAGACAGACAAAGCTTGAAGAAACAGACACATTAGTAGTGAGAGCTCTGTTTTTTTCCCAAGCCCCTCTTCACTCCTAAAAGCTCTTAGGAGGGAAGAGGCAATGGAGATGAAGATGAATAAAATTTCACAATTTAGTGCCTCAAAACCTCTTAAACATGTTCACAAAACCATTCTTCTACTCACCATATGTGCCATTTTCAGTTCGACTCGAGCTTTCGACTACGCGGAAGCTCTCTCAAAGAGCCTACTCTACTTCGAAGCACAGCGCTCCGGCCGCTTACCTTACAACCAGCGCGTCACTTGGCGCGACCAATCCGGCCTCACCGACGGCCTCGAACAAGGCGTGAGTCCTTCTGTATTGTTATCATCATTCTCTCAACCACCATTTCGTCTTTTAATAACTGTGTCTGTCTTCACTTTAACGCTGTGTTTTGTTGAGAGATTTGAAAAGAAAAAAAAAAAAATGTGTGAAATTAGGTAAAATATAAGTATATTTTATTCACATTTTATCTATTTTTCTTTTTTAATCTCTTCTCAAATTTCCCAACCAAACACAACATAATTATGTCGGAGCTTTGCATTTACTCAAAAATTAGTCAGAACAAAATTACAAAAAAAATTAAATAGTGAACATGTTTTTTGTTTTTTTGTTTTTGATTAGGTGGATTTGGTTGGAGGGTACTATGATGCCGGCGACCATGTCAAGTTCGGGTTACCAATGGCATTTACAGTTACCATGCTATCATGGAGTGTTATAGAATATCGCGATTTAATTGCGGCTGCCGGGGAGTTGGAACATGCCCTAGAGGCAATAAAATGGGGGACTGATTATTTCATTAAAGCACACACTAGCCCAAATGTGTTATGGGCAGAGGTACTACATAATCATATCGTACATCAATAAAAAGGCCAATTGGGACCAATTGTTTTGAGCAAAAATATTAATTTTTTCAATTTTTTTAGGTGGGTGATGGCGACACCGATCACTACTGCTGGCAACGGCCGGAAGACATGACTACGTCCCGGCAAGCGTACAAGATCGATGAGGAGAATCCTGGTTCGGATCTTGCAGGAGAGACGGCGGCAGCGATGGCGGCTGCATCGATTGTGTTCAAGAAAATTAATCCACATTATTCTCACCTGCTATTACACCATGCCCAACAGGTTTGAATCTTTAGTCACTCTCTTGGATTAATATAATTAGAGATGTAGTTGGTGTGGTGGTGGCTTAGTTCACTTAATTATTGGCACAATTAGGTGTGACTTGGACTAAAACTAACAATATGGATTAGAAGTTGCTAAAAAAAATAAAGTGTATGTTTGGATTTATTTTGAATTTGACTTACATGTGAAGTTGCTAAAAAATAATGTACATTACATAAAGTTTGAATTTTCACTATACATTTTATTTTCACATTTTTCAAGTGACTTTTTTCAAACTCTGTAATTGTTTTCCCAAAATCTACTAATGAGTGCTGTTTTAAAAATGATTTTCAAAACATAAAATTCTATTTTAAAAAATCCTAATAAAATGATATGACGATGAGTCATTTTGGAGGTTAATTATTGGGTGATCCATCTCGGCATTGATTATTAAAAAAGTTACCTTAATAAATTTATATGATTATAGTTGAAGTAATAGTCATTGAATATATAATGCTAATCTTTCGTAATTGACAGAATCATAACCACGAATCATTGTTCACATGGTGTTTCATTTAATAGTATAACGAAAAATTTTATAGGTAAAACGATGTTGACTGGCCTATGTTACAGTTTTCATTGATTAAAAGCACTCACATAACCAAGTATAAAAAGATTATTTAATATTTTTTCATCATTTCAATAGTTGTTTTAAAATTAAATAATTACACATCTGTCATATCATTTTGTATCATTTTTTTTTATTTTAATACTAATATGTGTTTTTTTTATTTTTGTTGGGGTCAGTTGTTTGAGTTTGGGGACAAGTACAGAGGGAAATATGACACGAGTGTGGAAGTGGTGAAGAGCTACTATGCGTCGGTGAGTGGGTACATGGATGAGTTGTTGTGGGGAGCTATGTGGCTCTACAAAGCCACCGACAACCCTGAAGCTGAGGACTATTACTTCAAGTACCTAATTGACAAGTCTCATTGTTTTGGTGGCATTGGTTGGTCTATTACGGAGTTCAGCTGGGACGTCAAGTACGCTGGTCTCCAAATCATGGCTGCTAAGGTAACCTAAACCCTCTTCCTCTCTCTCTAAAATAATGTTATATTCTTAATCACATTTTTTTTTTTTAATATTCTAACTAAGTGCTAACATTTAAACTAACAAATCAAATGATAAGATTGTGTGATAGAATTAGATAATTATTATAACAAATGTTTAAGTTAAGCGTAAATTATACTACTGGTTCCTCTAATTTAAGTATGTGTCACTTTAGTATTTGTAATTTCAATTTGAATAATTTATAATTCTTACATTTTTTATTTTGTTATAATGTGGTCAATTTATCACGTGTTGTAAACATTTTGAATAGAAAAAAATTATACGCAAAATTAGAAAGATTAAAGTGAAATTCAAAACAAATTATAAGGACTACTGGTGCAATGAATATGTTACATTAGTAGTCCTCATAGTATATTTTTAATTTCACTTTAATCTTTCTAGTTTTATTTTTCATTCCAAATTTTAATAACAAATGATGAAGAAACCATACTGTAAAAAAATTAAAAATATAAAAATCAAATTATTTAAATTAAAATTATGAAAAATTAAAATGACATTTCATTTAAACTGTAAAGTCTAATGATATAATTTGCCTTTTTTAGTTAATTTTGCACCGAAACCCCCCATGTGATCAGTCTTGATGGGTACATGCTTGGGACCTACGGAACCATGCACCAATGAGAATCAACCACGATAGTCTGTTTATAATTTTATATTTAAATTTTTAAATAATTTGATAAATAAAAAGGACGAGTTGAATATGAAAATTATTTAGTAATTATTCACTAGATGTAGAGTTTTAAATTAATCTAATTGTATATTTTTGAGGGAAAAAAAAAAGAATAAAAAAACAAAATTTATTTTGTCCGAATGCACATTATTATTTGGAAAACAATATTAATTAGTAGATTTATTTACTCTTAACTCTCAGTTATGCTTAAAACAATATTTTTCATAACCGTTAAATTTATTTAATCTCAACTCTTAACTATATAATATAAAATATTTTTCAAAATTAATCTTTTTACTATGTAGATATATATGTATCATAGTAGTAGTGTACAAGAACTTCATTTTCAAACTTGCGTGGAATCAGGGGCGGCGCTATGCAAAGTTTAGTGGAATTAATTGACACTACTAAACTTTCAAATTTTATTTAAATATATATGAAATTTTGTCTAATAGTTTTGGATTTTAACAAAATAATTCCAGTGTTTGGAACTATTCATTGTTTAGTAGTGTCAATTTTAACAAAATGACCCCCAGTGAATCTAGATAAATATTACATATATTACATATATTTGGAACTATTCATTGTTTAGTGGTGTCAATTTTAGCTCAGTATTCGTTCGTTCATTCGCTCCATCAACACTTCATTCTCTAAGAATCATTGTTATATTGCCATTGATGCATTCCTTCATTTGTTCTCTCTCTCTCCCCCTGAGTGATTTCACTGAGTGAAATTCCTAACTACGCCACTCCGTGGAATACTCCAATCTTTTTACCATGCAGATAGATTTAATAGATATATATGTATCCTCCTTTCGGTGTTCAAAAAAAATAATAGTAGTGTCCAAGAACTTCATTTTCAAACTTCAAATTTGCTTCTATTGCTATTATTCTCTCTCTAAATCTGTCAAAAGCTCTTTTGAATTTTTGCTTTTTTCCATTATTCAAAGATGAAATAATATTTCCACTTTAGAATTGACACTTTCACTTTATAAAGTTCACAGATAGATGAAGTGAGGACTAATTAAGGTATATAGGGTAAAATAATAGGTCATCCTTAGGGCACAGGCCCATGTGCTACACCTTTAAATGGTGCTGTCTCAAATTTACTATATTTTTTGCTTAGCAATTTATTGAACATTTTTTGGATTCTGTTATTGTCATTAATTTAGCTCAGCCAAAATTAAAAAAAATTTAAAAAATGATTTTTAATTTTTTTTTCCTTTTATTTTTGTTTTATGTTTTTTAAAGTTATAGATTGGTTAAGTAGTAGGATGGGAATAGAGAAGAGAAAGTTGTGTACCACGATGATAACAATCAAACAAACGAGAAGTTATATGGCAAATCTAACGTAATTCAATTAATAACATAGAGATACATGATTATTTTATTTAAAACATAAGAAGAAAAAGTAAAAAAAAAGATATATAACCACTTAGAATAAGTCCTCTAAACTCAATATCAAGTCTAATAAGAATGTCTCATGCACTAGACCAAGTCATTGGTGTTGATTTTTACTTCCATTCCCCTTTCTTCATTGAGTTCACCCAGCCATTTATATTTTTGGTAATGATGTGTATGGGACGGGACAATATGTGCCTGTGATTAAAAAAAAAATAAAAAGATTGTGTTTTAATAATATTTTTAAATTTATGAAAATAACAATGACTGTTTTGATTAAAAATAAAGAATTGCAGAATGTGTTATATTATTACATTTGGATTTTATTTTATTTTTTAAAAAAAGAAAAGGAAAAGAAGATGCAAGAAGATATTATGGGTGCAGAAGATTCTGAAAATTATAGGCAAGGCAGATCCATCATAAACTCTGAAATGAGGCCCTACTAGTTACAGTTTTTTTGTGTCCTATTATGTACATGATAAATAAAAACTTTGGTCAAATTACATATACCTCTCTTGAAATTTGGCTAAATTACAGATATCCTTCTGAGATTTCAGAAATTACATCCTGCCTCCTAAGGTTTGAATTTTCATAACAATTTGCCCCTTGATATTTAAATTTCATAACAAATTACTCCCTAATTTGTTATGCAAATATAACATTCAGGAAGAAATTTGTAACTTCTCAAATCTCAAGAGATATTTATAATTTAGCCACACCTCGAGGGGTATATGTAGTTTGGCCATAAACTTTTGTGGGATGGTGTTGGACCATTTATTAGATGAGACACAACAAGCTTTGTTTATTGGACTTGACCCTCATGGCCACACCACATCTGTTTAGCCTTGAAACCATAAATTTCTCTTTTTAAAGGAAAATTATTTTTTAGAGCATTATTTCATTCTATTTATCACGTGATTCGTCTTATATTATACATAATATTAGAATTTAGAAACTAAAAAATATGTATATATAAAAATTAAATGTGATTTAGATTCATTCAAAGTGTAATTTTTACTATATAAGTGTTTAATGTATACCGCATATTATTATTTTTAATCATTTTCCATATCTTGATTCTTGGTCCTTAGATTTATTGTTATATTATTTCTCAAATACAAAAGTATGCAACTCCACTACATTAGCCTATAATAAATTAATTGGGACATTTTCTTCGATTACATAATAACTTTTCTTTTTCTCGAAGACCAAAGAAAAAAAGCACTAATTGTCTCTTCTCTTCCCATAAGTAAGTGACAATTGACGTGGAGATTATAAGGTGTTTTATTTCTTGGAGGTTGCTAAAACTACCATCTCTTTAATGAATTATAGCCCTCTTTCATATGAGTAGGCCTCACCATGTGTGAGGATACTATGGATCAATCATGGAGTAATGTGATGTTAATAACATGTCTATTCATATGGTAAGTGGCTTACATTTTATCTAGGAGATTTTAAATTTGAGTTTTGATATTTTACTTCACTTAAATGTAAGATTAATAGGCGATATCATGTATTTTTTTTGTTTTTTTTATTCATCTTAGGACAAATTAATGAGTCCGGTCTAGCATCGGTTTTTCACTTATTCCAAATAGAAAAAAGAAAGAAAGATTAATTAACCAATTTATATGTATATCAATTAAAATTATTTATGACTGTAATTTTAGTGTAGCCACGAATTTGGAGAGGACACAAGTGTACAGTGAGATTGACCTCGTAATTTAGAATTACAAACTATGAGTTAAATAAGAAAATTGGTTGAGACATTTAATTTATTACTTTTAAAAATCATCTCTAATGATAATATTAAATTTTGATTTGTCAAACATTTTTATCATGTGGAATTTAACATCAATACCACATCATTAGGAGTGGTTTAGGAGTAATAAATTAAAGGGATGTAACATTGAAAACTTTAGGTTTGTTTGGGATGTAGGTTGGCTTTTTGATTATTTTAGCTTAGAGTTAAAAAATCTCTTTTTGGATGAATTTTTTGATTTTTTTTTACTTTTTTAAGAGAAAAAATGTAATAATTGTGGGTGTTTGGGAAGTGAGTTTTTATGTAGATTTTAGTAGATGTAGGTTATTATGAGATAAAAAAATTTTAGTGTTTTGGAAGATAGTTGGGTTTTTATGTGGTTGGATGTGATGTTTGTGAGAGAAAAAGTGAAATGATTATGGGGTTGGATGTGATATTTTGTTTGGATGTGTTTTTTTTAGTTTTGCAAAACTTTTGTCTTTTAGTAATTTTTATGAGATAAAAAATTTGGGATGTTACTTCCCAAACACCACCATTATAGATTAGATGTAATATTTTATTTTATTAAACTAAAAAATTTATTTTATTTTTTTATAATTATTTTAATAAAAAAAACTTGGAGCTTTTTCTTCTCCAATGAACTGCTCTAAATTTGAACTTAGATTTGTGGTGAGACAAAAATCACTATTTAATATTAAAAGTGATAAAACAAAATTCCACAAATAATGGAACAAGATCAAATTGAGAGAGAGGGGGGTCGACCGACACTGTCAGGTCTCCATTTGTGTGAATGATGAAATCTAAAAAGAAGAGAATCAAGAACAGTTATGTGAGGTCAACATCATAATAACTTTTTTTCTTAATTACAATTTTTAAAAATAATTTTAAATTAATGATATGTTTTATCAACTTTAATAATTAAAGTTATAAATTTTATTATGAATTTATAAAAATATTATTAATAAGCAATTTTTTTTTTTTTCACCTAACTAATTTGTGATTGAAATTTATATTTTCTTTATAGTTATTTCTTTCTCTCATGAAAAAAAAAATGACATAAGAGAATTGTGAAATGTACAATATGCTCCGTTATAATTTTTAAAATTTTTGATTATGACCATTTATGATGTTGATTATGATGTGATTGTTAAGATTATAAATATAATAACTTACATATGATACGCTTCAGAAACAAATTTGAATTATAAAATTTTTTTGAAATATTTTAATTATATATCATCATTTGTCTTTGGGTAAAAAAGAAAAGAGTAAAACTTGTTATCCAGAATTTTTAAACTTATACAAAGTGTAAAAGAGTGGTTGAAATTGAAATGATATAGATCACATATTAATTATTAATAAAAATTATGAGTATTTAGTGAAAAGGCAAAGTGAATATATATATATATATAGATAATTGCATTTACAGTATCAGTGGACAATTGTACACATTGTACACGTGCCAAGGGTCCCTCACTGATTTCAATCCCATCCCTATCACATTCACACACACATGGATATCAATTACACCAGCGCTGCTCGATTATTAGTAGATATCATTTTAGGATTTAGCTTTCTTCCCGTTCGTTATCAGATTAAAAAGTATTATTAAATTTATAGAGATTTATTACAAATTTTATTTTGATAATTTGAATTATTTAATATGTAAAATTTATTGAGTACTATATATTTTATAAAAAATTACATTAATCTGATATCGATAGTTACGAGATCAAATCAGTTTTGTATAATAAAAAATAGGCAATGAAAAAATAAACGATTGACAAAAATTTGCTCCGATAAAATAGCTATCGATATTCAATCAACGTGATTTTTTACATGAATATAGTAATCGATAAATTCTATACATTGAACGATTCAGATTATCAAAACTAGACCCGTGGTAGGCTCTCACGGGAAACAATACCCTCGAATCCGATCAGTCTACCAATCCCATCATTTTATTGCTTCATTTATAATGTTGTAAATATTGACTTTCTTTAATTATTAAAATTGTATAAAAAGAACTTCTTTTGAATATGGCCTATACATTTTTTATAGTTAACATGATTAAAATATACGGGTTTATAAATGAGAGTGATAAAGTGATATTTATTAATAATTAAATTTTTTTATATATAATTAACCCATAATATACAATGAAAAGGGAAAAACCTTCTATATCATCTCAGCTAGTCATCTAATAGTTTTCCAAAATTAAATAATAAATGTCTAAAATAATAATATCAAAACTAAATTCCGACATACAATACAAAACTATTATAATGGGGGCAATTCTAATTCAATAATGTAAATATTATTTCCTATTTGTTGTCACACAGTGTGGGGCAAAAATAATATTTGTAGATTCTATAATGAGAGAAGTAGAGAGAACTTTGCCAAATTTTATCAAATATTATAACTAGGTAAGAGAAATGATAGACCATTAGAGATTATTTTTGAAAATGTCTTGTTGTATATTTAGATTTTGCCAGTTACTTTAGTGCATTACTTAAAATGCTTTCAATGAGCCAAAGTTCAGGCCGACCATGTGTTGGCACTACATTGGTTGATCGGTGTATGGTCCCAATGCAACGCTAACATGTCATCGGTTTCAGCGTGACATAGTCATTCTCAATTTTATTTTATTTTTGAATAAATAGTCATTTGTCATTTATCTTCTCTCTTATTCTTTTCAATCCATGTGGTTCCCCTCATTTTCTTGCATCACCCCCCTTTGTTAATTTTCAGTTGCTAATGGAGGACAAGCAGAAGAAGCACAAATACATCCTAGACCAATACCGGTCAAAAGCCGAGCACTACATCTGCTCATGCCTCAACAAAAACAACGGTACCAACAACATTGATCGCACTCCAGGAGGCCTTTTATTCATCCGGCAATGGAACAACATGCAATACGTATCCTCGGCTGCATTCCTTCTCACCGTATACTCAGACTTCCTCAAAAGTTCAAACCAGAAGCTCACCTGCCACGGAGGAGTGGTTAGGCCAGAAGAGCTCTTCGACCTAGCCAAAGCTCAAGTGGACTACATTTTGGGGTCCAACCCTATGAACATGAGCTACCTAGTGGGATATGGTACTAAATACCCCACAAGGATGCACCACAGGGGTGCATCGATCGTGTCCTACAGAGAGAACAAAGGGTTCATTGGGTGCACCCAAGGGTACGACAATTGGTACAGTAGAGAGGAACCAAACCCGAATGTTGTTGTTGGAGCATTAGTTGGAGGACCTGATTGTCAAGACAATTTCAGTGATCAAAGAGGGAACTATATGCAAACTGAGGCTTGCACTTACAATACAGCACCATTGGTTGGGGTTTTTGCAAAGTTGAATCAATTGGGTGATAAACAAGAGATTCCAAATTTGAATTTGATTGCTTCTTTTTAGATATATATCTAGGTCAGTTTGTTTTGCAAGAGAATAATTGTTTTGTTATAAGTATTTGTGGTTTTTTTTTTTTTTTTCGATGGGTGAATTTTTATCAGCTATAGCCCATTTTGTATCTCTTCATTTTTGTGTTCATAATACGAAATTAGCATATATGGTAAGGAAGGTGATTTATCTTTGTTATTAAGCTTGTGTTGTGCCTTTCAATCATCATTAGAAATGTTCAAAGGTAACTCAGACCCGAAGCAATCCTCGCTTCCCTGCTCATTTTATTGTCCTCGAGCCTCCAAGCTACATTGGTTTCAAGCTCATTTCTCGTTACATCTCTGTATACCCTCTCAGTAGAATCCTACAAGCCTTCTATTTTTATATGCAAACTCTACAAAATTGTGGTTCCCAATTGCATACTAGTTATTTATAAACAAACCAGGGCACAAATGGTTTAAACATCAATGTTCTATGGATTTAAAACCATGAAAACAATTAATGTTACATAGAATTTGGTATGTGTACTGGGTGGGCGGTATATGTACCTAAGCATCGGATTCATCTAATCTCTTGTCCAAGGACACAAAGACATGGTAAAATATTTATATTTCTTGATATACTTATTCCATTTTATAGAATAAAATGATTTTCACAAGTGCCGCAGAACATTGTAGGTTTTATACAGTTTTATGATTAACTTGAATGACTAAAAATGCTTGCCAGGCCAACTACACATTTTGGACACATCTCATACCCTTACTGGCGTCAACTGTCTGACGTGGGTACTTAATACATTTAGAAAAGTTCATGTAACATAAATAACATAAATATGTACGCGTTTATACTCCACAAAAGTGAATATCAAGACAATTGATCTAGCTCTTATGTAAACATTCAGAATATCTAATGCCATATGGGTTGTGTACCATCATCTAATTTGTTACTGCTATGGTTGCCAAAACTACATGATATATAAATTTAGAAAAGAGTTTTTGCCTTCACATTATGCATAAACTCCAAAATTTTACACCAAAAATGGCATTCTAGCCATGGACTTGAACAACATTCAAATAAAAGTGCTTAGTTGGGAAAATGATCTGGATCACCTCTTACACCACCTTCCTGCATCAGCTCCCCATGCGACGCTGTTCATGATCAGACATAAAATTCTGAAAGAAGGAACATGAAAGAAAAAATTGGAAAAGTTGCCCAAAGACAGAACTTGTATCGAAACTACACACACATATGACGAAGCATGTACCAAGAATTCAAAAACACACAACTCAAAATTTGGCAGACAAATTTATTTAATGGTCCAGAATCTATTTAATGATTCACCATGGTGTTTTTAAATAAATAACCCAAAGGCCACTCAATATTTATAAACAAACCAATCAACTGCCACACACCATAGAATGATGAAGGGTACCAATAGATGTAATCGGTTGGAAAGACAACCTAGTTAGTTGTGATTCTTCAACCATCAGTTTTAAATTGGATGTCGTAATCAAAGGGCCTATTATAGTTGGTTTCTACTAGCCTTTAAATAGCTGTTTTATTTGGCATAGAACTCTATCGACATGAAGTCAACCAAAAGCAACAGTACAAATGCAATTATCCAAGGCATGATATTAAACATAACCATTTTTTTATTGAACAAAGAAATAATTTAAGCAGGAATATCATCAGATCACTAGTCCCACTGTCTCATTTCATTTAAATAAAAAGATTGATGAATCTTCCAAGTTCTGGATCCCCTCACAAATCTTTTAATCATATAGTCACAATTGTACATAAAACATGAACTTTTTAATGGCAAATAACTGTCTGTAATACTCCCACAACCACCAACATTTGGGTCAATAAACACCATATACAAGACAAGCCAAAGTACTTGGAATTTGGAAACAGTTCGCTGTACTAGACATCCTTCTTGAAAGTTGACTACTGTGGTGACCATCTATTTTAACAGCCCATATTGAAGACATGGGAACTAACCTCCAAAGAATAGGTCACTGAGAAGAATCACTTGCAGCGGCAGGAAGGTGGCTCACAACAAATGGTGGACGTAGAGCTTGATGGTCTGCATCCTACTGTTTTCGGGCTTTATACATCTCCTCAGTCTCAATCACAGCCAATCTCTAAGTGAATGTTAAAAATAAAAAATAAAAAGCATTTACCAACGAAAAACATAAAATATATTCATTTTATTTTTTAAAAAAAATATGCATTCATTGCAAGCTTTACTAATACCTGCTGAAGCATTCCACTGACAGTAGGAGTGTTCCATCTCATGACAGTTCGATTACATTTGCGAAGGCGCAACGCCTCTAATGTTCGCCTGTGAAGTCTCCTGGTTCCCGGAATGCCCCTCACCAAGGTCATGTACAAGTTGGGGCTCCATGCAATAGGGACACATGCTTTGTAGGCCTTGAATGCATTCATTTCTTCTCTTATGTTTCATGTAACATCCCAAAATTTGAGAACATCATAATAATGTTTAAAACTTAAAATCAACTTTTCTTAATTAAGAACTTCTAATCATTAAGTTGTAACACCCCACAATTTGAGGACATCATAATAAGGTTTAAAACTTAAAATAAACTTTTCTTAATTAAGAACTTCTAATCATTGTTGTCACCAAATTTGCCATCATCCATTAACTAACAAAACAAAATTTAAAATTCTTAAATTACAAAGTATATTCATGATAGAAAAACACAAATATTAAAATGAAATTAAAAAAAACTAGAGAAAACTAGACAACTCAGGAAAAAGATTCATGGGACTTGGGCACATTTCAAGCTAACCAAGGCTGAACATCGCCTTCCAAGACCTCGGTGTTTCCTTCGGTTTCTTTGGTACCTAGCATAAAACGCCAGGGCAACGGAAATGCCAATGAGCGATGAGTTTAATAAGATACTACAACCTGAAAATACCCATCCCGATAATAATACTTGCAAATAATGAATATTGTGTAGTAACATAGTAACAAGTAGCGTTTAATAAAATAAGCATAACGAAATTCTAGCAGTTGAAATGATAACAATAGATAATAAGAACAATGACAAGTGAAAGCAATAATTCATCATAAGGAAAATGCAAAACTTTTCTTTTGAATTCTCATAGGTTTAGTTTATCAAGTAAGTCTAAGTAACTCTCCACGGAGCACCATTTTTACTCAACTGCTAAGCAATGGCCACGGGCAATTCTGACTCCCCCTTTGTCAAATATTCAATGTTACTCCTATAACTATCAATAATGCCCACGCACCAGGGTTTCGTACTCAAGCCGTGACATCACGGTCTACCCCAAGAGAACGGTCTATGTTGTGACACCCGCACCACCAACCTTATATCACCTATACCGATAAGAGTCAAAATACCTTCCCGTGCTATGTTAGGGTTCGCAACTCACTTGCGTAAGACTCTAAACTGGGCTATCCCCATCACCTTTAACTTTTAATGCAGCGGTTCAAGTTTGTGTTTCTTTACTTCATCAAATTCACATTTTGATACATGCGCGAATTTTAGTTTAAAAGCCACAATGACATAAGGTTTATATAGCACGACACAACCATATATGGCAACCAAAATGAATATTATAGAAATGTATTAGGAGTCATCACAAAATTTCTTAGAATTTCTCATATTTCTTATTTTCAGCATTGAATTATTGGACTAAAAATAATGAAATTCATACCAAACGAAGTTCAATTATTACAATATTTCAACTGGTGCTAGTTCATTGAGTTAGGAAAATATTTCGAGAAGAATTCCAGGGCCAAAAACAATTTTAAGATGGAGAAATAAAATTTGGAAGAAAACTAGTTTCTGGGACAGTGAACTACATCAACTTCTAGCACAGGTAATCTGTGTTTGAAAAATAAAAAAAGGCCTCAAACAATGTCAAAAAGAGGTAAGGTGAGAATGTTTTGCTATATATTTGAGTTGAGAACACATTTACAAAAGAGCTTGAAGACTGAAAACCAATGCAAGATAGTTAAATAATTTTGCTAAGAAAATTGGACAGAATCTGTCGCATTTTAGTAAAATTGCAATTTCTCCTCTTGAACTTATCCATTTTCTATGAAATCGGTGGCAAATGAAAAATAACTCGTATATCTATCCCTCCCATGTGGTTTTGCATAAAAATAAATTCTGTAAAAAAAAATGACATATATTTGAAGTGGCTGTTTGTGCTGAGTTGCATGCAGCAGTTGAGAAGAATAATTTATTCCAAATATAAAATACTCTCTAATGACTTTGTCAAAATTTGACCATGGAAGGAACATGTTTGGGAAGTCTTAGTAGCTTCAGACTTTCAAAACAAGCTTCGTAGAATTTATTTGAGTATCTATAATCGCACGAGAAATTTTAACAGTGTTGGAAAATAATTTTCTGAACAAGGATATGTAGGGGTGTAAATTTCGCTGGGGTCGACCCATGTCGGGCCCCGCCAGCTCCCGCCAAAATTCAGGCCAGAAAATTAGTCCCATGACCAAGAGGTATTCGGGTCTTAGGCGGGTCAGGCCGGTAGGCTTGGGTCTGGGCTAGGGCAGGGCTTGAACATTTTTTTTATTATATTTTTTTTCTATTTTTTTCACCAAAATTTTATTTTTTTCCACTAAAAATGACATTGGGCCTCGGACCAGGCTTTGAGTGGGCCTTAAGCGGGCCGATGGGCCGAACCCACAAGCCGGGCTTCAAAATGATGGCACAGGGTCTCAGGCTAGGTTTGGGCCCGAACCTAATTGGATCGGGCCCACCCTGGGCCACGTGCCATTTTTACACTCCTAAGTATACGATAGCTTAAAACAATTCTAACATACTTCTACATTCTTGTAATCTAATAATGTAACAATCTCGACCTCTGATTAACGTTAATTCATAATTAAATAAGCCTAATCAGTAATTAAGGTTAAATTCTAAATTAATTGCATGTGTATGTCGCATTATTGTGCTTATATTTGTTTATTATAGAAATATCTATTTGTATTTCTGTTTCGTTCTGTGAATTGAAGGCCTTATCGGCATCTAATTAGGAAATTGACTTGATTTATGTGCTATTTAGGATTTTTAGAACATTATGGTAGGTTTAATTAAAATTCGATTCAGAACGATTAAATTAAAATAATTAATGTCCAATTGAGTAGCTTAATCAAAATTTACCTAAGCCTTAAACTAAGCCTATATAAGGCCCATATGAACTCATTAGCTCACTTTAGACTCTCCTATCACCCTACCTTGAAGAGAAAACGTGGGAGAGAGAGAGAGATAGAAGAAAAATTGAGTTTAAAGCTAGGAAAAGGGGGTTGAAGTTTCTACACTTGTGCAATTAAGACTCTAGGTAAGAATTGTCCTTAAATTTTGTAATCAAGACTTTAATACAAGAATTCTTGAGAATTAAGCTAAGTTATGCAAGAGATGAGCTAATGAATTAGAAAGGAGTATCATTCCATGCATGAATGCATGTATATATCATGGCATTTTGAGTTTGAATTTTACTCAAGTCATACTTGCATGTGTCCATCGGATCGTAGAATCGGATCGAGGATCGTAAGATCCTACCGAAAAAGACAAATTACATAATAATTTAATTTAAATAAATATTTCTTATAAAGTATACACAAAATGAGCCTATATTTTATTAAAAAGAAGTGAAGATATTATGAAAAATATAATATTCCATGTAAAATGTACATATAATATTATACAATAGAAAACTCGATGGTAAAAAATTTGTATTTCATCAAAAAAGAAGGTGAAGAAGAAGAAAAATTCTATAACAAAATACTTCACAATCTACAATAATGCATAAAAAGTGAAGAAAAAATATTTAATAAAGTTGGATATGAAAATAGATTAAGAACTCAAAAGAATAGCTTAACCGAATGATAAAATTTGTCGTTAACATCCCTGGTGGAACGGATTTAAGTCACAAAAATAATCTCTCCAAAAATTGTGATAAAGTTGCAATCATCTTGCCCTCCTTACACTCGGCTAAAGCTAAATTTGTTTTTCCGACTATTTAATTTTCTTAAATTATCGCAATATTTAAATGTTTGTTTCCTAGTTTGTTTTTCATAGTCTATTTGATTCAATACGACTTAATTTTTATTGTTTATTTTGACCACATAAATTGATATTTAGACAACAAATATAAAATTTACAATAAAATATGTCATACAATACAAAACAAGGCTTGTAAATTGGATCGGATAGGATCAGATTCGGATCGGGATTCCACGATCCTATAAGATCCCACTACCATGATCGAAAGATCCTACCTATAAGGAGTTTTTTACACGATCCGGATCGATTGTACTCAAATGGATCGTAAGATCTGGATCGAGATTCTGATAACCATGGTTGAAAGACGGGTTGGCTTTCGCAAACCGCCACTTGCACCAACCCGCAAAGCTTGGACACCCAACCTACCCAACTCGCCCTCCAGAACCCAAAAAATGTGCGGTTCAGTATGGTTTGGAGTGGTTTTGGCGGCTTTCGCGGTATTGTGCATAGCCCTATAAATAGTCATATAATATAAAAATATTTTATTACATATAACTAGGGGTGTGTGCGGTGAAGGTTGGTGCAATTTAGGAGTGAAAAAAAAACCGTATGCCGGGTGGCAGATTAATAAAAGTGTAATTAGAAATTGCCATTTTCTTATCAAAAATCGACGTTCAGTTGGCAAATAATGACGGTTTCGACTTGACAGTCCCGGTGGATTAGCGATTTATAAAAAAACATAATTCAAATTACAAAACTTGAATCGAAGTGTAAAAAAAAAAAAATTATAAATTAACTAAAATAGTCAAAATTAAAATAGATGTTCATTCAAATAATCTAACATTAAACCTTGACAAACTAGTGAACTAAAAATCCAACAATCCAAACAAATTATACAATGACAATTTAACAAGCCAATAAATACTAAAAAAAAATATCATCCAACATCCAAAATTATGCACTCAGAAAAAAACAAAAAAACAAAACAAAACAAAACTCAAATATATGGAAATGTCTTAACCATATCTTTTACCCATATCCAAAATTCAATGATGAAGAACAAGAATCAACAGCAATACAATATCTTTTACTGGCAAAATTACCCATAACTATTTTTATAGTCCAGGTTATCTTTTATTGTTCAATTTAACTAACATCAACTCTAGGTTTGTATTTATAATTTTTGGTTTTCCTGGAATGATAATAAAATATGGTCTAACTATGAAACCCTTTTGTGGAGCATTAAGGAATGGAGAGATCAAAGAGAAAGAGTAATCTGTGAAGCATTAAGGAATGGAGACAGAGCAAAGCGACAGAGAGCTACGTACCACCAGCGAAGAGCGGCACCGGCGACGGGGCGAAGAGCGGCGGCGGTAGCGGCTTGGTGGCAGCAAGGCTAGTGGCGCCGATCGGGGAGACGAAGAGCAACAGACGAGGAATGAAATGAAATGGATTGGGGGTGTGAATTAGGTTTAATGAGAATTAATTGTGTGTGTGTGTGTATACATTTAGTTTGATAGATTCAATCCAATGGTTGAAATGTAAATTACACTGCCACTTTACGAGGTTTCTGTTATACAGATTTTTCTTACATTTGAAAAATTAAAATTTTTTTCTCTAAAATTTGTAATCTTATTATAAATTACCTCGGATTGTTGATATTATGCTTTAAAATTTTCTAATGACCATCTTGTCATTTTTCTTACTATTTCTCCTTTCTATTATCATAATTACATTCTATAACTTTCCATCATTAAATTCTACCTGAACATATTCTTATTAAGTGATATATACAAACATAAAATTTTACATAGAATTTTCAAACACAGTGATATAGTTTAATGGTGACATTTCACTTTAAAACAAAATACTCATAAACATGATTTATATTTATAACAATATAACTATCATAACATTTTTATAATATTTTTTATATGAATTTTTATATATGAATATAATTTTTCATTTTTATTTCCACCATTATATTTCGATTATATCAATTTAATCAAGATATATTTAAAAAAATATAAATTTTGGATAAAAATCTTTTAAAATATCCATTGAATATAACAAAATAGGATAAATTTGGAAAATTGACCAGTAAATCCCATTTTGTGGACTTGTAATCCATAAGGTCCTAAATGTTTTCTTGATGACTGAATGGTCCCTTAATTTGTTTATTAACTATTTTGCCACTATTAGTATTATTGGTTGATTGGCGTGGGTTGTGTGGGGAAGGTGAATGAGTGTTTGTGTGTCACGTTGATCGGAAAAGTGCACTAATATCCTTTTTTAATTTAGTAGGTTTGTAACACGCGTAAAAATGAAACGTGGTAACGTCATAGTATTGTTTCGTACGTGACGTGAACATGCAAAATAAGACACACTGAAATGGTTTCAAATTTATATTCTGGATTTTTCACAACCCGAAATCATAACCAAAATCATGAGTTCACATTTCTACAATTCAAGTTCATACAATCTTTTTGTTCCTAAATCTGAGAATTGCAAGGCCCATTGTTCACGAGTTGCCCATTGTTCCAAAATCATGAGTTCGCGTTGCTTGTGCCCAAGAACCCATTGTTCACGTTGATCTGCCCGATTCCTTCATCAGCATCTTGTACTCTATTTTCGAGTCGATATGACGATGCCGACGTGGTACACCGACCTGCTGGATTGACGATAATCTTGCGCCCATCGTTCACGTCGATCTGGGGTTTGCAATTGGAGAACATGGCCCTCGCTAGCGATATCGATGTCGATTCCCTTCTCCTCCTGCCCCACCTCCGCACTATCAGCTTCATGAACAACAATTTCGAAGGTGGATTACCAGATACCAAGAACCCATTGTTCACGTCGAACTGCTCGATTCCTTCATCAGCGTCTTGTACTCTGTTTTCGGGTCGATATGACGATGCTGACGTGGTACACCGACTTGCTGGATTGACGATCATCTTGTGCCCATTGTTTACGTCGATCTGGGGTTTGCAATTGGAGAACATGGCCACCGCTGATTGTATAATATTTCAGTACTTGTATGAAATGAAATTTTCTTATTCAATCTTAGAAACTATTAAAGTAAAAAAGGTAGGGTTCATTACTCACATCATCAAATAAGAAACTAATTGTTGTTACCAATGGAAACTATCACACCTACACCCGCTCCACCAAACGTGGGATTACATATAAAAAAATGAAAACATAATAGCCCATAATTGATGTGAGGGCATATTTGTCCCCCACATAACAATGTAATTAAAAAAAGGAGTTATCAGCAAGATATCTCTACTATCATGGACTGCCCAATCAAACAAAATGTTAGTGGGACCAAATGGAATACAATTTTGCCATATGGGACTTTCTGATAAATTCCCCATAATTGAATATATATATATATATATATTTGTATTTGGTGAATTTTAAAAAATCACAAAATATTATATTTCTTAAGTATATTTAGATTAGGTGTATCTAAAAAATAAAAAATAAAAATCAATAAAAATAAAAAAATATGAACAAAAATTTTAAAAAATTAATTTTTTTTTTGTGAGTAAAACCAAGGGAAATGGTTGTTATTTCTCTTAAAATGACATGAATAAAATATCTGTATTATTTTATTATTTTATATGTATAAAAACTAAGGGATAAATATGTCATTTTAGGACTAGTTTGGCATCACCTACAAAAGTCAAAAAATCAAAAAATTACTAAAAAAGTAAAAAAATTTATACTATTTGGCGAGAAGTCTGTGGATTCAAAAAAAAAAAAAACAGTGCAGCTCAGCGCTGCAGTACAATTCCTCCACATACAATACGTGGCTCAATGTAAGCCACACATTCCCATTGAAAAATATAAATTGAAATGCACAAACAGCCTGCTGCATAAGTCAGTGGGGGCAATTCAATAATTTTGCTAGTTGATAAAATATTTTATTACACACTTTTTCATAAAAGATCAAAAAGTTATCTCAAACATACATATTTTTTTCCTATATTTTTTTAGCCAAAAAGTGCACTTATATAGTTCATTTCAAGCAACCCCTTAATCTAACATGGGATAAATGTAATTTTTTAAATATGAGGGAGAGATCTGTATTAAACAAAAACCTCAAGACGTGTTAATGTAATTTACCCATATATTAAATACAAGGGAAAATTGAGCTTGATGGCGGGTTGGGTCGGTTTGGTTTACACGGTGGGTTGACTTTTATAAATCACCACCCGCGTTGACCCACCCTTCTTGGACTTCCCACTCGTCCAACCTGCTTGCCAAAAGCGAAAAAATGAGCGATTCAATGCGATTTTTGTGGTATTATGCACAACCCTACATATAACACACTTCTAACTAAGAAAGGCATTCGCCCGTTAGTCTTCCAGCCATATTTTTTAAGGGTTTTGGGAGATTATTTTAGTTCATAAGGTCGGGTTGGCCTAACATTTTTAGCATAATATATTAATGGGTTGTGTTTGGAATTTATACTTTCAACCCAACTCGGTCTCCCCACTATTAAATAAATAAATAAATTCATTATAATATATTAAAATAATTTTTTTTATATCTAGATTTTATTGAAATTCACATTTGTAATGACGTGTAATTGGATTTATTAAAAAAATTGTTCAATTTATACACAAAATTTTTCAATTTATAATCATGCCAGTATATTTATTTAAGAAATATAATGTATGATTGAATTTAGTTATGGAATTTTTATTTATTTATTTATTTTTAACATATAACCTGATGGTTGAGTTTGAGATTTATAATTATTTTTTAAGTTGGGTTTGGACAGACATAAAATCTCTTATTATGTAGTGTCGGGCCAACTCGATGAATGTCCACCATTACTTCTAACATAAACTCAAATCTTAATATAATAATATATTTTTTTATATTATGTGGTAGTTAACGTTACATTTTCTATATAATTTTGAACAAAAGTTAACTTTATTAAATTGAAAAAAACTTAAAATATAAAAGGCTAAAGTGGGGGAAAAAAACTCAAGGGTCAAAGCGAAAAAATAGTCAAACATAAAAGATATAAAGTGTAATTAATCCTTTCTTCAAATCGTGCAAAATAGGGATAAAAAATAATTATGAAAAAAAAAGAGAGCATATAACGGTTTGGTTGGTTACACGTAGGGGTGTGCACGGTGCGGTTTGGATAGTTTGAGAGTAAAATTATAAATCGAATGGTGGATTAGCGAATTGACAGACTTGCAAATTGCGGTTTGAATGGATTGATGGATTGAAAAATATTCTAACTAATTACAAAGCATTTGCATAATATATAACATTAATTTGCATAATACTTTTTATATATATAACACAAACTAATTTTATATAATATTTTTCATATATATAACTACTAATTTGTAATAATTTCACATATTAATCTCTCTTACACTTATTTTTACTTTGATATTTCATTATAGATTAAAAAATATATGTGGATTAACTATAACAGAGCATAACGATTTTGAAGGCGGATTATAAATTTTAAAATTTAAACTGCGGTTAGCAGATAGAACTGTACAGATTAATGCAGATCGATGTGATTTTCACAAATTAAGTAATATTTTACACCGCCCTAATTACATGCAACACAAGTAGTACATGGTGCATTATCATCCGACCCGAATCCGCCAAATTGAAAAAATCCACCCGTGTCCACTCGTTCATGTTGTTGGATCTGCCCTGAAGTATTCAAGTTCATCAAGTCACGATGAAATGTCCTGCCTTATTTTTTAGGGATAATTTATTTACATGTCTTATTGATTGGTCTTATTTATTTATAAATGGAAAGTTTTTTTAAAAAAATTTTGTATACATATTTGTCCATAGTTTTGATAATAATTTGTTTTTTTAGATTTTTTAAGTGTGTTTTGTATTTATGAAATGATCATTTGATACTGATAAGTTCATCAAAGTAATAAATGATTGAAACATTTTGACTTTTGTTATGAATTTTAATTTTTTGTGTCTAGTTGAATGGTATTTTTTATTATTTTTTTCAAAGATAAATTTATCACTAAAAATTGAAATATGATTTTTGATAGATAAATCCGTTCCATAGAACTAGCTCGTTTGTAACTGTTAATTTATATGTATAAAAAAGAAGAGTAAATTACAGTTTAGAACGTAGAAGGGCTAGATCAAAATCAGTAAATAATACAAAATTATAAATTTTATCCAAAAATATTAATAAATGCTTTAAATCCATTTGTTGGCTTTTTGGCTTTTCGAATGGTATTTTTGTAAATGTGAGCGTGCCAGCAAGGATCAATCGGTCCTTACAGAAATTATAATTGCCAACCAATTATCAGACGATTATGTTTTAGTTCTTTCAGCCTCAATGAAGAGGACTTTTACTGGTGGCTTGACTTAGGAGAAATTAAAAGAAATAGCAGTTAATATGAAGAACAATAGAAGTATTTCATTAAAATGAACACTTACAATGATCCAAACTTAGCCTCGAAGAGGTTTACAGTGACGATCTACTTGAAACTACTCCTATGAATCGAAGTGCATAATAGGTATTTAAAGTGCAAGAAAGGTAAAGACTGGAAATGTAAAAACTGGAAAAGAAAATATGTAAAGTAAGACTGGTTTGTATGATCTGAGTCTGGGGGTTTTTTCTGGGGACCTCCTTGTTATTTATACTCCTCAAGGATGACCATCGAACTGCACTTCAAATCGTCGAACTGCCCCTCCATGATCGCTGATCATGCTGCCTTAGAAGTAGTTTCACTACGCCATCATTTGCAGTTGGGCTTCCCTCCTGTATTTGAATTTGAATATGAGTAACTGTTGAAGCCACGTCATCCTGTACCTCTTTACTGATCCAGTGCTACTCAAATCACGTAAGAACCAATTTTCACTGCCACGTGTACGATCAGGATCGAAAACTTGAGTAATCTTCCTATATTACCCTTACTCTGCCACGTGTCGAACTGTGATTGGCTTTTACAAAATATGTAGCCAACATTACCCCCCGCACTAATATACCCAATATTTGGTGATATTAGTGGATCACAGTTTTCTTCCCGCGCTTTCAGAACGTGCATGGAGTCTATTTTCTGGAAACACAACCGTCATCTATTTGGTGATCATTTGCATTAACTCTCTTTCAATTTGTTGAACATCCCAATACCTCAGCATTTGAACGGACTATGGCTAAATCAACTTCTCTTTCTATTGATTAAGCATATGAAGAGCCATTGAGTAATGCTGCTTCCAATCGAAAGAATCTTCACGCATTCATTAGCCACCTCTACCTGCCTTCCTATATTCAGGTTATGGGAGTCTTTGCAAATTACCAACCTTCGGATTACGAACACATTGCTCTTAATCCTTCGATTCAACAAGTTGCAGACATAAATACAAGAAGTTCTTCCTCTAACTCCCCCTTGTACCTCGAACCAACTGCTCTTAAACCTTTGATTTGGCAAGTTGCAAATATAGACTTGGGAAACTCTTCTTCATAAACCTCTGCATGGGATGAAGCTACAACTTCTTCATCTTCTGGGGTTTCTGGCTGGACAAGCTGGTCAACACCTGAGACTTATAATCTGAGGGAACGAATCAACCATCATTTTGTTGAGTTCACTGACCCTTTGGAGTTTCCTTCCTATGCTCGAAGTTCAGTGGTCTACCCTTACGTGCCCATTGACCTTCGACGTAGTTTGGAGGAGAATCTGCCAGGCCACAGTAAACATCCTCCATGCCCACAACGACAGTGCTTGTTGCCCGACGCCCAGAAGAGGCACAAGGGTACAACCCATCATTCTTAGCCAAGAAGGCGAAGATTTGGTCTTCTGACTGGCTTGATTACATTAATGCCTTTGTTCCTTCTGCTCCCGTGCCATCTCCCATAATAGAAGCATCCACACCTTCTTCTCCATCTTCTGAAACAGAAGCATCTGTTTCATCTTCTGAAGCAGAACCATCTACCCCTTCTCCTCTACCAACTCTTTCTTGGATAGAGAAACTGAGGCTTGCCCTTCCCATGGATAAGGTCTTCCCACCTTACAAACCTCCATCTTCCCCTACTCCAGCTGAGCGGAAATAAGCTCAACTTCTACTTGCAGCTTTCTCTCGCTTGCCCTTCAATGTTCTTAAGGACGACGTCCCTCTCAAGAACCTTCGATGGGCTTGTGATATTCTGACTAGGGGCCATGTCCTTAATCCCCTTGCCCAAGCAGAACTTCATATGTTCTTGGACCAACTTCCGGTGCTCCTCTACTGGCATCAAAATTCTATGGTCACTACACAATCTTTGGTTCAACTTTCGTCTCTCCGAATTCATGCCCAGTACGAAGCAGAGAACTTCATTGAAGAATTCGATAATTTCAAGAATAAAGATTCTGTGCATAGGGATGATTTGGTCATAGACGAATTGGAACAAAGATTGAGGGAGGAGGCTTTCAAAATAAAGGTTGAAGAGCTCTACTATGAAGTGAGAGCACACCAACTTATACAGTCAACATTAGAAGAAATAGAAGATATAATAAAGAAAGAACAAAAATTCATTGATCACTGTTGGATCAAATTTCATGATCTCGTTATTTATGCTATTCCTTATGTTTATGAGCTTGAGTTTGTACCCAGATAGGGTTACTTGATGCAATTGCCTTGGCTTGAATACAAACAAAGTTCTTCTGTATTTGACATTGTTTGACTCTGTTTCCTTTTGCCTTTAAAAGCCAACTCAGAGCCTCGAATTGAATAATCTCATCCTTCGAATCTGGACTCAATCGTCTTTAATAAAAACACTAAAATGAACCAACATGTCTTTTTCCAATTTATGGAGTAAAGTTGATAATTTTAGCTGATATCATCTAGAATTAGTGCTTTGAATTTAACAACCTTACCCTTCAAGACTAACTATAACCAATATATGGTCATGGTTAATATAGTCAATCAATTTTAAATTGACTACTTTTGCTTCGAAGAGCAATCTATGCTGTTTAAATCAATAGACAATCTCATTTTATAAAAACCAACGATTGGTTTTGATGTTTCGAATAGTAATTCTCATCCTTAAAGAATCCTAAATTTTTCTCCAGAGGTCGTTACTTTCATTAATAACCCTCAAACAGGTCTCTAAACCCTTTGAAGTAGACCAATACTCGAGCATTCTAGCATCTTTAAGCATGTAGCATGCTTCGAAGCCGGTTTCTCTATTTCGAAGCCGTTATCCTTTGGTTTTTGGCGCCAAAATTTGGCTTCGAAGCCAAATATTTTACTTCGAAGTTGACTTCAGTATTTGGGCTATGTTTTTTCCCTCCAAAAGTATCAATATTGAAGGAAACTCTTCGTATTCGTACTTTTAGTACTTAACGACTTACGCAATATATTTTTCAGGCACAAAGCTTTTAAAATCCCCTTTGTTTCGTGTTCTAAAATCACTTGCTCTTTCAACACACAAACCCTACCTATCTTCTGTTAACCCTCTCTTCCTTACTACTCACTATTAATGGATCCTTCCTCACTGAAAGTGCTCGCTGGCGATAGTTTCAGCCCTACCATGGCTTTGAAGAAATGTATTGATGAAGAAATCGCCAAGCTCACGACTGGTGGGCCAAGCAACATAGATGGGCGTCTTTTCGTTCCTCGCCACAGCCGCCAACAAGAGTATGTCCTAGGACCTATCTTTCGGGAAGCTCCTGACCAACTTCCAGCTTTATACCCTCGTTTGGAGGATCACCTTCTTCTATACGAAGGAGGGCTTGACTGGAGCAACTGGAGAATGACCCGGCCTCATCGCTGCTGGCCGACATTGAGAACCGAATGGGAGGAATGGTATGACAGGGTTGTACTTGCGAGAGAAGATGACCTATAAGAGCTTTACATCTTCGACGCTCTTCGTCTTTCCAGGTTCATCATTCTTGAGGACCCCTTTTTGATTCCAGCTACTTTATGTTTTTGGAATATGGCTTTTAATTTTTTTCAATTTCGGTGTGGTATGATGGCTCCCACCGTTCTCGATATTTGCCATCTTTTAGGGCTTTCCCCCCATGGCTCTCCTTTTACTCCCAACTACCGGACCTTCCTGTCAAATTTTCCTTTCCAGCCTTAAACTCTTCTTATAGTGACTTTGTAAAGGCTGAAAATAAAAAGGAAGGTCCTATGAAGGACAGAGAACTCTTTTCCTTTATTTTATACTGGTTATGCAAATTTCTTTTTTGCACCTCGTCTCAGAGGATTATGCCTGAGTTCACTCCCCTCGCGAAGGCACTTGTCTTGAAAAGCATATAGCTCTTGTTCCTTACCTGTTAGGCCATATATACAGAGCTTGCTCTCAATTTTGTGAAAGACCACTTGATGTTAACCAAGGAGGTCCCCTCTGGGTGCTCCAGCTCTGGCTCTTCGCCTATTTTACTGATCTTCATTCTAAATGCCTAAAATTTCTTGTCCAGGATCCTAGCACTTATGGGGAGAAGTATGCTAGGATTGCCTTTTATCCTGCTTCCTTTGTTTATTACTTTACCTTCTTTTACCAACTCCCTATTTCTCCATCTGCCTGCTTCTTTTGTCCCTTTGAAGCCAATAGAGAACCAACCTTGCTGCAAACTTTTCTGGCTAATAAAGAGTGCTCCATCTCACCTCATAAAGATATATGGGCCTCCATACTGCTACCAAGGGAATTGTTCATTGGCACTTTGAACCCTCGAGCCTATAAATGTATATCTGAGGTGTATTGCCCTTCCTAGTTCGCCAGACAATTTGGGCTCACTCAAGGGATTCCTGTTCCACTTTGCAGTCTCTCGAATGTCCACCTTACTGCCAGAGATTTGAGAATATCCATATCCAAGCTAGAGACGGCAATACTTAAACTGCTGAAGGAATTGAATGAGTTCCAATTTGTCCCATTTCTTCCATCTGGCTTAGTTTTGAAAAGATTCCAAAACTGGTGGACAGCCAATATGGAAGTGCGCCTATCTGTGCATCCTCATGATTTGCTAATAGGGTTGGGAGTACCTTCAAAGGCTAAGTCAGCAACAGTTGAGAACATTTCCCCTCTTCCTGAAGCTGTCACAACTACTCCTGCAGTTTCATCCCCTCCAGCTAGAGTTACTAGAGCTGCTTCGAAGAAGGGTAAATATTTTTAGATTTCCCTTTTTCTTTCTTTTGAATCTTTTGTTCGTTTCCCTTACACTTATGTTCTTTGGTGCAGGGTCTCCGCAAGAAGAATCCCCCAAGAGAGCTGAAACTTTAGCTTTTCTCAAAAAGAAACAACAACAAAAACAGAAAAGGAAGCTAGTCCTCCCTCTTGAGGAACCTAAATCTCTAGAAGAAGAAGAGGTTGAGCAAGAGCAAGAAGTGCCCTTGCAGAGAACAAAGAGACAAAAGGTGGTTGTCTCCCCTTCTGATACAATCGAACATCTTTCCCTCGAGACAACCACTACAATAATAGGGAAAGAACAGACCTCTGAAGAATCTGAACCCCAAATTGAAGAGAGGGAGATCGAAAAGGAACCAGTAGCATCACTGCCAAGAAGGAAGAGAAAGAAGGTGACTGTTCCTGCTACTGACTTGGTTGAAGACCCCATTCATGAAGCAGCTGCCAAGGCAGTAGAGCAGGAACATTCCAAGGCAATAATTGTCTTTGAGAAGGCCGAGAAGAGACGACAGCAACAATTTTTTAGAGATGAAGCTGCTGCTGCTAATGTATTTCAAAGGGAAGCTGCAAGAAGGCAATAAGTTGCCGAACATTACTCCCTTCGCAGCTCTCCCATCAGTGCTAATACCTCTGGAACAAGTAATTTCTTTCACACTTCCGCTGTTTTTTCCTTTGTCAACTTTTGATACTGAATTTTGACAGTCCTTTGTATTTCTTCTTTTTGCAGCAACACCTACTGCGTTTCTCTTTCCAGTAAGGCCCCCCTTGGTTTCAGTTGAAGTTGACCAGATGCAGGATGTGAGGACTACTCAAATTATCCTCCCACTTCCAAGGTCTACACTTCCTGCACTTTCCCTGAGGCCAAGTATTCCTGCAACTCTCCATCTTGGCTTAGAGTCATACTTCCATTTCCTGACTTTCGATCTACCTCAGCCCACTTCTTCTTCAAGCCTTGCTCTTTCTCCGTCCTTCACAAAAACTCTAACTGCTACTCCATCTCTGATGGCAATTGATCCCCTTACAGAGGGTGCTGGTAGTCTTCCAACCCATAGTTCATCACCTTTGCCTACTTCCAGCCCCTCTTCGCTTGATTCATTGGTGGCTAAGACCATAGAAGCTGCCAAAGATGCTCCCTTCATTTCTCCTATCCCCATGCAGTCTTCTGTGTCTTTCGCCACAACACTTTCTGCACCCCACATGTCTATGGATGAGGTTGATGCTTTTGAGGCCAGATTAGCTAGTCTTTTTGACATACCTTCTACCTCTCCAACATCCAGTGTTGAAGCTGAGCCATTAGTTTTGGCTAACTCTTTGTTGGAAATTCTTGAGAGCTCTTCTTCTTCCAGCTGCGAGCCTTCTGTGCCTTCAATAGACCTTGACACATGCCTGGAACTACTGATTTCCTTTTTAAGGATTCCCTTCGAGGCTCTACAGAAGCCTATAATCAGAAATGGGTTCCTCCAGTGCTATAAATTTGCTGAACAGTCAGGCATGGATGTTTCAAGTCATTTGTCTCGGCGGCCATCGCCGATTTTACATCAAGATTTGTCGAGTCGCCAAATTTGAAGGTCGAGAAATTGGCTGGCGACCAGAGTTTTGTTTCCCAAGTACATGCTAAAGTATCAAAGCTTAAGAAACAACACTCCTCGGCCTCCCATTTTCGAGTCCAGCTGTTGGAGAGGAAAGCTCAACTGGAAGAGGAGCTAGCTGCAGTAAACCAGGCCTTGGTTCGAACTGACACTAAATTGCAAATCACCAACCAAGAACTGGCCGATCGAAAGGGAGAGATGGCTGTAGCTATTCAATTATTTCCATCACTTAACAATAGGGAATCTACTGTACAAAAACAATTAAGACATTGTAATGATTTCTGGGCCAATTTGTGGCACAATATACTTAATTCTTTATAAAAGAACAAATTTTGTCCATCATTTGAGCAGTCTTGTGTTTTTGTATTTAATATTTATTTTATTCCTTGTGTTTCCCAAACGGTCGGAAAATAAGGTTTCAAATATCTGCCATTAATCTTTTTGGGATGTACATACCCATTCAAATTTCTCAAATGGTATGCTCCAAAAGGCAGAACTCTATGAATTTGATATGGTCCTTCCCAATTAGGTGACCATTTACCAAACTTATGACTTTTAATTCCTATTGGGAGTATTGTTTTTCATACCAAATCACCTTCATCAAAGCCAATGTGTTTGACTTTCTTGTTATAATTCTTGGCTGCTTTCTTCTTTTGAAAAATAATGCTATTTAATGCCAAAATTTTGGCTTCGTCTATGCCTTCTAACTCTAAGCACATACTTTGATGGTATTGTTCAAGATCTAACTGATCTTGGCATCTTACCCTCAAAGATTTAACATTAATTTCCACAGGTAAAACTGCATTATGCCCATATACTAAGGCATAAAGAGTGACTCATGTGCTTGATCTTGGGGAAGTTTTGTAAGCCCATAAAACATCCAACAAAAGGTTATGCCAATCCCTAGGATTATCCTCCACAACCTTTTGTATTCCTTTTTTCAAGGACTTGTTGGATGATTCAGCTTGACCATTGGCTTGTGCATAATAAGGTATGGAATTAACAAGGCTAATTCCAAACTCTGCCACAAAAGACCTCACCATTTTCCTAGCGAACACAATCCCATTATCCACAGTTATGGTTTGTGGGATACCAAATCTATGGATCAAATCTTTAATGAACCCAATGACCTCTGTTTGGTCTACAGCCTTGTATGGCTTGGCTTCGACCCACTTAGTGAAGTAATCAGTAGCCACTAGAATGAAACAATGATGCTTCGAAGAATGTGGGTGTATTTTTCCCATCATATTCATGGCCCATCCTTTGAATGGCTAAGGCTTCACTACTGCATGTAGGTCAGTTATGGGCACATGCCTTATTGTGCCATGCTTTTGGCATGCCTGGCAACTTTTGGCATATTCTATGCAGTCTTTAAGGATAGTTGGCCAATAGTAGGAATGCCTTCGAAGCAACCATCTCATCTTTACACCAGGCTGATGAGCACCATAGATGCCTTCATGAACCTCAGCCATAGCTGTTAATGCTTCTTTTGGGCCTAGACATTCCAGCAATAAGCCATCTCCCCCCCCTTTTGTAGAGAGCATTGCCATATATCATATATTGCATAGACTATAATTTGATTTTCCTGCTGGCCTTCGAAGATGGACCAGCTAAGTATTGCATTATTGGATGCCTCCAATCTTGTTCTTGTAAGTCATTATGATTGACTTCTAAGACCACATTCCTTTTATTCAAAGGTTGTATTAATCTTTGATATGTTGTTTGGCTTATGTCCCTTTGGGTATTATCCCTTCCCTTGAAGTTCGAAGCTTTCTGAGCTATATCATTAGCTCTATTGTTCAAGAATCTTGGAACATGAGTTACATTTGCTATTTGAAACTGAGAAAGCAGATGTAATGCAACAACATAGTATGGCAAAATACTTATGCTTTGACACTTGAAAATCCCTTTTACTTGGTTAACCACCAATTGAGAGTCTCCAAATATGTTAACTGCATGTACTTGTAATCCAATAAGAATTTCTAGTCCCACTATTAAGGCTTCATATTCAGCCTGGTTATTAGAACAGATGGCTTCATCCACTCTGAAACCATATGTAGTTTCTACCCCTTGTGGAGATTTAATCACAACACCAATTCCAATTAAGCCATTGGCTTTCGATCCATCGAACCACATCTGCCATGGCTCAACACTAGCCATACCAAGTTCCATTATCTCTTGGCTCTCTGTTTGAGATGGATGGTCTGCCAGAAAATTAGCTAAAACCTGCCCTTTTACTGCCCTTTGGGGGACATACTCTAGATGAAATTCTGATAAGGCTAGTATCCACTTGCCAATTCTCCCTCTCAACATAGGTCTAGATAACATGTATTTAACCAAATCTGTGGTTGCAATTACCAAGACAGTTGTAGGTAAAAGATAATATCTTAATTTCATTGCAACAAAATACAAAGTAAGACACAGCTTTTCAACAGCTGAATATTTATATTCACAAGAATTTAAAAACCTACTAAGGTAATAAATAGCTTGCTCCTTGCCTTCTTCATTGTCTTGGGCCAAAAAAGCTCCCAATGAATCTTCTGCTGCAGCTATGTACAACTTCAAGGGCTTGTTCCCCTTTGGTGGCATCAGCACTGGAGGGTTGGCCAAGTAGGCTTTGATACCTTCGAAAGCAATTTGATGCTTTGCTGTCCACACAATTCCTCTTCATCTTTCAGCCTTAACAAGGAAGAAAATACTTTAGTTTTCCCTGCAGTGTTAGAAATGAACCTTCGAAGAAAGTTAACCTGCCCAAAGAACCTTTGTAATTCTTTCTTACTTGATGGAGGTCTGGCTTCAATGATGGCTTTAGCTTTATTCTGATCAATCTATATTCCTTTCTTGTGCACTACATAACCCAAGAAGTTTCCAGATGATGCACCAAAAGCACACTTAAGAGGATTAAATTTCAACTTGAACTTCCTCATACTTTCAAAAGCTGCTTCTAAGTGAAACAGATGCTCCTCCATGGACTGGGATTTCACTACAATGTTATCAATATAACACTCTAGACACCCTCCAATGAGATCATGAAAGATAGTATTCATAGCCCTCTGATATGTAGCCCCAGCATTCTTCAGACCAAATGGCATTTTAACCCATTCGAAGGTGCCAATATTCCCAGAACATCTGAATGCTGTCTTGTAGATATCTTCCTCTGCAATGCAGATTTGGTTATAACCAGAGTGCCCATCCATCATTGATAAAATTTGATGCCTTGCTGAACTGTCTACCAGCAGATCCACTATAGGCATAGGGTACTCATCTTTGGGAGTTGCTAGATTTAAGTTTCTGAAATCGATGCATACTCTCATTTTGCCATTCTTCTTAACTACAAGTGCGTTCGGGGACGTCTACAGTTTCTGGCGACTCCGTTCGGGATTTAGAGAACTTGACTCGAACTCATGATATCTGGTTTTGACTACACTTGTGTGTTTCTTTGCATTGCATTTGCATTGGTGCGCCTAGGACACCATGTTTGCCATCTGCTATTCCTGAGCGGTTTGTCGGAGGCTTGTCTTGTCAAGGCATGTCCATAAGGCTGACCAGTTACGGGTTCTGCCAGTATGGGAACACAAAACCCGATTTTACCGGGGCACCCTTTTTGACCATTCGACCTAGTGCATATTCGGATCCATGGTGACCATTCCAAACTAGGACAGGTTGCTTACCCGTTTATAGGTTGTTTGAAACCGCACAATATTAGATAGCCATTCAACATACCTGGCTGTCCTAATAAAGTCTGACTTGAGTAGTCTAAGAATCTCTTCCTTAACCTTCTGAATTACTTCTGGACTCATTCTTCTTGGTTTCTGCTTGTATGGCTTGAAATTAGGCTTCATAGAGAGCCTATGTTCCACTAATGACCTATCCAATCCTGGTAGTTCATTATAGGACCATGCAAAGCAATCTTTGTATTTCTTCAAAACAACCAACAACTTATCTCTGTCCAGAATATTCAAGCAAGCACTTATATAGGTGGGCTGTTGTATAGAACCTTCCCCTAAATTTACTTCTTCTAAGGGGTCTTGTGTCTGAGAACTTATTAAAGCTTCTTCCTTGGTTTCTTTGACCTTCGAAGCAACCTTCTTGCTTTGTTCTGCTCCCAGGTTCTTTAGTTCAACATCTTTGTCCTCCTTCTCATAGACAAAATCTGTCCATAAGGCATCCTCCTCCTGTATCTCCTAGACTTTTGTCTCAATGTCCAATGCACAGTATTTCCCAAGGGTCAAAATTCTGACCTACTACTGCTCCTGTTTACAGCCAATTATCATGGCTTCTCTTTCTTGCTCCTGTACTTTCTGGACTATAGCTTTTACATCCAATGTTGAGAATTTAATCAGAGCCAAGGACTTAGCTTCTTGTTCTTCATCTCTTTGCCTACAACCAGGCATCATTGTCATCTTTAACGACAATCTCTTCATCAGCACTCTCTTGGACTAAGTGCTTCAGGTGTGTCACTTCCTCATCGACCGTCACTTACCGAGCCATCACTTTCTCAAGATAATCGAGTGGTATCACCCTCAATGTACTTTTGGCCTCTGCAAAGTCTACACAGGCTATGAAGGGTTGAGGATCTGCATCTATTTCCTCTGTCTCTCCATTGCCTAAGGCCATCATGATTTTCTGATGCAAAGAGAAAGGCACACATTTGTTAGTGTGAATCCAATCTCTCCCAAGTAAAGCATTGTATTTAGCATTACTGTCGATTACGAAGAATGCTGTCATGCAGTCCCTGGTTCCCACACTCAAGTTAATGGGTAAAATCCCCTGAGCCATCTGTTTGTCCCCAGCAAAACCAACAATGGTTGTGCTAGTTGGGATCAACCTGGGATTATTTTTTCCTAATTTCTTCAAAGAAGATTTCGGTAGTAAGCTCACTGCTGCTCCATTATCTATCAGGACTCAGTTTAATTGAATTCTATCGAAGAAGGCCTTGATGTACAAAGGCTTAACATGTTGTGTCATAGAATTCGAGGGATATTCAAAAGGATATGAGAGGTTAATGCTCACCTCTTCTCCACTCTCGTAGTCAGTTTCCATTGGGGTAGCCATGCTGGAGTTATCCTGTACCATACTCACTTGCGAATCTTCACTAGAGACTGGAATTGGATCAACTCCTTGATCATCTTGGTTCCCATCTCCAGCTTCAAACTCATAAGGTAGTATATGTACCATGTTGACTGATACTGGAGGAAATGAGCCAAACTGGATGGCTGGTTGTGCCTATTTCCTCTCTTGACTACCTTGATCAGTTACCTCAGAAGCGTCCTCCATGCTGCATTCTGGCACTTCACTGCTAACAAGTTCCTTCGAATGGTTTTCCTCGACTGGTTTTTCAACCAAAAACGTTTGCTCAGCCATGAAGGCTTCGAACATTTCTTTCTTTTGGCCTATGCCAATCTCTTCTTCTGTCTCACTACCACTCTCCATCAGAGCCTTCTCCAGCCCTGCTAAACTAGCCTTCTCTCTGGCTTTCAGTTCAGAATGAACCTTGGCCAACTACTCTCTGCTGCAAACCACTTTGTTCTGTAGAATTGGCTTTGGATCATGGTCTGACTTTAGATTTTTCTTTCCTTCTGTCTTGACCAATGAAGAACTCTCTCCACTTTCTTTCAGATCTTGCTGGTACTGGGTGTACCTGCGTTGAATCTTTCTCCTTTGTGATCTTGAAATGACTGGGACCATATCTGGTTCCTTCGTCTTTGGGTGTTTAAACAATACCTAATTATTCGGAGCCACCAAAGGAGGCTTGACCATTCTGCCTGGGATTTCAACATCTCTCCTGGCAGGCACTTCCCTAGGTTTGTTTTGCATTACAAACCAGTCTGGAACTTCAGGTACCCAAGAGCTTACTGACTCAAATGTTGAACCGCCTTTTTCTACCTTCGAAACCATCTTCGAAGCTGGCTATGGAGGTAAGTGCTTGGCTCTGGCCTCCTATTTCGAGCCTAATTTAGGCCTTTGATGAAGGTGGCCACTTTCAGTTTTGCGTGAGGTTGGTCTAGGGGGCCAATCTCTAGTTTTGGTCCCATAACCTGAACTCCTCTCCAATCTTCTTTCAGAATGACTGCTCTCCATTCTGTAGTAGTTAGGTAGCCTAGACTCATATAAGGGCCTCTTGCCTTTAGCATGCATTATGTCCACTGCAGGCTCAACCACTAATGGCCGCTGCCTATCGCTAGCCGGATACGGCCTTTTGTTGTAAGCATTGGTTGATTTAGGACGTCTCTGAACATCCCTGTAGTATTGCTTCCCATCAATTGGAAGCCCCTTCAACCATTTATAACTCAGTCTGCACCTGGGACACATCCTCTGCATTACAGCTACTTCCAAGGAATCATCATCCAGTGCCTCTTCATTAGAGTGTTCCCTCTGGTATGAGAAACATTGTCCAATAACTGGTGGGTTTCTAGTGTCCTTCTTGATGGTTGTCTGGTTAGCAACATGCATCTGCATATTGACTTCTTCCAATTCTGTCAAGGACAAGTTCTGGAAGTCTGACGTAATGACATTGGCTGTCGCCTCTCCAACTTTTGGAAATGGATTACTGTCGATCCCCATGGCCTTTTCTGTTTTGGCTGGGAACTTCAAACTTCCTTTCCGAATTTGTTCTTGGATCCTGTCTCGAAAAATAATACAATTTTTAGTCGAGTGAGACCAAGAGTTATGCCATTTACAATATACTTTTTCCTTAAATTCATCTGGAGAAGGCAGTTTTACTCCTTTAGGTAACTTAAGGAAGTTGGCCGTAAGCAAATGATCAAAGATGTCATCTGCTTTTGTTAAATCGAAAGAGTATTTTCTGTGAAAGTCTTTCTTTTTAAACTGCTGGTCAATTGTTGTATCCTTATGAATTAATGCTTCACAGATTACAGGTTCTTTGCCCACAATCTTTGCTGCATCGATCTCATAATTTGGATCTCTATAATATGTCTTATACGAGGCATTATTTCGATCTTGTTCTTCCTCTAGTAATGCTTCATATTGAGACACCTTATAGGTTAGTTCGACCAAATCTCTGAATTCAGTTGAGTCAAACTTCTTTCGAAGCTTGAACTCTAAACCGTTTTGAGCCAATCTTACAAATTCTGGCTCTAGTAGGATGACTCTACACTTATTTCGAGCCCTTTTAAATCTAGCAATAAACTGAGTAGCCTTCTCTTCAGGCTTTTGACTCAATCTAGCCAAGTCTGCCATAGAAACCTCTGGCTCCGATTGGAAGAATTGGGCATAAAATGCCTCTTCCATTTGTTGCCAATTTTGAATAGAGCCAGGTGTAAGGTTGATGTACCATACAAATGCTCCCCCAGTTAGAGAATTTGGGAATAATCTTAGTTTCATATAGTCATGATTAGTAAATTCACCACATTGAGCAGCAAACCTAGCAATATGCTCTATTGTTAATTGATTCCCAGTCCCATAGAAGAGGGTAAAATCTGGTATCTTGAATCCTCTTGAGTATTCATGTACCCTATCTACCCATTCTGGGTATGATTTTCTGTATATAGGAGTCTGGACCCCCCGAGCCATCAATCCACACATCTCCCTAACAATATCAGCAATTTGGTCCCTAGGGATCATATTTTGTGCCTGCTGAACCACTACTGGAGGGACAAACACAGGATTTGGTGGACAAACTTGTGCTTGCGGTCCTCTTGGTCCATAAGGAGGTACATTTGGGACTGGTTGCCCCTGTGGTGTAGGTTGTTGTTGGGGATGTGGGTAACCCCTTTGAGTCTGTCCTACGAAAGGACATGCGAAAGGTGCAGGAACAGACGTTGTGTCCCTTCCATTTGCAGGCCAACCTTCCAACCCCTCGGGTATAAATTCGAATAAGGGATTATTATACCCTCTAGTGCCAGGTATGGCTTCGAACATGGGATTTGTAACCATTCTTACACTAGTTTCTTGTACTTGGCCAGATCCACCAACTTGTGTGGTTTCATTGTTAAATACTGAGGCATTTTGGCCTATTATAGGCCTCGAAATGGGTTCATACCAAGACTGAGGTGATGGTCTTTCATAGTTCTAGTTACTAGTTTGACCATTAGAATGTCCATTAACTTGCATAGGCTGTTTGTCTCTAGCCAATCTTTGTTAAGGGACATTTAGGACTTCCTCTGTGTGTCTTGTGTTTGTTGGTTGGTGGTTGTTCATTCGATCCAAAAAGGATGTTGCCCACCTTTCCATTGTGTTCATCAATTGTTGTCCCATAGGATCTATTAGGCTATCCCATGGATTGGTTGGCTGAGTAGATGGAACAGTGGATGGTTCAATTCCTTGGTTTCGTCCAATATTATGAACATATGGTTCTTGTCCCGAAGTACTGGTCTGTTCGACCATAGGCTCTGATAACATGGGAGTTTCCACAGGATGTGTTACCACATTATCCTTTGGATTAGGTATTTCTACCTCTCCTTCTACGCCTTCTTCCAAGCGTTCATTTTCTCCTTGTCGTCTTCGTTTAACAATTTTAACAAGTCCCACCGGGCTTGCCAAAAATATATTTTGGCTTTTTGGCTTTTCGAAGGGTATTTTTGTAAATGCAAGCGTGCCAACAAGGATCAATCGGTCCTTACAGAAATTATAATTGCCAACCAATTATCAGACGATTGTGTTTTAGTTCTTTCAGCCTCAATGAAGAGGACTTTTACTGGTGGCTTGACTTAGGAGAAATTAAGAGAAATAACAGTTAATATGAAGAACAATGGAAGTATTTCATTAAAATGAACACTTACAATGATCCAAACGCAGCCTCGAAGAGGTTTACATTGACGATCTACTTGAAACTATTCCTATGAATCGAAGTGCAGAACAGGTATTTAAAGTGCAAGGAAGGTAAAGACTGGAAATGTAAAAACTGAAAAAGAAAATATGTAAAGTAAGACTGGTTTGTATGATCTGAGTCTGGGGGTTTTTTCTGGGGACCTCCTTGCTATTTATACTCCTCAAGGATGACCATCGAACTGCACTTCAAACCGTTGAACTGCCCCTCCATGATCGCTGATCATGCTGCCTTAGAAGTAATTCCACTACGCCATTACTTGCAGTTGGGCTTCCCTCTTGTATTTGAATTTGAATATGAGTAACTGTTGAAGCCACGTCATCCTGTACCTCTTTACTGATCCAGTGCTACTCAAATCACGTGAGAATCAATTTTCACTGTCACGTGTACGATCAGGATCGAAGACTTAAGTAATCTTCCTATATTATCCTTACTCTGTCATGTGTCGAACTGTGATTAACTTTTACAAAATATGTAACCAACACCATTCTACACATGAATCTCATAATATAAAATTTTAATCTCCACCATACGCCAATATTCGTGATGCAAATCTGAGTCCCAAACATGACATGCCAAATACCCTCAAAATTTGGAAAGAAAAAAATTCAATCAACTAGACGGGGGTGGGGGCACTCCGTGATGGTTCACCCAATAACGATTAAAAATCTAAATTTTAATTTTTATAATTTTAAATATGAAGACCCAATCTCAATGATTCGTCAGATTTCGTTGTGAGGAAACATTGAAATTTTTCTTGTAATTTCTTCAACATATTTTTTTTTGAGAGTAAACAACATAGAACTGGTAAATGTGTTTGTAACCCATAAATATTAGGAAAATGAGGGGGAGCTCTAATTAGAGCTATTACTAATGATGTGACAGTGAGTCCTACTCACTGTCACAGTATGTATTGTTGTTGTTGTTGTTATTATTATTATTATGTTTTTTTACCTCATTAGTGATGGGTTTAGAGCCATTAAATTAATGGTCTCTAGCATGATTGTAAATACTAAGCCCTTTAAGAGAAAATCACTTGAGTTTAGGCCTCTTAAAGTTGGAGCTTAAGATTATAATAAAAAATTCATTTTAAATTATCCCATCACTCTTTTTATTTTTCTATATAACTTTTTGTAAGAAACAAAATAATAAAATAAATAAATAAATAAAATTTATTCTAAACAAGTCCTTAAGTCTTAATTTAAAATTTTTAAATATTATCAAACACATTTTCTACTCTTTTACATGAAATCATTTCATGTTGACAATCAAACCATATTCTTAAATAATATTTAATCCCGCTAAACTTTTTGTAATTCATCTGATTTTGTTTTCTGAAGTTTCTCTCAAATTCACACAAAAAACCCTTTACAAGGCCTAGAAAATGTATCTGAAAAATACAAATAAAGATGATCACTCTAGAATGAGAAATGAATTGTCTTTATATTTTGTTCTCCATACCACAATATTTGTCTCCAAATTGCATATAAACAGATTATCTTCCTAAACAATGAAGAAGAAGTACTATTTTTGTGTTTAAATGACGTGGCAACACATGAGCCGTTGAATTAAATGGTGCAAAATGTGGTGCCACAAGAAGGTTGGTTTAAGAATTAGTTGTTTTAATTGATTTTTGTTTTACTAAAATATGTGTAAAAAATAAAAATAATTAGTTTGTTTGGTTTTACTTTCCAGAAAACACTTTTAAATTTTTTTAAAATTTTTTTCATATTTTTTTATTTTCAATGAATTTTTTAATATTTTAAACAATTTTTTTAATTTTGAGACAAACGTAACATAAATACACTTAAAAATTATGATATTTGTGAATTTTTTTAAAAAAAAATCACTAAATACCAAAAATACATATATATATATAAATTCAGTATATTTTTCATAATTTTGTGTATTTATTAATTTTATTTTTTTACAAATATTCATAATTTTGTGTATTTATTAATTTTATTTTTTAAATATTTTTCATAATTTTGTGTATTTATTAATTTTATTTTTTTACAAATATTTTACTATTTAAATACATCTAAGTAAGGTGCAACTAAAAAAGTAAAAAAATTACTTAAAATTTTAAAAATATTCACTAAAAATAAAAAAACACAAAAAACAAAAACTCAATTTCTAAAAAAATTAGATTCTGAAAATTAAAATGAAACACACTAAATAATAATTTAATAACTTAGAGTAATTTTTTGAAAATATCCCTCCACATAACACTTTCTACTAAAAACTTTTTATTAAAAAAAAATCAAAACAAACAAAAACGACATCGTTTGTATTGCAAGACACGAGCACATCAATCTCAACCGTTTCAATTGTCCCGCCAACTGAAAATATTGATTCCTCCCAATTCGCACGGAGAACCAACTACCTTCTTTGAACACATCTCAAACATTAAACACTCCCCCCACATCTCTCTCTCTCTCAAAAACTCTCTTCTTCTTCTTCTTCTTCTCTCTCTCTCTCTCTCTCTCTCTCTCTCTCTCACAGAGTGTTCACCAATAATGGCAACACCAGGCCGTCTCGCCTCCGTCTACAGTGAACTCCAGGCAAGCCGTCTCGACGTCGCCCTCCCTCTCCCTTCCGTCCTCAAGTCATCCATCGACGTCCTCGACGGCTCCCCCAGCTCCGCCTCCGGGAATCCAGGTCTCAATCTCTCCATTTCCAACTCTAAATATATATATATATATCCATATATTATGTTCATATTGTTGTAAAATTGTAGATGAGATTGCAAAACTGTTCCCAAATGTATTCGGACAGCCATCAGCAACCATTGTGCCAAGCAGTTCAGCAAAGTCTGGATGGGATTCAAGTTTGAAGATCGGTGTTGTGCTCTCCGGAGGACAGGCTCCCGGCGGGCACAATGTCATTTCCGGAATTTTCGGTGAGAATTGGTCTTATCTGAATTTTGTTAGACAGTTATCAAATTGAATTGGGTAATTCTATTCGCACACCACAGAAAATGCGTCCTTCAATAGTTTATATCCGAACAACTGTTTTTCGTTCATAAATTTATGTTCAAACCTTTGACTTTTGTGTACTGAGATGTGTAAGTATACTGAGATTTTCTGTGGGGTGTGAATAGAATTTCCCAATTCAATTTTGGGAATTTCAAATTTTGGAGAATGATGATCTGTTGTGGGTTTGATGCAGATTATTTACAGGCTAGGGCAAAAGGCAGCACAATGTATGGGTTTAAGGGCGGTCCAGCAGGGATCATGAATTGCAAATATGTTGAGTTGTCAACAGACTTTATTTATCCTTACAGAAATCAGGTTGAGCCTTCTGAGTTTTATTAGTTGCTTTGAATCGATCGCATCATTTACGTTGTGTTTGGTTGGGGGATTTGGGGAGGGATTTGAAAAGAGAAAGAGAAAAATTGTGTGAAACTAAGTGAAATTTAGGCATATTTTATTCATATTTTACCTACCTTTTCTATTTCTCTTTCCAAATTGCTCCCCAAATCTCCCAACCAAATATAGCATTAGTATATAGTTGAATTCCCGAGTATAAAAGCCAGTGTAGTGTAGTAGATTAAGATTGTAAAATTTGTGCATTTGATCAACCTGTAACCCATTATAGGAATGTCATCCCTTTTTAATGATTTATATCATTACGTCTAATAGTTTTAATGATTTAAACAATTTTATATTTTATGTTACAAATCATTTATCCTTCAACAGAAGTAGGCTAGTGCTATACTACATTTGTCGTTCAGTTCATAATTTTTGCATATACATTGTTTTTGGTACCATGCAAAGCATCTAGGAATTTTGAACAATTTGGTAGTTCTCATGGTTTGAAACAATTTGATGTCTTATGTTACAAACATGGCTCCTGAAACAATATTTGGCTAGGTGCTGTATTCCATTATTGCTCTGAATAAGTACTTACAACTATTTGATGTCTTATGTTTCGCAAGTGCACGTAATTTTCATGTGCCAAGTTTATTTGGTTTTTAGGAGTATCAGTTATGCGCATTTCAAATATGCACATGAATGAATGCATGCATGAACAACAAAAAACAACATAATTGGATTATTGAGTTGGTTGTTTATAGTATACGTTTTGCAGACTTCATTGAGTATGCATATCAGTTATGCGCATTTCAAATATGCACATGAATGCGGGCGTGAATAACAAAAACCAGCATAATTGGATTACTGAGTTGGTTGTTTATAGTATCCGTTTTGCAGACTTCATTTTGCAGTGTGCATGTGTACTTCTACATTGGGATTCAATATTTATATTTCGATGTTGTTACCAGGGTGGCTTTGATATGATATGTAGTGGTAGGGACAAGATTGAAACCCCTGAACAGGTAATTTGCTCTTTTTCAAATGAGATTTTGTCATTTCATGATTTTGATTCTTTATTCAATTGATATTTGCATAATTCAAATTCATCTAGATTACATCTTCAAAGACGTGTAATAATTGAATTTGGATGTGGTCACGACTTTCAGTTTAAGCAAGCTCAAGAGACGGCAAAGAAGCTTGATTTAGATGGGATTGTTGTCATTGGTGGAGATGACTCAAACACAAATGCTTGCCTTCTTGCTGAGAACTTTAGGTACAATATGCTTCTGTGTGGAGCAATGTGCAACATTTGGTTTTAAATATAATAATCTAAAGATTTTTTTATTGATAGTTCTCCTTATATATATATATACCCCTGGATGTAATGTTGTTTTTATCAATTATTTTAGGGGTAATAATTTGAAAACTCGTGTTATTGGATGTCCAAAAACCATCGATGGCGACTTGAAATGCAAGGAGGTTCCCACAAGTTTTGGGTTTGATACAGCATGTAAGGTAATTATTTTTGCTTCTGTTTTTGCATTTTTGCTTATATGTACATATAAACCTTATTATTTTCTTGTTTGTTAGCAGATTTTATGGATTGGGGAGTGTTAGTAATATAATATATAATAATATGTTAGTGTGTTAGGTTAGTAATATGATATGTTAGTGTGGTAGTAGGTGAGTATGGTAGGTGTGTATGGTAGGTGTGTATTCCTCTTCCCCTCCTATGTATAAGAGAGTTATTGTACACAATATATCAATCAATGAATACACAATTTATTTCTCTCTTTTGCTGTACATTGATTTTATCCTGGTACCAGAGTCCTACATTAATTTTATTCTGGTATCATAGTCACAAGATGTAGGCCTATATTTCTTTTTCACCAGCAGACAGTTGGACGGCAACCTTGCCTTCACTGCCTGCTGAAATTTTCTACATACACCTTCACTCCGCTGCATCTTCCACAATCAGATCATCACAAGATTTAATGTCACAACCCAAGAGTTCTTGAAGATTGAGTGTGAGATTTCGATTCTGAGAACTCAAGTTGCAGAGCTTAGTCACAGAATGCAGTCTCTGAATGAGATTATCTGTTGCTGGAATTTTGGGAATGATTGTTTTGGTTCTGAAGATGGTTTCACCAAGCACATCTTCGAGGGCCGCTACAGTGCATCGGCGATTTGCTGAGTGATGTCGGAGAAGACGATTCTGGGGACCACCACAACCACATCAAGGTCGACTTCCCGCTCTCTCCTTCATCCTCATCATCAACACCCTCTTTCTCCTCTCTGCTTTCCACCTCAAATCTCAATCTTCAACCTTCTCATCTCTCCAATCTATTCCAAGAAAACCCAATCTCACAGAGGGAAGAATAATATGGATACAATCAATCTCATCAAAGGCCATGGAAAAGTCTCAAACCCCTCAGAAGATCATCACCACCACCACCACTCAAACCCACCAAAAAGCCTCTCATCGCCGTCGTCATCTCTCTCATCATCCTTTTAACGGTGATCATCGGGGCAATGATCGGACTTCTGATCATCCACGAGTCCACCACCAAGTCACCCGAGTCATCATCATCTCTCTCCAACAACAACGCCGTCGAATCAATCACAGCCGTCTGTTCCGTTGGTACAGGTGTTCCGTTTTTCCGAATGAAACTCGTCACCATGATCTACCGTCACAGTCACTGCCTCCAATAGCAGTCCGTCCACTCTGCTGCAGCACCGTCATTTCCAGCGGCTCTCATTTTTCAAATTTGGGTCCACATTTGTAGCTCCTTCAAATTCAGTTCCAACTGCATCAACCACATCTAATGTAGGAACTACAGATTTGAAGGCCAAAACTGAGAAGGAACCAACAACAACCAAATCGAACTACTCTCACAAGCTTCTACTCCAAAAATGGCGTCTTCTTCTTCCTCCCATCGGGACATGCGTACGAAATTCCATGGGCGAGTAGCCCAAATCATAGAGCTGCTTTAAAGCAGCACAAGCAACCAAATCGGGCTTCAACTGATTCACACCCAAATCAGATAATCTATCCAAGACCCTCAAAGATTCACCCGAATTTGAGAACGCCGATCTCCTTCTCCGAAAGGGCATCGAGAGAGGCACAGACGTCTTCGTCGTTCTTGCTCATCTTGGCTAGGGCTCGGCTCGCATCCTTGCCGGCTAGAATCAATGAAGACTATTATAATATATTATGCCCAAACATTCCAGCCCATAGATTCAGAAACTACCACTGGTTTTTTAAAAATTCTTCATTTTTTTTTTTTCAAACCAAAGGGTATAGGCAGCTGTCTGATCCCACAGCCCATCAAAGACTTACACAACCCATCATCACATTCTTTATTGCATTATGCTGTCTCCACTACTTTTGGTATTGCTGAGACCCATCCTCTACTCCACTATTTTTGAATTTTCAGTGATAATCATCTACTCCACTCACCTTTGAATTTTCATTCTCACGACATGCACGTGGGCCTGTCCCGCATGTACGCCCCACCTTTATTTTGCAACATCCATCTTCCCCACATCATTTCCTTTGTCTTTCCACATCATTTCCTTTTGCTGGGCATTACCCCAACTTTATTTTGACGCATAGTTTTTCCATTAAAAAAAAAAAAACATTCACCATTCACAACCACCTTGTTTTATTCATATTCGGGATCAACCCGATCACAGTTCTACACCAAAAACAAAAAAAAACAAAAAAACAAAACACCCAAACAAACACACAACCACCCGCACACAGGAGGGATTTTTTTCTTTTCCCTTTCTCTACTCAGCCGCTGATCTCTTCCTCTTGCCTCCGTCCTGGGCGTCCCTTAACGGCCCTGCCTCCATGCTTCCTAGTCCACTGAGCACGTTGCCTCCCCGCTGCTCCTCAAACGCAGCATATGGCGGACCTCCAAATCGGAACATGACAGTGGCCTTCCGTTTTAACTTCTTGTTTTCCGCCTTCAGTGCGCATATCTCTACTCACGCATCCTTATACATGCACTGGAGCAGAGCCAGTTGAGCATTTAACTGCTGTACCTCACTTGTTCTATTCTGAAGCCGGTGAGACAAGTTCGTGACTGCAGTCATAGTCTCCACACATGACTTCAACGTATAATGGTTAGCCTCAATATCCGATTTTGCTGTCATTATTTACTCAACTGACAATATCAGAAAGTTCAATAGCGCAAAACAGGGGCGCTTAGTCCAGGGACGTTTGGTTACGATTCAAGGGCGACAAATCCGATTATCTCTATTGTGGACTCGTTTAAGTCTGGAAAAAGGGTGAGCACACTACGGGAATAGGAGGCCATATCAGCGGCAGCAGAAGCAGGGGGTTGCAGAGTAGACAAAAGGGGTTACAGAGTTCGTCGCTTTGGTTTGCTTTTAATCTCTAAAACGGCCTCAACCTCAGTTTAAATAGACAATGCAAAGACAAAGAGGACAAAACAGGATCATATGCATCGCGCGCCGCTCAATGCCACAGTGTCGGGTGCGACTTTTGATGTATTGGGACTTAAGGCTTAGTTTGGTTTGTTTTGGTTTGGTTTGAACTTTCCGATGCTGTCAGTTAAGCAAATAATGGCAGTGCAATCGGATATTGAGGCCAACCATTATACGTTGAAGTCATGTGTGGAGACCATGATTGCGGTCACGAACTTGTCTCACCGGCTTCAAAATAGGACAAGTGAGGTATAGCAGTTAAATGCCCAACTGGCTCTGCTCCAGCGCATGTATAAGGATGCGCGAGCAAGATATGAGCACTGAAGGCGGAAAACAAGGAGCTAAAACGGAAAGCCACTGTCATGTTCCGATTCGGAGGTCCGCCATATGCTGCGTTTGAGGAGCAGCGGGGAGGCAACGTGCTTTCTACACCGGTCTGCCACAACCATACAGTCTCGTCTACAACGGTCTGACACGACCATACAGTGTCTCTTATCCTATTTTTATTTATTTTCACGTTTTGTTACTCTCTCTAAACTCAAGTTGGTTTGTACCCATCCTCTTTGAGTTTGAGGGGGAATGTTAGTAATATAATATATAATAATATGTTAGTGTGTTAGGTTAGTTATATAATATGTTAGTGTGGTAGTAGGTGTGTATTCCTCTTCCTCTCCTATATATAGGAGAGTCATTGTACACAATATATCAATCAATGAATATACAATTTATTTCTCTCTTTTTCTATACATTAATTTTATCAAGGAGTAACATTTTTGGTCAAATATATGCTGTGTATATTTACGTCTGCATGTCTCGTATGGACAGTTTTGCCTTGAGATTCTCCTAAACTTGGATTGGGAAGGCACAATTGAATGTGAAGAGCTTAGCAAATATGTGTATATGTATACATAAATATAAGATATACACATAAATTATTTATTAGATGGACATATATGTGTAAGTAAGAATCGAAGCAGTGTTACATGCACAAGTATATATGCATACTAGATGGTAAAGAAATAGAGGAAGGCAAGGAGAACATGGGTTAACGTGATAAGAAAGGAGATGATTACCTTAAAATTAACTGAAGATATGACTTCAACAAAATTGATAGGAGGAAACGGAACCATGTAACAGACCACAAATAATTGGGACGTTGAGTTGACAATGTAATGCAGTTGACACCTGTGGGTATTTGAATACCTTTGACTGGTCATACAATGATATGACCACTAAGGAGGGGACCCCACGACCTCAAGGCATAAGACTTGCCTCGGCGGGTGGTCACCCAAGTACTTCACATTGGCTCGTGAGCCTTCCCAGGCCTAAGTGCTATGGACGACCCCTGCTCCACAACCAACTGCTTCTTGCAAGCACATCCCTCGCTCCATGAGTGGATACTCCCACTCCGAGAGCACATCCCTGTCCGTGAGCAGATACTCCACTCATCGAGCACATCCCTCGCTCTGTGATTATCTGCTTGCCTCACTACCACCATGGTCACTTCGCATTGTGAAGGCTCCAACTCCGAAAGGTCCATTACCGATCATCTCACGTACTTTTTACCCACATCACTTTAGAGATTATTATCAATTATCTATCAAGGTATTACTATTATCCATAACCTGGTTGGGTTATGGTACATGTGTGTTTTTTATTATTTCTGATTAGGCATTGGTTTACTGAAGCTATTCTACCCCTAATTTTGTTTTTTATTATCGTATTTTGAAGTTATAATTCTGACTATGGATATTCCATCATAAAATACTGCTTAATATACATGCAACTTTTTTTTTCCTTTAGCACAGTGATGTTATTGTTGATAACTGGCAGATCATTTATTATGAGGCTTGAATAATTATATACAAGTGAATCACTAATTATTTGATCAAGTATATGATAAGGTTCTGCTTGTGATCTGGTATGCAGATATTTGCAGAAATGATTGGAAATGTCATGATAGATGCTCGTTCAACAGGAAAATATTATCACTGTAAGTGTTCTACTCTAACACACATTGGATAAGGTTATGCTCTGCATTTTAATTCTTCTTCTTATTTTTTTTTAATGTAATTTGGTCTTCCAAATTTTTGTTCTCTCTCTCCTCGTGGCGGAAAGGAGGGGTGTTCTAGTGTCTTAATCTTTCTGAACACTTTCATTACCTTTTGTTTTAGAATTAGTAAGCCTTCATTTTCTTCAATTTTGAAGAATAAATTGTAGAATGTTAGCCAGTCACATATACTTTCTATTAAGTTGCGTCTTTGTTGATATGTGACCAACTCATCACATTGTGACTCTTTGACAGTGACTATTATCTACAAGAACCTGAAACTTACTAACTGCAAGACGTGCATGTTCTCTTAAATGTTTCAAATGACAAGGTTAATTTGACTACTTCCCGCTAGTGAATAGTTTTTCTCCCAACTATTTGAGGTTGGCTACATAAAATCAAGTTTGGCCTTCCACTTCTGTCTAGGAGCAAATGTCCTTCCACTTTGACAGATAGAAACTTAGGCTGTGTTTTGTGAATGAAATATAAGCTAATTTTTTTTCTCCATTTCCCTCGCTTTTTCCTTTCTCTTTCTAAATCCCTATTCAAATCTATGACCCTAACACAGAATTAAGAAGATTGTGTTTTCTTCTCTTCTTACTCTTCTTTAGTACGCTATGGAAAAAACAACCTTCCTGGCTTCATCTCTTAGAACATGGGTAATTAGCAATTGCATTTAGCAACAATACCATATTTATTCACAAGTGTATTTTGTTGTTCTCCTAACTTTAGTCTCTGCATTTTTTTACATTTCCAACATATGCTTTACGTTTTGTTTTTATCTTTGCAGACCGTTCTCCTAATTTTCTGTTTCTGCAGTTGTAAGACTTATGGGCCGTGCAGCTTCTCACATAACATTGGAGTGTGCTTTGCAGACTCATCCAAATATCACAATCATTGGTGAAGAGGTATCTTTAATGACTCTTTTGTAATTCTTATCTGAGATGTTTGTTGGCACTTCACATTGTGTTGGGTGTACCAAAGGGTAAAACACTGCAATGTTTGACTTCTTTCTACCAACCCTTTAAGAAGTTGTAAAAAATGAAAAAATAAAAAAGGTTATTGTAGGTCGAAGATTATTTGACCTACCCATTACTGTGTAAATGCTTTAAAAGAGTGTCACATCATTCCACCAGTTAACTACTAATCTGCTTTCATATATTTCATATAATGAGTTAGAGGCAAACTCTTTACAAGGCTGATTCATATGTTAAGGACAAAAATCTTGTAAAAAGCTTTAAAAAAGGCTTCAAAAAGCTCTACTTCATTTCCTAATACCTTTTTCTTTGTTTTTATTACTGAAGAAGCTATATTGAATTCCAATTTGATATTTGTCATCAATGAATTACCTTACTCAATTCACATTCCTCTGTTTTGTAAGTCCTTAAATGTGATCTAGTTGTAGTAGTTTGAAGTTAGTTTTGTGGAACTACATTGGTGGCAACGTATTTAGTTTTGGGAGATCTTCTTGCAGATATGCTTAAATGCATTTATTTAGTATCGGTTATCTGTTCAAATACCAGTGCGGGAAGTACAGATTCATTCTGCTCGAGTTCGTGTCAATGCTGCAATTTCTAGGCCTTCTTATATTTTTGGATAAATTACAAATAAGTTCTAATAGTTTGACTTAATTCTCATCCAGTCCTATTGAAAATAAGTTTTAGTAAAATCGTCGCTAAAAATAATTTTTTATGACTATTTTTTGCATATATCATTAAAAATTGACAATTAGCAACTTTTTTTTTTTGTCACGATTGTTATAATGACCTTTTTTGTGACGAATTTTCTAAACTGTCATTGAAAGTTAAAAATTAGGGATGTTTTTTTTGATGATTTTTTTAACTGTCTCTAAAATTTATAATTAGTGACATTTTTTTTGAAATTTTTTTTAAACTGTTGCTAAAAACTAACAATTAGTGATTTTTTTTAATAGTGTTTGATGAAAAATGTTATTAATTCTCACAGGGCCTATTGGATAATAAGTCCACCTTTTAGGACCTGCACGTAAGTCCCCATATATTTTTAGTGGGTTATTTACGCTAAGACCTCCTAAATTATTGAGAAGTATCACTTTGACCCGCTAAACTATAAAAACGTATAGATGGATCCCCCTAAATTACTGAGAAATATCACTTTGCCCTCTAAACAATTGGATCATTAACAGAATGGGTCTATTTGTGTGTTTTTATAATTTAAGAAGGGATACTTCTCAATAATTTAAGGGCTCCATTTGTACGTTTTTAAAGTTTTGGAGGTCAAAGTGATACTTTTCAATAGTTTAGGAGGTCTATGTGTAAACAACCCTAATTTTAGTTCAGTAATGCCAGTAATGAGATTCTTTTGAGGGATGCGAAAGGGGTTTGTGGTCTATGCCACATGGACTCAGGTATGGTTATCGGGTGCGGGTGTATACCTAAGGGTCAAACACATCAAACTCTAAATTTTTGGATACATGGACTCTGCAAAAAGTTTTCAAAAATTAGATAATGGATACAGGGTTACATTGTCTAATTGGAAAAAAATAATTTTATATATGTAAAAATAAAATCTATTTATAATATACCATATTATATACAATGATTTTACTATAATTTTAAAATTTTGGCAATGTAAAATATTGAATACAATGATTTTACTATGATTTTAATATATTGGTAATGATTTTACTTGGGAAAAAAAAATTTCAAAAAAAAAAAGGCAAAGAAAAACTAAGAAGTATCCGTTTCAAAAGAGAAGGATTGGATCCATACCCCATACCCGTACCCATACCTGTGTTAGGTCATGTCAACACGGGTACTTTAGCAAACTTGAAGAGTCCATGTAACATAGTTTGTGTTCTTGTTACCATATTGCCATGGAAATCTGAACAATTTGTAGTGAACTATAGAGAGTTCTATCTTTGATTGGAGAACTCCTGAAATATTCTATTTTAAATGATCCAGTATCAATCTCCTCAGTGCCTCCTTTGCTATTATAGGTAAGGTTTTATTTTGCTGTAGGTTGCTGCCCAGAAGCAGACACTGAAGAATGTTACAGATTACATCACTGATATAATCTGCAAACGTGCAGAACTTGGATATAATTATGGTGTCATACTTATACCAGAGGGTCTTATTGATTTCATTCCTGAGGTATATACAAAAATACCATATTAATTGTCTAATACCTTTATGTTTTTATCCTACCTTTATCTTTAAACTTTGCTTAGGATGGAACACTAGTTAATTTTAAATTGCTTTGGTTGTGCTTTAAATATACTGAATCACTTTTTCATCATGGTTTGTGATCTGCAGGTGCAGCAACTTATTGCAGAGCTTAATGAAATCCTCGCCCATGATACTGTGGATGAGGCTGGTACTTGGAAGAAAAAACTTAGAAGCCAATCTCAGCAGCTTTTTGATTTTTTACCCCAAGCAATTCAGGAACAACTACTCCTTGAAAGAGATCCGCATGGGAATGTACAGGTATTTAATCTGCTTATCAATGTATTTTCTGCCTCTAGCTATTCAAAACGGATAGTTTCCATCTTTTATTATTGGTATTTTGTGCTGTATATTTAAGTTTACATCTTTTATTATTGCAATTATATGTTTAGGTTGCCAGGATAGAAACAGAAAAAATGCTTATTCAAATGGTGGAAACTGAATTGGAGAGCAGAAAGATAGCTGGTGCATATAAGCATCGCTTCCAAGGGCAGTCCCACTTTTTTGGGTAAAAACTTCCTTCTTTTGTTTGACTCTCTTGGATTTGATTCTCACAAATGCGAGACAGTGGACTGTATGTTTAGTTCTTTTGTAACACAATTTTCATTTTTCAGTTATGAGGGTAGATGTGGTTTGCCTTCAAATTTTGACTCCAATTACTGCTATTCATTGGGTTATGCTGCCGGGGCTCTCCTCCATTCTGGAAAGACCGGACTGATTTCCTCAGTTTGTGTTTCTATCTTTTATTTTCTTTTATCATGTTTTTTTCTTGAAAATTCTTTCTCTTGTTCTTTTTGTTGCAATATCATCCTATTTGCATTCAAACTTTTTTCTAACTTGTCCACCTGCAATGAGGATCATATCTTTGAAATGCGTTGATACTTCATCTGAATACCTTGTTTTGGTTGCAGGTGGGAAATTTGAATGCTCCAGTCGAAGAATGGACAGTGGGTGGCACAGCGTTAACTTCCTTGATGGATGTGGAGAGAAGACACGGTATATATATACCCCATTCTCCTTTGTCACCATTACAAAGGATGAGTAAAAATATGTTCCTATTTTTCAAATTTTCAGTCATTCTCTTTATTGTAGAGTAAGTGAAATGGGTATTTCAATTAAGCACATTACAAATTTAAAAAAAACTAAATTAATTTTAATCACTTAGTCTTTCATTAAAAAGACAAAGTTATAAATTACAACTTTTTTTGTTGTGGTTTCATAACAATAAACACCAAGACTTGTAGGATTTCTGTATACTACTAAAATCTTAGTTGACCCAATCGTCTGTTAATCATTAACCTTTTTTATTACAGATCCAATTGTTTCTATATTCTCATTATGGACGGTAAAATTTGGCAGGAAAATTTAAACCAGTGATTAAGAAAGCAATGGTGGAACTTGAAGGTAAGAATTGTTTTATACCACTTCAATTTTTTAGTTGTTACCTGATCAATTGCATTGCCAAATTGGGTAGCATTCTGCAGTGCCACTGTAGTTGTATCTGGGCACCGCAATACCACTAACAGTGCGGTGCTAAGCATCTTCCACATCAATTTGTATGGCCTTCTTAAGCAAAAGTGGATTTTCTGTTGTGCTTGTGTTATATTAGGTGCACCTTTCAAGAAATTTGCATCAGTGCGAGATGAGTGGGCTATCAAGAATCGATATGTCAGTCCAGGTACATTTTTTTAACATTATTTCCAGGCTTCCAGCATTTAAATACTTTTATAACCCTGCCCCTCAGCACTCATGATCAAGCCAAAAATTGAGGGTAGAAAGCCACTCTTTATAGGTCACTGATGAAAAAAAAAAAAAAAAAATGAATAGTGATATGGAAAACTTGTTTGGTAAGCTGTTTTCTTGGATAGTGCCCCATGAGCATTGTTTAATTGTTAGGAAGTATGTAAAAAGTGTTTTGGAAGTGGTGAAAAGGTTTAAAAAAAATTATAAAACAAGTGGAAAGTTGTATGAAATTAATAAAAAGTGTATTGAATTCTAGACTGTTTTTTGTCTTTTTCTTCTGCCACTGAGGCACTTGTTAGCAGCACCTTTTTTTTCTAAAATTACACTTATTTTACTTAACACTTCTAAATTGTTTTATAAATCTTTCAAAAACAGTTGCACAAGAATGAAAATGATAGATGTTTCCGAACTTTTCATTGTTTTTGTTTCAGAAAACACGAAAAACAAAAAAAAAAAGCTTTTAATGAGGGTCATACTGAGTATTTAGAATGACTTTGAGTTGGAGGGATTATTATCTCAAATTACAATGTCCTAATTTACAATTGCAAACTTGGAAAGTTTAAATTGGAAAATTGTCATATGGGGAATGTGAAATGAAACTCCTTTAGGAACCTTCATACATTTATATTGATAACAATAGCAATTTATATCAGAAACTATCTCATGATTACAGAGAAAATGCATTCTCTTATTGGCTATAATTTTTTTTTTGAATTCTATCTAAGATTCTGGATTGGGATGAAAAGACTTTATCTGCCTTTTTTTTTAATATATATTTTCCTTTGTTAATTTCTTGAGCAGGCCCACTTCAGTTTTCTGGCCCAACAGCCAATGATATCAATCACACATTGATGCTGGAGCTTGAAGCGCAAGCTTAGGAACATTGATATGTCCTTCATTTATTTCTCAGTAAGACACTTGAGACGTACATTTTTCATCGTACGTGCAGCCTAAGAGATAGATTTTCCACTTACTAGACTTTTTTTTTTTGAATAAAAGATTCATGTGAAAGATACTTTCCACGCGATTAATAGTATAGTATCATTTTTTGCCTAAATATTAACTCTTCTTCCATTTGCATATTACTTTCGAGTTTTATATGTAATGCTTGAAGTTTGCCAAATTAAAACTGAAATGCACTCGACCCGTTGAATTTGACTGGTGTTTTATCAGCAACAGTGTGTGTTAATCTTGTTAAAATTCAATTTTTTTAACAGGATCAATGTGACTTCAATCAAAGCTTTTGATTAAATCAGAGGGAAAATCAGATTAAAAAGAACATATAAGATATAGGAATGAGTGAGCAACGTAGTTCATGAATCATTTACTGCATATGCTACATAATATTTTGTTCTAAACCAACTTTATGTAGGACAACCATGCTACAATATATCATGGGATCTTCATATCTTTAACAAGTGTAAATCTCTAATATAGTTGACAATATAATCTTATCTTTGACACAAAACTAGTAGGTTTAATTAAAATTTGAAGTATTTACCAGACTCTAGAGGCAGGTTATAGTTGATGAAAATTCCTTTGATTTTCATCCAATCAAGGCCGGCCCTGAGCTAAAGGCTGGTGAGGCTTGTGCCTGGGGCCCAAAAAATTAGGCCTAAAAAAAGGCCTCCAAATTTAGTCTTGTATTATATTAAAAATTTTAAATGGCTCAATTCTATTTAATTAATTTAGGCCATTTTAGAAGGGACCTCAAAAAATCTATTTGGCCCAACTGATAAAAGGCCCAATTAAAACATATTTATAAGTTTTAGTTGTTAGTCTAATTAAAAAAATAAAATATAAAATATATGTATATGTATTAGTCATTAGCTTAATTTTGTGTGGCCTATTTTTTTTTCTCTCTTTATGGCCCAATTATGTGTTTTTTAGTATTTTTTAAAAAAATATTTTACACAATTTTTATTTATTCATTTGGTAAATACATCTAATTTAGATACACTTAAAAACTATAATATTTATTTATTTTTTTTAAATGTTACCAAATACAAAAAATATAAAAAAAAAATACGAATTTCAAACTTAGACAATTATTTTTGAAAACTCTGAACCAAACAAAGTGATTTTTATTTTTATTTTTATTTTTTACAAATATCTAAAAGAATTTCGAAAAATTATGTCGTCTTAGACCTTCTGAAAACTCAAGACCAGCCCTGCATCCAATTACAAATGATACATGTTGCACCTATAGAAACATGTATACATTCATCAATTGTCGACAGATTAAAGGTAAATGAGGCTCGAATTTCAGATGTCGATACCAATTACTATCCCAAATAAGATTGTGTCAAATCAAATCCATGCAACTTATAAGTAATTAAAACAATGAGCTCACAAAGTTGGGCTCCGGATCCCCTGTCCCCCTCTGTTCCATTTTACATGTTACATACTTCTTTTCATTGCCATCTTGCCAAAATCAAGATATTGCTACGTCGCCAAAATTAATATTCAAGATGGAGAGAGGAAATGGATTGACATTTACTGTGGCAAATAAAAAGGGGTTAATTGGTATTCTTAGGGGGCATATGTCATTTAGGTTCCATTTGTTTCGATGTAAAATAATTTTAGTTTTTTTTTTTTTTTTTTATTTATTTATTTATTTTTTTTTATGTTTGGTAATGAGCCTAATAAAAAATTCAACAAAGGTGGAAAAAAATAATTACGAGGCTCACTGTGCAAATAATGATAAATTGATCCTTTATTACAAGCCTACAACTCAGCTTGTTTGAACTACAGCACATTGTTGAAAACATCAAGCGTAAATTAACCTACGGAAATCAAATCTGGAAGTCAGTTTTTTTTAATTTGTTGGAAAATATTTTGCTTACATTTTTGGCCAACCAAACAATGAAGAATAAAAAATTTTAGGTGAAACAAATGGAGCCTTCAATAAAAGGAAATGGCTTGACACTGTGGCAACTAATAAGATTGGTTTTCCTATGGCTCATATGTCATTTAGTCAAAGATTTAATCTTTTTTTGGTGGTAAGAACATGCATTGAAAAGTCACCGGAAAAGTCTTCGGCGCCGGTGACCGTGAGGTGGACAAATAGGTCAATAGATAGGTGATACATATAAAAATATGAAACATTTGAATATATAATTTTACAGATAAATGACATGTGTATAGATAGTGAGACATTTGAACTGACTAGCGAGATGCATGTGCCTTGCACATGGTTTTCATGCATTCTAATGTAATATAATGTAATTAGTTTTTGAAAGTCCTTGTTACTTGTAATTGTTCTTGTAATATAGAAAACAAACTTTATAATAGAATGAGCATACTAAACAATGCACCATTTTGTAAGTATATCGCATATACAATTTAGCAAAATCTTGAAAAAAATATAACATATATAAACTTTAAAAATACCATAAATAAGTTCTTAAATACATAATGTTACCAAAAAGAAGGAAAAAGAAAAAAAAAATGAATAAAGAGTTTGTGGGACTAGTTTTTTGTGTAGTGAGCATCCTACATAATAAGAAAGATAACATCATTTATAAGAATCATTCATGGTTAATGTATAAAATGTGTGAAATTTATTTTGTAAGAAAGTGAATTTTACCTTAATGTTTCGATCAAATGTATTAGAATTATCAAAAAAATAATTATATTATGATGTTTGAAGGTATTTTATATTTGGAAGTGTTTGAATTTCAAAAAGTGTTTGGTTGTTCAGTTGATGTAGATTGTTGTGTTATGTTTAATAAGTTTGGAAAGGCATTTTCAGGATACAAAAAAAGTAAAAAACATATTTATTCTTCACACTTTTAAAATAGTAGTAGATAGATAAGTAACATTTAAACAAGTAAACAGATAAGCAAGTTTTGAACACATAAATATCCTTTTAGCCTAAGAAAATTTAAGTTTAGACATATTGATTCAAGAGTTTCCATAAATGAACCACTTGCTTGAGTGCCCAACAATAAGGGTGCTAGTAATAGAACCTACATAATTTCTTTGGATTTTCTACTACTCTAAAAATATATATCTATATATATAATTTTATTCTATCATAAAATTTTTATTTTATCCTCGTCTCTAACTTCCCTAACCCTAAACTCACCATTTGCCACTACCAACATCTTACCTCACTCTCACTCATGCCCACCTGTCGCCGCCTCTTCCCTTTCACTTCTTCTCTCTCCCTGTGCATACTATAGGGTTGAAGGGGAGAGAGGGGCGGTGAAATTCAGCATCTACATCTTAGCACTTTTATGTTGTTTGGAAAATGGGTTTGGAGGTTTTTTTTAGCTAAAATAATCAACAAAAAAAAAAAAAAAAAAAATAGCATAATAAGACAAAATATCACATCTAACTCATAATCATTACATTTTTTTTTTTACAAAAAAGTCAAAAAAACCAAAAGCTCTTTCCAAACCAAACTTTTTAATCTAAGCTAAAATAGTCAAAAAAAAAGTCAAAAAATTAAAAAGTCAACTCACTTCCCAAACCAATTCTAAATAACTAGGGTTGCAAATTCTTTTTTTTTATAAAAATTATCCTTAAAAATAAATAAGTAAGTATTGAAATTTTATTATTTGAATATACGAGTTAAATAGTAAAATTCTGCCACCGCCACTACTTTTACGATCATCAATGTCAGCATTAAGGCCCTGTTTGTTTTGGGAGATAGAATGGAGGGGATTGATAGTGAGGAGATTAATAGTGAGAGGATTGATAGTGAGGGGATTAATAATGAGGAATTGTTAAATTATTTTTATATAAAATAATAAAACAAATAAAAAAATATAAAAAATTAAACATTATATTTAAAAAAAATCCCAATATATAAAAAATAAAAAAATTTCTAATCCCCTCACTATTTTCTAATACCATCTCTACCTCCTCCTTACCAATCCTCCTTTCAAGGGTATTAGTAATACCAAGGGACTAATAGTCTCAAGGCTATCTCTCCAAACAAACAAAGGCATTATTAATACCTTGGTATTACTAGTCCCAATACCATCTCTATAGCCCAAAACAGACGGGGCCTAATAGTGAAAATATTAAAAAAAATTATCAAAATTCACTCTATTCCCTATTTTAAAGGGGGGTGAATTTTTATGACACCACAATTTTAATTGACAAGAAAGTCCCAATTTTAGCTAAAAACATAAAAGTCTTTACAACAAAAGTTAATTATTTTTTCTATTTTTTTTACACATATTTTAAAAAAAAGTAAAAAAAAAATACTAAAAGAATCAATTCTCAAAACAACCCTAAGATTTTGTTTTAGAAGTGATCTTTTTAGTGATCTTTGAGTTAAAATATGAATTGAAATTGAAAAAAAAAAAATTAAAACATTTTAAAATGACATTTTAATTTTTTATAAAAAGAAAAATACAAAAATAAAAAGAATGAGACGGATTATTTAATTTTCTTATATAACTATTTAAGTTTTTCAATAACTTTTTATTTATTTTTTGAGGTTTGCTTATTTTGTGGTTTTTTTTTAAACTTATTTTCGTGTGAACTTTTTTTTAAAAAAATTTAAAAATTTTTAGGGTTTTAGATTCAGCCTAACGAGACGAATTGAAAAATTAAATTTGTTAAAAAAATTCCAAAAAATATAAAAATAAGCGAAATATAGTGGATTTTTTTTTTACTTTTTAAATTTTTTTTTTTTAACTTTTAGATTTGTTTACACAAAACGAACCGAAAAAATATAATCTTTTAGGATAAATTACAGTTTACCCCCTTCAAATATTGTCCTGTATCACTTTATCCCTCTCAACTAAAAATTGTAACAATTAACCCCCTCATCTACTCTTTTTTTCTCTCTTTCAATTTGGACCTTTATGACTAAAATATCCTTTTATAAATTGGATAAATTATATTTTATCACATTGAACTATCACTTTATCCCCTTAAATTGTCGTCTAATATCACTTTCAATTTGGACTTTGTTATTTATTTTTTCATTGTATTACTAAATTAATTTTTAGTTTGTTAGAATAAAAATTGAAAACCAAACAATGAAAATGTTTATGAAAAAATCTTTAAAAATGTTTATTAAAGACAAGAAATAAAAATATATACCATTTTTTTTTTTCGTACTTAATGATTTTTTTATAAAAATTCTTCACAAATATTTAAATTTTGGGTGCATCAAAAAATTTAATTTTTTAACTAAAATATGAAAAATAAAAAATGCAAAAATTATTTTTAAAAAAATTAAAAATAGTATTTTCAATTAAAAAATAAAACAATTTTTTTAATTGGAAGGTAAATTGATATTGAGAAATAGTTCGAGGGGTAAAGTGTAATTTACTCTCATAGTTAAAAATGTATTTTTGTCATTAAATTCTAAATTGAAAAGAATTAATAGATGAGGGGGGTTAGTGTTAGAACTTTTAGTTTAAGGAGGTAAAGTGATATGAGATAATAGTTTATGGGATAAAATGTAATTTTTCAATTTTTTAATATTTTAAAAAATATATATTTAAAACAAAGGTGGCTTTTTAATGACATCCCAAACAGGCCACTGACCCATAATACATTGGCAACCAGCAACAGTGAGAAGTTATTCGTTGGTACGGGGACATAGCCACGCGAGGCCTCAGATATATTTTGATTGGTAGGAGAGGTGAAATTCATTATGCTGAGTGGTAAAAATTTGTAATTGTTCTGAGATGTGGCCACGTAATATCTCAAATTCAACCAATAAATTTTCGACAACAGTAGTCAATGCGGTACGTCCGGTGGTGGGTCTCGTAGCAGATGACAAAACAATTGAATTTGTTTTGATCAAACGAAACCGTATTCAGGTGCCCCTCATGCTATTTTCGTACTCACAATTAAGGATTGGGGTGTCTTAAATAAGTGTATTTTTTGTCTTTTTAAACTAAAAAATTGAGAAAAAAATATAGATATTTTAGTTAATTTTTTATTTTTTATGAAAAAATGTGTATTAAAAAATTGTATAAATTAGTGTGTAGGGAAAAATTAGAATTAGGAGTTGTGCAGCCGTAATTTTTTACTTTTGATAAATAGTGATAACTTTTTAATTTTTTAAGTAATTTTTTAACTTTTTGACAACTTGCCAAACTTGACCTAAGACCATACAAAAGTCGTCAAACTCATTTAAATTATATCAATCCATAGAGCTCTGTTCGTTAATTACGGATTAAATTTTAAAATTAATAATCTATTTTTAAAATTACTTTACTCTACTACAATTAATACATATATATTTTTTAATTTTTAATAAAATATCAAAATAAAATAAATATACAAAAAATTTAAAATATAAAATTTATTAGAAATTAATAATTATATATATAAAAACATATTATATAAAATTAAGAGTGCTTCTATTAGCATCTCATCAATTATTTTAAGCCTTCTATTTTTTTAGATTCTCACTTATAAATTGTAAAACTCTTAAAATTTCTTTTCTCCCTTTAAATAATACCAAAATTATTATTGTAAAAACATTTTATCTATTCAAATGCATACCCCCAAACCCCACACCCCACGGCCCCCACATCTCAAAAAGCCTCTCTTTCAAAATCCTAACAAAGCCCACAATGATGGAAACTTCCAAAACCAATGAAAAAATTTTGTGGTAATTAAGAAAATTTTTCTCCACTTCATTACAAGATTTGTTAATCCGTTTATTTTTTTTCCTATTACCTCTTTTCACACGCAATACAATCCACTTTCATGCTTCTTTGGTTTGTTTTTTTATCATTCATTTATGGCCTCACTGTAATTGTATGCTTTATGTATGAACCAAATTGGGCAGGATTTCATCCACCGGTCGACAACTCAAGGGTGATTTGACCTCATTTATTTGGCTGGTTTTGCGACTGCTTCGGTTATCTGTTCCCGAATAAATAAGAAATGTTTGATTACTTATTCCTGAACAAATAAATAATATTTTGACCTGTGTTCTCGAATTTCAATCATATATTCGGAAGTTTAGTCATGAAAAAATGACAAACATTTTTTTTTTTTGGTTGTCATTTTTGTCAATAAATTTACATTACAAGGCCAATTTTTTCTGAGTTAAAAATACTATTAAAGTTATGAATCTCCTATAAATTTTTATTGTTGTACTCCTCTTATCTCATAGAGTTGTAATTGCCAAAAAAAAAATTAGCTCATTGTTATTGCCGAAGAAGTGTATGTAAACAAATGCTTACTACCGTTGCCGCCGGAATATTGCCGCCAAAAAGTTTTCAAAGTTTTGAGGGTGAATAGATTTTGAAAGTAGATTTTGAAGAAGATGGATAAGTAGTGATAAAAGTAAGTGCTCTCATAAACATTAACTCATGATGTACTGGGGGTGTTTGTTTGGGTTTTTTTGAGTCAACTTATAACTTTTAACTTTTGAAAAGTTATTTTGGACTGTTTGGTTAAATTTATTTCAAACAATTTCTTATTCTAACAATTTATTTTAACTTAAAAAAGTTAATTCTGAGAAACTACTCACCTCTTACTTCTAATTATCAGTTTTTGCTGTGGACATGTTAATTTACGGTTATACTCTTAGATTTTTTTTTTATTTAAAAAAAAAAATAGAAAAAGACCCAAATGGACTATAGATTATTATTATTATTTTTTATGAGAAATGTAGACAAGTAGTCAATAATAAAAAATAAAAGTTTATTAAAAAAGTTCACAGCTTATTTAACAAACACTACCCATCAACTTAAATCTATAATCCAACCGTTACACCAAATAGATTAACAGGTTCTCATTAAAGTCATAATTTATAATCTGTTAAGTTATAATTTATAATTTATTTTAACAACTACACCAAACGAAGTCACTGAGTTGTGAGATAGAGTGTCCCAAAATTATTAACATATTTTTTAATAATTTAACTTGAGATTATTATTGTAATAAAAAAATAAAAAAATTAAAATAATTGATAAAGTGTTATTAGCAATTATCAAAATTAATTTGTATTATATATATAAAAAAAAAATTATAAAAATTAATATATAATAATCGATAATTTTCATCAGTCCTAACCAATTCACCCAAATAATCAATTTCCTCCCTCCCCCATTGCCTAGCTAGCTCGCTCCGAAAGCAAGCAATGGAAGAAAGCCAAGCAGGAGGGGAAGAAGAAGAAAAGAATCTCAACAACAACAACAACAACAACCCCCACACCGATCTCATCAACACATTCTGTGAAATCACTTCTTCTTCCCGAGACGAAGCCCTTTTCTTCCTCGAAAGCCACAACTTCTCTCTCGACTCCGCACTCTCCACCTTCCTCGAACCCTCCGCCGCCACCGCCGCCGCCACCACCACCGCCACCGCCGCCGCCGACCTTCCCATCCTCCCTCCGTCCCCCTCTCTGTCTCGCTCCCGATCGCCGTCTCCGCCGCCTTCGCTCCGCTCGCAGCAGCCCAACCGCTACAGTCTCCGATCGCGGCAGCCCAACAAGAAGCCCTCGGGGAGCCGTTCTGGAGGAATTCGGACGTTCTCCGATCTGAATCGCCAGTCTTCGGATGGCTCTGGTAGTGACTCTGATTACGAGCCTCAGGAGTACTACACTGGCGGCGAAAAGAGGTACTTTTTTTTTCTTCTTCTCCCCTGCGCTTTCAGTTTGGTTCAGTAGAAAATGAGGAGTTTGAGATCTTGATTCTTTTAGACATTTCTTTATTTGGAAACTGAGGACTCTGATTAGCCCTAGTAGTACTACACTGGTGGTGAGGAGAGCTACTCTCTCTCTCTCTCTCTCTCTCTCTCTCTCTCTCTCTCCTTCGCTTTCTGTTTGGTTCAGTAGGAAATTGAAGAAAATGAGGAGTCTGAGATTTTGATTCTTTGACATTTCTTTGTTGGGAAACTGAGGACTCTGATTAGCCCCACCCAGGAGTACTACTCTGGTGGTGAGAAGAGGTACTCCCCCCCCTAGTTCTGAAGTTGCTGATATTATGAAATTCTGTTTGAAATTCAAAGTTTTGATTTAAGTCTGTTTCATATGTATGTATTCATTTTCTTTGATTTGTAGAATGTGTGTGTTTTCGAGGTTGGTCTAATGATCATGGCTTCATTTTATGTCAATTGAGTTTGATTTATCAGTCAATGGGATAGTTTAACATTCTATGTAAGTTGCAAAAGCTTGGTGGAATATGATAGAAGAAGAGAGGTGCACATGGTTGCTAAACTATGTTTATGCATTGCAGTTTGGGATGATCTTCCCATTTACTGTACATTCAGTTTTCTTAAATAAATAGTTCCTAATCACGTTTAATGACTGCTTTGAAAATCTGATTTACTCACTGGGTTTAGAAATACTGCTGAAAATTTGTATTCTAACTAGAAGTGGTGGCACACGTGATGCATGCGCATATGATCATTTTATTTCAGAAAAATAAGATTGTAAATTGTATGATTGAATTCAAAATCTGGAATCTGAAATTGAGAGATTTGGAAAAAAAAAAAAAAAAACTAAACTTAAGGTATAACTACCCACCTAATTGCTATAGGGGTACTTTGGGAGAACAAAAGAAAAAAGAGACAAAAACACCAAATTAGCCCTTGTCTTTATAATAGTATAGATAGATAGATAGATATATATATATAAAAAATAAAAATAAAAATTTTAAAAAAACAACACTCATCAAAATGTTAGAGATTTATGTTAGATAAATTCTATTGGAACCTTTTTTGTTCTAATGAGATCTCCTACTTTATTAGTCAAGCTCCAATCTGCGTTTTGGGTACTGAATTATTACTTTAGAGCTCTTAATGATATGCCTTAATGGACGCTGGTGAAGTTGGTGATTGATTTTGTAAGTTTTTGTTTCAAAGTCTTTGAATTTGACTGGCGTTTTTGGATCAAGTTGGTGGATTTTGAAGACTCCCTTGCCGATAAACTTTGAACTCAAATGTAATCTTTTAAGCAAAAAGGGCCCAAGCTTTAAAGTCTATGGTTGTGGATTTCCCACATGATTTTGATTGTGGTGATGATGAAGTTGTAACCTCACATTTAGTTTTATGATAGGTGAATGAGGCAAGATTCCTTGCGTTTAAATTCTCTTCTGTATGATGGCCTGGGTCCTTTAGTCAGTTGCTAGTCATCTTGGTGTCCACACCAAATAAGAGATGTTGCTTGTATATGCATGTATTAGTCTTTTAGCTCTATTTGTTTTAGATTTAATCCAATTCAGGCACAGTACGCAGATATGCTTGTACACACACATGTTAGAATACACATTATCTGAAGTGATTATAAGTGGCTATCACTAGATGACTGACGTGTGATTGTATGCATGAGCAGATTTTGGTTGAAATGATATGACAATTTTGATCAATCAGTTCAAATCAAATACAATGTTCATAAACGTAAGTATATGTTGAGTAGCATCATGATGGTGACTTTCCTCCTTATTTTCCCACTGGACCGTTTTTTTTTTTCCTCTTTTTTTTCCCAAATTTTTTTCTGACAGATTTTGCTTCTATCACACTTCAATTATTGTATATAAGATGACTACAATGTAACTCTACTACCAATTAACTCTTTCTAACCAACTCTATAGATCATTATCACACTTTAATGATTTGGGCTAGTTACATGAATCCATTTCATTTTCTTGGCATGATTCATGACCATATCTTTAATAATGTCTTGTGTATGTGTGTGTTTTAGGACCTGCACCCTTTTTATATATTTCAGAAAAGCATAGTTTTACCGTGTTTTGGGTCATGCTTGATGTTGATATCACCACATATCCAGCTTTAGATTAGCATGCATATTCTCGTGTTTCCCCCAAACATAGTGTCACTAGTGTAGGAAAGACCCTTATATCATTTTTGAGAACCTCACCTCAAATTTATGAATTTTTTGAGTTTTTTTTTACACATTATTATAAATTTCTATAAATTTGATGAACTTCTACTAATTGATTTGACTTTATAAGTTGTACGGTGAGGCTGAAACTATAAATCTTGACTGATAAAATTATGGAAACCCAAACCCTGTTACCCCACCCCCACTCTGCCAAAGAAAGCCCAATGCTTACTCTACTGATATTGTGCTTAGTGTCACTTGATTGAGGCTATGCTTGTTAGCCTTATCACAAGAACTTGGTTGGAACTTATTAATTTACTAGGGATAACCCGTGCCGTGCCTGAAGGCACGGTCAATAATTTTTTTGGTACCACAAGTGCTACGAAATTCAATTGTAATGATACTTAATACTTCACTCCAACTTAATATTTTACAAATAAGAAGTTGAAATTGTTTTTACACAGTAAACTGACAAAAACATTCATGAATTTCAAATAACAAACTTCAAAATTATAGTTCAAATAATGAATTTTATATTACAGTGTAGCATAAGCAAAGAATAGAATCTAAAAATCTTTGCTAAAATTCAAGTCCAAACAACAAATTTTAGAATTCAATCCACGTCAAAATGACACACGTATAGGAAACATTCAATAAAAGGATATTATTGAATTAGCATCATAACTGGTAACCTTTTCACTTTATCAAATTTCAATACCTTCAAGAAAAGGTGAACGAATATTTTGGTACAAAAGAGTAATCATCCTATCCAACTAAAAATAAATAAAATTAATCATTCAGTTTAAAATGAGAGCCAACCAACTACACGCATAAAGAGAAGCAACGTAACCCAACGTTTCTAATACAGATCAGCCACCAGCAACAAAATCACTTGCTTAAATTCACTTTAAAAAACCATTAGCTATGAGAAATTGCATTAAAATACATATGAGAAATCAACAAAATGATTCTTTAAAAGCAACTTTAATTTGACAACAAAATGAACTCATTGCAGTAATAAAAATAATTTGAAAAATAATAACAAATGCATGAATAGCTTAATATAATATTATTGAATCAGATGATTTTGTGGTTTCAATTTGAACAATACCAAAAAAACTCAACACACCCATGTTTAAGAGTGATAATTGCAATTTTTTGCAATGACATTGTCATAGCAATGGGACTAAAGGCTTGGTTGAATTTGGTTTGGCTTGGTTTGGTTTGAACATTGTCATAGCAACAAATAATCTTCTTTTAATTTATTTTGTAATTAATCCCTTTCTTTCAGCACAAAATTCATGTACTTCTCTGATAGCTCTAAATAAATCAGTGGTAAGCATAATTTTGACCCCATCATTGGCTGAAACACACATGAAAAATAGCATTGAGCAAAGTTTCTAAACATGAATGTAAGAGAGAAGTTTACACAGGTTTTACATAGTGAAACCTAACCTATCAAATTTAGTAAATAATAATTTGAATCTGAATACATAAAGATATCCAGTTAAACTAACCTAGAACAATGAAACTCTCAACAACCAATTAGAGAATTCTAAGAAAATATAAAGACTTTTGCTAATGAGATTAATTAAAGCTTGAACAGTATGATAATACAAATTCAAACCAATTAACTCATGAATTTAAAAATCAATTACCAAACCAAACCAAACCAAACCAAGCCTTAAGTCCCATCAATTAATTTAAAAAATTAACTCATGAATTCTATAAAAAAATTCGTTGAAATAGAAAAATGAAATGTGGTTTAGATTTAACTAAGACAAAATGTACAAATAAAAAATAAACATAACAAAGAAAATCCATGAGCATCAAATCATCCATCTTGTTGTGCCCTTGGGTCAACATCCACTTATCCACATGCAGGAAAAATAAAAACTCTCCCACATACAGGAACAAATCTAGTAGTCCATGCCTAAACTGATGACCATGACAAATTTGGTAAAAAAATTCTTATTTTTTGATGACTTGACAAATCTCGTAGTCCATGGCGTAGCCCAGATTACACCTAATCCTACATTCCTAAACATGTATCAATGTCAACATTAAGAAAAGTCAAGTTCCACAATACACCATTTCAAAAGAAAGTCAAGTTCAGACTCCCAATATGGCAAAAGTATTGAAGGATCAAAATTTAAAACCTAACTAAAAATTTCTTGGGTTTCATCTAGCTGATTTTATAATAAGGCAACTCACATAGTTCAAAATCAATTAAATAACCAATCAAATAAATAACGAAATAGGCAACGATGGGCAAGAAAGTATACTTTGGAAGGGTAGCAGCTTTTTCTCTCATCCTCTGTATGAACCGCCCATTGTGGAAGCTTCTCCCAGCCACATCCGAATGAAACTTTTCCAAGGGATAAGACAATCTAGTATTTCTCCCATCTTTGAAAAGAGTATATCCCAGCACCCTCTCGGCATCAATTTCCGACACAATCAGAGTCCAAGTTCATATGTTTGAGCATTCACAACCAAAACAAACCATAGATGAAGGAAAAAGACCATAATAAAGTCTGTCAATGGACTCAAATATTATCAACTAATAGAAGGGTATATGATGCATGCTAAGTTTTTGCATACCCTCGAGGCCCAATTCAATTAGCTTTAGGTATCCTCCTGGCTGTAAGAGTTCACCAACAATTCTGTCGGGCTCTGTCAAATCTCTTTCGATTACATGAACTTGTCGTCCATCTTGCAACAAATAGCAGAAATAAGATTGGAGTTCCAAGGTTTTTGCAAAAAAATAAATACATAAACAGGACCCAAAAAAAAAAAGCATAATAACAGGAAAAAAAGAAAGAAAAAGAAATAATTATTTTATCATCATAAATTCAGGTCCTTAACAAAGCAAGCACATGTCTCATTCAACCCAATTAAACCAAATTGATAATGAAACAAAATCAGATTTATTGCAGAGATAAAGAGCAAAGATAAACAACCAGTTCATACACTCAATGATGATCTTCACAACCATATAGACAAATCAAATTTGTGGAGGATGTATGGGTTTTTTGTATAGGTGGCAATGCTCCCTAAAAGATGTACATACTACAATTCTTCAGTACTTATGAAGCAGATTAGTTATAAAAATGTTAATTTCCACAATACACCATTTTAAAACAAAGTCAAGTTCAGACTCCCAATATGGTAAAAGTATTGAAGGATCAAAATTTAAAACCTAACTAAAAATTTCTTGGGTTTTATCTAGCTGATTTTATAATAAGGCAACTCACATAGTTCAAAATCAATTAAATAACCAATCAAATAAATAACGAAATAGGCAACGATGGGCAAGAAAGTATACTTTGGAAGGGTAGCAGCTTTTTCTCTCATCCTCTGTATGAACCGCCCATTGTGGAAGCTTCTCCCAGCCACATCCGAATGAAACTTTTCCAAGGGATAAGACAATCTAGTATTTCTCCCATCTTTGAAAAGAGCATATCCGAGCACCCTCTGGGCATCAATTTCCTGCACACAATCTGCAGTCCAAGTTCATATGTTTGAGCATTCACAACCAAAACAAACCATACATGAAGGAAAAAGACCATAATAAAGTCTGTCAATGGTCTCAAATATTATCAACTAATAGAAGGGTATATGATGCATGCTAAGTTTTTGCATACCCTCGAGGCCCAATTCAAATAGCTTTAGGTATCCTAAGAGTTCACCAAATGTTGATCAGCAGATTTTTTGCCCCTCAATCAATGATATTTTTTCAATCAATGACATTTTAATGGTCCTGATCTATTATGATATTTTTAGGCAAAATGGCAAGAGAAGACAACGAAGGGGAACAGAGAGAGAAGGGGAATAGAGACAGAAATCTTACCTTGCACAGATGATATGAATAAACAGAAATGAACCCAAGTCAAGGATTTCAAAGCAAACTCAACATGGCATTTTGTAACATTCCTGTTATGGCAGTTTGTGTGTTCCTGTTATGTTGATGCAGAATCTATAATGTCTATAATGGCCATAAGTTATGGCAGTTTGTGTGTTCCTGTGTGTTCCTGTTAAACTACAAAATGCCATTACAGACAGGGGCCATAAGTTGATGCAGAATCTTCATAAACAAGGGCCACATAACAGGAACACACAAAAAATGTGAGCCATTATAGATCTGCAGCATACCCCTAGCAGCCCAATACTACAACACCTGCAAATAATTGATTGAAATCAATCCAAGATAATGTGAGCTTTGTGATAAACTAAAGGGTTTCCAAGCTAAGGTTTTACCCAAAACTTGGCATGCAAAACCAATAACTACAGCGTAAGCTATGACGATATGTTTCATGTAAAATTATCGATTATATGAGTCAACATAGATAGCAAGTGAATAGGTTTTATGAAATTTGTAAAATTTCCGCTATAATCTCATGTAACCAACCAAGATCACCTTGTGAAGGATAGTATGAAGAAAGTGAAATCTGAAATTGATCCAGAATCCAGATACATAAATGCTTCAACACTCGAATCTCTAACATTTTGTATTATATGGACATTCAAATTTCATAGAACAAATTAAAATCCAACTTGATGATGAATCCCCATTCTGTCTCGGCAACGACCACGAACATTGCAATCACAACCGCATAGCACCGAAATATGCCATCAAATATCTACAAATATCCACAAAACAATAAATCTATATAACAAAAATACTTGTAATCCTCTATTTTTGCTAAACCTTACCACCATACACTACATTTACTTGGCCTGATTTGATAGGGTGGTGTGAAATTTTACTATAAAATCAACTAACATATTCATCTCCTTGACCTCAGTAAAGATGTACATCTTGATTGGATCAATGGACAGCAAAAATACTTGTACCTTAAATATATTGCTATACGGATTATCCTATCACTTTTAGGTTGTGTTTGGATCCTAGACTTGGTTAAGAATTTAGAAAGGGAAACGGAAAAGTTGAGGGAAACGTGAATGAAATATAATTATTCTTTTTCTCCATTTCCCTTTTTCTTCCCAAATCCATGATCCAAACATGTAGTTAAGATTTTTGTATCAGATTACACCCCCACACATGCATACATATTGCATAACAATTACCCAAAAGCTCTTGAACTAATTACCCAAAAGCATCTTGAGCAAGGATAAGCCCATGAGCAGCAATTTCTGCAACTAACTTTCATCATCAATGTTCCATCATCATGCTCATTTATTCAATCAAAGATATGGGCTAAGCTCTTGAACTATTTCTGCAATATTAACACAGAACTTTGCAGCAGCTTAAAAAATAAACTGCAAGATTAAAAAACAGAAAAGACAAAGAAGATTCAGGAAAAAAAAAAACAGTAACTAAGTAATCACACCATAGACTAAATATTAAACCACATGGAATGTGGAAACAATAAACAGGTTACTGCACTATTTTGAATGAACAGGTTATTGCACTATTTTGAATGAAATAAACCATAAACAGGTTCTCCACAGGTTAGAGGGGTAAAGAGACAGAATTATATAAACAGGTTACTGCACTATTTTGAATGAAATACTCTGTTTTGAATGAAATAATTGAGGCATTTTACCGATTGTAGAACAAAGGTTTAGAGGGGTAAAGAGACAGAATTATATAAACACGTTACTGCACTATTTTGAATGAAATACTCCGTTTTGAATGAAATAATTGAGGCATTTTACCGAATATAGAGGGGTAAAGAGACAGAATTTAATTGAGGCAATATAAATGTGAAACAAATCACATAAAAAGAAACACAATCACACCCGAATAAAAATTTTGAGGCATTTTCGAGACCTATGTGGGGCATTTTACAGAACATAGTGAATGTATACAAAAAGACATAAAAAAAAAAAAAAATTTGAACAGAGAAACCCTAGATATGCCTAGAAAAGGGAGGAAAAATTTGAAGAGGATACCAATCTCTTTCTCGACCGATCTACCTTGCACTCGAAACCAAGAAGAGAGTGGCTAGAAGAGACAAAGGATTGATCTTCTTGATCTGTCTTGAAACAAAGGATTGATCTGGATTGATCTTCTTGATTTGTCTTGAAACACAGGATTGATCTTCTTGATATGTTTGGTACCCATGGGTAAAACCAAGAAGAGAGTGGCTAGAAGAGAGAGAGAGAGAGAGAGATTGAAACAAAACCAGAGAGAAGGAGAATAAAATTTGAAATGAGGATGAAAGAGACAGAGGAGGACGCCTGTAAGAGATATAGGATTGATCTGCTTGGTACTCATCAGCTTTGGCCCTTAGATTTTGATTAGGGTTGATCTAAGCCGTTGGATAAATGTATCTCTCACACAATTTCTTGCCACATAGGACAAATTCAAAAACCCTTGATCTCAGCCCTTGGATTGAGTGAGACATTTTCAGCCCTTGAATTGAAACAATCCAAAGGTCCAAATTTTGACACATATATTTTCAATCCTTGAATTCAAACTCACCCTTCCATTGTTATATAGATTCGTGACCACATCTTTGAACTACATCTTTTGGCTGAATTGAGCTGAAAAGACTTGCATCATAATATTGGAAATGTTCTCGCAGAATATTGGATTTGTGTATTTTAGCTGAACAATTTCTCGTTAATACTAAACAAAGCTCTTTTCAATACTAGAATCATTTTTTTTTTTTTTTTTACCCTTAAAGATTTATATATTCCTAGCATCTAAGATTCGGCTAATGACCATATTTCCAGCGGAATGCTTGTCCAAGATCCATCCAAAGTCAATGATGTGGATGCAATTTTCACTCGTGCTAGACAAGCAGGAGCTGTAGAAAGATCTCTTGATGACCGTCGCCCATCATCAAGCTCAAGAAGCTTTACTGGAACAGGCAGGCTACTTTCAGGGGAGACTCTGTCATCTGCTCCTCAGCAGCCTGAAGCCATCACACACAACATCATTTTCTGGAGTAATGGTTTCACAGTAGATGATGGTCCATTGCGGAGGTTGGATGATCCTGAAAATGCTTCATTCTTGGAGGTAGTATTTGATTAGTTCTCATCCCAAATGGTATTGACGTGTCTCAATTTTTGCGAGATGCAAATATTTTACACTTAGTATTCTGCACTAATTGGTCATGTGCTACATGTATTTCTGTGTTGAGATGAGTCCGTGAAACTACACATCTATCATGAAATTGATTATTCAGTTCTCTTTGTACAGGGTGAAATGTTCCTAAAATTGGGGCTGAGGTACAGAAACATTATGCATGACATCCAGTAATTGAAAATTATCCAGCATGCTGTATTTTGTGTATTGATGAATGAACTCTTAGCTGTTGTTGGATAAATGAATTGAAATAGCTTTTTAATTATCATTTGAATCTTTTTTCTTACTTTTCCTTCATCATTTCTTGTTTGGAAGAACTGCCAAGTGGTTTCTGCTCCTTGAGAGATGCCAGCTTTATTGTGGTAAAGTTTGAAGGATTCAGTAATTAGCTTTGAAGTTGCACTTTTTGCCTTTTAGGAGGAATCTCCTACTTCAGTGATGACTCTAGGTTTGCAAACGAACCGAGTTGAGCTGTACAAGGCTCGAGCTTGGCTCGTTTGTTTATCGATCTCAAAAATCAAGCTCAAGCTTGTCTCAAAAATTAGTTCAACTCGAGCTCGGCTCAGCTCTTTTATACTAATCATGCTCTTCCTCAATAATAAAGTAAAAGTTTCGCTCAATAATCAAGCTTGGTTGGCTTGTTAAATATTATTCTATGTTAAATATACATACATAACACATTTTATATTGTTTAAAACATAAAATAATATATTATTTCTATTATTTAAATAAATAATAAATGAGCGAAGTCTGTTCTAGCTCAAGCTCGGCTCGTTTGTTGAACAAGCCTAAACCTTTGGCTTGAGATCGTTTATTTACTTGACGAACTGAGTTGAGTCAAATCTTTACTGAACCAAGCTGACTTGAATTCCCAAACAACTCGATTCATTTACAACCCTAGATAACTTTTGGATTTTATGTTATCATGGGACATTTATGATCATGTAGAAATCTAGCCAGTTTTTTTGTTGTTCTGGTGTAATTTACATGTACGTGGATTGTACCTTTTGTTTTGCTTGTGTAGTGTCCTCATGATCATTTATCCCATCGTTACACTTTTTTTTTTGAAAAGAAAATTTTGTTCTGCTTGTAAATTCCCGTTGACAATACAGCTGACTATTTGCATTTTGGAGTTGAACTAAGTTTGGCTGTAACCCGAGTCCTTTTCATTGAAGGGTATGATCTTTTTTGGAATCGTCATTGAAGCTGAGTCCTTGTCTAATTGCATGTCTATGCAGAGCATCAGAAAGTCTGAGTGTCCGAAAGAACTTGAGCCAACCAACAGGAAGACTGCAGTTCATGTCAGTCTGATGAGGAAAGAAGAAAATTACCCCGTGCGTCCATATTTCTTCCTGTAACTCTATTTGATTGAGTTTTCAGAATCTATTTTTGAAAAGTTGGTGAATTTTTTTTTCTTAAAAAAAAAAAAACTCATTATTTTCATTTGGTGTTCTCTTTTTTTGTGGCTGATTTCATTTTTTTAATTTAAAAAAAAAAAAATTTTGTGTTTATTTCTGTCAAGCTAGTTTCTAATATTTCAAAAAAATTCAAATAACAGGTTTTGAAAACTGAACCAAATCATCGCTGTCAGCCACTTACAACTTATTAGTGTTTCCTTATGCAGATACCAGAGAAGCATCATATCTCATTTCAGGGCATGGGAAGAACTTTAGGCAGCACCAGCAGCGCTGCATCCACAGAGCCGGCCGTGGCCCCCACCTCCCTTAATACTGCTCCACCACCATCAAACGGTTTGGTTGTGGACGACACTTTACCGTCTACCTCAGTTCAGCTCAGGTTAGCAGATGGTACGCGCATGGTTTCACGCTTCAACTACCACCATACCATCAGAGATATCCGTGCCTACATTGATGCGTCGAGGCCTGACAGGGTAAGCACCTATCAGCTGCAGACAGTGGGATTCCCTCCCAAACAACTCACCGATCTAGATCAGTCGATTGAGCAGGCTGGCCTGGCCAATTCAGTTGTGATCCAGAAAATGTAGTAAGCTGCAAAATTGGTTTGTCAATAAGAGTCAAATTGGCTACATAAGTCTTGGCTGAAGTAAACTATTGCTTTTATTTGATAGAACACATATTACATGTGTGGAAATAGCTCTTTTACTTCATAAATATATTTAAATCAATTTTTTTTTGTTTTGTTTTTCCTCCTAGAATCTAGAGATCTAGTTCCAATAGGATTTTTTGAATCAATATTTTATGTTTTCAGAGTGTGTGAACTATTTGCATACAATAGCGTGATGACGAAGATGATGATGATGATGATGAATTTGATAATTTTTATTTACAGTAGTTGGGTTTAGGGTTTAGGGAAGACCCACAGGACTGTTGAATCTTGTGTGGGCTAAAGGTTGATAGTATTAGTGAGACTCACCTCTGAATCCTTTGTGTTAGGAACTTGTTCTCTTCTTGAAATGTGTGTTCAACCTGAGTCGTCTTGAGATGGTCCTGAAAGTAACTGCAATTATGAATGATGTTATTGAAATGGTTTTGCTCGGTCTTTTGTACCAATAAGGGTTTCACTATAGATGAGGCATCGATTTCTAATGTTAGTGGAGTTAAATTTAGATTGATTGTCAATTGAAGTCCATCTCTTAAGGCCTAAAGCTCAGTTCCAATACGTAGAGAAGAGCCTAAATAGCTATCTTCTAGATAAACCTTGGAGATGTACATTATCGTTCTCAGATGAGAAATTCACACTTCCTAGCTCAATTCAAGCTAGAAAAGGAATCATAAACGAGTAGGACACAAGTAATCCTCGAAAATAATCGTACAAATAGAAATACCTAGATTATTACAATTGAGCACCTACTGAATCCTTCATTGTTGGTTGAGGAAGGAAATCAGCTAAATATTACAATTCAGTTTTTATGAGTTTTCAATTTAATGTACAAAAGGAATTTACATACGATTTTAAAGATTTTATTTTAAAAAAAGTAAAAATCCACATTGGGAATAAACGGAAAGAGAGTAGAGGGTACTGTATAGATGCATCCATTTTGCCCAAAGAATCAAGATACAAAAAAGTATTTAAACATAATTCGGCTTTATGTTCCCATTTTTTGTTGTATGTTTGGAAGTTTAGTATCGAAAAAAAGTTGAACCGTTTTAACCATTTTTGTTCATGTTTTAAAGAAATTTATCATTATAAGGCTAACCTCATCTATGTTACGAATACCATCCAAGTTATGAATCTCCTCTGAGCTTATATTGTGATACTCCGTGTCTCATGGAATAGTGGTTGTTGAAAAAAATTTCACTCATTGCCATTGCCAAAAAAGTGTGTATAATCGAATGGTTGTTACCATTGTTGCTGGAGTGTCGCTACCGGTGTATTGAAAAAAAGTTGAATCGTTTTAACTATTTTTGTTCGTGTATTTGAAGAAACTTATTATTACAAGGCCAACCTCCTCCGATTTACGAATATCATCTCAAATTATGAATCTCCTCTAAGCTTATATTATTACACTTCATTTATCACATGAAATTGTAGTTGCCGAAAAAATTTTCACTCATTGCCATTGCTAGAAAAATGTGTATGATCGAATAATTGTCACCAGTGCTGTTAGAATGTCACCGTCGAAAGGTTCTCAAAGTTTTGAGCGTAGGTAGGTTTTGAATGTTTTAAAGTGTGTGGGTAGTAATGGCGGTGGGTATTCTCCTAAACCCTATCTTATGATTAAATAGGTGTGTAAGTTTAATTGTAAGATGAAATACCCCAAAATAATTGATATTCTTTTTAGTAATTTCATTTAAGATTATTATTGTAATAAAAAATGTAACGAGTCTAAATTTTTACCTTGTTGTCACCAAGAAGATGATCGACTTTATGTTGTGTACCTACAAACAGGAACATGTTTTGGCGAAGTTTTATGCCGAGTGAACCCTCTAATATCTCGTTTTAGTATATATCTTTTCTTGTCTTATTCTTGTGTTGTTCCTATTTTTTTTTTAGTCATGCTCTAGGTCCTTAGTGGAGGGTGACCCCATTACTTCCATACACGTGGGAGGCAGCAAGAGAACACAAAAAATAAATAAATAAATAAATATGAACCAATCAAAAATCACTGGCGTTGTAGGTCACCCCCAATCGAGTCTCACTCATTCTTCTTTTATTTTTTTTCATACCTTTGTTTCAGGTCAAGGTCTTCTATTATAGGAGTTTTTTGTGTTCTTGTATCATTGTCATTAGTCTGAACACGTCCCATATCATTAATTTCTCTTTCAATGATGTGACACGTTATTTTCGCCCTTTTGATGATTCGTACTCGACATTCATACACCCTGCCGATGTCACATGCGATGCGACTTCTTGGCAGGTTTGAGCCTAGCCAATGCGTGTCTGCGACCCTTCCTCCTTGACATCCATCATGTGCTTTATTAAAATAATGCCAATCACTATATGCTCCAATGCTGATTACCATAAAAAAAATGAATGGTCTAAAATAACAAATAAATTGCTAATAGCATCACACTATTTTTTTTGGTTACTCGTATAAAACTAACCTTCAGGTTAGGCACAACATGAAAAATTTTATAGGTGCACACATTCCTTCACACACATAAGTTGGTCATAAGGCCAATTTACCCATTAGTAATATATAAATTGATTTATTTCACTTCAAAATTCCAAATAGGTGAATTACTTATAGGGAAATTTTAATATACATATTTTTAAAAAGGATATATCATGTACACTTTTAATTATGTTATTTTTTTTAGTTATGATTAATTTTTTTTTTTAATTATAACATTATTTTAGTCATGTCTCATGTTATGTTCGATTATGATATATATATTTTTAAGAATAATGTTTCAGAACTCGAAAATTTGCCCCCCTCTAATCCCCCTAATGCCCAAAACGACATCGTTTTGGGCATTAGGTTTTTTTTTTTTTTTTTTCTTCCATTTTCGAGCTCAAACACATAGGGGGAAGAGAGAGAGAGAGAGAGAGAGGGAGAGTGAAGAGAAGAGAGGGAAAGAGAGGGAGACACACACACACACACATGGGCCCCTGCATTCTGGCCGATCGGTCGATCGTCACAGCTCGTCCGCCATCTGCCGCGCCGCCGTCGTCTACCTCTGCTTCTTCTTCCCTTCTTCCTCTCTTCTTCTTCCCTTCTTCCTTTCTTCCCTTCTTCTTTCTTCATTTCTGCCTCTGCTTCATCTCTGATTAAACCAAAAAAAAAAAAAAAAACCAAAAACGACGAAACGACGTCGTTTTTGGTTCGGGGGATTCGGGGGGAGGTAAATTCGAGCGACGTAGCACTGCTGTATTTTTAATTATGACTCAAAAAAATTAAAATTATATCATTTTTATTTTTAATTATAAAATACATATGATACACCTTTTAAATGATATGCACCATAATATTTCCCTTAATTATATAGAGTTAAGGGCATTTTTTCAAATTGCCCTCTATTTTTAAATTCATAACTTTTGCGATAGTTCCACCAAGTAAACAAGGGAATAATGAATCATTTGTCAAATTGGATTTTAAGCTGAAAAAGTTAAAAAAATAAAAAGAAATTTAAAAAAGTCAAAAGTCAGAAAATTATCAAAAAAATAAGTCAAACACACTTGTTATTCATGTTTTTTCATATAATTAAAAAAATTATTTTGATTAAAAAATACATTTACTTTTACAATTTAATAAAAGAGTTAAAAAATCAATAAAAAAAATTAAATCCCAAATGATCCCTAAAATATAAACACAATAGATATAGATTAAAGACAAAGGCCTTATTTATCAATAGGTTAAAAGAGTTAAAAAGTCATAAAAATCATTATAAGTGACATCGGTGGGCCCATAGAGGCTTTTGACCTACCACTTAGAGCCCAATTCACAGCTCAAGTACTAAAACCCAACACCCACGAGAACCTAGAGCTGAATTAGGAACCAATAGCATCCAAACACGTGTCAAGCAAAGAACCAACCACGTAAGCAGACAAAGATCCTATAGAGTTATTGTACTACACATCAGCCATTAATAAGGCCCCTGCAGCATTAAATGCAATAACCTCTTCACGTCGAAACGGGCATCCTCACCATAAATAAGGCAAGCTAGAATATAGACTTTCGGCCAACATAACAGGTCGGAGTGGACAAGGAAATGATAAACAAAGGATATAAGGAGGTTTTCAAGACACACAAAAGGTTAAGTTCCCTATCATTATTCTCTCTCTACTCGCCATTACTCTCTTCTAACTTGATTGTCGGAAGGTCCGCTGGGGGACTCCCGTTCTCCGATGGGCATTTGTGCAGGTATTCCGGTGGGCTTCGTGATCAGAGAACAGTGTTGGAAGCGTGGGTCAGCTTGACCCAACCCCCAGGGATTAGTAGTATCATCAGCTGGCGCCATCTGTGGGAACGCCACTCCACGTGACAGTTGTGCTCATTGTTACCGAAGACCTGTTCCCGATAATTCCTCATCGCTAGCCATCAAGGTGGATGGTCATAACGAGATCCATGGCTTCTCAACACAACGTAGTCGACCCCCAAGCTGACCCTCCCAATCCAAACAACCCACCTCAGTACTTCACAGAACTCACCAAATAGCATCAACCGCTTGGTTAAGAAAAACCAAACCTTGATCAACGCTTTGCTCCAGCGAAACCTCCTTATACCTCCTCCACAACCACAAGATATCCCTCCCAATTGGGAACAAACCCCGAGCCATCCTTTCCAACAAGCCCACCTTTCCAACTTAGAGGGTCGGCAAGCCCCACCTCAAGACATGAACTCGTCACCTCGAGATTTAAATCCGTCCGTTCAAACACCTGCCCTTGAAGGAGAGGCTAGTAGTGTTCAGCCTCCACTGCACTCAGGAGGTGACAATGTTTCTATTTGGGATGCGGAACTTCGAGCCATGAAACTCAAGCTTCAAGGAATCATGCAGAACATACAGAATAAACCCTCCACAACAGCCAACCCTCCGTTTATCGCCTCTACCAGGGATAAACCCCTACCTCGCAAGTTCAAAATGCCCTCGATCGACTCTTTCGATGGCACAACAGACCCCGGTTGACCATTTGGAGACTTACAGGACCCTTATGATCCTCTATGCTTTTCCTAATGAGATCATGTGTCGGGCTTTCCCCGTGACGGTTAAAGGGTCAGCTCGACTATGGTTTAGTCAGCTACCGGCGGACTCTGTTTTTACTTTCCAATACCTAAGCGATTCTTTTCTGAGCCATTTTATTGGTGCACAGCACCAGCGGCGCCCGACAACTCAGTTTCTTAATATTCTTCAGACGGAAGGGAAGTCGCTACGTAGCTTTGTCACTCGCTTTAACACCGACGCCCTACAGGTGGCGAAAAATGACGACAAGGTCATCCTCATAGCTTTTATGGCCGGTTTACGATCATCTGATTTCCTTTTCTCCCTCTCCAAAAACCCTCCAACCTCTATAGCCACCCTCTTTTCCAAAACCCAAAATATATGAACGCCGAAGACTCTTTGGCAACCCGCCAAGATACTACAACTAAAAAGCCAACCCCCAGAGAGAAGAGAAAGGAATCTGAAACCAGACCCTTCCAATATACACAACAAACCCCTCAATTTATCGATCAACTCGTTCGAGCCGACCAACCGGTACCTACTTGATCGCCCGATCGGTTCAAGCGATACACCCCCCTCAATTCTTCCATGGAACAAGTCTTAAACCAGATCCAACGAGATTACAATCTGAAATAGCCCCAACCGTCGCGATCTCCCTCTAATTGGCGAGATCAATCTAAGTACTGCCGTTTCCATCAGGACCACGGCCATAATACTGAGGAATGTGTTAACCTTAAAGACTAGGTAGAGGATTTGATATGACAGGGTCACCTTAGCCAGTTCACGGTAGCCTGTCCCCAGCAGCGACCAAAGACCGACCCCCTCAGGGGCCCCACCGACATATCCTTCCTCGACAACCCGCACAACCTAAGCGGGACAATGATCGGCCCCTACCACAACCCCGAGCACAAGGCAACCCTGCCCCTCCGATCGGAGAGATCAAAGTCATTGCTGGCGGGCTTGCATGTAGAGGTCCATCCCGTTCGGCCTAACGATCCGAACTCAGAAAAATCAAATAGGGCTCTGATAAGGAAGTCGCGACATTGGATTGCCTCTCCAAACACCCCAAACAGTGGACTGAACCCATCACCTTTACGGAGGCCAATTGCATGGGCATCCGTTACCCTCACGACGACCCCCTCATTATCTCTGCTCTCCTATCCAATTACAAGGTTAGACGGGTGCTTGTCGACAATAGCAGTTCTTCAGACATTATTTTCCTGAACGCCTATTGCCAGCTCAAGGTCGGAGAAGAAAAATTGTCCCTTCTCCAGACCCCGATAGTCGGCTTCACGGGGGATCGGGTGACCTCCATAGGCTCTATCAATCTTCCTATCACCATCGGAGAGTATCTACAGCAGACCACCAAGCTACTTACTTTCCTTGTCGTCAACTGTCCTTCTGCTTATAACATAATCCTCGGACGCACAACTCTTAACGCTTTCAAAGCTGTCACATATGGTCTCTCTCTAATCGGCGAGATCAATTAAAGTATTGTCGTTTCCATCAGGACCATGGCCATAACACTGAGGAATGTGTTAACCTTATAGACCAGGTAGGGATTTGATACGACAAGGTCGCCTCAACCAGTTCACGGCAACCCGTCCCCAGCAACGACCAAGGACTGAGCCCCCGGGGGGCACCACCGACATACTATCTAGCCATGAAATTTCCCACCGACCTTGGGGTAGGCACCATGAGGGGCGAGCAGACAATGGCCAGAGAATGCTACGTCGCCTAACTAAAAAAAGTCAAGCTGAAGGAGGCTATGATCATCGAAGGACCTGACGTTAGAGACAAAGAAGAGTTAGTTAGAGGGGAACCAGTGAAAGAATTTGTCGAAGTCCCCATCGATCCTACCAACTCAGCCAAAACAACCAGGATCGGCAGCCAACTATCCTCTTAGGCGAAGGCCGACCTCACAGCTCTCCTAACTAAGCACAATGATGTATTTGCCTGGACCTATTCCGACATGCCGGGGCATCGATCCCTCTTTCATCACTTATCGTCTCAGTATCGAGCCCCACTTCCGACCTTTTCTCCAAAGGCAGCGTATCTTTCACCCGGAACGCAATGCCCTCATCGCCTTTGAAGTAGACAAACTACTAAAGGCGCAGTTCATAAAAAACGTGGACTACCCTAGGTGGCTGTCCAATGTAGTCTTGGTCCGCAAAAACAATGGTAAATGGCGACTCTGCGTCGACTATTCTGACCTTAATCAAGCTTGCCCCAAAGATAGTTATCTCCTTCCCTATGATAGATCTGCTGGTCGATGCCACTGCCGGACATCAGATTCTTAGTTTCATGGATGCCTTCTCCGGCTATAATCAAATTCTAATGCACCCAGTTGACCAAGAACACACCTCTTTTATCACAGACAGAGGAACTTATCATTATCGTGTTATGCCGTTCGGCTTGAAAAATGCCGGAGCAACTTACCAATGTTTGGTCAATGTCGTCTTTCACCACCAGATAAGCCAAAACATGGAAGTCTATTTTGATAACATGCTAGTCAAGAGTAAACTCTCCTCTGATCGTTTGGCAAACCATGAGAAACCTTCGAAACCTTACACAAATATCAGATGAAGCTAAATCCAGAGAAGTGCACCTTCGGTGTAGAATCTGGGAAGTGCACCAACGGGGTATCAAGGCCAATCCCGAAAAGATCAAGGCCCTGATAGAAATGCGGTCTCCCAGAACAGTCAAGGAGGTTCAATGGCTCACTGGCAGAGTCGCCGCTCTCAACCATTTTATTTCCGGGGCAACAGACAAATGTCTTCCATTTTTTAAAGTCCTCCGATAAGCTTTTGAGTGGAACACCGAATCTGAGGAGGCCTTTTAACAACTGAAGCAATGCATGCCAACCCCCCTCCTCTCTCAAGCGCTCTCAAGCGAAACCCTCTTTCTCTACTTAGCTGTATCAAACATTGCAGTCAGTGTTGCCCTCATCAGGGAAGACAGCTCAGTATAGCGTCCAGTCTACTACATTAGCTGCGCTCTCAATGAGGTAGAATAGAACTATCCTCCGCTGGAAAAAATGGCCCTTGCCTTGGTTATAGCCTTAAGGCGACTCTGACCTTATTTCCAAGCTCACTCCATAGTGGTTCTCACTGACCAGCCTTTGAAGAAGGTCATACAATAACCAGAGTTGTCGAGCAAACTTATGCAATGGTCCGTCGAGCTCAATCAATTTGAAATCTCTTACCGACCTCGAACAGCAATCAAAAGACAGGCCGTCGCCGATTTTATCTTGGAATTCACCAATCTCACTCTGAACGTGCCCCCTTCGCCAACGCAATTCAACACTGAGGCAGAAGACCCCCATTCCTGGACACTTAGTGTTGATGGATCACCCTGCAAAGAAGACAGTGGGGCCGGTCTCATCCTCACCGCTCTCGAGGGTGGGTATTTCAAGTGGGCCCTTCGTTTCCTATTCGACGCTAGCAATAATGAAGCTGAATATGAGGCTTTGATAGCAGGTCTTTGACTGGCCAGAGACATTGGTATAAGCCATATCCAAGTGTTCAGTGATTCCCAATTGATCGTTGGGCAGATTACTGGGGAATTCGACGCAAAGGAAGACAAGATGCGAGCCTACAGAGACATTGCACTCTTTCTTGTTCGCCTTTTTAATACTTTCCAGACCAGACACATCCCTAGGTTAGAAAACTCCAAGGCAGATGAAATGGCCCAATTAGCCTCGGCCGACCAGTTAGACCTCAGCCATGGCATCCACATTGAATACCTGACCCATCTGGCTACTTTGCCAAATTAGCAAGAGGTTCACTTTTTCCAAAACGAACCTATCTCATGGGCTGCAGACATCCTTCTGTTTTTTACACGAAGGGAGTTTCCAGACGATAAATAGTAGGCCGCCAAAGTTAGAGCCCAATCGTCCAATTACATCTTCATCAGCGGCCTACTGTACAAATGAGGATTTTCACGCCCATACCTCAGGTGTCTCAGTCCTGCTCAAGCGACCTATGTGATGAGAGAAGTCCACGAGGGCATCTGTGGTAATCATTCGGGTGCAAGGTCTATGGTCCATAAAATCCTCCACAGCAGTTACTTCTGGCTTACTTTCAACCAAGATGCCACCGAATTTGTGCTTAAATGTGATAAATGCCAGCTCTTTGCCAACATCTTCCATTCTCCATCAACAGAACTGATTACGATGAACAGCTCCTACCCCTTCGCCAAGTGGGGCTTCGACTTAGTCGGTCCCTTGCCCACTGGTAGAGGCCAGACCAAATTCGCTGCGGTTGCCATTGACTACTTCACCAAATGGGTGGAAGCAGAACCCCTCGTTATAATCACTGAGCGAAACACCACCAAGTTCATCTGGCAGTCAATCGTACGCCAATTTGGAATCCCCCAAGCCATCGTTTCGGACAATGGTAAGCAATTTGACAATGCCAAGTTCTGGAAATTCTGTGCAGAGCACCACATTAGGCCATGTTTCTCCTCCCCAGGTCATCCCAAAGCTAATGGGCAAGTCGAAGTCACCAATCGCTCCCTCCTGAAGATCATCAAGACTAAGTTAGAAGCCGCTAAAGGACTCTGGGTTGAGGAATTACCAAACATGCTTTGGACTTATCGGACGATCGCCTGAACCCCTACTGGGGAGACCTCTTTTCACCTAACATACGGTGCTAAGGCAGTCATCCCAGTGGAAATCGGCCTGCCGACCCCTCGGGTTTTACACCCGAATCCAGAACTAAACGAAGAGTTACGTCGGGCTGACTTGGACCTAATTGAAAAGCTCCGAGAGATAACTGTTGTCAAATGGGCGTCATATCAGCCGAAAATGAGAACACATTCTAACCGCAAAGTCCGACCTCGAGAGTTCGCAATGGGTGACCTAGTCTTGCGCGAAGCAACCCTTGCTACTAAAAATCCGACCGAGGGCAAGTTAGCAGCTAAATGGGAAGGACCTTATGTTGTCAAAGCCAGACCCCGCCCGAGCACTTACTGTCTCCAAGATATGGAAGGCAGAGACCTCCCCTATCCATGGAATGCCGAGCACTTGAAGCGTTATTTCCAGTGAAATGCCATCTCCTGTTTTTGTATTGTTCAAATGTTGTATGTTCTTTTTGCCGATATGCACACTTGTTCATTTTCGCCCTTTCCATACATGGTGTAAACTTGTGATCAATAGGTTGTGCCTTAAATGACAACAATTTGACATCTCCATTATCTGTGTTTCGTTTCAATAACAACTTTTGACCAAGCCTCAACCAGACTGAGTTAATTGAAGCCTCAGCTAGACTGAGCATGAAGAGCTCAGCCAGACTGAGTTAACTAAAGCTTCAGCCAGACTGAGCATAAAGAGCTTAGCCAGACTGAATTAACTAAAGCCTCAGTCAGACTGAGCACGAAGAGCTCAGCCAGATTGAGTTAATCAAACCCTTAGCCAAACTGAGCATGAAGAACTCAGCCAGACTGAGTTAACTAAAGCCTCAGCCCGATTGAGCTCTTCAAGTCTCAGCTAGATGAGCACGAAGAACTCAGCCAGTCTGAGTCAAAACTAGTCTCATCCAGACAAAGCATGCAGTTACAATCAGTCGCTACCAGACTTAGTTAAAATCCCAGTTCATAATCAGCCATTTTTACTATTCATACAAGTCAGCCTGCTTGCTCATTTTTACTATTTTTACAAAATATGTTACTTATCAAATTTCATATTCCTAAATTCTTCTTACCCATTTTTATCCAATTCTACTCAGCCATTTTTACCATTTAAACTTTACAAATCAAAGCAACAACAACAATAATAGAACTCGTCATTTTATTAACAAACTTGCACTTTTATACAATTCATTACAGAAATTACATGTACCAAAACAAAAAAAAATACAATTTTATATGCTTAATCCCCCTCACTTGACGCGAGATCTTCCTCTTCAACCCCCTCATCCAAGGGGGTCTGGGCAAGGTCGTCTTCTCCTACTTTTACAAGACTGAAGTCCACGTTTGGGAACAGCTCTTGTGCCTTATACTTGAAGGACATCCAGCCGCTGTCCTAGTGCTGGCTCATCTCGTGCTTGTAGCAGTCGAACCGCTAAAAGCTTTGGATCACTTCTTTTTCGCTCCTGCTTTCAGCTGCCGCTCCCGACGACCCAGCACCCTATTTTCCCTTCTTTGCCAAGCTCCGAGCGACTGCAGCGTCGACGATCATCTAGAATTCGGCGGACCCTTTGAATTGCTTCACAACCACCACACATAAGTCGGGGTATGCTACTCTCACACATGTCAATTTGGTCATCTCTTATGCCAATGATTTCTCAAACTTAGCAATTCAACCATCTGCTTCTTCTTTGTTCTTAATTGCCTAGTTACGCAGATCTTCATTGTTGGCAAGGGCCTCTTCAAACCTTTCATTGGCAGTGGTGCAGGCCTGTTGGACCACGCCTAGCTTCTTCTGCTCGCCCACCAACTCGAACTCCAGTGATACCGCTTTATGGCACACCGCTTCTAGCTCTGATTTGTTCACGACGAGCTCGGCGGCTACACGCTCTGCCAAGTAGCTCTGCACCACCGCCAATACTTCCATCTTCTTTGCCCTTTGCGCATACTCTAGCCCCTTTACACATGCACTCCGAGCGGCTTTCCTCCAGCTCGCTGTCTCAACGCATACGTTCTGCAGTTGTGCCTTCACTCTTTCTGCCTCCACCTTCGCGCGTGATGCCTTATTCATCAAGGTAGTCGCCAAGGTCGTCATCTCTATCTGCGCTGAGCAGAACCCTCTCAAGAAGTCAACTTCTGTTAATCGCACCATTGACCGCAAGGCCGCATCCTCCACTTACCCAACGAGACAGTCAACAGCGACCTTAGCTTCGCTCCCTTCTTTTACAGACCGACCTACCACCGTGTGCACATGGTACATGACGGTCTTCAACGCGGCACTCGTCTTTGATTTGCTAACCCTAACTTTTCCTTTACCAGGACTGGGGGACACTTCTGGCATAGGCCCCAACTTGAGCGGCTGCGGCCCCAACCTTTCACTTACTGCCACCTGCTTTGACTCTGCCATGCTCGTCACCACTTGGGCATTTGGGCCATGGCTTCTTTCACCACTCTGGCATTCTCTCATTCTAGGGCTTCCTCCGCCCTCTCTTCCTTCGTCTTCTTTAAAACAGGGGCACCCTTACTCCCATCTGCCACTGTTCTCTTTTTTTTCGTCTCCTTTAACACCGCTTCCACCTCCTGTTTACTTCTCTCTTCAACGGATCCACTGGGGGCGGCAGTGGCGCAAAATCAGTCAGATCTTTGTTTCCCAACGACTTAGGCCATGGTTAGACCCGCTCCCTCATCACTAGCTTAGGTGCAGGCCCCAATTGCAATTCCTTATACTTGTTCGCCTTGGCAAACGTTTTCCGCTCTTCCGCCTCCTGCGCCTTTCTCCTTGCCTCCAACTCCTCCCGTGCAGGATCCTCTTCAGTCGGCTGCGGCCCCAGACTTAGGGCGAACAGCGTTGATGGTCATATAAGGTCATTCCACTTCACACCCTCCTTCTCCCTCCACTCCTTAACCCGTTTCACCCTATTCTCGGCATTCACTTCTAGCCTTGGCTTCACCGACTTCGTGGGGACTTTCCACGTTGTGCGCACCCCCTCCCACCATTTGTTGATACATAGAACCACCTCGGTCTCCACCCCTTCACCAATGATGGTAAGCCCGCCACTAGTCCTCTACCCACCACCGCTTGTAAGGTCACTGTTACGACCCAAACCCGCCCCTATGGGTTTAGTATAGAGACCGGCCAGTAATTTGGGATTACCGAAGGCCTGCTTAACAGTAAAGACAATAATACAGAGTAAAGGGCCTGGCGAAAGCCAAAACAGTAAATAAAAGATGTCCAATGAGCTGTGACAGTCTGAATGCAAAAAGACTTTTTATAGACATACCACATAGATAACCAAAACATATGTATATACGGCATAAACACAAACATCCATGTCAGGGACCAAATCCCTAACTAACTATACAGTCAAGTCTTAACATTTATTACGGAACAGAGGCAAAAAGGAAAAATCTAAAACACCCCAAAACAGCCTTGGCTTGATGCACTCGGAACCTCGAGGTGAGGCACAATGGTTGGTTTTGACAAAACAGGAGCTTAACCTGACGCTCCTAGTTCCGGTCTGGTGCCTGGACACCTACATATAAATATAAACAGTGAGCTAAAGCCTAGTGAATAACATATGCGTAAAAGGGTTAAGAATGAATGTCCTTTCAGTATTTAAACAGTCATATCAATCACTTAGAAACCATAACAGTTATATGTGGTACATCCAATAGCAAAACAGTACAGTAGGTCTTAATAGATCGAACAGTCAGTTGATGGCCATCATAACAGTAAACAATAGTGGTTCCAACATTAGAACCGACAAAGATCTCTGTAACAGTAGTAGTAACAGTACAGTAATAGTAATTTGCTATGGATGCCACGAATACAGTTCACAAATAGGACAAACATTCATTCAGTAAGAAATATCTTTTCAAAAAGCAGTACAGTTGATCATTTAGAAAATATTCATGATTGAACATATCTTTACAACATTGTTACTCACAGAGCACTAGGCTATAAGCAGCTAATGAGCGTCCTCGGATGCTAACCCTACACAGTTACAGAACGAACACACACTAAGTTACACACTTAGGAATCAACAACTTAGTCCCCATCTTGACTCGGTGTGGTTCTACATCAATATCCTCAATAAGATGCCTTAAACATGGCCTAGGAATGCCTAGGATGGAAAGAGGATGCAAATATGCACTTTAAAACACTTTTCAAAATTTTCAGAAAATAGAGGTCTCGCTCGAGTGTGGCTTTCTACGCTCGAGCGGATATGCAGACAAAGGAGCTCCTGTAGACACCCCATTTTTGACTGACCTTAAGACTCAGACGTCATCAGGTGAGTGCTCGGTAATTGCGCATGTTGTGCTCGTTTCGAGGTTTCGGAGTTCTTGGCTGAGAGCCTCATCTTCGGACCTCGGGACCTTTTCTACTTTAACTCGGTCTGCAGACTAAGTCTTGTTTTCTCTTCCTGGAGGGAGGGAGACGTCTTGTAGACCATCTTTCAGTGGTCATAGACTACTTTTCGTGGTTGTAGGCCACTGTTCCCGTTTAGAGAACTAGTTTCCGGTTTTCGAAGCCGTCGGCCGTGCGCCTCGGTTCGGGACCGCTTAACATTCTCCGTTTGGCACGGTTTTTGAAACACACCTTGTTTCCTCTGTCTAGAGGGACACTGTGGTCCGGGAGACCATTTTTGTGGTTGTACACCACTTTTGGTGCTCAACAGCCAGTTTTCGAGGCCCCGGGCCGCGCGTCTTGCCTCTCGAACTCTCGTTTTGCATCCGTGTTAGTTCATTTTTGGCATGAACCTTGTTTTCCTTGTTTGGGAGGTGGTAAAAGAGTGGGAGACCACCTTTTATCCTTGGAGACCACTTTCTCCCCGCTAGCCGATTTTCTTGTCGGGAAGCTGGTTTTCTTGGTTTTTGGGCCACATTTGCTGGTCTCCCACCACACCACTAGCTTGCTTTCAAAGTGGAGACCACCAAATAGAGCCACCGACCACCTTTTTGTGTGGGAGACCACCTACCCTGGTCGGCCGACCAGGGGAAGTGGTCGGCCGACCACCTTTTCTAGTTGGCCAGCTCCCTCCTATTTTGTCTGTTTGAGTGGGTGCCAGCTGGAAGGCACAGACTGTATCCTCCATACTATGGAGGATCTTGAGCCTTGTTTTTTAGCTTCTTGAAGAAGCTTTGGCCTTGTTTGTCTATAAGAGAGGCCCTCCCCCTCCTTGAACCAGGTTTAGAATTTCTTTTAGGCAAAACAATACATATCTCTCTATATCTCTATATTTTGGCTCATAAGATGCATTGTTCTTGACCCTTTTACACTACACCTCATAGCCATACACTTCCACCATTGATTTGAGGTTCTTGGAGGTTGTTTTCAGAGGTTAAAGAGCTGGTTTTTGGTCCCAAAGTTTGCTGGTTTTGCTGAGCTTCAAGGGTAATTACTTTTCCCTCTTTTAAGCATTATTTTGATCCTTCTCTTAGCCTCATTTGCATACTTATTTGAGCTTTGTTGTCAACTGAAAAAAGGTTCATATTTAAGTGATTTTCATGTTTGTTTAAGGCTCTTTTGGTGTTGGGGGTCATCTACTCTCTTGCATGCTTTATTTAGCCTTGTTTTGAGCCATGCCATGAGACCTTTGTATTGAGCTTTGCCTGGCCCTTTAGCCGCTGAAATCCAGTGGATTTTCAGTGGTTAGCATGTAGTTTTGAGGGCCAAAATCAAAGAGGGGTGACCTTCTCTCTTTTGGCCTTGTTTGCTTGCATTTTTGGTTTTCCAAGGGAGCACATATTTCCACACTTCCTAGCCTTGGTTCAGGCCATTTTTAGTGACTTTTAGGACCTTCCTAGACTCTTTCTATGGCTGGTTTGGTCACCTTTTGTTTGCCTCTTGCATGTGTAGAACAATCCCTTGCATAACCTATCAAAGTAACACCTCATTCTTGCATGTATTGGTCATGTTTCAATGGGTTTTTGGCCATCATTTGGCATGCCATGATTTTTTTTTTGGCTGGTTTGGTAGCCTCTCATATGCTTCACACGCTTGTAGTGTAAATCATGTTCACTAGCTTATAATGGATGTTGTTTTGGCTCTCTATGCTAGCATATTTTGGCCATGCTCCAAACTGATTTTGTTCATATTTTGGGCTGCCTTAGCTCTTTTTTGAGGTCCCTTGGTCAAATAATGCTTGCCATGTATGGTTGTAGTGTAATAGCCTTGCTTAGCCTTGAGTTTTGAATCCCCTTACATGCTTAACTTGAGGTGTTTGCATGTTTTAGCATCATTGAGTATGATATTTTAGAGTTTATTTCTTGGCCATATTCTCATGTTTGTCACTCTTTCAATATGTTTGAGAGTTGCATCATTATACCCCATTTATGAGCCTTTGCATTGAGCTTCATTCTTATGCCTTTCAAGCCACCATCTTGGCTCATTTTGCCACTGTTTTGGGCCTGCTTAAGGTTTGTTTGGAGTTGGTTTTATCATTTGAGCATCGCCTTGCATGCCTCTAGTGTAATGTGCTTCACTAGCTTCGGTACTTGAGCCTTTCAACATGCATTGTGTAAGTTGTTTGCATGATTCGGAGCCATTTTGTATGTCATTTCAGAGCTGGAACATGTGTCATTGTATGCCATATTTCATCCTTTCAATGCTTTTGTAGAGTTGCATTTTGTGCCCTTGGGCTTAGGTCCTTGCATTGTGTATGCTAGCATAAGCTTTGGAGTCTTGTTTTCATCATGTATGGCCACTGAGTTGGGCATAGTTGTGGCCTATCCATCTTGGTTTAAGTCTATTGTTGCATTGTGTATGCCATGTCATAATGTGTTGTGCATGTTATGCTATTGTTTGCATTGAGCATGCTATGATCATATTGCATTGAGTATGCCATATTGTCCATAGCATTGTGTATGCCATGTAGTTACATTGCATGTTTGCCATGTTGCTTGCATTGTGTTTGGAATAGGTGTTAGTCCAAACATGGAAAACGAGGGACGTTTCATACTTCGAGTGATGAAACATGCCTTAATTCTCGGTCGCCGACGCTCTTGATTACCCATGATAGAGTTTTAGGCATTATGTGTTTACTTGTGCATTCATTTCCATATTGAATTGTGCAACTTTGCCTCTCGGCTATCATGCATTGAAATGCGCGATTGGTGGCCCGAGGGTCGAGGATCACACCCCCTTAAGTTCATTACATGATAGGGAGGGTGGTTGTGCAAACATGTACTACAAATACTTTGCCATGCCCCTGTCTTGCTCTCTGTTGCAGCAAATCGGAAACCAGCAGCAAAACTGGTCGGCTGACCAGATAAAGTGGCTGGCCGACCACTTTTGTAATAACCCACATTCATGTCTTAGTCATGTTCATGTGCATTTTCATGATTTTGTCTTGTTAAGCTTGCATTTGTAGACTTAGACTTGTTTTGCCTAGGTAAAGGTTCTTGTCTTGTCTTGATGCTATCATGTTTCACGTAAGTGTTGTATGCATGCTTTGTTCATTCCTTGTTGTCTCAAGCCTAGGTCATGCCAAGCCTAGGTCATGTCAAGCCTAGGTCATGCTAAGCCTAGGTCATGCCAAGCCTAAGTCATGCTAAGCCTAGGTCATGTTAAGCTTAGGTCATGTCAAGCCTAGGTCATGTTAAGCCTAAGTCATGCCAAGTCAAGGTCATCTTAAGCCGAGGACCATCGTAGAACCACTTTGGTTGACCTCCACCATCATCTAGGCATATTGGCTGAGATGTTATCATCTAGGCATCCGAGATCCTTAATCCTTGCACCTAGTGATCTTGTTCTGGGACTGGAATGACCTAGACCGAGGTGTGGCACATCTAGGCCGAGGTGTGGCACATCTAGGCCGAGGTGTGGCACAACTTGGCCAAGTGTTATCCTTCCTAGCCGAGGTCATAGAGACCTTACTTGCTGAAGCCTATGTCCTTAGCCGAGATCATTGCTTGCCGGAGTTCCCTTGTCTTAGCTTGTTGCATACGCTTTGTCATAGTCATGTCTTGTCAATCTATCACCTTTTTGAGGAGAACCAACCAGCCGTTGCCACGTGTCCGAGCTGAGTGTTAAATCAGCCGGCAGAGGGAGAAACCTATCATTTGTTATACCCTTGTTTTGAAGAGGAGAGAGAAGCTCTAGGAAGAGGAAGAGGAGTTCTAGAGAAAGGTAGATTTCCAAGCTTGATCCCTAGAGATCGAACCGTTAAATCCGTGTTCTAAGGTTAGATTCTTGATCTGCTCATGTTGTTCTTCATGATCATGTTATTGCATTGGATGATTGAATATGATTTGTAAGCCATGCATTGCTTTGAAGTTTGGTTTTAGAAAGAGAAAATAGCATTCATGTGTTCTTCAAGAAAAGTCATGTTTTGATCCGAAAGCTCATGCCAAGATCTATGTTTTCATGTTTGTTTTCATATGATCTTCAAGTATGGGTACCTAGGTCCATGTTTTCGAACTCATGCCATGAAATCCCAGATTTTGTAACAAAGAAGTTATGATTTTAGCATTCATGTTCTTCATGTTTTTCAAGAGAGGGAAACCCAAATTTCCAGGCTTCATTTCCCTAGGTGTGATCACCGAGATCACTCTTGCCTAGATCACACACCTAGGCCAAGCATCGTATCTCACCTTGGCCTACCTTGCACGATCACTTACACGTTAGTTTATCTTGCATGCACACCTAGGCCGACATGGTACACCCTTGCCGGCACCTTGTAGCACCTCGGCAGGCAGCTGCATGCCGAAGCCTAGGTAGCCACACCTCGGCCAAGAGGTGTGGGACCTCGGCCAAGACCTCCTGAGTTCACTCAGCTAGGTCACTTTTGCCTAAATCATTTCTGTGCATCCATTCCAGGACTTGGTTGGTACCCAGCATGTTTTCCCTAGGTCATTCCCAGCATGTTTTCCCTAGGTCACTCCCAGCATGTTTTCCCTAGGTCATTTCCAACATGTTTTCCTTAGGTCATTCCCAGCATGTTTTTCCTAGGTCATTTCCAGCATGTTTTCACTAAGTCATTCCCAGCATGTTTTCCCTAGGTCATTTCCAGCATGTTTTCCCTAGGTCATTTCCAGCATGTTCTCCCTAGATCATTTGCATGCATGTAAAGCTTGTTTTGAGAATGTGATTGTAGGTCCTTGATCTTCGCTTTGAGCCTACACCCGAGAAGAACTATGTGAGTGGTATTTTTAATAAAGCTATGTTATAACGTTTTGTTAAAGCTTCGCTTTGCTTGTTTTGAAAAGTATTGTTGAACATGAATGATGATCCCTATTTTGAATATCAAGTATTATCTCGTTTTGATGACATTCAAGTTAAGTCCGTGCGTGCTAAGGGACTATAAGCATTTGTAGCACATCAAGTTAAGTCCGTACGTGCTAAGGGACTATAAGCATTTGTAGCACATCAAGTTAAGTTCGTACGTGCTAAGGGACTATAAACATTTGTAGCACATCAAGTTAAGTCCGTACGTGCTAAGGGACTTTAAGCTTTTGTAGCACACATGTTTTGAAAAACCAAGATTGATGTACAAGCTATGTTATGTATTGTTTTGATAAAGATCTCGGATGTCATTCATTTAAACCTTTATTACTTGTACCATTCACTGAGTATCCAAGCTCACCCTCTCCTTATATATATGTAGGTGGCAAGCAAGGAGGCGGTGACACCTAAGATGTTATGTGCAAGATGTTTGATTCATGTTTTGTATCGTCTTGAAGATTATGTTTCTTAGTTGTAATTCATGTCTTTTGTATACTTTGGCTTGAGAAGCCTTTTGATCAAGATGTAACATGTACTTTATTTTATTTGTATCCAAGTTGTAAACTATATTAAGATGTATGTCATTTCATTTGATCTATGCACAGCTCTTATGGACTAATTAGATTTGTATATATTGCTTCCGCACATGCTAGCCCCATATATAATACTCTGATTGTGTGCGAATTTTGAAAGTTGGCCTTCGGTAATCTTGGATTACTGGCTATCCCGGCACCATTCTATTAGGGGCGGAATGGGGTTGTGACAACTTTTTTCTGGTTTTCAGCATAAAAAGTGGTCGGCAGGTGGTCTCTAAGGCCAATAGCTGGTCGGCAGCCTTCCCACAGATTCCCATGGTGGAGTTTCAGCCTTCTGGAGCCTTGTGCAGTGTTTTGGGACCAGTTGCAAACAGAGGCAAATCGGGACATCGCGATAGATTTCCGAGCAAGGCGATTCGAGCATGCATGCATCCCTCGTTATGAGGCCATTTCAGTGTTTTGTTAGCTTAGAATGTATATTTGTTTCAATCTTGGTTGTGTAATAATTAATTAGTTAGAATAGTTAGTTAATTAATCGGTTCTGTATTATTTATTCGAACCCTCCGTCGAGATGGCGAATTGTTGTAATAAGTGTGCGTGTGTGTGATGCATGTCTTCCAACCCCACGTCTTTCTCCCTTTTACTTAACTGCTTATGATGGTTAGTTTTAGGGCATGTTTCAATTAGCATCCTTATGTTCGCATGTTTGCATCCATTTATCTGTCTTGCATGTACCGGGCTCAGCACATCATACTAACTACATCGTATTTCAATTCCAAGTTGAATGCATGTTATCTGTAGCATCTCATATGCCATTTTAGAATAGCCGAGCCTATCTTAGTTGCATCCTGCATGTGTTGCATTAGGCATCTCAGTATAGTTAGGATTCATGCATGATTTCTAATTAGCTTCTTTCTTTGGCTCAGAGTACTCGGTGAGTGTTTATGCTTTAGCATCTTTGCATGTGTGTGAGTGATTGCCATGATAGCATGCTTACCATGAGGCTATTTGCTTATGTGATATAACTGCCTGATTGCCTGTGGGTGAAGGTTGGATTACTTGAATTGGAACAATTCATTGATTGCGAGTTTTAAGCCCACTTGAAAGTGGCAAATCACCATATTTTCTAAGCCCACTTGAGGGTGGCAAAATCCGTATTTTAGCCTACTTGCGAGTAGCAAACTGTTTTCAAAACGAATATGCAATGCTTTGTTCCAACTTAGGTAATCCAGTCTATACTTGTATTGTAACGCCCTCAAAATAAACTTATAAATCAACCAACAATAGCATGCTCATACATAAGAAAATAAAGTATAATTGTATTCCATCAGAGTAATTTTACAAAATGTATTACATGTTGACATCAAAAGTAAATGCCCTAAGAGTTTACAACTTTCCAAGTCAACACTTGGTTACAAAAAAAGAGAGTACTAACTCTAAACAAAGAAAGCCCTTGGCTTGATATACATGTAATACAACCAAAAACACAAAACAGTCCAATAGTCCCAAGCCTCCCATGCTACGTCCTTGGAGGTGGCATGCTACCTGTACCTGAAAATGATGTCCCATATAGGGTGAGCCACAGCCCAATAGAAATATACTAAACCAACTATAAACAATGACTAAAATAATAGCATTCAACAAATGGTCCATACTTATATTCCAACTCATGCCATATTACCATTTCATGACAATCATAACCATGCTACATTTCACTTTCCATTTCTTATTCAATTTTGGGTTTGAAAACAAGGCTCAGAACCTGGCCAAATAATTTAATGAGATTATAACTCATTTCTAAAACACTTTCGAAATTCACAACGAATACACATTTTGGTGTTGTATTAATACTACATAAACCACTTTCTTACTTCATAAGTGATACACGTTTTGGAGCTGTATCAATATAACATAGAAACACTTCTATACTTCACAATTGATAATGATATACATTTTAGTGCTATATCAAATCAACAAACACTTCCATATTTCACCATGATACACATTGTAGTGCTATATCAACATCACACAAATTCCAGTTTAGAGGTCCATCCCCTATCTTCCCCTAAACCGTGGAATACATTCCCTATCTCCTCCCACACAATACAATGTATATAAACACAGATCATATACATAATTAATCAATACATAAAGTTAATGCATTTATCAACTGTCATATTCGATGACACATTCCATTGATTAGTTTTAGTTTGCCTAATCATCATGCATTGTCTACAACAATCAAGACTATCCTCCACCGATAGTCGAAAGCAGTTATTTCTAAACAGGAAATAAATGCACCAAAATGATAAAATATCAACATTCGTCTAGGTGAGTGATAAATTAATCCAACTACACCCTTTAATCCCAAACCTTTCCAATTTGAATATTTCTTATTCAATTTCTCATTTCCCAAAATTAATTATACAAATTAATTTATCAATAACTAGGGCTTTTTTCCATAATTACAATACCAACCCTAAGGTTCCATTTTCCTCAATAATCCCACACCAAGTCCATTTTTCAATGTATTAGTTACATAAAGGTTTTAAACTTTGAAAACCTCTCTTTTGAAAATTACACAATGACCCCAAACTTTCTCGAAATTACCCAACAATCCCCAACATATCGAAATACCAAAATTTAAAGACAAAGCTCATAAGATGGAGTAGGATATCCCTACCTCGAAGTTAGAGCTCAAATGGAGAAGAAGACCAAAACCAAAGTGCTCCAAACTTTAAATTTTTTGGATCAAAACGAAGCCCTCGACGATCAACACAACTTTTACAAAGGCCGAAGGAAAGGAGAACACTCTAACTAGATCAAACCCTAGAGAGAAGGAAGTTCCTAGAGAGAGAAGCTCTCAAAATCGATTTTTGGGAAAGTAAGAGAGAGAGAAGAAAAGTGAAAAGTGATTCAAAAATGCCTAACTGCTATCTGATATACGACAGGTCCGCTCGAGCGGAGAACAGGACGCTCAAGCGTCAAGAACAAAAAAAAAGGATCCGCTCGAGCGCAATAAGGCCCGCTCGAGCTCCAAGACACAAGAATAAAGTATATCCGCTCGAGCGCGAAAACCAATCCGCTCGAGCGTAGATTTTTCCCTCCCAGAACTTTCACAGACAAAGCACTACCCGCTCGAGCGCCAAAAGGTCCGCTCGAGCGCAACCCGCTCGAGTGTGAAAAACACACCTGCAGAAGTTTTGCAGAGGCCCGAAATACTGGGAGTGTGTAAACCCCGCTCGAGTGCAAGAAGGCCCACTCGAGCGGACAACCAAAAACCAAACTCCGCTTGAGCACAGAATGACCCGCTCGAGCGTAACACAAAAACTCTGGGCAACAACACTTGAGACCAAAACTCAACCTACCTGTAACAACCAAGTCCAACACATCCTAAAACTCAAACATATGGAATTAAAGGATGACAACACGATAGATACAACTACAAACTCCACGGAATCGAGTCCGAAATGCAACTGAACAGTAAAGGGACAACCGGGATCGCTATATGTATGTTGTGCTCATCACATAGTAATTCTAGGTTAATAACCTGAATAAGAGCACATGTGTTTTTAAAAACAAGATATCATGTTTAGTAGTGGCCGATCTTTGATCAGGCGAGCGGGGCTGCTCATTGTATGACCTTCCCCTATCGTACCCAAGTTCCCGAGCTGAGGCAACTTTGGTGATGATGGACACGTGGCCTTAGGCGCGAGTCAGTGTTTCATAAATTTCCCAAAATAAAAACATTTAGGTGGTGACTCTGTATCTGGAAAAGCAGTCCATGTTTGGCACTTCTTTCTAAAAATCAGTTTTTCAAAATGATTTGTTGGATTTGGACTTTTTGGTGACTTATCAATTTTACATTGCACTTTGTGAGATTAGATTTAGAATCGTGACATTGAGTCCGAACTGTAGTGAGCCCAATGAACAAAACAGGATTTTCTCGGGACGTTCGGGCGCGTTTACAGCTCCGCTCAAACGTGACTTCCTTCGCTTGAGCGGACTGCAAACTTCATGAAAAGTACTGGATGCATGCAATTCACGCTCGACGAACGCTCAACCTCTGCTCGAGCGTGAGACTCAGGTCCTCGCTCGAGCATGAACTCTCTCGTTCGAGCGGACTGCAAAACATATGAACTTTTGGGCATATGCATTTCACGCTCTAGCGTGACTTCCCACGCTCGAGCGGAGATGCACGACTCAGAGTGTATGCTCGAGCGTGAAGTCCTACGCTCGATCGTGGGTCCAAAATCTGGAATTTCCAGATTCATCCCTAAACACAAAACTCAACTTTAAAAGCCTCAAATTCGATCATTTTGGGCCAATTTTCTGGAAAACACTTGAAAACCCATAATATAACATGTTTTGAAGATCAATTTGTAAAATTAAGGCCCAAGGGTGAGTCAATTAAACACCATTTCAAAGAAGTTTTCATGAATTATGTAAAAACATAACATGCATGAACTCTTATGAACTCTAGTGCTCTAAAACTTGATCAAATGCAAGATTAGGCTCAAAACTATGGTGAATTCATGGACTATAACATAAATATGAACATGCATGTAGAAATTCATGAAGAACAACCTCAAAATTCAAGAATATGTACATGCATGTATGGATTAAGCCTCAATTCAACACTTTAAACCATAATTTGAGTCTAACCTCCAATAATCCCATGAACCATGCAAGAACAACTCAAATGTACAAATGAGAGGATAAAATCTCTATCTTAGGTCTTGAATTCCAAGTATAGAAGTTCAATTATGCAATCTCTCTTCAATTCCTCTAGATTCAAGCAAGGTTTCAAGATGAATTCCAAACTTCTCCTAACTCTCTCTCTCTCTCTCTCCCACGGTTTGGGTCTAGAAAAGGCTGAGGAGATGACATGAAATGTGTATGAATTGAGTTCCAAACAATGGTACAAAAAGTGGCCCACTAATGGCAATATGGTAATAAAAGCAAACTAATGCAATTAACATTATTTAATATAATTTAAACATTCCAAATCGGATTTTAATTAAACCTACCAAAAAAATCACATAAATTCTAATTAGCATAAAATACCAATCAATTTTAGAATCGGCCACCAATAAGGCTTTCAATTCGCAATTCAAAGATAAAACATGAACAGGTCATTTAATGACAAATAGATAAAAATGCAATTAAACAACATACTCATGCATTCAGTTCAGAATTTTAGTCTGTTCAATTACTTATCATGCTTAATCAGATATTAGCACTAATCAGAGGTGAGGGTTGTCACAGTCTTCCCCCCTTAAAAGAGTTTGGCCCTCCAAACTCGAATTACCTTCATTTTGAAAGAACACTGGATCCAGGGGGGAACAATTCAGGATACCTCTTCAACATATAATCTTCTCTTTCCCAAGTGGCATAAGTGCCACCGTGGTTTTGCCAATTCACTTTCACTAACGGAATTTCTTTGTTTCTCAACTTCTTGATTCGTCGGTTTACAACCTGAATAGGCCGTTCTTCATAAGTATAGTCATCACTTAGCATTACCCGGGTAGGCTCAATCACATGGAAAGGATCCTGAAGATAATCCCTCAACATTGAAATATGGAAGACATTATGCATATGCTCAATTTCAGGAGGAAGTGCTACTTGATACGCCACCGGATTAATCTTCTCAATGATTTCATACGGTCCGACATATCTCGGCGCTAGCTTACCCTTGACTCCAAAATGAGTCTGCCCTTTCATTGGTGTCACTTTAACAAAAACATGATCACCTACTTCATATTCTCTGTCTCGCCTTCGGACATCCGCATAACTTTTCTGTTAGCTTTGTGCGATTTTCAATCTCTGCTGAATCAGTTTCACTTTTTTAGTGGTTTCCTGTACAATCTCGGACCCAAGTAAAGGCCCATCTCCAACTTCTGCCTAGCAGATAGGAGATCGACATTTCCTGCCATATAAAGCCTCGAAAGGTGCCCTACCAATACTCGAGTGAAAGCTGTTGTTGTAGGCAAATTCAGCTAAAGGTAGATGACTTTCCCAATTTCCCTAGAAATTAAGAACACACATCCGCAGTAAATCTTCCAGAGTCTGAATGGTCCTTTCTGACTGGCCATCTGTCTGAGGATGGTATGCACTACTCAGTCTCAGTTCAGTACCCAATGCTGTCTGTAGGCTTTGCCAAAATCTCAATGTAAACTTCGAGTCCCTATTAGAAACAATGGACACAGGCACTCTATGCAATCTAACAATCTTATCAATATAAATTATAGCCAATTTGTTCACATTGTAAATTGTTTTGACAAGTAAGAAGTGAGTAGATTTAGTCAATCTATCAACAATAACTCAAATTGAGTCCATACCTTTACTGGAGTGAGGTAAACCAACAATGAAATCCATAGTGATATGTTCTCATTTCCACTCCGGTATTAGTAAGGGCTGCAGTAAGCCTGCGGGTCGTTAATGTTCAGCTTTAACTTGTTGGCAATGAAGACATTTCGATACAAAGTCAGCAATTTCTTTCTTCATTCCCAGCCACCAGAAATTCAGTTTCAAGTCTTGGTACATGTACGGGGGCGAAATATCCTTTGCTCTTCGTACGCCTTGAACGTCAAGCTTCTGGTAACGGCGTTTATCTCTGCAATACAAAAATGGTGAGCTGCCCGGCGGTGGTATGCCGGAAAGACCCTCCGACGATCAAGTCAGTTCACTAAGGAAGAAGACAATCAGAGGAGAGTGTTTGCGAGAGTGAGTTCGCATACCTGTAGCCTTCGTCTCTTCCCCTATTTCTAGGCTGGCCATGCAGCCTCAAGATTGTGCGCGCACTACCTCTGTTGTTCTTCCTCGACAGTGGCGGTCGCGCCTCACCACCTTCTGGCGTGTAAAGGTTTTGTCCTTCCACCAAGACACACGTAATCGTTTAACGGTATTATGGCGTGCGTGGAGCAGATGTCCTCTCCCTCACCCCATTGGCCCAGGTGGCACCCTTAACCGGGGTACCATGACCGGCCTAACACTTGGGGAGACTTGCCATCACATAACCGTGTTATGCGTCTTTGACTGATAACTTGGAATCAGGTGAAAGCCTGACCGGCTCGACCGAGCTATTATCGACCGGTTCACCAGGACCAGCCGGGCGAGGCATGCCGGCCTCCAACCGTCCAACCATCCATCTCGGTCCTACGGACGCTGCCTATCTCAAACGACTGCTTAGGCGCATGCCGGCGCTAACCGCGTCTCAAGTCTGGCCCGAGCTCCATCTAGCTCGGCACCATCATCAGAACCTCGAGCTCCGGCCCACTTCGTAAGCCGTAGTTCTAAGAACGCCGATTAGTGCTCGACGGTCGATATCCCCGACCGCGGCGAAGTCGTTGTCGGTCAGCCGACGTGAGAGTTAGCTTCGGCCAGACACTCCGTCAAGCTTCATTATCGTTGCTTTCGGCATAACCCGGCGCAAATCTCCCCTCACAGTACATTTTTGTATTTCCTGGGTGGATAGAAAGTTTCGAATTGTGGCCTTCCCGTAAAATTCGCCTTTTCAATTCGGAATCATTCGGTACACACAACCTTCCTTGAAGCTTCAATACGTTGTTTTCAAATTTAAAGTTCGGCCTCGGTTTAGATTCTCGTTCTTCAATGACCTTTCTCAGAAAGTCATCTTGATGTTTTTTCTCTTTAATCTCCTCAACAAGTGCCTGTTGAGCAGAAATAGCGGCTAAGGTTCCACCTTGTTCACGCAAAACAATCTTAACTTCAAATTTTTCAAGGTCACATAGCAATTCTTTCTGTCCGGTGAGTAAACAGGCTAAATTTCCAATTGATTTCCGACTCAGTGCATCGGCAATGGTGTTAGCTTTCCCCGGATGGTACAAAATTTACAAGTCATAATCTTTTATCAGTTCTAACCATCTCCGTTGCCTCATGTTCAATTCTTTCTGTGTGAAGAAATATTTCAAGGTCTTGTGATCTGTATACACTTCACATGTTGCCCCATAAAGGTAATGACGCCAAATTTTCAATGCAAACACTACTGTAGCAAGTTCTAAGTCGTGGGTTGGATAATTTTTCTCATGCGGTCTCAGTTGTCGGGAAGCATATGCAATAACTTTACCATTCTGCATTAAGACACATCCCAAACCCTTATAAGAGGCATTACTAAAAACAGTAAATCTATCCGTACCTGAGAGTAAGGTGAGAATCGGTGCAGTTACAAGTCGAGTCTTCAGTTCTTGGAAAGCTGATTCTCTCTGATCGGTCCAGTGAAATGGTTTTCCCTTTTGAGTCAACTGAGTCAATGGTAGGGCAATTTTGGAGAAGTCTTTTACAAACCTTCTGTAGTACTCGGCTAAGCCTAGGAAGCTTCGAACTTCAGTAACATTAGTCGGCCTAGGCCAATTCACCACTACTTAAATTTTCTGTGGGTCAATTGTAATGTCATCCTTACTAATCACATGTCCCAAAAACATAACATTATCAAGCCAAAATTCACACTTTGTCAGTTTTGCATACAGTTTCTGTTCTCTTAAGGTCTGTAAGCCAATTCTCAAATGATGTTCATGTTCTTCTTCACTTTTGGAATAAATTAGAATGTCATCTATGAAAACAACTACAAATTCATCGAGGAACGGTTTAAAAATTTTGTTCATAAGGTCCATAAATGCAGCAGGTGCATTAGTAACTCCAAAAGGCATAACAAGAAATTCATAATGTCCATACCTCGTTCGAAAGGCAGTTTTTTCAATGTCCTCTAGTTTGACTTTCAGCTGGTGGTATCCGGATCTAAAGTCAATTTTGGAGAAAACTTGGGCACCTTGCAACTGGTCAAACAAATCATCAATACGAGGCAATGAATATTTGTTTTTCACTGTTACCTTGTTCAGTTCACGATAGTCAATGCAGAGTCTTAGTGAGCCGTCTTTCTTTTTCACAAATAAAACCAGTGCGCCCCACGGCGAAGTACTGGGCCTGATGAACTTCTTATCTAGCAATTCTTGTAGCTAAATTTTCAGTTCTTTCAGTTTAGTAGGTGCCATTCTGTACGGAGCTTTGGACACTGGCTGTGTACCCGGTAATACTTCAAGAATGAACTCTACTCCCTATTAATCAAATCCCTTGGCAAGTCATCTAGAAAAACATCTGGGAATTCTCTGACTATACGAATATTGTCCACATTAGCTTTAGCATCAGTAGGTACAGTAATATATAACATAGATACCCTTTACACCCCTTCTTAATCAGTTTGAATGCTTTCATGGATGAAGTCAGATATGGGAGAGGTACTACACCAACTCCGTTAAACACAAATTTAGGCAATCCTGGTCGACGGAAAACAACTTGTTTTGTTAAACAATCTATGGTAGCATGGTATTTTGTTAACCAGTCCATCCCCAATATTACATTGAAATGATCAATATTCAAAAGCAATAAATCAATACATAAATACATATCCTCAATAACAATTTCACATGCAGGATACACATAAGCACAAGTCATGGATCCCCCAGTGGGTGAAGATACAGCTAACAAATAATTCAAGGGTTCTAGTGGTCTATTTAGTTTTCGCAAAAAAACATGCGAGACAAATGAATGTGTAGACCCCGAATCAATCAGAATGCATGCATTTTAAGCACAAATTGAGAGTGTACCTGACACAACTGTCTCGGTATTCTGCACATCTCTCGGTACGAGTGTAAATACCCGGCCTTGCCTTAAAGGCTCCTTTCAAGTAGCTTTGGGGTTGGGTTTTGGTGCAACAGTTGATGTTGCGGTGCTAGCTGTAGCTTTACTATTGCCTTGAGAAGTGGAAGGACAATCTTTAACCATATAGCCCACCTTGCCACACCTGTAACAAGCACCAAAAATTTTATAACAAACCTCTTTATGGTTTTTCCCATATTCGGAGCAGGGTGGTATGGAACCACTTCCCTGACTAGAACTGTTAGTTGACCCTGTGTTCTGCTTTTTATTCAATGAACTGTTCCGGCTTTTCTTGAACTTAAAGCCCCGTCTCTCATCGCATCACTCAGTTACTGGTGTTTCAGTCTATTTCAATGCCTCAATATTCGACTCAGCTATTATTGCTTGGTCCAAAACATCCATATATTTCAGTAACTTCATAACGTTGATTCGGTCAAGTATTTCTACATTGAGCCCGCCTTTAAACTTTTGGGCCTTTTTATAGTCAGTGTCCACCATGTGTGGTGCATATCTGGCGAGTTCAGTGAATTTAGACTCATACTCTGCTACCAACATGGTGCCTTGTTTCAATTGTTCAAACTCAGTCACTTTGCGGTCTCGGACACACTGGGGAAAGTATTTTTCAAAGAATGAATCTTTAAACTAAGCCCAAGTCATGACAGTACTTGCATCACGGACAAGCATCCACCACCGCCTAGCTTCTTCTTGTAAAGTAAAGGTGGCCAATAGCACTTTGTGTGCTTCAGAACACGGAAATACCTAAATAATTTCTCAGTCTCTATAACCCATGCTTCGACCTTTCATGGTTCAAGGCCTCCTTGGAATGATGGCGGTTTCATTTTGCTGAACTTCTGTGTCAAAGCAATTATGTCATCATTAACATTTTGCTCAGGTTGTACTGGAGGAGGTGGGGGCTGTTGGTTTTGTTGTTGTCTTAAAGCTTCAGTCAACAGTTCAACCGTTCTTTCTAATCTTGCCATTCTGGCATTAGATGATTCTGATTCATCGACATTCCTTGCATTGTCCATTTCACTATATGCAATACAGTAATAATAAACATAGGAATTGCTTACTTAAACACATTAGCACATTAGCACATATATTCATGTCATGGTCACACACACTTTTTCAATGCTCATGCAATGCCCTATTCACTTTTCTAAGACATCCTATAGCTCATTTGGACACGTGTGTGCGGTATAACTCGTGCTTTAGCATCACTCTGATACCACTCTGTCACGACCCGCCTCTATGGGTTTAGTATCGAGACCGGCCAGTAATCCGGGATTATCGAAGGCTTGCTTAATAGTAAAGACAGTAATACAGAGTAAAGGGGTTAGCGGAAGCCAAAACAGTAAATAAAAGATGTCTAATGAGCTATGACAGTCTGAATACAAAAAGACTTTTTATAGACATGCCACATAGATAACCAAAACATATGTACATGCGACATAAACACAAACATCCATGTCAAGGACTAAATCCCTAACTAACTGTACAGTCAAGTCTTAACATTTATTACAGAACAGAGGCAAAAAGGGGAAATCTAAAACACCCCAAAACAGCCTTGGTTTGACGCACTCGGAACCTCGAGGTGAGGCACAATGGTTGGCTTTGACAAAACGGGAGCTTAGCTTGACGCTCCTAGCTCCGGTTCGGTGCCTGGACACCTACATATAAATATAAACAATGAGCTAAAGCCCAATGAATAGCATATGCATAAAGGGGTTAAGAATAAATGTCCTTTCAGTATTTAAACAGTCATATCAATCACTTAAAAATCATAGCAGTAATATGTGGTACATTCAATAGCAAAACAGTACAATAGGTCTTAATAAATCGAACAGTCAGTTGATGGCCATCATAACAGTAAACAGTAGTGGTTCCAACATTGGAACCGATAGAGATCTCTGTAACAGTAGCAGTAACAGTACAGTAACAGTAATTTGCTATGGATGCCACAAATATAGTTCATAAATAAAACAAACATTCATTCAGTAAGAAATATCTTTTCAGAAAGCAGTAGAGTTGATCATTTAGAAAATATTCATGATTGAACATATCTTTACAACATTGTTACTCACAGAGCACTGAGCTTATAAGCAGCTAATGAGCATCCTCGGATGCCAACCGTACACAGTTACAGAACGAACACACACTAAGTTACACACTTGGGAATCAACAACTTAGTCCCTATCTTGACTCGGTGGGGTTCTACATCAATATCCTCAATAAGATGCCTTAAACATGGCCTAAGAATGCCTAGGATGGAAAGAGGATGCAAAGATGCACTTTAAAGCAGTTTTCAAAATTTTCAGAAAACAGGGGTCTCGCTCGAGCGTGGCTTTCTATGCTCGAGCGGACATGCAAACAAAGGAACTCCGCTCGAGCGTGACTTCTTTCCCTTGAGCGGACTGCAAATTTCATGAAAAGTACTGGATACATGCAATTCACGCTCAACGGACGCTCAACTTCCGCTCGAGCGTGAGACTCAGGTCTTCGCTCGAGCGTGAACTCTCTCGCTCGAGCGGACTGCAAAACACATGAACTTTTGGGCATATGCATTTCACGCTCGAGCGTGACTTCCCACGCTTGAGCGGAGATGCACGACTCAGAGTGTATGCTCGAGCATGAAGTCCTACGCTTGACCGTGGGTCCAAAATCTGGAATTTTCAGATTCATCCCAAAGCACAAAACTCAACTTTAAAAGCCTCAAATTCGATCATTTTGGGCCAATTTTCTGGAAAACAATTAAAAACCCATAATATAACATGTTTTGAAGATCAATTTGTAAAATCAAGGCCCAAAGGTGAGTCAATTAAACACCATTTCAAAAAAGTTTTCATGAATTATGTAAAAACATAACATGCATGAACTCTTATGAACTCTAATGCTCTAAAACTTGATCAAATGCAAGATTAGGCTCAAAACTATGGTAAATTCATGGACTATAACATAAATATGAACATGTATGTAGAAATTCATGAAGAACAACCTCAAAATTCAAGAATATGTACATGCATGTATGGATTAAGTGTAACAACCTAGATTTTTAATTATGCTATAGAATTTATACTAATATTATTTAATCTCAGTTAAGAAAATATAAAATTTATTATATATTATTATGTGTAATTTTATAAAATAATATAATTATTAAAAGTTTAGGGGTCAAAATCTAAATAATAATAATATAGATAATATTAATAATAATTTATTTTCTGTTAGTATATGATAAAATATAAATTAATTAATAATTGATTTATTTATGTAATTATATTAAAATATTGAGTTAAAAGGTAATTATCTTAAATATCTATTAAGGATAATAACGAATCTATATAATTAATTATCGTATCAGTGAAATGATTTCGGAGGCCGGCCACGCATTAGTCAGTAGATGGGTTCTCTTCCCTATTTAAGGAAGAGTTGATTCGGCTGAGTGAAAAGAAAAGAAAGAAAAGAGAAAAGACAGAAGGAAGAGAAAAGAAAGGAAAGAAAAGAAAGAGAGGAAAAGAAAGAAAGAATAATGGACGGTAAAAAGGTCTTTGTTAATCATATTATTTAATTTTGATTATTTAATTTTGATGATGTCTAAAATATTATTTGTAACAATTTGGATTTTTCTAATATACATATTATTTGACCCAAAATATTATTTTTTTTAAAATGTATATTTGTTAAATATTATTTAAATAAAAATATTTTCAAAAGCTTTACTATTCACTTTTTGAAAAATATGATTAATTACTATTCATCTTTTGACAAATCGATTAATTATATAATTTTGATAAAAATGATTGATTGGTTATATTATTTTGACAAATTTGATATTTATGGGTTGTCTTGTTTTGACAAAATTAATATGGAGTGGTATAATATATTTAGTTTAAAATCTCTACAACTTGTACAATATTTTAAAGAGGGCATATATTTTCAGATCCATCATAAATATTATTTAAAGAGATTTTTCTGTGTATGTAAATATTTGATCAGAACATATATAACGTTATGTGCAGAATACGTCACGTGCGCTATTAAATTTTTTACATTACATTGATTATATCATATCACACTACACTAAATTGATTATATCATATTATAATCAAGCAAGAAGAAAAAGATAGAGTTATATATATATATATATATTATAAACAAGATGGAGAAAATTATTTGTTTGTTTGAAAGTTGTGAACTTTGTATTAAATTGTCTACAAAAACGGTGGCTCCATGTTTGAAAAAAAACAAAAAGAAAAAATTAGTCTTATTTTTATTCTTATCATTTGCTGACTATTTAAAATTAAGGAGTGTATTTATGTAAGCGATGACATCAAGTGCCTGCTTATGTAAGCCATGACATCAGGAGCGTGCTTATGTAAGCGATGACGTCAGGAGCGCGCTTATGTAAGCCATGACGTCAGCAAGGAGCGTCCAACGAGTATATTTTTGTGTATAAATAGAGGTGTTGGATGTGGAGAAGAAACCAAGAACTTGAAGAGAAAAATTTTCTGTGAGCTTCAAAATTCTGAGTATTCTGCTCTTTCACTTTCAGATCTAAGTCTAGCATTTGTTCTTACACTTTCATATCTACTCTTTGTGAGAGAATTATTGTAAAAGAGAGTTTAAATTACCCTTATTCTTATTCCTTATTTTTTAGAGAGATTTTGTAAGGGTAAGGCTTTTATTGTTGAGTGAGGCTCAATAGATAAGAGTAAGTCATGTGCCAAATCCACAAGCTTGGTGGTGTATTTATTCAATTGATAGTAAAGAAATTCTCAAGGAGGTTTATTGGGGAGTGGAGGTAGGCCGGCGTGCCGAACCACTATAAATCGCAGTGTTTGATTTTCTCTCCCTATCTCTCTTACTTTTATTTTGATAATTATTATTATGTTTTTATTTATTTATTAAAATTCTGAATATTGTGTTAATTTTAATATTGTGAAATTTTTAATAACCTAATTCACCTTCCCTCTTGGGTTGCCTATCTGGGATAACAATTGGTATCAGAGCCTAGACTCTAATTTCTGTGACTTAACCGTCTTAGAGTAGATCATGGCAACCCCTAGTTATTCCTTACCCGAGGGACAAGCATCTAATAGGCCACCTCTATTTAGCGGCACAAATTTTAGCTATTGGAAAACTAGGATGACCATACATATTCAATCTAATGATTATGAATGTTGGAAAATTATTTGTAATGGTCCAAAAATTCCTACCAAAACTATAGATGGACTTAGGGTACCAAAACCTGAAGATGAGTGGGATGAATCAGATACTAGAATGGCCCAAATTAATGTCAAAGCTACAAACATGTTGTACTGCGCCTTAAATGCCAACAAGTTCAACCGAATTTCCACATGTAAAACCGCAAAAGAAATTTGGGACAAGCTTATAGTGACTCATGAGGGAACTGAACAAGTTAAAGAATCTAGAGTCAGTTTGCTAGTCCATAATTATGAACTCTTTAAAATGAAGCCTGATGAAACTATTCCTCAAATGTTTACTCGTTTTACTGATATTATTAATGGTCTAACTTCTCTTGACAAAATATATACTAATGCTGAAATTGTAAGAAAAGTGCTTAGGTCATTGCCAAAAAGTTGGGAGACAAAAGTCATTGCCATTACCGAAGCCAAGGATTTATCAAAGCTAAGTCTAGATGAGTTAATGGGATCTCTCTTAACTCATGAGCTCATAATGCAAGAAGGAAAGGAAGAGGAGAACAACAACAAAAAGAAAGGAATAGCCTTCAAATCCACTTCGAAACATCAAGAGGAAGATGATTCAGATGAGGATGAGGAAATGGCATTCATCACTAGAAAGTTCCAAAGGTTTGTGAGAAAGAAACAAGGCGTACGAAATTTTTTCAGAAAAGACTTCAACAATAGGGATTTTCAAAGATGAGAAAATCACAAAAATCAAGTAACCTCGCTACTTAATGCAAATGCACTGACACTACAAATCAGAATGTCCAGAACTTAAGAAAAAATTTAAGAAGGACAAAAGGAAAGCTATGATTGCAGCATGGGGAAAAGATAGTGATGAAAGCGACACAGAAACCGAAGTTTGCAAAAACGAGGTTGCTAACCTATGTTTAATGGCACTTGGAAATGAAAATGAGGTAAATGACGAATCCTTTACATTTGATGAATTACAATTAGCTTTTGATGAATTACATGCTGAATTTAAGAAACTTAGTTTGAAAAATAATTGTCAAAAGAAAGTAATTTCAAATTTATCAAAAGAAAATGAATCATTGACTTCCAAGATAAATGTTTTAGAAAATGAAGCCATAAAAATAAAAAAGGAAAATGAGATTTTAACTCAAAAAGAGTCTTCAATTTCTGAAAAACATTTAGTTGTATTGCAAAAAGAAAACAAGTTTTTAAAAAATGAGCAAATTATTTTGAAAGAAAATATTGAAGACTTGAAAACTACGCTTTCAAAGTTTACTCAAGGTCGAGAGACGTTAGATAAAATTCTTAAAAATCAAAACCGTACTTTTGGTAGAGTCGGAATTGGATATAAACCTTTTTCAAAAGTAAAAACTGCCAAAAATGAATTTGTATATGCATCTTCTAATCATTCTCATCTCACATGTCATTTTTGTAGAACAAAAGGTCATATTTCACCTTCATGTCCTGTTAAAAGAAATCATTTTGCTAAAATAAAAAAGATGTGGGTCCCTAAGGATATCTTAAGAGTGTCAAATTCTAACTTTTATGGACCCAAGAAAAAATGGGTACCAATAGAGAAATCAAATTTTTGTAGGTATGTTTCAAGACAAAATCCAGTAACGATAGATGGTATCTCGACAGTGCATGTTCGAGGCACATGACTGGAAATAAAGCTATGTTCGCCATACTCCAACCAAAGGATGGCGGATATGTGACTTTTGGCGACAATAGTAAGGGTAAAATCATTGGTATAGGAAGTATTGGTAAAAATCCCTCTCCTATTATTGAAAATGTTTTATTTGTTGAAGGTTTAAAACATAACTTGCTTAGTATTAGTCAATTATGTGATAAAGGTTATAGAGTTATTTTTGAGAAAACTCATTTCACTATTGAAAACACTTTAGAAAATAAAACTCTATTTATAGATTATAGACATGAGAATGTATATGTGTTTGATTTGCATGATTTGTCTTCTCATTTTAATATTAAATGTTTATCTGCTATAAATGATAATGGTTGGCTTTGGCATAGAAGATTAGGACATACTTATTTTGATTTAATTTCCAAACTTTCAAAAAATGAGTTAGTCATAGGTTTACCAAAAATTATTTTTGAAAAAGATAAACTTTGTGATGCATGTCAATTTGGAAAACAAACTAGAATTTCTTTTAAATCCAAAAATATTGTTTCAACTACTAGACCGTTTCAACTCTTGCATATTGATCTATTCGGACCATCTAGAATATTAAGTTTAGGAGGAAAATCTTATGCCCTTGTGTGTGTTGATGATTATACTAGATATACATGGGTATTATTTTTAGCACACAAAAATGAAGCTTTTTATAATTTCTCAAAACTTTGTAAAAGAATTCAAAATGAGAAAAATCTTAATATTTGTAGTATTAGAAGTGATCATGGTAAAAAATTTGAAAATGATGATTTTATAATGTTTTGTGATGACTTAGGAATAGATCATAATTTCTCAGCCCCTAGGACTCCTCAACAAAACGGTGTGGTTGAAAGAAAAAATAGAACTCTTGAAGAAATGACTCATACTATGCTTTGCGAAAATAATTTGCCTAAATATTTTTGGGCGGAAGCTGTTAACACTGCATGTTATGTTATAAACCGTGCCATGATTAGACCTATTCTTAAGAAAACCCCTTATGAACTTTGGAAAGGAAGAAAACCTAATATTAGTCACTTGCGTGCTTTTGGTTGTAAATGTTTTGTATTAAACAACAATAAAGATAACTTAGGAAAATTTGATGCTAAATCGGATGAAACTATATTTCTTGGTTATTCTATATCTAGTAAAGCTTATAGAGTATTCAATAAAAGAACTCTACTTGTTGAAGAATCTGTGCATATTGTTTTTGATGAATCTAACGATATTATTTCCAAGAATCTTGTAAGTAATGATATTGTAGAAAATCAACCAAGCATGGAGAGCATTTACAAAAAGGAAAATGAAGAAAATCCATTACGCGAACAAGAAGAAGAAATGACAATGGAGAAACTTCAAGAAATATATGCTCTTCCAGAAAGTGACTCAAATCTACCAAAAGAATGGAAGTATGCTCATGGCCACCCCAAAGACCTCATCATAGGTGATGCGGCGGAAGGTATAAAAACTCGTTCCTCTATTAGAAATATTTGTGGTAACTTAGCATTTGTTTCACAAATTGAACCAAAATCATTTTTAGAAGCTGAAAATGATGAAAATTGGATTTTAGCAATACAAGAAGAATTAAATCAATTTGAAAGAAATGAAGTTTGGTTTTTAACCCCTCGACCTAAGGATTATCCCGTTATTGGTACAAAATGGGTTTTTCGAAATAAAATAAACGAATCTGGAGTTGTTACTAGAAATAAAGCTAGATTAGTAGCTCAAGGCTATAATCAAGAAGAGGGAATTGATTTTGATGAAACTTTTGCACCAGTTGCTAGACTTGAAGCTATTAGAATGTTACTTGCTTTTGCGTGTTTTAAAGATTTTAAATTATATCAAATGGATGTTAAAAGTGCTTTTTTAAATAGGTATATTTCGGAGGAAGTCTATGTTGAACAACCTCCCGGTTTTGAAAATCATAAATACCTAGATCATGTTTTCAAACTTTCAAAAGCTTTATATGGTTTGAAACAAGCTCCTAGAGCATGGTATGAAAGATTGAGTAATTTTTTACTTGACAAAGGCTTTTGTAGAGGAAAAATTGATAAAACACTTTTTATAAAAATCAAAAAAGAAAACATGCTAATTGTTCAAAGTTATGTTGACGATATCATTTTTGGTGCTACTAATGAAAATTTGTGTAAAGAGTTTGCTAAAGACATGCAGGGTGAGTTTGAAATGAGTATGATGGGGGAATTAAATTACTTTCTTGGTCTACAAATTAAACAAACTAATGATGGAATACATTTAAATCAAACGAAATATATCAAAGATCTACTCAAAAGGTTTGAAATGGAATCATCAAAGCCTGCAGCAACTCCAATGAGCACATCAATAAAAATCGACAAAGATGAACAAGGTAAACCTGTAGATGAAAAGAAATATTGAGGTATGATTGGTTCTTTACTCTATTTTACTGCAAGTAGGCCCGACATAATATTTAGTGTTTGTATGTGTGCACGTTTTCAATCCGCACCAAAAGAGTCACACATCACCGCAGTCAAACGTATTTTCAGATATCTTGTTGGCACTTAAAATTTGGATTATGGTACGCTAAGGGAACCACCTTTGAACTTTTTGGTTACTCAGATGCCGACTTTGCGGGATGTAGACTTGACCGAAAAAGCACTAGTGACAGTTGTCATTTTCTTGGACACTCACTCACTTCTTGGTTTTGCAAAAAACAAAACTCAGTGACTTTGTCAACTGCTGAAGCAGAATACATTGCCGCCGCTGGGTGTTGTGCACAATTGCTTTGGATGAAACAACAACTTCAAGATTTTGGACTTCACTATGATAAAATTCCTATAAAATGTGACAACACAAGTACCATTAACCTTTCAAAAAATCCTATTCAGCACTCACGCACTAAACACATTGAAATAAGACATCATTTTCTAAGAGATCATGTATTCAAAGGTGACATTGAACTCGAATTTGTGCCTACAAATCGTCAATTAGCTGACATATTTACCAAGCCTCTCAATGAAGAACAATTTTGTTATATTAGAACAGAACTTGGTATGATGAATACTCCAAGATAATGTGTATATGAAAAAATGATTTTTTTTGTAAATAGATAATTAAATAAAATAACTATAGTAATAATTATTATTATTATAAAAAATAATAACAATAATAATATACATATATTTATATATAAAAAAAAATTTTCTCTCTCTCTCTCGTTCCGTCTCTATCTCTCACCCACTCTCTCCCTTACTCTCTCTTTTTCTCTTTCTCTTGGTCTCTCGCTTTTCCCTTCTTCCTCAGCCGACTCCATATCCATGTTCACCATCATCTACAACCATCTCAACCATCCACAAAATCATCCATCACTTTCATCACTACTATCATTTACCCAAATCCCTCACCAATCCACCGAACTCCATCACTTCTCTACCCAAAAATCTGCATCACCATCTTTACCGATCCATCAAGTTCCATCACCGATCCACCAAGATCCGTGATAGATCCATCAAGATCCATTGTCGATCTACACAAATTCGTCATTGATTTACCCAATCTTCTCCATTTCTTCCGATCAGCAAGGTCATCACCGATCAACATGTTAAAATTATTGTTGCACTATGTTGTATTTTTTTACTTGTTATATGTGCTCCAAATTCTCTTGGATTTAATATTGGTTGCTTCTACCTTGATTGAAGTATTTGTTTTTATTTTTATTTTCTCCTTTTATGCTAGTGCACTTGGTATAGTTGTTTATGGCCAGATCTTAAGGGCCCTTGGTATTATAGATTAGTAATTTGTTTCTTCAAATTTATGTAATTTTTAGTGCATTAATTCAGGGGAAGACTCATATATTTTCATTATAAAACTATAAAAAAAAAAAAAGGGGCATGTGTAGATTCTGTGCATAATTTTAGGGGGAGTATATATACATATTTTTTTTACTCCTTATCTGTCATACTCCTTATCTGCACCAACAAACAAATTTTTTTTGTGCAACGACAGAATTAAAAATAAAAATAAAAATAAAAATAATAATAATAATAACATAAATAATAAAGGAAGAAATGCTCGCATTTTATTTCAGAAAAAGAAAATATTACTTGATTACATGTAAATTTTCCGAAGGCTTCACAGATTTTTTCTTTTTCACTTCTCTCAACAATTTTTCATGAGCCTCTTTCACATGTCTCTCTCTATTTTCGATTTCTGTGAGTCTTGGCATTATCACCGTTGCATAATAATGCACTGTATTCTCCAACTGTGCATTTTTCCTTTTTAGTTCTTTCTTCTCCTTACATATATTAACTAGTTGTTGTTTTACCAAGCACACATCATCTCTCCATTGCTGATTTTCTTGTACTCTTGCTTGTAATCGTCGCGCCATATTGGAAACTGCAGTCATGGCCTGTGTACTAAGAGCCATAATGTTATTAATAGCATCGAAATCATTTCGATTGCTAATACCACTAGAACCCTCATTTACAAGCATAGCATGTGCCTGCGTCACTGGTACTCTCTCATTTGCCTGCATTACAGGCACCTCATGCAGGTCCGACTCATTGATCGCTAAGGTAAGGAATGGCATGATTACAAAAGAAGCTACCACAAATTTTTCTCTCACACACTTGATGATTTTGTATCTTTGCATCTGATCTATGTCACTTTTTATACACTCCATTGCTCTATTACTCGATGCATATCTGCTATATATGCTCAAATCTTTTGTTTGTCCATATTTCATGCGCTCGAGATGCTCCAAAATCCCCACAATGATTCCGACAAGACAGAAGGCCCATTATTTTATTTTTGGTTCTGCCACTTAAATGATTTGTTTATGTAAATGTTTTGGCCTAACTAACGATCTGTGGTTATTTCGTGTCCCTTACACTCTTGGTATAATATTTCTCACTCTGCCATGTACTTATAATTGTTTACCAATTTTCAGGAAATAATGCCATTCAGAAATAGCTTTGGAAAGTCTTAGACGCGGGGCTGCGGAATAAACACACACAGCACTTTTATGATATTTTTATATGTAAATAACGACATTTTTGGTCAAAATAATTTTGTAATAAAAATAGAAGCTCCGATGATTATTTTGGTACCCTTATTTAAATATTTCTTTCGCTTGCCTTTATTTATTCGTTTATGAATTGGCCGTAGGTAACTTCAGTTGCTAGCCATCACGATGCTTAACCCTTGGGTACGGGGAGCGGGTCGTGACATTAAGCCTCAATTCAACACTTTAAACCATAATTTGAGTCTAACCTCCAATAATCCCATGAACCATGCAAGAACAACTCAAATGTACAAATGAGAGGATAAAATCTCTACCTTAGGTCTTGAATTCCAAGTATAGAAGTTCAATTATGCAATCTCTCTTCAATTCCTCTAGATTCAAGCAAGGTTTCAAGATGAATTCCAAACTTCTCCTAACTCTCTCTCTCTCCTACGGTTTGGGTCTAGAAAAGGCTGAGGAGATGATATGAAATGTGTATGAATTGAGTTCCAAACAATGGTACAAAAAGTGGCCCACTAATGGCAATATGGTAATAAAAGCAAACTAATGCAATTAACATTATTTAATCTAATTTAATCATTCCAAATCGGATTTTAATTAAACTTACCATAAAATTACATAAATTCTAATTAGCATAAAATATCAATCAATTTCGGAATCGGCCGCCGATAAGGCTTTCAATTCGCAATTCAAAGATAAAACATGAACAGGTCATTTAATAACAAATAGATAGAAATGCAATTAAACAACATACTCATGCATTCAGTTCAGAATTTCAGTCTGTTCAATTACTTATCATGCTTAATCAGAGATTAGCACTAATCAGAGGTAAGGGTTGTCACAGTCACTCACGTTTCTTGCTGACTAGAGGCCTTATAGCAAGAAAATAATTCCTCCACTGTCATCGTTGTCCCCCCGGTCGCCTGTGGCCATGCAATCGCACAAGCCATTAGTATTTTCCATGCGTTGGGCATCAGTTGCTCTAGCGCCACCTCTAGTCGGTTTAGTACGTCCACCACTATTTGGGGGAGCGGCTGCCTCAACTCCCCCGGCAACGCTTCATCGTACAATGTAAATTTCCTTGGTCGTGCATCCGACGGCCTCTCTTTAGACGTGGGCAACTTCAGCTCTATCTCCGTCGGAATTTGGTACTTCTTTCGTACCTCCTCCAACGTCTCTATCGTGAACTTTGACTTATCGGCTTTGGTGTACCAATGGTCCGGTTCCACTTGGCTAATTGGTCTTGCGACTACGATCATCGTAGATGGGCGAGCTTGCGCTGCTTTCTCCGCTTCTTTTTCCTCTCGCCTCTCTGCTCTATATTGCTTCACTAACTCCACTGCATCGTTTTCTCCCAATGCCTCTAGCCTCATGGTTGGCACTTCATCTCTAGCCATCTCTTCTACGTTTTTGCGTATTGCTTCGGATGATGGCATAATGAAGTTCGCAAAGTATTGGAGAGGCATATCACACGAAACAAATGAGTTCAACTCTGGGATATGTTGGTTTTTCGCAAAGTGGTATGCAAAACAAATAACTCCAAATGCCTACGATTTGTCTATATTCAAGGATCAAGATTAAATTTCGCCAGTTTGAAAATTTCGAAAGTTTCCACCCCCGCATTTTCCAAGCCCTATATTAGTCCTAACCCTTCACTTCTTGCTAACGCATCACCTCCCTTATCACTGGATCATGCCACATGTATAACCACGATTCACTACATTTTCCCCTTCTCTGTCTATTCCACTTCACATCACCACGTGCCCCGCCACTCCTCAAGCCCCACGCACTGTCACCACTTTACGCTCAGTTCCTCCTTTCACGGTCGGCCCTCTTCTCGATCGGTCTTCTCACTCGGTCCCCCTTTCGCAGTCGGCCCTTATTTCGGTCAACTTTCTCTCCAGGTCCCCTCTTTTTTCCTATGCGGTCGACCTTTCTTTCACTCGCCCTCGTACTGTCACGACCCAAACCCGGCCCTATGGGTTTAGCATCAGAATCGCCAAGATGTCAAGATTACAGAAGGCTTTCTTGAAGCGATAAAAGCAGTATGGCGGAAGCCATCTGATGAGATAACTAGTGTCCATGAGCTGTGAAAATCTGTATGCCAAAAACATTTTTATACATTCACACAGTCCAAAACAGTACAATCTATACAATCATTTACAAACATTCAGTACGGGGACCTAATCCCTCATTAACAAGATAAAAGAGATGTCTATCTGAGAATACAAAAGCGGTGAGGAGACAGGTGGGGACAATAAAAACACCCCAAGCCATAGCATGGCGACTCGGAACCTCACAGTGAGGCACATAGGCTGGTTTGACAAAACTGGGGACCAACCCACGCTCCTAGCTCCTACCGTCACGAGAACCTACATATATATATAAAGCGGTGAGCTAAAGCCCGTGAATAACATAATGCGTAAAGAGGTTATGAATGAATGTCCTTACAAGAATGAAATCAGTTCATTAAACAAGATTTCAATCTTTCAAGATTTCATCAATCACCATATGTGGTACATCCATTAGCCTATAAACAGAGGGTCCAAAGGCCAAGACATAACCAAAGATAATGATGGCCATTAGTCAAGAATGTGATATGGTTCCACAAGGAACCGACAGAGCTCTATGTGATATGATAATTGCTAAGGATGCCACAATACGATTCGAATCACAGACATACATTCATTCAAGAAACAATAGCGATTCGATAAATAGTTGATTCAAGATTCAAAAGATAACCATTTTGAACATATCTTTACACAATTGTTACTCACAGAGATTGGGCTAATAGCAGCTAGAGCGCGTCCCCGAGAGCCAACCCTAAACAGTTAACAAATAGAACACACACTAAGTTTCACAGTCGAGAAGGATGATAATTAAATCCCTAAATTTCCTCGGTGTGGTTCTATGTCTAAATCCTCATTAAGATGCCTTAAACTAGGCCTAGGAATGCCTAGGATGAGATGAGGATGCAAAAATGCGCACAGAACCAGTTTCAGAATTTTCAATAAAATAGAGCCTCCGCTCGGCCTTGAGTTTCCCGCCGAGCGGACAAACAACAAGGTCCCCACTCGGCGTCAACTTCCCGCCGAGTGTGAGACTAACCCTTCGGCGTACCTTTGCTTTCGAGCGGGATGATGCACAGTGCAAGATGCTGGATGCGCGATTTCTCCGCTCGAGCGTGAAACACTCCGCTCGAATGGACTGTAAAACGAGTCGAAGAAAATGCTGGGAGCATGATTTCCCCGCTCGAGCGGCACTTCCCCCACTCGAGCGGACATCAAAAATCTGGAAAATCCAGGTTTGTGTTCCAAGTTCAAAACTCAAGTTTGATGCCCCCAACTCGATCCTCTTGGGCCCATTTTCTGGAAAACTCTTTCAAACACATAGAATAACACGTTTTAAAGCTCAATTTAAGAAATCAAGGCCCAAGGGTGTTTCAATTAAACTCAATTTCAAACTAATTTTCAAGAACAACATGCAAACATGACATGCATGCACTTTAAACCGAATTCAAGGTTCAAATCTTGCTCTATTGAGCTCCAATCTTTGAAAACAATGTAGAAACATGGACTATGATAAAAACATGAGCTTGCATGTACAATTCAACATGAAATCAACTCCAAAATACACCAAAATGGCCATGCATGCATGAATTCTAGCATGAATCAACCTATTTGCACTCAAACATGGCTTAATTCTACAATTGAGCTTGAATCATGCAAAAATGAAGTTCAAAGACAACAAGAAGAAGATGGATTCACTTACCTAAGTCTCAATTTCAAGAAGAACAAGCTCAATTTGCCAATTCAAACACCAATTCCAAGCAATTTCTAGCCAATTCCTCAAGGTGAGCTTAATTCTCTTACTCTCTCTCTATTTCCTCTCTTGGTCGGTTATGAACTCTCAAATGGCTGATCAATTGTTTGTTTTGAGTATAATAAGGCTCTAGACTAATAATAAATAAAGGTCCACTAAGTGGGGCAATTTGGTAAATAAGTTAAATTTGGCAATTAACTCCTTTTAATCTAATTTAATCATTCTAAATAAATTTTCAGATAAATATACCATTAAATCACAAATATTCTACTGATTCCAAAACATCAAACGGTTTCTAAATCGGCCGCCGGTAAAGCCTTCAATTAGCAGTTTAAACACATGAATTCAAATAGATAATCAATCAATTAAGCAGGTGCAATATACAATTCAATAGATAAACTTATTCAATTTCAGTTTCGATTTCAATCAGTCCATTCAGTACTTTAGTTAATTCAATTATCAGTCATTATCAGTTCAGTTTATCAGTAACCAGTAGCTAATTCAGTGGTTTATCGGTAAGCAGTACGAGGGTTGTTACACGTACAATCCCCGTCTTTCTTCTTATTTCCTTCATTGGATTGAAGTTGCACTTAGGATTGGGGGATTACTGACATCGGTGGGCTCATAGAGGCTTTTAGCCCACTGCTTAGAGCTCAATTCACAACTCAAGCACTAAAGCCCAACACTTTCGAGAACCAGAGCTGAATTAGGAACCAATGGCATCCAAACATATGTCAAGCAAGGAACCAGTCACGTAAGCAAACAAAGATCTTGCAGAGTTATTGCACCACACATCAGCCATTAATGAGGCCTCTGCAGCATCAAATGCGATAACCCCTTCATGTTAGAACGGGCAGCCTCACCGTGAACAAGGCAAACTAGAGCATAAACTTTCGGCCAACATGACAGATCGAAGTGGATAAGGAAATGATGAACAAAGGATATAAGGAGGCTTCCAAGACACACAAAAGGTTAAGTTACCTATCATTATTCTCTCTCTATTCACCATTACTCTTTTCTAACTTGATCGTCGGAGGTCCGCTAAGGGATTCCCGTTTCCCGTTGGGCATTTGTACAGGTACTGTAACAACCCTCGTACTGATTACCGTATAACCACCGAATTATACACTGATTTTTGCTAAACTGAACCGCTAATGACTGATAATTGAACTAATTAAAGTACTGGACAGACTGATTGGAATTGAAACTGGAACTGAAATTGAATAAGTTGTCTGTTATATTGCATATTGTATCTATTTGATTGAATGATTATCTGTTTGCATTTATGTGGTTAAAGTGCTAATTGAAGGCCTTATCGGCGGCCGATTTAGAAACCGTTTGAAGTTTTAGACTCAGTAGAATATTTGTGATTTTATGGTATTTTTATCTGAAAATTGATTAGGAATGATTAAATTAGATTAAAATGAATTAATTGAAGAGTTGGACTTAATTACAGGAATGCCATTGGGTGGGCTTTGCTTAATATTATTCTTTGTAGAGCCTTATACACTTAATCAACCATTCCCTCAGCCTTGTTGAGAGATACAACCGAAATTAGAGTGAGAATAGAGGGAGAGTAAGAGATTTAAGCTCATTTGTTGAGATTGCTTGGAGACTTGAAGTACATTGAAGTGTAGTTGCATAAATTGAACTTCTAGGCAAGAAATTGAAGACTTAGGTAAGAAAATTACCATCTTCTTGTTATGTTTTAAGTTCCATCTTGCATACATCTTGGTTATAGAGAAGTTAAGTCATGATTTTGCTCATAGGTGTTGAATTGAAGATCAATTGTTGCATGCATGGTTGAATTAGTGAAATTGGAGTTGAATTCATACTCGAATCATACATGCATGTCCATGTTTATATTCTAGTTCATGTTTTCAGAATGTTTTTCCACTAATGAGTCCCTTTGGACAAGAATTGAAGCTTAAATTTGATTTGAAGCTCATGCATTGCATGTTTTAAACTTGTTCTTGAAAATGGGTTTGAAAATGGATTTAATTGACTCACCTTTGGGGCTTGAATGCATAAATTGGCTTTTGAAACTTGTTATACATTGTTTTGGGATGTGTTCTCCAGAATTTGAGCCCAAGAGGTCGAGAATTGAGTTGAGAATGCTTGGTTTGAGCTTGGAAGGCAAATCTGGAAATTCCAGATTTGGCTTCTTCGCTAGAGCGAAGGATTCCTTGATCGAGCGACCAACGTTTTCCTCTGAGCCCCGCTCGAGCGAAGGATTGGTGGCTCGAGCGTAAAAATCGAACATCCAGTACTTTTACTGTTCCATCAGACCACTCGAGCGAAGGAAGGCTCGCTCGAGCGAACCCTTTGATTTTGGAAGCTCGCTCGAGCGAGAATCGAGCGAGCATCGCGCGTAAAAATTGAGCATCCGATTTTTCTTGTTTCATCGGACCGCCGGCGAAGGATTGTTCGCTCGAGCGAAGCCTTTGATTTTGCAACCTCGCTCGAGCGAAGGAAGGCTCGCTCGAGCGAGGCCCCTATTTTCAGCAACTTTTGAAAAGTGCCTTCCAACTGTATTTTTGCATCCTCATCGCATCTTAGGCATTCTTAGGCCTAGTTTAAAGCATCTTAATGAGGATTTAAACATAGAACCACACCGAGGAATTTAGGGATGTAATTATCATCTTTTCGACTGTGAACTTAGTGTGTGTTCTATTTGTTAACTGTTTAGGGTTGGCTCACGGGGGCCATCTAGCTATCTTGATAGCCCAATCCTTTGTGAGTAGCAGTTGTGTAAAGATATGTTCAAATGGTTATATTTTGAATCTTGGAATCGCTGTTTATTGAACTGATATTGCTTATTGAATGAATGTATGTCCTGTATTTCGAACTGTATTGTGGCATCCTTAGCACCCACTGTTATTGACTGTTACAAAGCTTTGTCGGTTTCCTTGTGGAACCATACTGTTTGATGGCCATCATTATTGTTGGGTCTGTTAAGGCCTGGTCCTTTTGGACTTACTGTTTATAGGCTAATGGATGTACCACATATGACTTATTGATTGAAATACTGATTGACTGAAATACTGAAAGATTGAAATACTGTATAATGAATTGATTTCATTACTGTGAAGGACATTCATTCATAACCTCTTTACACGTTATGTTATTCACTGGGCTTTAGCTCACTGTTTATATATATATATAGGTGCTCAGCCACCAGACCGAAGCTAGGAGCGTGGGATTGGTCCCCAATTTTGTCAAGCCAGCCTATGTGCCTCACTGCGAGGTTCCGAGACGCCATGCCATGGCTTGGGGTGTTTTTGTTTCCCCCACCTGTCTCTCTACTGTATTGTACCTTTTGTATAGACTGTTTGATCTTTCATATCGAGGATTAAGTCCCCGTCTTGTTGTTTGTAAATGATTGTATAGAGTGTCTTGTTTTGACCGTATGAATGCATAAAATGTTTTTGACATACAGATTTTCACAGCTCAGTGGACACTAGTTACTTACTGTTTTGGCTTCCGCCAGGCCTTGTACTACTCGATTGGTATCGTATTCTTGTTGAGCCTTGATAATCTCGGATTCTTGGCGATTCTGATGCTAAACCCATAGGGCCGGGTTTGGGTCGTGACAGGTACCTTGGTGGGCTTAGTGATCAAAGAACAGTGTTAGAAGCATGGGTCAACCCGACCCAACCCCCAGGGATTAGTAGTATCATTAATAAGTTATCACATTATTTTTTATATTTTTTATATTTTTATAAAAATCTAACAAACCAATTAAAATAACTAATTTCCAAATGAGCCCAGAATAATTGTAATCTAATCCATAAAACTCTTCCAATAGACAAAAGGCCTATTTGGTAGGGCTTATTTTCAGCTTATTTCAACTTTTAGCTTAGTTTAAGCTATTTTGGTGTGTTTGGTTCAACTTAATAATACAGATTATAACTTTTTGTAAGCTAAAAATCAGATTTTTCTTTGAGTGGAAGAGGAGAAGCTTTTCCAATCAACTTAAGCTTGTAGCTACAATTCGAGGGGCAAAATGACTTAAATGCCCCCTCACAATTTCAAGTTTATTATAAGTGTACTATGTATATAAATCAAAACACACTCATTTTTGTTTCTTGCACGAAGGTATTTGTGAACCATTCTCTCTACTCCTCTCTCTCTCTCTTGCACAAACCAATGAACCAGAGATCTATTTATCGCATGAACCAATGAATTAGAGCTCTCTCCCTCTCACACGAACCAATGAACTAGAGCTCTCTCTCTTTGTCGCTTTCTCTGCTACATCCATAGCGCCGTACCTAGGATTTTTCGTCATCGATTTCGGGTTTGGCGGGTGGAATGTCGCCTCAAATCCATTTGATCTCAAATATCAGATCTGTTATATATGTATATATGTCTGTGGGCGTGTGTGTTTGTAGCGTTCGAGGACTCCGTATGAAGTCGGATGGTTGCTGGAAGGGTTCGCCGCCCGCGAGGACAAGATGAGAATGAGAATGAGAAATATGTGATTGTTATTACCGATTAGGGAAATTCATCTTAGTCTGTCTCATTTTCTCTCTCTATGTATGTAGTTTCCGGATCTTTTTTTTTTTTTTTTCTCTTTGTTATTGTTGTCCAATAGATCATCCTTATGCAAATTTGGTTTTTTTTATTTATTTATTTGTTGTTGCTGTTGTCCAACAAATAATTTGTTTTTTATTTTTTTATTTTTGCGGTGATCATGAAACAAATCTGAAATGGCTCAGATCTGTACATATATATGATTTGCTTTGCCTCTATATTTCAACATATAGGATTTGATTTGGGTCTATATTTTAACATATCTTAATTTTAAACAGATGGCATATCACATAGATAAATTTTGAACAAATATAATCAAAATTTTAACAAATAGAATTTAGAAGAAAAAAATGAACAGATAATAAAAATGTGCTAGATAGATAATAAAATTGTTAATTGATACTAATTAATAAATTAAAAAAATCAACAATTTTTATATTGGTATCAATATTAATTGGTATTATTTATTAATAAATTAATTATTAATTGATACTAATTAATAACAATTGTCAATTATTAATATTAATTGATACTAATTACATTAACTTTTATTAATGAAATAATTTTTTTTTGAATTAAAACTGAAAAAAAATGACAAAATAATCATTTTTATATCATATAAGGGCAAAAAAGACAATTATACAATAAAAAGTTATTTTATACCTTATCATTCAAATACTATTCTGTTACTTAAATCTATAATCTCACAGCTATACCAAATAGGTTAACAGTTTATATTTACAATTATAAATTATAATTTATTAATATATAATTTATAATTACATTTTTATAATTCTACCAAACGGGCCCAAACAAGCGAGAGCCCACTGCGAAAGAACTGTGCATTTTCTTCATAATTCATTAAGAAAAATGATTGTTGCCACTAATAAAATTATAACTTAAATAAAAAACATCAATACAACAAACCAAACGTGGCATAAGGAGGCCTTTTCGTTTGGTTCTGGTTCGTCGGACACCCAACCTACCCTCGTTCGGTCTCCACATGCGTCAACATTCGATGCTCATGCATCCATGCAATAATACATCAAACATATATGATAATTATGTCTTAAAATTTGAAGATTTTTTTTTTTTTACAATTTTAATATAAATGACATTAATATTTTTCAAGTAAATTTTAAAATATCAAATTTAATAAAAAAGAGTTTTGCTAATTACAACTCTAAATGTTGTCAATAAAAAATATTAAATGTCAAAAGATTTAAAATTTGAATACAATCTTCATATATTTCAAAATATTTTCACACATTTTAATACAATTTATATATTTTCTCAGGACTAACAATAGTTCATAACAGTCCTATGGACTGTTTTTAGCATTCTATACATTTTAATTTTAATTTTTTTTATAAATATAACTAACGAATTATTAATGAAAATGAATTATAATTTCAAAAAAACACAAAATAATTATGTTAAAATTATAAAATTTGTTATCTGTTCTCTAAAGGTGAGTGTCATTTATATCAATTACTTAAAAGGAAAATGATTGCGGAAAGAGTTGTAAAAAAAGGGTTTGGCTTTGGTCCAGTCCTTAATCGGATTGGACGGTGCTGTTGGGTCCGTGGGGGTCCACCACGGATCCCGTTTTGAAAATTTGAACCGTTCAATGTGTAGAAATCGTCGAGTACTATATGCCTGTGAAAAATCACGTTGATCGGATATCGATAGCTATGTGATCAAATCAGTTTTTTTTATCACCGTTAATTTATTCACCGTCCATTTTTTTTATACAAAATTGATTTGATCACATAGCTATCGATATCCGATCAACGTGATTTTTCACAAATATATAGTACTCGACGAGTTCTACACATTGAACGGTTCAAATTTTTAAAACGGGACCCATGGTGGGCCCCCACGGGTCTAACAGCACCGTCCAGTCCGATTAAGGACTGGACCAAAGCCAAACCCGGAAAATATAGAGAAGAATTAATTTTTTTTAAAAAAAATGATCCACTAATAATTAGAAAAAATAAGAGGAAAGAATTATTTTAAAATATTCTAACAGATGATTATATGATTAGATTTAAAAAATAAATTTAATTTAGAGTTGGTTTGAGATGTTCTAAAAAAGTGTATTTTTTAATTTATTAGTTTATATGAGTTGGGTTTAGATTGGATTTGATGTTATGTGTTAGAGAGACGATATGATTTAAATAAGATGATGTGATTTAAATAAAATAGTGAATTTTTAATTTTTTATATTATTTAAATTATGTCAAACTTGACCTTAATTTTGGACCTATAAAAAATTATTTGATAGTAGCGGACAAGGTTACATGATGTCCAAATTTGATATTATCGATTAAAATTGTCAGATTTCAATACTTTTTATTACAATTATAGGAGATAAATTTAACAGTTGTAGCGTGGCATGTTACATCTAGACAAACAACGTCTCCGTCAAAATTCCTGGTCCGCAGACAAACAAAACCCCCCCTCGTCCGACCCCTGTCTCCCCCCTCTTCTTTCTCTCTCTAGATAAACCCTCTCTCTCCTCTGTCTCACTCCCCAGTCTTCCCATACCAGCAGCGGCTAGGGTTCTTTATTTCTACTGTAATCCTTCAATCTCTCCCGAACCCCCACTCTTCCAATCTCATCACCATGCTTTTCCCTCCAAACTAACCTCCGATTCAACCCCTTCTCTCTCCAAATTCCAAAACTCTCTCTCTCCACATACATATACATGGCGAAGACCAAACCTGGCAAAAAAGACTTGGATTCTTACTCCATCAAAGGCACCAACAAAATCGTCAGACGTACCCCTTCTCTCCCTCTCAATCTTTTTTTCTTTTTTATTTTATTATTATTATTTTTTTTTGTAATATTGTGCGTATGGATGTTTTTGGCAGCTGGAGATTGTGTGTTGATGCGACCATCGGACTCCGATAAGCCTCCCTATGTGGCACGCGTGGAGAAGATTGAGGCTGATCACCGGAACAACGTCAAGGTTCGGGTCCGCTGGTACTACCGGCCGGAGGAGTCCTTAGGAGGACGGAGACAGTTTCACGGAGCGAAAGAATTGTTCCTGTCGGACCATTATGATGTGCAGAGTGCTCATACTATAGAAGGGAAGTGCATTGTTCATACTTTTAAGAATTACACTAAGCTTGAAAATGTTGGGGCTGAGGATTACTTTTGTCGGTTCGAATACAAGGCCGCCACCGGAGGGTTTACTCCGGACCGTGTGGCTGTGTGAGTTCCAATTTTGTTGTTGGATTTTGGATTTTTTTGTTGTAGTTTGTGTGATTGTCTTGACTAACCCATTACTGTTTTATTTAAATTCTTTTGAAGGTATTGCAAGTGTGAGATGCCATATAACCCAGATGACCTCATGGTGCAATGTGAGGGTTGCAAGGACTGGTATGTTTCTTTAACTTTTTTTTTTTTTGTGTGTGTGTGTGTATAGTTTTAACTGTCTTTTTGTTTAATTGGGTGATGGTTTGAAAAATTACTTCAGTATTGTGTTGGGGAGATATAATTAGAATGGATTTCAATCTTTGATCAAGTACAGAACTTTGATTTTTTTTCCATTATAGACACAGTTGCTATTACTTGTACTTGGTTTAGTTTAGCTTTCTTTTGATAACCTGATTTAAGACCTTGTTTGGCAAGTGCCTATTTTAGCCAAAAAGTCATCAAAAAAATCAAAAAGCTAACAACTCATACAAAAAAGTCAAAGATTCCCTTTTCTTTCTACTTTTTGTATAGCTTTTCGTAAAAAATCAAAAAGTCATCCCAAATATACTAATTTTTTTTACATCACATTTTAGCCAAAAAGCGAAAAAGTTACTAAAAAAAGCCTGTTCCCAAGCGAGGCCATGAACATTGATTAATGCAAATCCAGGGAAAGGAAAAGGAAAAGGAAAATAAATGGAAAGTAAAATGAGAAAGTCTTAATTTTTTTAGTTGTGTTTGGTTGGGTTAGGAGATTGGAAAGGAAATGAGTATGCATTTCTTGAGAAATTTATAATTTTTGATTGCCCATAGAAAAGTGAATTTTCCCAAGTAATTTTATTTACCTATTATTTTCCCTTGACTAATTCAAAATTCAATATAGCCTAAATGGACTAGATTTCGGGTGGTATCATATTGATGCCATGAAGTCGATATGGCACTTGCAAGAAGATAATGTAGTTGATTTAACCTTGCTATATTTTTATTTATTTTGTTAGGACTTTTGAAGGCTAAAGTGATAGAATTTTAGAAATATGAGGTTTCTATGTTAGGTATTCTTTGTTTTAGAAGATATCTATGAGCTTTTAATACTTTATATGAAGCCTATATGTGCTTTTTGGTGTGAAAACCAAATTATCTTTAGAAGATTAATAGAATTTGAATAAATATTTGAAAGAGATTTCTCTCTCTCTCTCTCTCTCCCCCCTCTTCCCTTTTTGTCATCTCTTATTTTTATATCCTCTTTCTTTCTCTTGTCCATTCTATTTTCTTTATCTTCCTTGATATATTCACTCTATAATTTCTTTCTAATCCCCCCTAGGCTGAGTTTGGTTAGGATGAAAATGGTAAAAAGTAAAAGAAATGAAAAAACATATATATATATATATAGATTTGAGTTTGTTTAGTATGAAAATAGTGGAAGTTACAAGAAAGTTAATTTTCTTGTACAACTCATAATAGCGTGGTAACTAAGCTTATAGTTTCTTTCAAAAAACACAAGAAAATACAAGAAAGTAAAAATATGTTTCAAGAAAATATATTTCATTTTCCTTTTCTTTTCTTTTACCTCACTCTCTATCATTTTCACTTTCCATCATTTATTTATTTCTAATCAAACGGAGCCTTATCGATTCCATCACTTCATCTCTGTTTCATGATATTTTTAAACAAATATATATTATTTTCCCCACCATGTGCTCAAAAAAGTTTCATGAAGTTTCAAGCTACGTCACATATGAAGCCACTTTAAGAATGATGGGTGTTGAAGTTTTAATTAGTCTTCTGCTATTGATTTGGTAATTCACATGGTAGTGCTTGCTCATTTAATTGAATAGTGGGCAGTGGAGCATATTTTAAGTGTTGTATAAAGTGTGATTCTGTCAAGATCTACTGTAATTGGTTTGTCATTTGTAGTGCACTTCTTTCCTAAAATTCAACTGTGCATCTTTCTTGCTTGTACATGTGTTACTTACTTGTACATATGTTGTATTTCAAACATGTTCTCTAAGAAGGTAGAAATCTAGAAATATCTTAGTTGCCTTGTAGAAAGTGTAAAATGTAGATGGGGGTGAATGACTTGGTCTCCTCAAGTGATATTGGATTTTGGAGCTTCAGATTTATGTTGTGTACTCTTGTCTATTGGACATCTTTTTCTTTCCATCTCCTGCATAATATTTATGGGAATGACAGGGTAGAATCTCATAGATGACCATGAGTAGTTCAAGGATTATGTAGAGTGAAGATTACATGAATGTGCTATCTCCCATGAATATGAAGAGTTTCTTATATTATATTGGTTAAATTGAGTTCATTTAGTGTGAGACATTACATTGCATGACCATGTTTTGTTTTTCTAGCTTGCAGAGAGGCTCTTATTTATTAGTTGTTATTTAGGTACTCGGCCTCAAATATATTTATCTGCATTCTGTCTCTTAACTTATGTGCATGTGTGCATGATAATATCCATAATTGGGGACAGTTTTTTCTTTATACATGTACCAATATTTTGCAGGTTTCATCCTTCTTGTATGGGTATGACTATTGAAGAAGCAAAGAAATTGGAGCACTTTATGTGTGCTGAATGTTCTTCTGATGATGATGCAAAACGATCCTTAAACTCATTCCCAGTATCACCATCTGTTCAGACTAAGGTGAGAATAATTGGATCTCTGTATATGCTGTTATTACTCAATATAGTTAACGTAGCTATATCTTATCTTATGCGCACAATGAAGCATGGTCTTCTCAATTGATTCTATGAATATATATTGCTAATTTGTTATGTCATTCAAATTATGAGAATGTAACTGTAATGAGATCAGCATACTGTATTATGGACACCTATGTTAGATGAACACTTAAACTACATGAGTATGGGAATTTTTGTTAAAAAATTTGTGTATGGGTATGGGTTATGTGCTGAGATGTGTTAGAAGATAGTTCCCCAACAAGAGTATCCAACAGAGAAATAAAAAGAGCACTTACCTGGTTCATTTGAATTTTCATATAATACTTTCTAGATATATTTCCAGAATCTGTGTTACATATATATTTCTCATTAAATTTTTTTTAAAATTTTTTTACAAAAAATATGTCAGAAGGAAATTATAAAAAGTACCAATGTTCAACGAGAAAGTTTTTGATTAGAGGCTAAGGAAATGTCCTGGTGATATTTCAATGTAAATCCATGTTCTTAGATTTGGTATTCATCTAATCTAACTCTAAGATGCATACCCATGTTGGACACCTGTTGCGCATACCCAACTTGAAGAATATATATACGCCAGTTAATATCAGAATCATCTCAGGGGACATCATGGGCCTTTTTGCTTACCATTACACCCTCATCAAGTCAAAAACATTAATTGCCGGCTTTCTAGCTTTCCTTACTGAACCTTGTTTGATACTAAGAACCGGTAATGCTTTTTCTTCAACATCTGATAACAGCCTGCCATTATTATGAGAAAGAGACTCATTTTTGTTCTCTTTTCTCTTTACTCAGAGAGGCTGATTCCTTATCTGCCATTTTTTCCATACCATGTATATTTAACCTTACCAAAAAGACAATAGTAGATCAGCACTCATGCTGTCATTATCTCCCTATCCTGGGCTCTTACTTGAATGTCTACATTGCTTTTGACTTTAGGATAGGCTATCCATTATAGTTCCGCCCTGGCCTTGTCAAGAGAGGGTAATGCAGATATTATAATGAGTGCTTTTGCCTTATGTTACCCATTGTTATCACTGTAATTGTTGAATATAGCAATCAAAATATTATGTTTGAATATGAAAATTAGAATAGGAATTATTTTGGTTATAGGATTCTTATCTTGTATATATTGTTTCCTAAATTGTATCATAAATATTATATATATATATATGGCTTCTACCTCGTGGATTGGTAAGTCAAATAATTCTTTTCATTCTTTTTTGGTATCAGAGCCTCCCTAGCCGTCTCTCTCCAGGGCCGGCCCTGGGCATAGGTCCACCAGGCCATGTCCTAGGGCCCCTCAAAATAAATCCAAAAAAGGGGCCCCTCCTATTATAATTTAGTGTAATATATTAGGTATGTTTTAAGTTTAAAAAAAATTGAAGAGGGCCTAAACTAACTTAAAATAAATTGACTCATTCAAAATTGAAAGGCCCATTCAAAAAAATTAGCATGGTTATCCATTGACAATAGTCCCAAAAAAGGTCCCTTCGTATTATAGTTTAGTGTAATATATTAGGTATGTTTTAAGTTTAAAAAAAATTAAGGAAGGTCCAAACTAATTTAAAATAAATTGACTCATTAAAAAAATTGAAAGGCCCATTTAAAATAATTAGCATTGTTATCCATTGAAAATGATTTTGCAAAAAAACTAGATTATGCAAGTATGATTGATTTATTTGCTTTTAAACATGTAAGAAGAGTAAGAATCAAGCGATACTTATTAGTTGTTGTAATGTGATGTTGAGTATTTTTTTGTGATTTTAACATAAATCTTTTATCCTTTACCTTCAAAAAATTTTTTTATTGAAAAAAAAAATGTTAAGGGTTCCAGAAATTTATCAGTTAATTATCGGCTTTGGGCCTCGGAAATCTCAGGGCTGGGCCTATCTCTCTCTCAACCACCCATCACAACCGACTGTCTTTTTTCTTCTCTCTGACCTCCGACAGCCCTTACCAACTCCTTTTCTCCCACTGACAGCCTCAACCAAGTCTTCGCAACCCCTCTCCTTCCTTGTCTTCATCTCGGTAGGCCTTCTTTATCCTTGCTGAGGCTCTGGTTGCTGCCAACCAGACTTGGTTCTGGGTTTACGTACTTCGGCTGCCTTTTTAAGTGGTTCGTGGCTGTTTTTTTTCCCCTTCTTGGGGTGATTGGACTGATGTATTAAGCCCTTTGTTTGTCCTTTTATTCTTTTGGGCTACTGGGTTTATTCGGTAGCATCTATTTCAGTGTTATCAGAGGCGAGCCTAAGCGCTAAGCGAGGCGAGGCGAGGCGAGGCGAGGCGAGGCTTGGCTTCAGCGTTTTAGGTGTATTGAGGCGAGGCGAAATGGTAAGGCGATGGAGAAGCGCCTGAAGCGAGGCTTAGGCGAGGAGGCGTGAGGCGAAACGAAGCAACGCTTCATCAGATTTTGAACTGATTCAAGTTCGAATCATCATCTGGGCCTTTCATCGACTTCGTTCGAATCATCTGGGCCTTCATCGACAAAGTTAATTACTAAATACGAAGTCCAAACCCTAGATCGACTACGTTCGAATCATCTGGGTCTGCTAGGTCTTCTTCTTCCGAAGTCGAATCGTTTGGGTCTTCGTCGAATCATTCCGAGGTGAGTTCCTTCTTCTTCCTTTCTCCTTTGTTCACTATCGGACCCTGTTCTTCCCTTCGACTTCACCTGTTCTTCTCTTCGACTTCACTGTTCTCCTTTGTTCGACTTCGACTTGAAGAAGAAGAACACTGTCGAACCTGTTCTTAAAATTAATTCAATTATTTTTTAAAATTAATTTTTAATTCGCAAAAATTAATTTTTAATTTGCAAAAATTAATTTTTAAAATTAATTCAATTATTTTAAAATTAATTTTTTTTAGTTAATTCAATTATTTTTTTTCTTCTGTGTTAAAATTTCAATTATTTCTTAAAATTTCCTGGTTATTTTAATTTCCTGTTATTCAATTAATTATTTTAATTCAATTAATTTGTTTAATTCAATTAATTCGATTAATTTGTTTATTTTAATTCAATTAATTTCCTGATTATTTTAATTTCCTAGTTATTCAATTAATTATTTTAATTCAATTAATTTGTTTATTTTAATTCAATTAATTTCCTGGTTATTTTAATTTCCTAATTATTCAATTAATTATTTTAATTCAATTAATTTCAACTATTTTAATTTCTTTATATTCTTTAATGTTGTTAAAATATGTTCTTTAGAATGATAACTGCATGATGGTTCTTAAAAATATTTATATTTTTGTCTATATCATTTATTTTAAAAAAATATCTTTTCTGGTCGCCTCGCTTCGATGAAGCTCTCGCCTCGTCTCGTCGCCTCGCGCTTAGGCGTTAGGTGACCTTGTCGCCTCGGTTCGTTTTTCGCCTTAAAAAACACTGATCTATTTAGATAAGCCGTTGAGTTTTTTCCGGTTTCTTATTTTTTCTTGGACTATGTTGCTATCTTTGTGTGTTTTTCAGCTCCTCTTCTTCCACCATGACTGATACATCCTTTGCTAATATACCCACCAAGCCTGTTTCAATTAGTTTTGATTTTTCTCTTTCTCATCATCACACTCCTGTTCATCATATTACAAGTATGGTGTTGAATGGGAAAAATTTTGCCATATGGAGCCGCTCCCTTAAACTCTGTTTAGGCGGCAAGGGAAAACTTCATTGGCTTTTATTTTCCACTACCCAGCTTGCTGCAACAGATCCTACTCGTGCACAGTGGGATATTGATAACTGCACTATTTTGAGATGGATGTTCTACTTCATGGAAGATCGTATTTATCACATGTTTCTCTATTGCGACACAATTCTTGGTCTATGGCATGCCTTGTCATAGATGTATGCTCATGCACATAACGATGCTCGCATCTTTAAGCTTTATAAGGATATTGCTTGTGCTTCCCAATCTGCCTTGGGTCTTTCTGTGTTAAAATTCTTTGGATACCTTCAAACCCATTGGGAAGAATTGGTTCAATATGAGCCCTTGACTGAGTCACTAACATATGCTGCCTCTCTTGTGTCCAAAAACCTTGCTCGCCAGCATACTTACCAGTTTCTGATGGGTTTAAACTCTGAGTTTGAATTCTTCGAACTTAGATTTTAAATACATTACCTATGCTCTCTCTCTATGAGGCCTTTGCCACTATTGATAGTGATGAGCGTCGTAGGTGTCTGGTTCAGCTGAATCCTTCTCTTCTATCTCCAGTTTTATCTGATCAGATGGCTCTTGCTGCAAAGTCTGGGTCTCGGGGTTCTACTAGTCCAGTTACTTGTCATCATTGTGGCATTTCTGGTCATGTTAAGGCTCGTTGCTTCAAACTTCATCCTGAGTTGAGGCGATGTTCCTCTTGCCCTGGTGGTGCTGGCACCCCTTGCATTGCGACTCTAGTGAATTTTGCTACTCTGCGCATAGGTCCCTTCATCTCCCTAATTTACGAGTTATAGACTTAGATTGGTCAGCTTCAGGCTCAACTTGGATCTCTTACTGCCAGTTCTCTTGGCCTATCATCTACCACTACTGCCACCCTTGCAACAGGTACTTCTACTGCTTTCCATGTTCGGTTTGCTAGTCCCTCATAGGTTCTGGATTCTAGGGCTAATGATCATATGACGGGTGAGTTTTCCTTTCTTTCTTCGCTAGTCCTTACTACTATTGCCCAATCTATGTGTCTTGCTGATGGTTCGTTATCCTCTGTTTGTCATAAGAGTGTAGTGTCTTTATCCCCTACCATTATTTTGTCATCTGTTTTACATGTTCCAAATTTTGCATATAATCTCTTATCTGTTAGTTGTCTTGTCGAACAATTTAATTGTGCTGTCATCTTCTTACCCCCCTCTTGCCTTTTACAGGACCTGAGTTCGAAAAGGATTTTTGGCAAGGGCTATAAGCTTGATGGGCTACACTACTTTGGGGATCCACCGGATGAGCCTTGCTCTTCTTCCGTAGCTAGTTTTCAGGTCTCTGTTTTGCCTGCTTTCATGTCTTGTGTTTTTAATATTCAAACTTTAGAATTATGGCACGCTCGTATGGGTCATGTTAATTTTCAATATTTATGTTAACTTTTTCCTTCATTTAATATAGCTTACAAAGATTCTAAGTTTCATTGTGTGGTTTGTGAGTTATCTAAGCATACCCGTACTAGCAATATCCCTTATATGACTCGTGCTCCTAGTGCTTTTGATCTTATACTTTCTGATGTTTGGGGTCATTCCCCTGTCACTGTTTTTTTTAGTCATAGATATTATGTGACTTTTATTGATGATCACACTAAGTACACTTGGGTTTATCTAATTCATCGTAAGTCTGACGTCTTTCCCATTTTTGTCCAATTTTTACAGATGGTTAAAACTCAATTTCATGCAGTTGTTAAGACTATCCATTCCGATAATGTTGGGAAATATATTTCTAATGCATTTCATTCACATCTTAATCAAACCAGTATTCTTCAACAACTTGTCCTCGGACCTCTGAACAAAATAGTATTGCTGAACGCAAAAATCATCATATTATGTCTGTTATCCGGTGTCTTTTTTGAGGTATGGGTGTTTCCAAGTCTTATTGGCATATGACTGTCCTTACTACTATTTACCTCATTAATAGGATCCCTAGTCTTGTGTTGCATGGACTCACTCCGTTTCATACCCTTATGCCCACCACTACTCTGTTTCTACTATTACCTCATGTCTTTGGGTGTACCTATTTTGTTCAAAATTGGAGTCTCCCTCTCGCAAAGTTATGACAAATCTATTCGTTGTATCTTCTTAGGGCACTCTTCCATGTCCAAAGGGTATAGGTGTTATGACCCTATATCTCGTCATTTTCACACACTTTGAATGTTACGTTTTGTGAGGATCTTGCTTTCTTTAGTACTAACCCTTCTTTGTAGGCTTCTCCTCTTATTACTTCCATTGTTCGTCCGGTGACCATTTTGGACAAGGTTGAGAATGAGGCTGCCCCCCTTCCTCCTTCTCAGCCTTCATCTCCTCCTCCATTGCAAGGATATTGTTACCCAAAAAACAACTTAAGAGGGGGGTGAATTAGGTTTTTACAATTAAAATTAATAATACCCTAATAAAAATTATGACTAGCACAATAGATAAATATAATTAATTAAATAAAAATAATTAAAATAAGTGTCTTAACAACTATGTCAGTTAATGATTTTAGTACAGTAAAAATGTGAAATATAGCTATGGCAATTTAAAATAAAATAAAGAGATAAGGGAGAGAAACAAACAAATTTATAGTGGTTCGGTTTCAACTCGGCCTACGTCCACTCCTCAAGCTTTACTTGAGATTTTTCACTATCTTCTAGTTTCACAGGGGTGCTAGCAACCTCTTTACAAATGGAGCAATCCTCCACGGATTTTACATAGCCTTCACAAGTCTAAACCTTTGCAAATCTTAGGTGATTCACAATCACTCTTAAGATTTCAAGAGCACAGTTTTTGCAACACTTTTACAAGATGAAATGGTATTTTTACTTTCAAAGAAAGTTTACAATAAATATCTCTCAAAGATAGATATATAAAATGAAGTTTTGATTTTTCTGTAAATCTCACACAGGAAAGATGGGCTTAAAGCTATAAGGCTCCATGTATAATTTCTGAGAATAAATGTGAGTGATTATAGATCAAAGAATATTTTTAGGTTTTTTGGAACTTGTTTACATTAGAGGCTTTGGTATATATAAAGAAAATTATAGCCGTTGTAGTCATTTGAATTTATAGCCGTTGTACTTCCATCATTACCAATTTGAATATCTTCCACTCCATTATTACAAATTTGAATATCTTCCACTTGAACCTTTTGAATTTTTATAGCCGTTTATAACCGTTGTACTTCCATCATTACTAATTTGAATATATTCCACTTGAACCTTTTGAACTTTTTGGCCTGCTGCTATGCTAGGCTGTTTGAACCTTTGTTCTGGGCTGTTTGAACTCTTAATTTAATCAAATATTAAATACATTCTAACAACATTTAGGATAAAGGTTTAGGTAAGAAATAATGGGACAAAATAAATTTTATTTTTATTTTTTTCTTTCAAATAAATCATTAACATAAATTTTGATTAAAATATAATTAAATAAATTATCAAAATAAATTTTGGATTTTATTTTTCTCTTTCAAATAAATTAAAACATAATTAAATAAATCATCAAAATAAATAAGTCTAACAATCTCCCCCTTTTTTATGATGGCACATAATGATGTTTTGATTTGATTTGAGAGTAACAAGGGCTTCTCTTCAAGTCATGCTCCCTGAATTCATTTCTAAATACATAGGTTAGCACGTGTGTAATAAATAAGCTTTAATCAATAACATAATATAAGATTAAGATATCAAACTATAAATACATAACATCAGATTAGTTTGAAAATAATACCATAATACATCATATAATTTCTCCTCTTGTGACATTATCAAAAGGAAATCATGGGTCAGAATCTGGAGGAGGAGAATGATAGTGATAAATGGCAGCAAAAAATAGATAATCAAAATAGATATATACATATATATATGATTTGCCCACGGCTCTTTTTTGTTCGTCAAAAATCGCGTCGGACATGCGTCCTCGCTTTTGTATCAGCTGACCGACAAAAGCGAGACGGATCAATCAGTCAATCAGCTACCTCGGCTCTCTCCCCCTCTTGTCATCTTCGCCTCCGTCTTCTTCTTAATCACTCTCTTCGCCGCCTTCTTCCTCATTCGCTTCGTGAGAGAGATAGAACAGAGAGACTGAGCAGAGCAGAAAGGTTGTCAAAAACTACTCTCCTTTCGATTACATCTCTCTCCTACTACATGGCCTCATCCCGTCCCCTTACTCTGTTTCCGGACTTGAATGATCTCGTAAGCGTTGCTGGATCGAGTGCCCTGGCTCCCACTCTTCCCAACCTTCTTATGATGTCGATTGAGCAAATAATGACGGCTCAATCAGACATTGAAGCCAATCATTTCACATTAACGTCTTGTATGGAGACGACTGCAGTCACAAAATTGGCTCACCGACTGCAGAACAGGACGAGTGAGTTCCATCAAGTCAACGCCCAACTCGCTCTGCTCAGTGCATGTACAAGGATGCGTGAGCAGAGATAGACGCACTGAAGGCTGAAAATAAAGAGCTTAAACAGAAGACCACCTCCATAGCCCGATTTGGAGCAACGTCGTTTTTGGCTTTTGATAGTCAGCAGGGAGTCGTCGCGCTCGACGAAAGCACGGGGGCAGGGGCGTCAAGGGTCGCCTAAGGTGATAAAAAGAAGAAGAGAGCGGTGGAAGAGGCGAGTAAGTAAAATCGGCGTATGGTCGTAAAAAAAATGAACGGGTTTTTTTTTAATATTTATGGAAATGTGTATTTTGATCGGCGTATAGTCGTAAAAAAATTAAGGGTGTTTTTTGTTTTTTATTTTTATTTTTTTGTTTTGTTTTGTTTTTTTTTAAGTATTGAAAAATAAAATTAAAAGGCAGAGAAAAAAAAGAAAAAGAAAATTAAGCCCAAACAAAAAATAATAATGAAAAAAGATAAATCTAAAAGAAATTAAGCCTAATAGCAAAATAATAAAAAAAATAAAATAAATGAAAATAAAATAATACCAGCGGAAATTAAACTTAATGAGACGGTGTTACTGGAATGCAAAAAAAATACCATGAGGGTTTTAAAAAAATTAATGTATGCAAAGTTAATTTTACCTCAAGACGTAGAACCCAAAAAAAATTGCACAGTTGAGAATAGCAAACTGTTAAGGAGAATAAATGTATGAAGGACTAGAGAGCATTCAATTGATATAAATGTTTCCATATCAATGTAGCAATACACATATATCATTTTAACAAAAATTCAAGTTTCATAGTCATAACAAAACTTTTTAAGTAGAAATCGACATTCCAAGCTCGCCACGAATAAAATTGAAGTGATCCTTGCTTAGGGGTTTTGTGAAAATATCTGCCAATTACTTGTCGGTGTTTATAAATTCACGTACAATATCCCTTTTTTGAATATGATCTCTTAAAAAATGAGGTCGAATTTCAATATGTTTTGTTCGTGAGTGTTGAACTGGATTTTTGCTTAAATTGATGGCACTAGTATTATCACATTTAATAGGGATATGATCATAATGCAAATTAAAGTCCTCCAATTGTTGTTTCATCCAAAGTATTTGGGCACAACAACTTTCGGAAGCTATATATTTAGCTTCGGCTGTTGATAAAGTAACAGAATTTTGCTTTTTGCTAAACCAAGATACTAATGAGTTACCAAGAAAGTGACAAGTGCCATTGGTGCTTTTTCTATCAAGTTTGCATCCGGCAAAGTCGGCATCCGAGTAACTAATTAAATCAAATGTAACACTTTTACGATAAAACAGTCCCAAATTTTGAGTGCCAACAAGATATCTAAAAATTCTTTTAACAGCACTGAGATGTGATTGTTTAGGATTTGATTGATATCTAGTACATATACAAACACTAAACATAATATTGGGTCTACGTGCAGTTAAATAAAGAAGTGAGCTGATCATACTTCGATATTTTGTTTGATCAATGGACTTACTTTTTTCATCTTTGTCTAGTTTAATGGATGTGCTCATAGGTGTTCCAGCTATTTTTGAGTCATACATGCCGAACTTTTTGAGTAGTTCTTTTGTGTACTTAGCTTGGTTGATAAAAAATGCCTTCCTTACATTATTTGATTTGAAGCCCATGGAAATAATTTAGCTCTCCTATCATGCTCATCTCAAACTCACCTTGCATACAATTAGCAAATTCCTTACACAAGGTTTCATTAGTAGCACCAAATATAATGTCATCCACATATATTTGCACAATAAGTAAATTATCATGTTTAGTTTTAACAAAAAGTATTGTGTCAATCGTTCCTCTAGAAAAATTATTTTCAATAAAAAATTTACTTAATCGTTTATACCATGCACGAGGTGCTTGTTTCAAACCATATAAAGCTTTTGATAGTTTAAAAATATGATTTGGAAAAGCATGATCTTCAAAATTTGGGGATTGTTTAACATAAACTTCCTCATTTATAAAACCATTAAGAAAGGCACTTTTTACATCCATTTGATAAAATTTGAAATATCTAAAACATGTAAATGCAAGTTACATGCGAATGGCTTCTAATCTAACAACCGGAGCAAATGTTTTATCGAAATCAATACCTTCTTCTTGATTGTGTCCTTGTGCAACAAGTCTAGCCTTGTTTCTTATAATTGTGCCGGATTCATCAAGCTTGTTTTGAAAGATCTATTTGGTACCGATAATGGTATGATGTTTAAATTTTGGCACATGTTCCCATAGTTTGTTTCTCTTAAATCGGTTAAGCTCTTCATGCATAGCTATCATTCAATGTTCATCGAATTCGACTTCTTGAAAGTTTTTAGGCTCAATCTGTGAGATAAAAGCCAAGTTACTACAAATATTTCTAAGTGAAGAGTGAGTTTCAATACCTTTTGTAGGGTCACCTAGGATTAAATCCTTAGAGTGATTATGAACAAACTTCCATTCTCTTGGCAAATCATCATTGTTTCCTCCTTCTTCTTGAGATGGGAGAATATGTTGTTCAATCTCTTTGTTCAACTTACATGGTTGGTTCTCTTCTTTGTAGATACTTGAATCTTCTACATTTGGTTACAAATCTATATTATCACTAACAATTTGCTTTTGAGCAGATGTTAGTTTCATCAAATGCCACATGTATAGATTTTTCCACAACAAGAGTTCTTTTATTAAAAACACGATAAGCTTTGCTAGTTAAGGAATAGCCAAGAAAAATTGCTTCATCAGATTTTGAATCAAATTTACCTAAGTTATCCTTATCATTATTATGCACAAAACATTTACAACAAAAAATATACAAGTGACTAATGTTGGGCTTTCTATCAGGCCAAAGTTCATAAGGAGTCTTTTTGAGAATAGGTCTAACTAATGCACGATTTAAAATATAGCATGCGGTGTGAACGGCTTCGGCCTAAAAATATTTAGGAAGATTATTTTCACAAAGTATTGTTCTACTCATCTCTTCTAAAGTTCTATTCTTCCTTTCTACTACCCCATTTTGTTGAGGGGTTCTAGGTGCTGAAAAATTATGTCCAATATCATGCTCATCACAAAACAATTCAAATTTCTCATTTTCAAGTTCTCTACCATAGTCGGTTCGAATATTAGTAATGAGAAAGTCTTTTTTCATTTTGAATTCTATGACAGAGTTTTGTGAAAGAAGAAAAAGTTTCATCTTTGTGTGCTAAAAACATAACCCGTCTAAATCTTGAATAATCATCAACAATAACAAGACAATAACGTTTACCAGCTATACTAGATGTTCTTGAGGGATCAAATAAATTCTTATGCAATAGTTGTAAAGGTTTAGTTGTGGAAATATGAGATTTTGATTTAAATGATGTTTTAGTTTGTTTTCCTTGTTGACAAGTACTACAAAGATGATCTTTTTCAAATTTAATTTTTGGAAGTCCAATAACCAAATCCTTTCTTAAAAGTTTAGCAATTAAATTCATATGAGCATGACTAAGTCTTCTATGCTGTAACCAACTATTTTCATTATTAACATATAAACATTTAACATTACTAGCATAGAGATCATTAAGATGAAAAACATAAACATTATCATGGCGATTACCAACGAATAAAGGTTTATAATCATTTGTGCTTTCAATTGTGCAATGTGATTTATCAAAAATAACTCGATTACATTTATCACATAATTGACTAATACTAAGTAGGTTATGCTTAAGTCCATCAACAAGTAAAACATTTTCAATAGAAGAGTTAGGAGAAATACCAATGCTACCAATACCGATGATTTTTTCTTTCTTGTTGTCTCCAAAAGTAACAAATCCTCCATTTTTCGATGATAGTTTAGTAAAGAATGATTTATCTCCGGTCATGTGTCTGGAATATCCACTATCAAGGTACCACTTCCCTTTTTTAGCTTTGGACTTAAGGGAAACCTACAAGATGATAATCAAGTATTGGTTTTTGGTACCCGTACTTTCTTGGGTCTTTCTTGATTAGTTTTGTTAGATCCCTTAATAATCCAAATCTTTTTAATTCTCATATTTATATTATTTTTGAATGGATAATAAGATATATAATGGTTTTTCTTTTTACAATAATGACAAGTAATATGAGGGTGTGTCATGAGAGGTGTCTTTTCAAAAATTGTATTGAAATTCTTTTGTTTCTTAATAGGGTCATATCCAATGCCCGCTTTATCGAAAACACATCTTTGATTTTCAAGAAGCATGTTGAGATTATTTTTACCTTCTACAAAATTTTCAAGTATTTTTGTTAAATCATTAACATTGTTTTTTAAAGCAGTTTTCTCATTAGAGATGGTGTCAAAATCATTTTTCAAAACAATTATTTCTTTCTTTAATTCTTCTACATTACTAGATAAAGATGCAACAGATTTTTTTAACACATTATTTTTAGCACAAGCTTTTCTAAATTCATCTTTTAGTTCATGGAATGCATTTTCAAGTTCTTCATAAAGAGTAGTTACCTCATCTTGAGTAGTCTTCATCTTCAAGAGTCATAAGACACAAGTTGGCTACTTCATTTTCAATTTCATCACTTGAGTTTTCATCTTCACTTTCTCCTCAAGCTGCTACCATGGCCGCCTTGTTGCTTTTGTAATTTTTTCCATGATTTTTCAATTTTGGACAATCCATCTTCATATGTCCAGGATTTTTGCACTCATAGCAAATAATAGGTTCTTTCTTGTTATCTTTGTTGTACTCCTTTTTGAAAGGTCTTCTTTCTCAATAATTGTTTTTCTTGAAGTGCTTTTTGAGATTTCTACTAAATATGGCATAGTTTTCATCCTCACTGGAGTTTTCATCTCCTTCATTTGATGATGCTTTGAATGCAATTCCACTTTTCTTTTTGTCTTCAAAATCCTCATGTCTTTCATGGTGATCTCATGAGTCATAAGGGAACCCATAAGCTCATCTAATCCAAGTGTGGAAAGCCGCCTTGTTTCTTTTGTAATTTTTTCCATGATTTTTCAATTTTGGACAATCCATCTTCATATGTTCAGGATTTTTGCACTCATAGCAAATAATAGGTTCTTTCTTGTTATCTTTGTTGTACTCCTTTTTGAACGGTCTTCTTTCTCAATAATTGTTTTTCTTGAAGTGTTTTTTGAGATTTCTACTAAACATGGCATAGCTTTCATCCTCACTGGAGTTTTCATCTCCTTCATTTGATGATGCTTTGAATGCAATTCCACTTTTCTTTTTGTCTTCAAAATCCTCATGTCTTTCATGGTGATCTCATGAGTCATAAGGGAACCCATAAGTTCATCCAATCCAAGTGTGGAAAGATCTTTGGCTTCTATAATGGTGGTGACTTTTACTTCCCAATTCTTTGATAGACACCTAAGAATTTTTCTTGCCAAACTCACTGTTAGTATAAATTTTGCCAAGAGATTTCAAAGAGTTTACAATTTCAGTAAATCTAGTAAACATACTTGAAATAGATTCATCAGAGTTCATTTTAAACAATTCATAACTATGAACAAGTATATCAATACGAGATTCCTTCACTTGGTTTATACCTTCATACGTTACCTCAAGTTTGTCCCAAATTTCTTTTGCCGAATCACAATTTGAAATTTTATTATACTCCTTAGAGTCTAATCCACAAACAAGGGTGAGTTTGGCTTTAGCATTGGCTTGCAATAATTTATGATCTCTCTTATCACATTCATTTTCAGTTTTAGGTACACTAATATTGTCAACTAATTTGGTAGGAATTTTTGAACCTTTGGGGACAATAATCCACATGGCATAATCAGTGGCTTGTAGGTATAGGGTCATTTTATCCTTCCAATGACTATAGTTGTTTCCGTCAAACGATGGTGGCCTATATGTGGCTTGTTCTTCAGCTAAGGTTGCCATGGATCGAAACTCCTAGATGGTTAAATCTAAAACAAGAGTTTAGGCGCTGATACCAATTATTACCAAAAAGACAACCTAAGAGGGGGTGAATTAGGTTTTTACAATTAAAATTAATAATACCCTAATAAAAATTATGACTAGCACAATAGATAAATATAATTAATTAAATAAAAATAATTAAAACAAGTGTCTTAACAACTATGTCAGTTAATGATTTTACCACAGTAAAAATGTAAAATATAGTTATGGCAATTTAAAATAAAATAAAAAGATAAGGGAGAGAGAGACAAACAAATTTGTAGTGGTTCGGCTTCAACACGGCCTACGTCCACTCCTCAAGTTTCACTTGAGATTTTTCACTATCTTCTAGCTTCACAGGGGTGCTAGCAACCTCTTTACAAATGGAGCAATCCTCCACGGATTTTACACAGACTTCACAAGTCCAAACCCTTGCAAATCTTAGGTGATTCACAATCACTCTTAAGATTTCAAGAACACAGTGTTTGCAACACTTTTACAAGATGAAATGGTATTTTTGCTTTCAAAAAAAGTTTGCAATAAATTTCTCTCAAAGATAGATATATAAAATGAAGTTTTGATTTTTCTGTAAATCTCACACAGGAAAGATGGGCTTAAAGCTATAAGGCTCAGTGTATAATTTCTGAGAATAGATGTGAGTGATTATAGATCAAAGAATATTTTTAGGTTTTTTGTAACTTGTTTACATTAGAGTCTTTGGTATATATAAAGAAAATTATAGCCGTTTATAGCCGTTGTATTCATTTGAATTTATAACCTTTTATAGCCGTTGTAGTCATTTGAATTTATAGCTGTTGTACTTCCATCATTACCAATTTGAATATCTTCCACTTGAACCTTTTGAACCTTTTGGCCTGCTGTTGTGTTAGGCTGTTTGAACCTTTATTTTAGGCTGTTTGAACTCCTAATTTAATCAAATATTAAATACATTCTAACAACATTTAGGATAAAGGTTTAGGTGAGAAATAATTGGACAAAATAAATTTTGATTCTATTTTTCTCTTTCAAATAAATTATCAAAATAAATTTTGATTAAAATATAATTAAATAAATCATCAAAATAAATTTTGAATTCTATTTTTCTATTTCAAATAAATTAAAACATAATTAAATAAATCATCAAAATAAATAAGTCTAACAGATACTCTCGTCACCCACGTACTCAGCCCCCCCTGCCACCTCTACGATCTCTGGGCCAGGTAACTCTTCTCCTTTAGCTCTCCTTCACCTCCTCGTCGTAACCCACATTGGGATCGACATCCTCCAAATTGTTTGAGTTGTTTGAGTAGTACTTGTCATCCTATTTCCTAGTATCTTTCCTATGACTGGGTTTTCTCTTCTTATCGTTCTTTTCTTGGCAAGCTTGAGTCGGAATCCATTCCTCATTTTGTATGAGGCCTTTTAGAATCCCAAATGGGGAGCGGCTATGTAGACTGAGATGGTGGCTTTAGAATAGAATTACACTTAGGATCTTATACCTTTACCTCCTGGGGAAAGCATAGTTGGTTGAAAATGGGTGTTCACTATAAAGTACCTCGCTGATGACTCAATTGACCGTTACAAAGCCTGCTTGGTGGCCAAAGGTTTCACACAGATTCCTAGCAAGGATTTTGGTGCCACTTTTGCCCGTCTCCAAGTTTACTTCTGTACGTCTCCTTATCTCCCTTGTAGCATCTCATTCTTAGTCTCTTCATTGGGTTGATGTCAAGAATGCATTTCTTCATGGAGATCTTCTTGAGACGATTTATATGGCTCCTCCACCAGATTTTCGGACTGAGGGGGAGTATTCGGGGAACGTGTGTTGGTTTCGCAAATCTTTATATGGTCTGAAACAGTCTCCACGAGTATGGTTTGGTTGCTTTAGTTCTGTTATTATATTTATGGTCTTTGTCCAGTGCCACTCCAATCACACTTGTTTCATTCGTCGGAATTTTACAGGTCAGTGTATAGTCTTGTTAGTTTATGTGGATGATATTATTCTCACAGGTGATAACTTTGTCGGCATTGGTCAAGTAAAGAAGGACTTGGGCTAAACTTTTGATATTAAGGATCTGGGGTGTCTCAAATATTTTCTAGGAATTGAGGTGGTTCACTCAAGGAAAGGATCTCCTTATCTCAAAGAAAGTACATCCTTGACTTGTTTCAGGATACTGGAATGTTAGGGTGTAAACTTAATTCTATTCCTATGGATCTTAATTTCAAACTCACATCATATTCTGGTGAGTTGCTGGATGACCTAGGCATGTATCAGCGTCTTCTTGGATGCCTCATTTATTTGACCAACACTAGACTTGATTTGACATTTGCAGTTAGTGCTGTGAGTCAGTTCATGCATGCACCTCTTAAAGAGTACCTTGACGCGGTTCATCATATTTTGAGTTATTTAAAAACTACTCTTGGCTTGGGATTGTTTTTTACCGCTGGTCTTCAATCTGGGCTCTACTATTTCACCGATGTAGACTATCCAGGATCTAGGACTGATCGGCGTTCCACTTCTGGCTTTTGTACTTTCTATGGTGATCATCTTATCTCATGAAAAAGTAAGAAGTAAGCAATGGTTTCTAGGTCTTCTGTAGAGGCTGAGTATCGGGGTATGGCACATGAGATATGTGAGATTCTTTGGATTTGCTCTATTTTGACAGAGTTGGGTTTTGAGGAGACTATTCCTTCCTCTTTATTTTGTAATAACAAATCTACCATTATGTTATCCTCTGATTCTGTACTTCATGAGTGTACCAAACATATCGAGGTTGACATACATTTCATTCGAGAAAAGATTTAGACTGGCATTGTGCGTCCATCTTTTGTCTCTTCTTCTCAGCAATTGGTAGGTATGTTCACAAAATCTATGGAACCGACTTTGCTCCAGTCTTCCATTGACAAGTTGCCTTTATTGAGTATCTTCACGCCAACTTGAGAGGGAGTATTGAATATAGAAATCAAAATATTATGTTGAAAATTAGGATAGAAATTATTTTGATTATAAAAATCTTATCTTGTGTATATTATTTTCTAAATTGTATCATGAATATATTATATATATATGGCCTCTACCTCATTGATTGGTAAGCTGAATAATTCTTTTCATTCTTTTGTAATAACATAGATGGAACGTATATCTCATTATTTTTCTTAGTAACTAAGGCCCAACTTGGAGTTCTTGAGTTTATTGGAAGGTGCTAAAAAAATCAGTGGCAAATGAGTTTGACAAGGTTGCTTCAAAGTGTTTGAAATATGGAAATCCAAGGAATTTATCATAGTGCAAGTTGGAAGATAATATGATTCAGTTAAGAAATTGTAACTTTGCCAAAAAAAAATTCCATCTTAATTTGTTACTTACAAGTAATCAGAATAAAGCAAACCACATGAAGACTATATGTATATTTACAGGCAGCAAAAGTTAAAGAAGTGGCAACATTTAAAATTGGTTAGTTTCAAGCCGAACTCACTTGGGGCAAACTAGAACCATGTATGGACAAGTTTTAAGCCTTAGCTGTGTCTTATTTCAGGATTATTTTACTATATGTTTTCCCTAATGTTGCATAGATTAGTGGTATTTTGCTAATTTCATAATCTTCTGGACATGGGTTACAGCAATAGGGGTTGCTCATGGTTTGTAATATTGGTCAAGTTATTAAGTTTTTCTATACGTTTTTTATTTGGTTCAGGGCAGTTGTAGGATTCCTTTGAGTCGTCATGTAATACTTGTAATTATACAGAGTTGAGTTTTAGAGAGTTTGTGAAGTTTTCTTAAGATATATGAAGATTGTGTGATGCAATTCAATCATAGGTGTGATGCCTTCACTTTTATTCTTCTTTTATTAATTTTCTGCACTTCTCTAAATCCACAAAACCAGAACTGTGTTGCTCCTTAATCTTATTCAACCCTCAAGCATCATAGTTTTCAATCCTTCAACCCTAGATTGCAAAATTTGACAAAACAGCCTAATTTACTGTTCACGAGTACTGTTTGCAGTGCCAGAACAGCTCACAAACTGCCTCTAAAACCTTATCTTCTCACTCCCTAAATCATTGCTTTTTATTGGTACATATAAACCTTATCTTTTTATCACCTTTTTTTCCTCCACAAAAACAATTAAACAATTAAAGCTTTTTCTTCAACATCTGATAACAGCCCGCCATTATTATAAGAGAAAGAGACTCATTTTTCTTCTCTTTTCTCTTTTGTCACTGAGGCTGATTCCTTATGCCATTTTTTTCCATACCATGTATATTTAACCTTACCAAAAAGACTATTGTAGATCAGCACTCATGCTGTCATTATCTATCTGTCCTGGGCTCTTACTTGAATGTCTACATTGCGTTTGACTTTAAGATAGGTTGTCCATTATAATTCTGTCCTGGCCTTGTCAAGTGAGGGTAATGCAGACATTATAATGAGTGCTTTTTCCTTACGTTACCCATTGTTCCATTGTTATCATTGTAATAACATTGATGGAATGTATATCTCATTATTTTTCTTAGTAACTAAGGCCCAATGTGGAGTTCTAGAGCTTATTGAAAAGTGCTAAAACAAGCAGCAGCAAATGAGTTTAACAAGGTTGCTTGAAAGTGTTTGAAATATGATCATCCAAGGAATTGCCACTTTTATCATAGTGCAAGTCGAAAGATAATATAATTCAGTTAAGCAATTTTAACTTTGCCAAACTCATTTTTTATTCTTAATTTATTAAAGTAATCAGAATAAAACAAACCAAATGAAGATATGTATGTATATATATAAAGTTAAAGAAGTGGCAATATTCAAAATTGGTTAGTTTGAAGCCTAACTCACTTGGAACTAACTGGAACCATGTATAGACAAGTTTTAAGACTTAGCTAAGTCTTATTTCAGGATCATTTTATTATATGTTTCCTAATGTTGCATAGATTAGTTGTATTTTGCTAATTTCATAATCTTCTAGACATGGGTTATAGGGCTCATGGTTTGTGATATGGGTCAAGTTATGGTTATGAAATTTTTCTATATGTTTTTATTTGATTTAGGAGAGTTGAAGGATACTGAGGCCTCGTTTGGGAACAGGCTAATTTAGTAACTTTTTGGCTAATTGGCTAAAAAGGTAAGTAAAAAAAACTTATATGTTTGGGATGACTTTTTGGCTAATTACGAAAAGCTGTGCAAAAAGTAGAGAGAAAAGAGAATCTTTGACTTTTTGGTATGGATTGTTGGCTTTTTGGCTAAAAAGGTAACTTTTTGGCTAATTGGCTAATTTAGCCACTCCCCAAACGGGGCCTGAGAGGGGAATTTAGGCCGAACATATGGGCTGAGCTAATTTGGGCTTGGGCCAGATTTGGGGACTGCGTGTCCGAGATAGAACGGTTCAGAGTGGGTTAGGCCAAGGTTATTGGGGTTATGTACTTGACCGAGCTTTCCGTTTGGACGGGACTTGAATTGGGCTCCGCCTAGCATGGGAGCAATCAAGCTAAAGAGTTCGGTCAAACATTGTTGTGGGTACTTGACAGGACCGAGCAAATAGTGTGGCTCCAAAGGTGGATCGTCGCATCGCGCTAAGGGTATCTCGGCAGAGGTTGCCATGTGCCCAATCAGGAGTTGAGAAGACCCCACCATCCATACACGTCAATACCGTTAAGCTGTTTTGTCGATGCTGTTTGGCTCTATTGTCGCATACACATGTGTAAGACGAAGAGAGGATATTACATCCACGTGTCTAGGAAAGGATGAGCAGAGTGGTGCGCACAGAAACTATATAAACTGCGCGGCGCTTCCATGCAACATGTCTAAATTCTGGTTATTAGAGCTATCTCTCTTTTGTCTCTATCTTCTCTCTCTAAGGGTGCTAGCTTGACTGTTAGAGGGGTTTTCCAGCACCACACCCGCCGGGTAGCTCACCGTCGTTGTGCTTGCAGGTTGAATGATGTTGTTCGGAGCGACATAGAGCTTGGACGCAAGGAGTACAGAAGGCGACGAATATTTCCTCCCCATACAGATACCTTTGAGTCTATATAAAACCATGTAATATTTCTAATTATACAGAGTTGTGCTTTAGAGAATTTGTGAAGTTTTTATAAGATATCAAGATTATATTTATTTTTTTAAAAAAAACTGTATGATTGTGTGATACAATTCAATCTTAGACGTGACACCTACACTTTTATTCTTCTTTTATTAATTTTCTGCGCTTTGAGCCTCTAAATCCACAAAACTGAAACTGTGTTACCCCTTATTCAACCCTCAAGCTTCATAGTTTTCAATCCTTCAACCCTAGATTGCAAAATAAGACAAAACAGACTAATTTACTGTTCATGAGTACTGTTTGCAGTGCCCAGAACAGCTCACAAACAGCCTCTAAAACCTTGTCTTCTCACTCCCTAATTCATTGCTTTTTATTGTTACATATAAACCCTAAAAGCCTTTATCATTTTGCCCCCTTTTTTTTTTTTTTTTCCCCCACAAAAACAATTAGTAAGTCCAAAATCATCATACTAGTTTTGGGCTCAGTACTAGTAGGAGGTCCTCCCTTCACTTGTCTTGCATCACAGAAGCACCTTGCAGTAAGCAACACCAAATGGGGCAAGGCTGATCACGACTGCAATCTGATAATGTTTTTACTCATGACATGCGAGTGTGTGTGTAAAAGGGTTAGTGGGCTTATCTGGTAGAGTTGTTTTTTAATGTGGAGTTGTTTACTTAGATATTTCTACAGAGATTAATAATTTAAATTTAAAAAAAAAATGAAAGACAAATAACATAATTTCAGCAAAGAATTAAGTTTTGACAAAAAATGAATCTAATAACTTTATTGCACTGCTAAATTCAAACTATCTTTCCATGTATTTCCTGTCATAGGTGGATTTGATTGCAATTCTTTTTGGGGTGTGAATAAAAGATTGTCTACCCTGCCTGTTGTTGGGATACTTACTGTTTACTACCTGTTTATCTTTAAATGTTTGCCTTTGGCTGGTTGATGCAGCAAAATGGAGGGAGTGAAGTGATGACATGATGATGGTTTGGTCTTATGAATTTAACACAAAGCACTTCTTTTTTTATAAGTAATAATCAAACACAAAGCACATTTTTTTGACGAGTATTAATCTAACACAAAGCACATGAAGCCAACAACCTGAATAAGATCAATGTGATATACATTAATGCCGTATTCTGGCCTGTCATGCCAATTGTATGGTTACTAAAAGGGCAATGAATTAAGTTGTATTCCATCTTAGGTTTTGACCATAGGTTCCAATGTAATAATGGATTGTTTCTGTGTGTTTCATATTGGATTAGCTCTGTCTACTTTTTTAGTTTGACAATATTCATGAAAGTTGCCAATGATTCTTTTAATGTTCTCTATCTTGAAGCTCATAAAAAAGCACACGAGGAAAAATTTTCAAACCAAGTCTGTAACAAAACTCTTGTGACTGACATGTTATTGAAAAAGCCTCATTTGACAACATTTCTCAATCTTTTGAATAACTACTGTCATTGATGTAATAGAAACATATGTTCATGAGATTAAGGTGCCAATGGGTAGGATTTGGAAAAAAAGGGAGTGAGTGTTAATAAGGATGATTTAGAACGAAGGGAGTTTTGATAAGTTATACTGAGATGATTAAGGGCATCTATCATCAAGCAGTAATTAGTGTGAGAATGGGCAACACAACATGTAACTCATGACAATAGCCTTCATTAAGAAATTTGGTTGGGTCATTGTGTTTCTGCTTTGGTTATATTTCAGCTTACTAGGCATATTTAAGAGATTGGAACTATAAAGTCACCCATAAAATAATTATAAAAAAAAAAACTATAAAGCCACACTAGACCTTGGAGGTTTTAGGTTATGTAGGATTGACAGAGAACATGTTACTGTTAACTTAGTAAGTAAATCTAGGAAGTTTATTACAAATCAAAGGCCAAGAGATACCTAGGAGTGGTCATTTCCAGCATTATGGACTGATTTTCCATAAGAAAAGGGAGATTGAAGGGGAAAATGTGCATGGACTTGGACTGATGAAATGGAGAAGTGGTTTTGATAGCGTTGTGTGATTGCAGGATACCTGCCAAGTCAAGGGAAAGTCAACTAAGCATTGTACAAAACCTTGGCATTGATTGTTACATATTCAGCAGTGGTAATGTCAATAGTGAACAAAGCATTATTACAGTGCATTTCCTTCTATTGAAAGAAGAAATTAAAAAAATTTGATCCTCTGAAGTTCTCAATGAGAGGTTTAAAAAAAGAAAAATAGGGAAATCTGATCACTTACTGTTTATGTTAAGAACAAATCCGATCACTTACTGTTAAGAACAAATCTGATCATTATTATGCAAAACTCATCAATCCCAACCTTACTGTTAATGTTCACTTAAGTTGAAGTTTGGTTTTCGTCTTTTCTGTAGATAATTAAATAATATTTTTTTCAGAATTCATGTTTTATGAATTTCCGGATATCTGATCAAATGTTGCTCAGCCTGTGGTTTCTGTTATATTAATGATCAATTTTTTAGTTTTTGATGGGGCATTGTCTCTGATCTGAATTCTAGGTGGAGCCAAAACGCAGGAAGAGGTGACTGATCACGATGCTTGCTGTGGAGGTACTCATTTTATTGTGTATTAGTTCTGCAGTATTGTTGTGTTTGTGGAAATTGTACAGTGCAGAGAAGATACTGTGCTTGCACAAACCAGAGGTTTTCTTAATTTTCCATGTTGAACCAAATTATATATAAATGTTTGTTATTAAATGCGCTAAAAAGGGGGGGAAAAAATGGCAGCGACTTGTTGAATTGCGGAGTCGTTAAAACACATTAAAACTAAATTATTATGAATCAAACTTGAATCTATTGTGATATGCTTATTGCTGGGTATATTCTGTATATGCAAATAGCATAGTAATTGTTTTACTCACTCCCCACCCAAATTTTGTTTTGATTTTCCTCTTTTTGGAGGGAAAAGAAAGAAAGGGAGAGAAAAGAGAAAGGGGTGGATTTCAAAACTTTGATGTGAATTATTGACTGCTACGTTAGCATGGGGATATGATAAGGCTGTGCAGTCTGCACTAGCAGATCAAGCCTTCGATGCATATTACAATTTAAAGAAGAAAATGTGGTTCTGATTTCTAATGATGCAATTTTATTCTACTTATAGGATTAGGCTTTTTGTCCGCACAATTAGCAAGTTTGTTCTAGTATTTTTGGTGGTTTCAAAATATTATGAGCAAGATTTTGTAGTTGAACTAAATGTTGATTTGACGAATTGAACTGCTCATTTTCGTTTGGTTTTTAGTCTCTGGTGATTTTATTCAGACTGACCACCACTCTATGCCACTGTGTCGATATTGGCGCATCGCTACAACGGTATTACATTTGTTATATAGGGTGTAACACATAGCTAGGGCAAGTTCTCCAGGTTGTAAAGTGTAGCCTCTGTTTTTGTTGTTCATTATCTACATATGATGCTTTACAAAATTGTATTCAAATTATTATTATTTTTAGACCGTCAACTGTTTATATATATTTCGAGTTCTGGAAACTGTGCCGGAGGCAGAATTGCAGGCTGCATATGAGTTGGGACCAGTTTGCTAGAGGTTCAGTGGGTAGTGTGTATTCCCGTGGTTAGAGAGATTGTATACTATTAGATAAACATATTAAGACAGTACAAAAAATGATATGGCTTTCATCATCTGTTAAAATTTTATTTTGCTTTTAGAAAAAATAAATCAATTGGCATTGTGTTTGGCCCAGTAAATTTTGTAAAATTTATGATGGTAAAACGGACTAGCTATGTAAGTCTTGTTAAAAGTAGAGTTTGCTATTCATTATGTAAACAAGTCAAATTTAAATATTTTTTTGAAGCTTATTAATCTTTTTGAGCTAGACCTGGCAAGTTTTTTATTTTTTATTTTTTTTATTTTTTGGTGGGTGAGAATCCTGGTAAGTGTTTGAGACAAAGTTCAAAAAGGCAAACAAATTAAGTTGGATTTGAAGGGGTAAAAAAACACTAAGTTTTTTTTTTTTGTGAGAACCAACACACTATAAGTTAACTTGAATTGCCTGTGAGCTAACATTTATGTTTTGTTTTTGAAGTAAGAAAAAAAAATGTTATCTTAAAAATTAAAAAATAAAAAAATAAAATAAACTGTGACAGGGATATCCCACTTGGTTGATCAGAGTAAGATGGGAAATGGATTTCCCATACAATTATCCTCCATACACTTATTCTTCACTCTATTTTGTGGAGCTCGTGAGGACGAGGATATGAACCGTTCATCTTTTATGGTCACTAATAAAGATAAATTATATAAAAAATAAGTTTTATCAGACATTATTTAATACAAACAAATTGTTTTTTTATCTTTTAAAATGAATTTATACTCAAACCGTTTATTTAAAAGAAAATGTGATTTTTTTATTTATTCATATTTGATGAAATTTGTTTTTTTTTTTTTGGTATATTCATAGTGAAATTTATGATATAAAGGTTCAGATTTGTTAGTCTGGAATAGGGATTTAAAATGAAGTAGTGGACAAGATAATAATAGAGTGGCCAAGTTGACTGCTGAAAATTGACTTGAGTGAATTACCAGCTACAAAGTCACGGGTCTATTGGACTATTGGACTCACTATTATGACATTTCAGAGCCTTTTAACAAGTCAAACTCACTATTTTATAAATTAAAAAAAAAGAACAGGGAGAAATAAAAAGATATTATTAAAGTAGTTTTTTTTTTTTTTTTTTTTTCTTTTTTTTGAGGAATCGACTTATCTCAAGTCTTCTAAGAGGAGTGGACTGCGTTATAAGTCCAATTGGATGATGTGATTTATTGATAATTTAAGCTCTTCATATAGATTATCCACAAAAGGAAAAAATCAATAATTATCAATAAATTATTATATTTGTTTTTGAAAAGATGGATGATGTGTGATTTTAAAAATAATTCATTCATTTTTTTTTTTTTGAAAATAAATATGATAAAATATGTGACTACAATTATTAAATTAAATTTTTTTTTTCTTATAAATGATTTACTTATAAAAATATAACAAATCAATAACCATCACAACCTCAAAGAAGAGTAGAGAGAATAGTCCAGTTTTTAATAATAACAAGGCAATAATTGTTGTATACTTGTGAATTCAATTCCTAATGGTAAGTAAAAGGGTATTTGGGTTACCTTAAGCAGAAGAAATCACCCAAGCAAATAACTTTTGCTTTTTGTTTTCTGATAGTGAAAAAGAAAACTTTTTCTTTTTAGACATGGGAGTTTGGTGTCAAATGAAATGTTTTATTTTCATTTTTAAATTTTTTTGGATAAATTATAATGAACTCTCTTGTGGTTTAAAAATAAATTAGAATAAATAACAAGTCAAATAATTTTGACATAATTATATTGCACTCTTTAAAGTTTTAATTTACATAATGCTAAACTTCATTTTTATCAATAATTCTTTGGTCATATAAATAGAAAATGATGCCATTATTTTTTATACTAAATTGTATATTTTCTTAGTTATCTTTGTGCCTTCGTAATATTTGTATTAGTTTCTATTGCTTTGACATTAAAAGACATATCAATATAATTATATCAAAATTATTAAATTGCTTACTTTTTTTTTTTTAAATCTCAAGGAGATCAATATAATTTACCTCTTTATTTTTGTACATGTAAAGTGGATGTCTCTAAATGCACCATAAAAATTAGAGAAATTCTATTTTCACACACCTAATTATCTCAGTGTGCACACTTAATGAAATATCATTTTAATGGCAATTATATTATAAATTAAAATGACCATAATAGACATCCACTATCACCCATAATATTACATAAAATATTCTCTATACACATCTTTTAAAAACAAAAAAAAATTCAATGTACATCTTTTGAGTAAAAAACAAAAACTAAACCCTAATTTTTTCATTGTTGTCTTTTTGCTTATTACACAATCTATACTCCTCTATTATTTGCAAAACAATACTCTCATAACAACTCTCTTATTGCTTTAATCTCTAGGTTTATACTCTATTAGTGATGAAAATGTTAATTTTTTTGTGCTAAACCTTTTTCTTTTTTTTTTCCTTTTGCGGTTTTCAGTCAAACATCACGAATTATTTCATTATATTCGGACATCAACTGCCGAAAGTTTTTATTTATTTTTTCGGAACAAATTTGTCGAACTAATCACTTTTATTCGGAAGTTAAGTTTCGAATTAAATGTATAATTTCGGAAAACCAATGCCGAAATCCCAAAACAGAAAAACATTAAAAAATTAAAAATTAAAAATTTTAAAAAAAAACAAGGATTTTATGGCAATAGACTACACAGAGATCTGGAAATGATAAATGCAATAATAAAATGGAAAGATGTCTCATCTTCAATAATATTTTTGGAGGGTTTTCAATTGTGTTTGTAATGGAGGTTCAATAGAGTCTTCAATGGAGGTATTCAATGGAAAACTTTGTCTTCACTTCACACTATGGTCTTAAATCATGTTCACGTGGGTCTACAAATTTGGAAGCGGGGGTCACTAAACAAATGTGTGAAAATGAGAGTTAAGTGGTGTGTGTACAATGATTATGAGTAAATGGTATAATTGTAACTTTCAATGTGTGGATTGAGAAAATTAATTATGTTAGACTTATTTATTTTGATGATTTATTTAATTATGTTTTAAATTTATTTGGAAGAGAAAAATAGAATCAAAATTTATTTTGATGATTTATTTGAAACAGAAAAATAGAATCAAAATTTATTTTGTCCCATTATTTCTCACCTAAACCTTTATCCTAAATGTTGTTAGAATGTATTTAATATTTGATTAAATCAGGAGTTCAAACAACTCAAAATAAAAGTTCAAACAAATTTAGTACAAGAGTGTCAAAAGGTTCAAAAGGTTCAAGTGAAAAATATTCAAATTAATAATGATAGTAGTACCACGGTTATAAACGGCTATAAAAGTTCAAAAGGCCAAAAAAGTTCAAAAAGTTCAAGTGGAAGATATTCAAATTTGTAATGATGGAGTGGAAGATATTCAAATTGGTAATGATGGAAGTACAATGGCTATAAACGGTTATAAATTCAAATGACTACAACGACTATAAACGGCTATAAATTCAAATAAATACAATGGCTATAAACGGCTATAATTTTTATTATATATACCAAAGCCTCTAATGTAAACAAGTTACAAAAAAAACCTGAAAATATTCTTCGATCTATAATCACTCACAAGTATTCTAAAAAACTATACACTGAGCCTTATAGCTTTAAGTCCATCTTTCTTGTATGAGATTTACAGAAAAATCAAAACTTCATTTTATATATCTATCTTTAAGAGATATTTATTGTAAACTTTCTTTGAAAGCAAAAATACTATTTCATATTGTAAAAGTGTTGCAAACATTCTGTTCTTGACATCTTGACAGAGATTGTGAATCACCTAAGATTTGCAAGGGTCTGGGCTTGTGAAGTCTGCGTAAAATCCGTGGAGAATTGCTCCATTTGTAAAGAGGTTGCTAGCACTCCTGTAAAGCTAGAAGATAATGAAAAATTTCAAGTGAAGCTTGAAGAGTGAATGTAAGCTTGATTGAATCCGAACCACTATAAATCTATTTGTCTCCTCTTCCCTAATCTCTTTACTTTCCTACTACTGCTATAGCTATCTAATATTCATGTGTTAATAATTTGATTTATCCTGTATGTTAGTTATACTTCATTGTTATTTTGCTTGATCATTTACTGCTAAGTTCATCATTGTGCTTGTTAATAATTTGTTGTACTAGTAGTTAATTTTATTAGGGTATTATTAATTTTAATTTGTAAAAACCTAATTCACCCCCTCTTAGATTGCTTTTTGGGTAACAAATAAATAATTAAATTAATAAGTGTGTGTACTAAGAGAAGATGTGAATTGAGATAATTAAGTGTGTGGAAATAAAATTTTCCTAAAAATTAGGTTAGACACCCTAATTATTAATTTTTGTTAAAAATATCATTCTATCCCTTAATGAAATTACCAAAATAACCAAACTCTAAGCTAATTCCGGCCATCCCCTTCCAACTTCGACAACTCTCTCTGTCTATCATTTCTCAACTTCAACCAGTGGTTCGTACCCCTCATTTCCTATCGCCACTTTCTTACATTTCCTATTTCCATCTTCATTCTTCTTCTTGTTCATGTTTTTCTTATCACTGTCCATTGTCGCCGTCTTCTTTTTTTTCTTCTCCTCATCATTCTCATTTTCACCTAAACCCTGGAACAATCTAGGGTTTAATAGCGGGGGAATGGGGTTCGTGATGAGGGTTAGCAACACAGATAAGGTTTAGGCAAGAAATGAGGTTTGGGTTAGGGTTTGCGGCGAGGGAAGGATTCCAACACGTAGAAGAAGAGAAGAAGAATGGACGAAGGCTGATGAGGTTGCAGAGGATGGAGGGCGACGGAGTTGCAAAGGGTAGTGGGGGAGATGTGGGTGACAAGAAGGCAACGAGAAAGGGAGGGGCGAAAGGGAAATGATAAGAATGAGATGAGATTCTAGGTGAAAAATAGGGGGAGAGAGAGAGATGGCTGCAGCAATAGAGGTGCTACAAAAAGTCACGGGTGTATTGGTCCATTGGTCTATTGGACTCACTATTATGACATTTCAAGCCTTTTAACAAGTCAAACTCACTATTTTATAAATAATAATATAATAATAATAATAATAATAATAATAATAATAATAATAAAAGAACAGGGAGAAATAAAAAGAGAATGAAGTTATCGAAAAAAGAAAAAGGAAAAAAGCAGCATAAATCTGAGTCAGTTAATTAACAAATCTTATGGAAAAAGAAAAAAAGGAAAAAACTCCACAACAAAGTCATAAAAATCAGAATTGTCCAAGAAGATTTTTCAATAGCTTATTAAAGGTTTAGAATCGTCTCATAAATGCATATAGATATTATTAAAGTAGTATTTTGTTTTTCTTTTTTTTTTTTTTTTTGAGGAATCGACTTATCTCAAGTCTTCTAAGAGGAGTGGACTGCGTTACAAATCCAATTGAATGATTTGATTTATTGATAATTTAAGCTCTTCATATAGATTATCCACAAAAGGAAAAAATCAATAATTATAAATAAATTATTACATTTGTTTTTGAAAAGATGGATGATGTGTGATTTTAAAAATAATTCATTCATTTTTTTTTTGAAAATAAATATGATAAAATATGTGACTACAATTATTAAATTAATTTTTTTTTTCTTATAAATGATTTACTTATAAAAGTATAACAAATAAATAAGCATCACAACCTCAAAGAAGACTAGAGAGAATAGTCCAGTTTTTAATAATAAGAAGGCAATAATTGCTGCATACTTGTGAATTCAATTCCTAATGGTAAGTAAAAGGGTATTTGGGTTACCTTAAGCAGAAGAAATCACCCAAGCAAATAACTTTTGCTTTTTGTTTTCTGATAGTGAAAAAGAGAACTTTTTCATTTTGGACATGGGAGTTTGGTGTCAAATGAAATGTTTTATTTTCATTTTTTAAAAAAAAAAATTGGATAAATTATAATGGTCTCTCTTGTGGTTTTAAAAAAAAAAATAGAATAAATAAAAAGTCGAATAATTTTGATATAATTATATTACACTCCTTAAAGTTTTAATTTACATAATGCTAAACTTCATTTTTATCAATAATTCTTTGGTCATATAAATAGAAAATGATGCCATCATTTTTTATACTAAATTGTATATTTTCTTATTTATCTTTGTGCCTTTGTAATATTTGTATTAGTTTCAATCGCTTTGACATTAAAAGACATATCAATATAATTATATCAAAATTATTAAATTGCTTACATTTTTTTTTCAAATCTCAAGGAGATAAATATAATTTACCTCTTTATTTTTGTACATGTAAAGTGGATGGCTCTAAATGCACCCTAAAAGTTAGACAAATTCTATTTTCACACACCTAATTATCTCATTTTAATGGCAATTATATCATAAATTAAAATGACCATAATAGACATCCACTAGCACCCATAATATTACAAAAAATATTCTCTGTACACATCTTTTAAAAACAAAAAAAAAAAATCAATGTACACCTTTTGAGTAAAAAATAAAAACTAAACCCTAATTTTTTCATTGTTGTCTTTTTGCTTAATACACAATCTATACTCCTCTATTGCTTGCAAAACAATACTCTCATAACAACTCTCGTATTGCTTTAATCTTTAGGTTTATACTCTATTAGTGATGAAAATGATAATTTTTTTGTGCTGAACCTTTTTTTTTTTTTTCCCTTTTGCGGTTTTTAGTCAAACATCAACTGCCGAATTATTTCATTATATTCGGACATCAATTGCTGAAAGTTTTTATTTATTTTTTCGGAACAAATTTGTCGAATTAATCACTTTTATTCGGAAGTTAAGTTTCGAATTAAATGTATAATTTCGGAAAATCAGTGACGAAATCCCAAAATCGAAAAACATTAAAAAAAAATTAAAAATTAAAAAAAAAAACAAGGATTTTATGGCAATAGACTGCACAGAGATCTGGAAATGGTAAATGCAATAATAAAATGGAAAGATGTCTCATCTTCAATAATATTTTTGGAAGGTTTTTAATTGTGTTTGTAATGGAGGTTAATAGAGTCTTTAATGGAGGTCTTCAATGGAAGACTTTGTCTTCACTTCACACTATGGTCTTAAATCATGTTCACGTGGGTCTACAAATTTGGAAGCGGGGGTCAAACAAATGTGTGAAAATGAGAGTTAAGTGGCGTGTGTACAATAATTATGAGTAAATGGTATAATTGTAACTTTCAGTGTGTGGATTGAGAAAATTAATTATGTTAGACTTATTTATTTTGATGATTTATTTAATTATGTTTTTAATTTATTTGGAAAAGAAAAATAGAATCAAAATTTATTTTGATGATTTATTTGAACGAGAAAAATAGAATCAAAATTTATTTTGATAATTTATTTGAAACAAAAAAATAGAATCAAAATTTATTTTGTCCCATTATTTCTCACCTGAACCTTTATCCTAAATGTTGTTAGAATGTATTTAATATTTGATTAAATCAGGAGTTCAAACAGCTCAAAATAAAGGTTCAAACAGCCTAGCACAGTAGCAGGCCAAAAGGTTCAAGTGGAAGATATTCAAATTAGTAATGATGGTAGTGTCACGGTTATAAACGGCTATAAAGGTTCAAAAGGCCAAAGGGTTCAAAAAGTTCAAGTGGAAGATATTCAAATTTATAATGATGGAGTAGAAGATATTCAAATTCGTAATGATGGAAGTACAACAGCTATAAATTCAAATGACTGCAACGGCTATAAATGGCTATAAATTCAAATGAATACAATGACTATAAACGGCTATAATTTTTATTATATATATCAAAGCCTCTAATGTAAACAAGTTACAAAAAAAATTTGAAAATATTCTTTGATTTATAATCACTCACAACTATTCTAAAAAATTATACACTGAGCCTTATAGCTTTAAGTCTATCTTTCTTGTATGAGATTTACAGAAAAATTAAAACTTCATTTTATATATCTATCTTTGAGAGGTATTTATTGTAAGCTTTTTTTTAAAGCAAAATTACCATTTCATATTGTAAAAGTGTTGCAAACACTCTGTTCTTGAAATCTTGACAGTGATTGTGAATCACCTAAGATTTGCAAGGGTTTGGACTTGTGAAGTCTGCGTAAAATCCGTGGAGGATTGCTCCATTTGTAAAGAGGTTGCTAGCACCCCTGTAAAGTTAGAAGATAATGAAAAATCTCAAGTAAAGCTTGAGGAGTGAATGTAAGCTTAGTTGAAGCCGAACTACTATAAATCTATTTGTCTTCTCTTCCCTAATCTCTTTACTTTCCTACTACTGCTATAGCTATCTAATATTCATGTGTTAATAATTTAATTTACCCTGTATGTTAGTTATACTTCATTGTTATTTTGCTTGATCATTTACTGCTAAGTTCATTATTATGCTTGTTAATAATTTGTTGTACTAGTAGTTAATTTTATTGGGGTATTATTAATTTTAATTTGTAGAAACCTAATTCACCCTCTTCTTAGGTTGCTTTTTGGGTAACAAATGAATAATTAAATTAATAAGTGTGTGTACTAAAAGAAGATGTGAATTGAGATAATTAAGTGTGTGGAAATAGAATTTTCCTAAAAATTAGGTTAGACACCCCAATTATTAATTTTTGTTAAAAATACCATTCTATCCCTTAATGAAATTACCAAAATAACCAAACTCTAAGCTAATTCCGGCCATCCCCTTCGAACTTCGACAACTCTCTCTGTTTATCATTTCTCAACTTCGGCCAGTGGTTCATACCCCTCCTTTCCTATCGCCACTTTCTTACATTTCCTATTTCCATATTCATTCTTCTTCTTGTTCATGTTTTTCTTATCATTGTCCATTGTCGCTGCCTTCTTTTTTTTCTTCTCCTCATCATTCTTATTTTTACCTAAACCCTAGAACAATCTAGGGTTTAACAGCGAGGAATGGGGTTCGTGATAAGGGTTAGCAACAGAGATAAGGTTTAGGCAAGAAATGAGGTTTGGGTTAGGATTTGCGGCGAGGGAGTGATTCCAACACGTAGAAGAAGAGAAGAAGAATGGACGAAGGCTGATGAGGTTGCAGAGAGTGGAGGGCGACGGAGTTGCAAAGGGTAGTGGGGGAGATGTGGATGACAAGAAGGCAATGAGAAAGGGAGGGGCGAAAGGGGAATGATAAGAATGAGATGAGATTCTAGGTGACAAATAGGGGGAGAGAGAGATGGCTGCAGCAATAGAGGTGATCCGGCGGTAGATGATTGAAAAAGGATGAAGGTAAGATTAATTAAAGTATTCAAAAAGATAAAAATTCAAATTTATGATTAGAGTGCACGAAGAAGTGGGTTTAGAGTGCATTTAGAGCCTTCCGTGTGAAGCATATCATTGTTGACCAAGTGAACGACTTGACACGGTCAAGCCCTTTTAAGGCTCGATGGAGAATGATTCCAAAAGGTTGACAGATATGTTAGAAGAAAATTGATTTCATGAACAAATTTTTTTTATATAGATAGAATAAAAAAAGAAATGTTATGGTGATTAAATTTATTTATCATTAGACATGTTATCATTTCATTTGTACAGTGAATCTTAATTTTTATCTATTCTATTAATGCATAGATGATATGTTAGATGTCATATCTAATAATATAAATTTAGTATAAAAATTTAGTCATTGTGTTGAAGTATTGACTTTGTCGAGTCATTATTATCAACCCAATTGTGTTATTTAACAATTGTAATTGAATTGAATCATTCGGTCCACTATTTTTTTGAAATCTACAAGTTAATGAAAAATATAATTAAAAATATAATTAAAAATTTTGCTCTAACGCAAGCAAGCTTATATTTTGTGTAAAAATCAAGACTTTTGCACCTCTATGTTTTTACCATTATTTTTACTTATTCCCATTTGCAATTCTCCATTTTTCCCTATCAATGAGCCAACATATTGTAGTGAAGAACATACTTTTTCTTTCTTTCTTATTATTTGCCTTTGAAAAACTTATACAGTACATATTTCCTTTTATTTCATCTTCTTTCCTATATATAGTTGTTAGCATTTGAGTGAAAACTCCTCATTTGCCCTTGTCTCTATAATAAAAAATAGGGTAAACTACCAATAGATCCTACTTTAGAGACTTATTACTTAATAGGTCCTACTTTAGAGACTTATTACCCATTAAGTCCTATTTGATATAATTTATTAAGTGATAAATATAAATTTATCAGTCTTTTTTTTTATGAATAATTTTATAGTGATAAATTTATCCGTCTCTTTGTTTTATGAATAAATTTTTAGTGATAAATTTACCACTTTCTTATTTTTATAGTGTTAAATTTATTAGTTAGGACCTGTAGGTAAATAAGTCTAGTTAACAGGACTAATTGGTAAGTACCCCTAAAAAATAAATACTTTACAAGCATATATTTGTTATATATAACAATCTACAAGCAAAGTGTCTCTCCAAAACCATTTCTTTTATTTTTGATGAAATTATTCTCACTCCCTTTTTAATTAAACATGCTTATTTTTTTGGGAAAACAACATACCAGAGGCAATAAGAAAAAATAATTACCAATAAGTAATAAATATTAATAATTATAATTATAAAATTTTCCACTAACGTGTAATAATTGTTAAAAGTTACCACTAAGTGGTAATTTCTCCCTTTTTTTTTGCTTTTATTAAGTAAAATTATAATAAAATATTTTAGAAATTGTTTAACAACTACTTAAATTATCCCTCTCATAAGTGGTTTGGCAACATCACAAATAAACAATTTATTTGCTATAGGTTGTCACATTATCTCTCTAATTTTTTACTTATCTTTTAATAAAAAGCAAACAAAAAACCTCTAAATAAGCCATACCCAAACCATCGCATTGCACCTCTTTTTTAAGAGCCAAAATTTTTATAGAAAATTCTATTTGCACATCACCAACACTCTCAATACACATCATTTCCATAATTTTTTTTTATTATACTTATATCCATTTATCAAATTACCATTTTGGACATAATTCTAAACCCTAGACTCTCAATACACATCTTTCTTCATAGGGTACCACCACCAACTACCAACCCCCTGCCAGCTTTCTATCTTTGGCCATCACATCTGCACCAATCACTATCTCAACCCCTATAGCTTTTATATCTCGTTGTCCCACCACCACTTGTGGGGGCTACCACTACCCTTATAACCACTTCTTCGATGGCGACTTCCCCTCACCAACGATTTCTCTGATTGCCCTCGCTAGCCACTACTACAACGCTTCATAGCCATTATCGCAGCCACCGGCGACTTTCCACCACCGCAAGCAACCTCGCCCTCGCCATCGTGAAAAAGCCTTGCCTCTCAGCCGTATTGTCATGTATAATCCAACCTCTCCACCTCGACCATCGGGAGCCATCTTCTCACTATCTCCATCGCAACGCCACTTCTACTTTTCTCTATCGCAAAGAGAAAGAGAGAGAGAAAGAGAAAGAGAGGCAAAGAGAAAGAAAACCCTAGGGTTTTCAGATCTAGAAGATGAAGAAGATAAATGATGAATGGCGGTAGGGTGGGAGGATGGGTGGTGGAGGGACAACATGTAGCGGTTGGCAGTGATAGTTAGGGTTAGGGTTTGGGATGAGAGTTGAAGTGTTGAAGAAGATGAGAATAATTTACGATTTTTTGAAAATTGATGGTGTGAAATGCGAAGAAATTAAAGAATTGAAAATATGTGTGGTGTGTATTAAAAAAATGATGTATACTAAGAGATTTCGTGGTGTGTAAATAAAATTTTTTAATTTTTATTTGTCTGATATTTGCCCAATAACCCAAAATACAAATTGCAATGAAGGTTACTTTTTATTTTTTAAAATTTATGGTCTAGTCTTTGTCTAAAAATTTGAATATAGTTGTGATGCTAGAAGTTGAGCGGTTAATTAACTCTACAGCGTTACTTACATAATTAGGTAAAATGTGAATAAAATATATTTATATTTTATCTAGTTTTATATATTTTTTTGTTTTTTTTTAAATCTCTCTCTAAATTCTCTAACCAAACATAACATTATAATTAGATTTCAATCCACTAAAAAGAAATTATGACCATAATTATATATATAAGTAAATCGTTGTGAATTAAATTTTCAAGTAAATTAATTTATCCGATCAAAAAAATAATAAAAATTTATCATTAGACTTTTTACTTCACATTAAACTTTATCAAATATTAATCTCCTACTATTATGAAGCGATACAAAATAAATAAGAAATAAAAATAACGACCCCACTACGTAACTCGAAAAACCCATAGCTCGAATGGCCCGAATTTTTTTTTTTTATATTCTTTTTCCTTCTCCTTTCTTCTTCCTCTTCTGCCTTCCCTTTCTCTTTCCTTCTTTGTCTTTCTTCTCTGTCTTTAACAGTTCTATATCTATATATGTCTGTGAATGTGTATGTATATATAAATGTGTGTATCTATCTCTGCAGGTTCAAGTTGATGACTTGACTTGAAATCTAGTGTTTAGGTTTGTTGAAAAAGTTCCAAATGACTTATTCCTGTTCTTTTAGATTTTTGAAATCTAGGACCTCTTTTTTTTTCTTCTTCCATAACTCAGAATAAAAAAAAAATTAAAAAATAAAAAAAAAGAGATAGAGGAGAGGAAAGAGATAGAGCAGAGAGGAGAGGAAAAATAAAAAAATAAATAAAACAAGATCTATGCTTGTTAGATCTGTGTATACATAGATTTGCTCCACCACCCCTCTGTTTCTTCTTCTTCTTTTTCTTCTTCTTCTTCTGAATTTTCTGCTCCACCACCACAACACTGTAATAACCCTCACTACTGATTACTGATAACCCAACTGATTACTGCTAAACTGAGACTGAACATGATTAGTAATCGAATCGATTGAAATACTAAACTGACTGATTGAAATCTAAAACTGATTGATTGAGTATATAGTTTAAATGCATATCTATCTGTTGACTGTTAAACTTATCTGTCCATGTTTTATGTTTTAAATTGCGAATTGAAGGCCTTATCGGTAGCTAAATCTGAAATCAATTGATGTTTTATGATCATTAGAATTTATGTGATTTAATGTTGTATTTATCTTAAATGTGATTTAGTACGATTAAATTAGATTAAAATGAGCTAAATTACATAAGTTAGGTTTATTTACTATCTTGCCACCACTAGTGGGCCACTCGCTTAGCACTTTTGGGACTCATTCATATGCCTTACAATACATTTGCTCAGCCATTTTCCTCAACCATTTGAGAGTTATAACCGACCAAGAGAGAGTGAGAGAGAGAATTAAATCCAAATTGGTGGCTTGCTTGAAATTGAAAGAATTGAAGAGATGATTGCAAACTTGAGCTTCTAGTCCTATAATTGGAGACTTAAGGTAGGAAACTCAACCTTTTATTGATGTATTGAAGATTGTTCTTGCATGGTTCATGGTCCATTTGAGGGTAGAGCCTAGAATTGGTGCTAATTGTTGAATGGAAGCTTAATCTTTGCATACATGTTTATATTCTTGCATTTGGATGTTGATTTCATGGCAATTGGTGCATGCATGTTCATATTACTGTTATAGTCCATGAATTCATCTTATTTCTGAAAAGATTGGCTCCTTGGAGCAAGTATTGAAGCCTTGGAGTTGTTTAAATCCATGCATATACATGTTTACCATGTTCTTGAAGGTTTAGTTTGAAATTGGATTTAATTGAACTACCTTTGGGCTTTGATTTCTCAAATTGATCTTTGAAACATGTTATATTATGAGTTTTGAAGTGTTTTCCAGAAAATTAGCCAAAAAGGATCGGAATTTATGCATTAAAACTTGGTTTTGAACTTGGAGTTCAAATCTGGAAATTTCAGATTTTTGACTCCCGCTCGAGCGGAGGAAGTTGCGCTCGAGTGGGGAATTCGAGCTCCCAGCATCTTGCACTATTTTGCAGTCCGCTCGAGTGGGGTATTGGACGCTCGAGTGGGATCTTGTGTCTAACGCTCGAGTGGCTATTGAGCGCCCATCGAGCGTGATTTTCACACATTTAGTACTTTTGCCATGTTTTGCATTCCGCTCAAGCGTGGGAAGTGACGCTCGAGCGTGGAACCTTGAATCCGATTTCCGCCGAAGGAAACCCACGCTAGAGCTGGACCTCTAATTTTCTGAAATTCTGAAAATGTTTTCTGAATGCATCTTTGCATCCTCATCCCAACCTAAGCATTTTTAGGCTTAGTTTAAGGCATTTTAATGAGGCTATTGATGTAGAACCACACCGAGGCAAATTAGGGATTAAGTTATTATTTTCCCAACCGTAGCTTAGTATGTGTTTAATCAGAATCGTAGGGTTGGCATCCGGAGACGCCGCTTAGCCTAATTGTAGCCTAACTCGGAGTAACGATGTCATAAAGATATGTTCAAAAATAAATATTTTCTCGATCATACTCAATTGCTTTCTCAATTGTTACCGTTAATCAATGAATGTACGCCCTTATTCTCAATCAGACAGGACATCCTTAGCAACCATCATCAAGTATCGCCATCGCTACAAAGATCTCTGTTAGTTCATATCTTGAAGTTCTCACATCACGTTATGATGCCTATCATTGACTGCTCGGTCTTTTAAGACTCATCACATCAGACATATGCTAATGGATATACCACATACAACCGCTATGATCAATGATCGATATATCAATCAATTGACTGTTTTCAATACTGAAAGGACATTCATTCTTAACCTCTTTACGCATTATGTTATTCACTGGGCTTTAGCTCACTGCTCATATATATATGTAGGTGGTCAGCACCGAGATCTAACTAGAGCGAGGTTAAACTCCCATCTTTGTCAAGCCAACCACTGCCTCCTCACTACGTTTTCTGTCGCATTTTTGCATTTCGCTTTTATCGCTTTTTTTTTGCATCTTGACATCGCCTACATTGCTAAATCCATAGGGCGCCAGAATCGCCAAGAATTCGAGATTACCAAGGTCTCGCTAATAAAGAACAGTAGTATTGTTTGGAAGCCAAAAACAAGAATAAATAATGTCCAATGAGTCAGGATACCAGATGCAAAAGACTTTTCATACATATATACACAAACAGTACAAAACAATATGTACAACATTTACAATCATTCAGACCAGGGACTTAATCCCTATTAAACAGTACAGTATCAGTCTAAACAGTTATTACAAAACAGATGCAGAGACAGACGGGGAAAACAAAACACCCCTAGGCCATAGCTTGGCAAGCCTTCTGAATCTCAATTATCGCCTACATAAAGGTTAAACCCATAGTGCACGGGTCGTGACAAACACCCAAAATCAAAATCAAAATCAAACCCACCACATTTGAAGTTGCTTACATTGCTAACATGGTACAAAGTGGTTGTGGAGTGGTTCGCCCATGGCCCTCTCGCTTTGTTTTCTTCTCCTCTCTTCCTCTTTATCTCTCGTCTCTGTTCCTCTCTCTTTCTCTAAAATTAGTTTCAGGAGGGAAGAAGGAAAACCAATTATAAAAAAAAAAAAAAAAGTGTTAAAATGATCGGGGCATTTGAGCCTTTACTATTTTGAGCTACAAAGCTTTACTCTAAAGATAATTATAATGTGGATTAAAAAAATATTTGAGACATTTAATTTATTATCTCTAACAATCACATGTACGTGACAAGTGTTACATTTTAATTTACCAAACATTTCATTATATGAAGTCTAATTTCAATAGAGAATGTTAGAGTGCTCAAAAATTCTACCAAATATTTCACATAAGTGTAGGACACATAATGTTGGTCCCATGTCAATACACACCCACGCGAGACATTCGATAAAATTTTTGATAGAATTTTTAAAATCTCTAACATTTTTTATTTTAATATCATACCATGAGAGATCATCTAATGGTAATAAATTAGAAAATGTAATATTGTCCTATAAATTAATTCAGATTATACTATGTAATTTTATTTTAAATAGTGGATATTATACTATGCAAATATCTCGTTTATCTGATTATCACCCATTTCTAATTATTTTACTTTTGTTTTCCTTCTCTCTCTCTCAACGTGTCAAAAATAACTCTGTCCGTGGAAAGATTGATTCAGAGAGAGAGAGAGAGAGAGAGAGAGAGAGAGAGAGAGAGTAATTAGGGTTTCAATTTTGTTTTTCAGTCCAATCCCTGAGCTCCATTTTTAGGTTTCTTCGTATCTTCTCTCACAGATCTTCAATCGTACCATCAGTGCTCTCTTCAATCTCTTCATCTCTCGCTCGGTGCTTTCAATTCAAATTCGTATTCATTTGATTCCGAAGCCACTGTGAATCGCATAGTCGGGACTTCGTATTAGAAGCCATTCGACGCACACAATTTCAGTCTGGTGTTGTGATTCATTGGTCCAAGGTTTGAACTGCCGATTAAAGTTTTTTTTTTCTTTTTTATTTTTTTTTTCCTGTTGTATAAATTTGTATTTACACCTTCAATACCTCGTGTTTGTTCAATCTTTAAAAATGTATGTGTTTTAAGGCATTTTCAAATTGGAAATTTTGGTTCCTGTTGTTCAAAAGGGATTGTTTTTAGCATTAGGGTTAGGGTTTTGTGGATATGATTAAGCAGATACTGGGTAAGCTTCCTCGGAAGCCATCGTCGAAATCATCGCACAATGATTCGAACAATGATGGTGGGGTTTCAACCCTAAATTCATCGAATTTGAATTCCGTTGGAGTCGGTTTCAACGGCAACTCGAAAGGCACTTCTGCTTCTGGCAAATCTTCAAATTTGGGTTCTGGTGCTTCGCGCTCTAGCAATGGGACTTATGTTCCGGCGTCGTTGATTAAATCGAATCAAGGGAAGAAATCTGGTCTCTTGGCTACCCAAATGGGTCCTGTGTCGAATCCCGCCACATATGAAGCATTGCCGAGTTTTCGTGATGTTCCGAGCTCGGAAAAGCATAATCTTTTCATTAGGAAGTTGAAAATGTGTTGTGTTGTATTTGATTTTAGTGACCCGTCGAAGAATATCAAAGAGAAGGATATAAAGCGACAGACATTGCTTGAGCTTGTCGATTATATCTCCTCTGTAAATTCCAAGTTCAATGAGGTCACCATGCAGGAAATTACAAAAATGGTAAGCACCAATTTATTCAGAACGTTTTCATCTACCAATCATGACAACAAGTTAGCTGATGTGTATGATGCAGAAGAGGAGGAACTGGCTATGGAACCGTCATGGCCTCATATTCAAATAGTATATGAATTTCTGCTTAGATTTGTGGCTTCGGCAGAGACCGATGCCAAGCTTGCAAAAAGATATGTAGATCACTCATTTGTGTTGCGATTGTTGGACCTGTTTGACTCTGAGGATCAAAGAGAGAGGGAGTACTTGAAGACCATTCTTCACCGCATTTATGGCAAGTTTATGGTGCATAGGCCATTCATTCGGAAAGCTATCAACAATATCTTTTACCTTTTTATCTTTGAGACAGAGAAGCACAATGGGATTGCGGAGTTGCTTGAGATATTGGGCAGTATAATAAATGGGTTTGCATTGCCTTTGAAGGAAGAGCACAAGCTTTTCCTTGTCCGCGCATTGATTCCACTTCACAAGCCCAAGTGTGTAGCCATGTACCATCAGCAACTTTCATATTGCATTACTCAGTTTGTGGAGAAAGATGTCAAGCTAGCGGACACAGTAATTCGGGGTCTTTTGAAGTATTGGCCCATAACTAACAGTTCAAGGAGGTGATGTTCCTCAGCTTAATTAGAGGAAGTTCTAGAAGCCACCCAGGCTGCAGAATTTCAGCGATGCATGGTTCCTCTTTTCCGTCAGATTGGACTCTGCCTCAACAGCTCTCATTTTCAGGTACTGCATTTGTTTTAGTCATCCCAAAATCCAATTGCTGAGTTTTGTGTAGTTTAAGTTGTTTATTTTTTATTTTTCTTTTTAGTTGAAGGTGCTAGATTTGTGGTAATTACTAATCTGTTTTAGGTGCATACATCATCTTTGGTATAGTGACACGTCATCTGGATGTTCTTTCCTTTTTTTGGTTTGCTTTGAATTCAATTTGTTCTTACCCAACTGCTTCTCAATCTATTTTCTGTTCTTTATTGGCTTTGCTGTTTTTCCAATGAATCCTTCTTGTTATTTATACTTGGAGCACTGCTTTTTTATGACCATTATTTTTTCAGACTTACATTAGGTTTGTTTGTAATTCACATTTATAAAAGCTCAAAATTTTGATTGTTGGGTTTCTTTCTAAGAATTTTTGGGATACATGGTGTGTTGAACTCTTTATGACACTATGGACAATTTTGTTGGACTAGGAATTCCTTGAATAAACAATTTTGTTGTTCATTCTTTTACTTGAATAGTCCAGGCCTATTGTTTTTTGTGTTGTATTGTATCCTCTGGCATGGCTATCAAAGTTGTGAATACTGAACCGGTTAGTTATTGTTTTTGTTATTCGTGTTGTATGTACCAATACCGGTGCATTTCGGAGTACCGTTTCGGATTTATTGTTATAAATATTTATATTTGTTTATATATATATTATGCTTAATATATTGACTTATATTTTCTAAGAAACACAAATACGGTCAACACTTTAATATACGAGAAAAAAATTTAAAAATAAAAGCTATAAATACGGGTAACATTTTGGTTTATATCGGGTTGGACAACTATTCTTTTTCTTCTCTCTTTTTTATTTTTGAGGACTGCTATTAGCATCTATCTTAATTTTCAATAAGATTTATTTTATCACCCCATTTAGTACCAAATTTACTCCTATTCATACTATCATCACACCCAAGTGCACACCCACCTAATTTTGCACACCCATTCCATCATGGTTGAAGACGGTCCTCTTCTTCCCTCTCCGTTGAAGAACAACAACCACGATCCTCTTCTGTTGAAGAACGATTTACGACAGTCCCTCTTTGATTTATTCGAAATCAGTGAACCAAAGTGACTATTTTATCAAAACCACTGCATCATTGTTGTAAAATTGAGCCAAAATCACACCACTAGTTCACCACCCAGTCATTCGGCCGGTCGACCTCCCAAGGGTCGGTTCAGCATTGTGTTGCTGAACGCAAACAATTTTGTCAGTATTGTGTTGTAGAGCATAAACAATTTTTTTTAGCACTGTGTTACCAAACAACATTTGTTTAACGTTGTGTTGCCGAACATAAATAATTATTTCAGCACTGTGTTATTGAACATCATTTGTTAACTTAACCCTTAATTCACTCTTTTCTATTCCAATTCAATATAACAAACAAAATAACAAACATCCATTCCAATTCAGTCATTGATTTCTGGTTTAGGGATTAGGATGGTGATGAAAAGGAATATGTTGGGTTTAGGATGGTGATGAAGAGGAATGTTGGGTTTAAGAATGGTGATGAAGAGGAATGACGATGAAGAGGCGTATGTTGGGTTTAGGTGGGTGAGGAATACGTTTAGGTGGGAGAGGTGGGTGTACAATATTGTAGAGTTGTCTTTATTTGGTGGATGGGTGTTCTATTAAAGATTGTCTTTGAATATAATTTTTCTTCAAGGTATAAATGTAATAAAAAAAAAGTAGGAATTGGGGGGGTCCAAAAAAATTAGGTAAGTGATACTAGCAGTTATCTTATTTTTATATATTGACAGTGTTGTCAAGTCACCAAAGCGGGTGCATCTCAGGCCCATAGCCCCTAGCCCCCGACCTGTGCTATGCATTGGTGATTGGATAGAAAGAACTTTTTTACTGTCCGGAATGAGCTGAAAGTTGGTTGGTATTGTCCGAAATTTCCCACTAAGGCTGAAATTATTCAGAACTGACTGGAAAATAAATTAGCGAAACCATACTCTCATCTTACCGTATTTTGATTGGTATGGTGTGACTGGATGGTGTGGAATGGTAATACCAACTATGATGGCTATGGTGATTGTGCTATTTATAACAATAAGACTTGTAGGTTCTGTCTTTCTTGTAGAGGATGCCTTATCCTCTTTTTTCTTGGCCTTGTGCCTTAATATATCTTTGTTTGTTGCTGATCAAAAAAAAAAAAAAATCCAATAAGACCTGTAGGATGCAAATCTGTTACTGAAATTGAACTAGTAATTCCAATGATGTTCTTCCTTTACTATTATTTTTTAGACATGCTTTATTATATGCGTTGAATGGGTATTTAATATCGGTAAAATACGCTGGACAAAGACATATCAGTGATGTAGACTTGCATTTCTTGGATACACTTGGATTCTTGCACAACCCTTTTTTGGTCTAGCATATTATGTGCCATGCTTGGACTTCTTTGAGTAATCTGCCATTATTGAGCTCATAATACTATAATTATACAGTAAACTCGAGTACTTAGACATACTAGTTGGGTCTATGTCCAACTAGACATGCTGGACACATAATCCCATCCAATTTACTCTATGTCGAGTGTCTAACACAGGTACTTCACAAATTTAGAAGAGTTCATGTGGCATGGCTTCTAAGTAAAGGTGTCTGAGGCACTTTTTGATTGTATATGAAAGGCTATGAAGCACGGACACGGACACGCGACACGACACGGATACGCAAAAACGCAAATTTTAAAAAAATAGGGGACACGACACGCTAGGGACACGTTCAATATATATAATTTTTGTCATATATTATATGTAAAATTAAAAAATATATACTATTTTTATTTATTTATTTTATTTATTATATGTAAAATTAAAAAATAAATATATTATTTGTATTTATTTATATTATTTATTTACAAAAGAAAGGCATAAAAAAGAAAAAGAATAAAAAGAATAAGACAGACACGACAATAAGGAAGAGGGAAGAGAGTGAGAAACAAAAAAACAGGGAGAGACAGAGAGCGAGAGCGAGAGGCAACGGCGAGAACACCAAGCGAGAGGCGACGGCGACGATCAGAAAGCGAGAGGCGAGACCAGAGAGAGATGGACAGAGAGAGAAGAGATGAGAGACGAACACAGAGAGAGAGGAGACGAACAGAGACGTGAAAGAAATACCTCGATCAGAAACGAAGAGGACTCGATCTAGCCTCGATCTAGGCTTCAACAGGTTCTTCCTCTCTCACTCTTTCTCTTTCTGTCTCTCTCTATCTTCAATGGGTTAGGTCCTGGTTAGGGTTTCTTTCTGTTTGCGTGTCCGAAAGAGTGTCCTCCTGCAAAAATTCAAAAAAAAAAGGGAACACGTTAGGTCGAGTGTCGGACACGTGTCTACCGCGTGTCCGTGTCCGACACCCATACGCTGCCTCCAGAGACGTGTCCGTGCTTCATAGATGAAAGGTGTATCTTTTTGTTGGCCTTGATCCCAAACTACTTTTGGTCATGTACATGATCCATCGTCGTCTCTTTTGCTCTTTGTAAGGCCACTTCTTCACTTAAATCTGACAATCATGTCCTGTCTCACCGTTGTATTCCCCATTCTTGTTGACCTCCATCAACTACTTTGGATCTTGTAATTTATATATATATATATATTTATTATCCAAAAAAAATTGAATTTATTGTTTTTCAATTCAACATTTATCATAAAACTTTAGTCTAGCTGCAGAGAACATCATAATTTTCCAGCAGATGTAGATTTTGCACTGAACAGAAGATAGTAATATTTATTGTCTTGATTTCTTCTTTCCTTCATGACCATTTGAATATTTGTAGTTTTACATATATAATTAAGATTTCCTTCGAATATTTTTGTGCATATATGCAAGCAGTGTTTTTTGTTTTGAAATGTGTATATATATGAGTAATTCATGTTAGTAGTAGTTAAATATGATCAGTTATCAATTCTTTTGGCTTCCTTTTACTGATGACTCTTTATGCAATATTTGTGGCATGGACTCTATTGATTATCCACTTATGATATATTTTATGTTCGATATATATAGTTTGTATATGCTGTACATTCATATTGGCATAAAACATGCACTGAATTGTGTGGCCCATAGTAAGCAGTAGTGATATAAGCATTTAACTAGAGTGAGACTACTAGTACCTTTTTAGGGGATTCACATGGTTCAAGTGCTAAGCTGGCCTCCGGTTTGGGAGAAGGGATCCCTTGTTTGATGTCCCTGGTACCTTGGAAATTATTTCACGGGCAGGATGTTAAATATCATTTGTTCCGTATCGTATTGTATGTTACGTAACCGGATTTTGGACTTCCAATATTGTAATTCACTGATTTATCAGTCAATACTGCCAACATTGACCTATATATGACCGTATCACCGAGATGGATACATATCCTGATACCGTTATTTAAAATCATGGCATGAATATGAAAGATGTTACACCTTATTTTATTTTATTTTTTAAAAATAAAGATGATGTTGCAGTCTCACAGTTAGCTTTCAAGAATGTCAGTTTGATTGGTATTTTTTTTTTTCTTCCTTAGAGTGCATTGGATTCAATAATGTTCTCAGCGTGCTTTTCTTGAAAGCTACTTCAATCTCATTGTTAGTGATGTCCCTCGCAGCAATTTAATTTTTATTGTTGACAAACACTATCCTGTACAGATATGGTTTTTTTAGTTGGACTCACTTTGTTACTATGATGATCCCAAAATAAGTTTGATGTGTTACCAATTGCTTAACTTAATTGAATATTGGGGCCAACAATCCGGCTATCAACTTAATGAAATTCATATATAAAAAGCAATTCCCAAAAATATGTACTCTGTGAGATACTCATGGCAAACTTGGTGACGCTTAAGGACATCTATCAAGCAGAGTTGGTTCCTTCCAGCTAAGAATCTCATCAATGCTCAAGGAGAAGACTACAAGCCAACTAATAAAAGAAAGAATAATATCAATATTTAAAATATTTAGGATTCCAAAACTATGAGTTACTCTCTTAAGTTTCAAGATTTGTCCCTGTGGTCTAAAATAACAAGTAATTCAACTTCTAACCGAAGGAAGACTAAAATAAGCATTGCATAAGTTTTTTTTTTTTAATATTTTTTTTAATAAGTAAATAAAATTGAAAATGCAAAAGGGGGCACCACCATTGCACAAAAGAAGAAGAAAGACGGAAAAAGAGAAAAAGAAAAGTTTCCCACAGACAACCTCTAAGAATTCCCCCTCCCCCAGGCCTCTGTTTTTCTTCAATAGTTTTTATCGGCTTCTAAGAATCATCCTCCAATTCTTCACTAGGGAACCTGATAAGTGGCTAAGACCTCTCACCTGACTTCTTCCTCCACCCCCTTTATAAGCACAGTCGTAGGTTTTTCACCCACTATAGCCATCAAATCCTAAAGATCATGCCCAATTGCAACATGCTTCCCAACTGAACCACATTTTCCTCACATCCTTACCATATATCATCTTTCATCCCTTCCAGTTTCTCCTTTCAATGTCTGACAATCTCTGAGTTCCTTGGCTCTTGGGCTTGCACTGAGCAGCCCTTCTTCTTAGACCCAGAAAGCACCAGGCTGGGCTTCTTTTTGTCCGCCCTAGGACCCTCCTCCTTCATTCTTTACTACCCCCAGATTGCCATTGCTGTTATCTTCTCAGTCGTCTACTATGTCTTTATTAGTTTTCCCAGAGGTGCAAAATGATTTCCAGATGTGGAGGGCTGGGCTTCTTTTTGACCACCCTAGGAACTTTATGGCTTTGGGCCCAACTAGATGATAAAGCTTGCTTGGCCTTCTTGACAGTAGTAGGATCCTAACCATTTGGCCTCTGATATGGCCCAAACCCGATATCTCTATTCCCCCGTAAACCAATTGGCCTTTTACTCTTCTCGGCCCATTTCCCTTTATATATGGCTCACTCCTAATGCATCAACTCTTTTATTTGTTTTTAGCGCTTGGACTTGGGCTAACACTTTTGCCATACCCTTATTCACCTGACCCCCTCTGACCATGAACACTTCTCAGCCCAATTACACTTACTACAGCCCACTCCGTAACTTAATCTATTCTTTTCAAAACCCAGCCATAACCCCTCCTAACACTTACCACACTCCCGAGACCCCCATCCATTTGAATTAGTTCCAATGCCTTTTACCCACGTGTCTCCCTCTAGTAAGACCCCCCCATTCAGAACCAGCTGTAAAACCGTTTTGACCCAAACTGACCATCCATTTGACACGTCCTCCATTCCCTCATCTTGAGAATGTCTCTAACGGATCATCCATTTGCTTGTGACTCTTGTGATCACCACATGCCACCATCATCTTCTGCAATCCCCTGCAGCAAGTCTGACAACACCCCTGGTCTGCTTCCAAAAGTCAACCCACAACCAACAGCAGCAGCAACAGAAGTGCAACTCAACCAACCCCACCTTTTCTATGGATATAAATTTTATTAATAATAATGTGCCAGTGTGCCACAAAAAGGATGCAACCTTGTACACGTGGTGCATACAGAAAACAAACTTATCTCTCCTACATAGCTATTTCAGTCACCTCCACCTTCGACTACCGCCCCACTGTAGCAACTAGCAAGCCCCCAACCCTTTCCATTCCAGTAATTCGACCCATAGAGACTATCTTTTGCCTCTGTTCCATCTCTATCTTCTGCCTATGACTTGCCCTTCATTTTGTCCAGAAAGCCCTATGGTTCTGTAGCCTTAACCAAAAATTTCTGCATCCCAAACCAAGATTCAGATCAAAGATTCTCTTTGCTAAAAACTAAGAAAATGAAGCAAAATAGAACAATTCTATATCAAAAACAATCTAGTGCTATACCAGCAAAACGAAGGGAATGTAGGGGAAGGAAGCCCGGAAAAAAAAACCCTTAAATCTGAGTTGACTAGATCAAAGCGGAAGGGCAAAAATGAAAGGGACTGAAGGATATCAATACCCTAGATCAAGGGTAACGAAACTCTAGGCCGAAGGAGCCATTAGTCACCAGACATCCGAAATAAGATCGAAGGAGTTTGAGAAAGGAAACCCTCTATCAAAACACAAAAATAAAGAGGAATGGGTAGAAAAAGAAGATTGAAGGAGTAAACTGAGGAAATCAAAGGGAACTGAAGAAGATCTACGCGTATCAGTAGAAAGCAGAAGAAAGAATATATATTATATCCGGAATACATTATCAGAGAGAGTGAACCTCCTTGCTAGAGGTTCACTCTAGGATACTAATATGTATCATTAAATACTCTTTTATAGAAAGGCGTTGTTGATACTCTTTCATAGAAGGAGTTCGGGAACGACCCCCTAGCTAGCTTCTCAGAGCCCAAAAGCGGGGGGAAGCTAGCCTATGGGGGAGTGAGTGACCAACCTAATGTATGTTGCTCTTTCTCCCTTAGGGGGAGAAGCGTAGCTTAGAGAATCTAGTATGCACGATAGAGAAGGTCCCCAACCATGTGGCCTCGTGGAGAAGTGATCGGAGTAGCAGTGGCATGCAACTACGGTAAGGTTACCTGTAATTGTGAAGATAGATGAAAAAATAGCCCCTGTGCATTGACATGCACCAGACATTAATTAAAAACAACAAAAGAAACTTAAAAATAAAAATAAAAATCTTTCCTGTTGATAAAGAGTAAATTATTAGGAGAGCAATGAGGAAAATTCACAGCCACAAATAGGGATAAATTCTAACGCGAGGAAATGTATTCCAGAAAGTATAAAGTATATGTGGAAATATATATGCAAGGATAGCAACTAAACCTAAGGAAATTGGAATTGATTGAGTCAAATAGATGCGAAGGATGTGTAACTCGCCAAAATTCAATTTTACTTTCTTCCCATGCTGGGGAAGAAAAGGTCCTAACAGAAATTTGTTCATGAGAGAACCATAAGATGATATCAATAAAACTTCAAAGATATGAATCAATAAAGTTGAATGTGTGAAGGTGTATATAATTCCTAAAATCTTGTCATCATCACACAAAATATACTGAAATATTGATCGTAAAGGATATCTATATTGGCAAATAAACTAAAAAAGTATTGTCTTGTTACTGATAGCTTGTATCCACGTAATGGTGCAATGATTTTCACATGCATATACCTTCTCTTTCAATTTCTTGTTTCCTTTGTTTTTGAAGTAACTTCTTGTTTGTTTCCCAACCAAGTTACCTTTAAATACATTTCCTAGCTCAAGATTAGTCATTTAAACCTGCACCTCTACTGAAGCATAATCTAGTTGTTAATTTTCAAAAGACCTATAAGAAAGATGTGGGTATGATTATTGCATTCAGTTTCAGAAAGATGGCAGCTGTGGCATCAATCCAAGTAGGTCAAGTCGAAACAGTTACTATGAAGGTTAGAAAAGGAGAATGCGTCTTTACATTCTCACTTTCCTCGGCTTCTAATGGCCAGGGAAAGTTTACTTTTTTTCTAATCTCACACGTGGAATAGCCCAACTAACTATATTTCATCTAGGTCCAAGACCAAGATGGGAGAAGATGATTTCTCTTGTAAAAGAATTCTATACATGGGGTGAAGAGATCAATAAAACATGACTTGAATGTAATGATTTAAAGTTTAAGCAAAGACTATCTAGTAGGCAAATGGCCAAGGGATTAGACAAGTATAGTCTTCCTATGACAACATTCAAGATGAGCATATCAACTGCGGAGTACCTTTTTTGGATTTTTAGACCTGCCTAGATGCGCTACACAATATATTTCCCAGACAAATAAACAACATCAGTGCTTGTTATTCAGGCCTTGATTTAACTTCTGTAACTCGACTAAAACTTGGCTAGCCTTAATCCCAACTAGTCAGGGCCTACTACATGGATCCTGAAACACGGGATTTGGATGAAAAATTTTTCGTAGTCAGCCTGAAACATATATTCGGCTCTTTTCGTGAAATCATATCATGATAAAATAATGCATCATACAAATCCAAATCAAAGGCTTTTGATATTTGTATTCTACTACATTTACCCACTAAATATGATTTATGTATCTCTTGCTATCCTTGAAATAATCGTTTTTGTCTGGCAGGTGGCTGAGCGTGCCTTGTTCCTCTGGAACAACGATCACATTAGGAATCTGATTACTCAAAACCGTAAGGTGATACTGCCCATAATTTTCCCAGCTTTGGAGAGAAACACAGGAAGTCACTGGAACCAAGCTGTTCAGAGCCTGACACTTAATGTGATAAAGATATTTTCAGATGCTGACCAAGCACTTGTCGATGAGTGCCTAGTTAGGTTTCAAGAAGACGAAATTAAGGAGAAGGAAGTTCAGGAGAAGCGGGAATCAAATTGGAAACGACTGGAAGATGTGGCAGCGTCCAAGGCTGTTGTTAGCAATGAGGCTGTGCTCGTCTCGAAGTTTGTCTCTTCTGTTGCCATTGCTAGCAGCACTAGTCCGCGGACAACTAAGGGTAGTTAAGAGCAATAGGCCATGCAAATTGGAGAAATGGCCCCATCACCAATCAGTGAACCCCCCCAAAGGGTGATGTTTAGAGATAAACAAATCCCAAGGATGAGTTTAGGGATTGCAAGCCACGAGTGTTTGAGTTTGCAAGGTGATTGTGAAGGGGTTCTGTGCATATTGAGATGGTTCGTTCCTTTTTGCCCTTTTCCTATTGGGATTGGCTTATTCCTTTTTCTTTTTTTTCTTTTTTTTTTTGTGTTAGCCATGGAAGTGCCAGCGTGTGTGTATCATAAGAAATCTGTGTTTTTATAGAGGTAGCATTTCTTCGGATTTTTCTACCTGATAATATATGTTTTTTGTGTAATGAAGCAAAGAGACTGTTTCCTTTGTCTTTGTTTCTTGTTTTCTGGTTTTTGTTTTCAAGAACTAGAGTATTTTGGTAACTGTTTTTGTTTCCAGAGGAATGATAACAATCTTCAAAATTTGTGAAAAAATGTTTTAAAAAGAATTTTGGGTTAATTATACTATTGGCTTCTCAACTATTTGTTAATATTATTTTATCCTCTTTAATTTTGAAATGTATATTTAACTCTCTTAATAACTCTGAAATTGCTTACATTTGTATTTGTACAGGGTGGTTTTTTTTTTTTTTTTACACTGTTTGGAAATTTGGCTATTTTAGTTAGTTTTTTTATTTTTTGATTATTTTATGAGATTAAACTGTTTTTGTTTCCAGAGGAATGATAACAATTTTCAAAATTTGTGAAAAAAGGTTTTAAAAAGAATTTTAGGTTAATTATACTATTGGCTTCTCAAGTATTTTTTAATATTATTTTATCCTCTTTAATTTTGAAATGTATATTTAACTCTCTTAATAACTATGAAATTGCTTACATTTGTATTTGTTCAGGTTTTTTTATTTTTTGGGTCACAACCTACGCATTGTTTAGAAATTTGACTATTTTAGTTAGTTTTTTTGATTTTTTGACTATTTTATGAGATGCAAAAAAGTTAGATTTGGGATGATTTGTGATTTTTTATTTTTTATTTTTTGTAATTAAATAGATGATTATGAGAAAAAAAATAATTAATTGATGTGTAAGATGTGATATTTTATTTTATTGGTTATTTTAGTCTTTTTGTCTTTATTGACTATTTTAGTCAAAAAATAAACCAACAAACAAACAAAAAACTCTTGCCAAAAAAATATAGCACTTATTGTAAAATAGTTTAGATTTAAACAATTATTTAAGTTGAGGAGTATTTTGGAAAAATTTAAAAAATATAACATTTACGCTAATTCAAAAGTTGACTTTATATAATAATATAGATTATTATTTATAAATGTGTTGTAGTAATGTAAGGAAATGTCTCATAGGGTCTACAAAATTGCGGACTCCATGTGTGGATTATTTTCCTTTTATTTGGAAATAAAAACATAGTCCTCTTAGAGCATCTCCAACCCATTAGGCATATAATGCTTATTAGTCAAAATGTCTAATGTGACTCACTTTTTTCAACTCCAATGCACTAGGTATATGATTAAGCATTTTGGCTCAACTCACATTCACTAGCTACATGTAGCTAGCCTTCAAGGCTAGGCAAAATGTATTTAATCATTAGGATTATTTCTCTCCATTTTTGTTGATGACGTGGCATTGTATAAAGTTAATAGTATTTGGATGAATAGCTAAAATAAAGAGTATGGTTAGAGCATCTCCAATGGTAGTAGGTATTTTACCAATCTAAATATTACTATAAAGTATATATTTTATTTTGCCTATCAACTATTTTATGTTTTTACTCCAACCATGCTCTTTATTTTAGTTATTTATCAAAATACTATTAATTTTATAGAATGCCACGTCAATAACAAAAATGGAGGGAAATGATCATAATGATTGAATACATTTTGCCTAGTGTTGAAGGCTAGCTATATGTAGCTAGTGAATATGAGTTTAGCCAAAATGCCTAATCATATGCCTAGTGCATTGGAATTGAAAAAAGTGAATCACACTAGGCATTTTAACTAACAAGTATTATATGCCTAGTGCATTGGAGATGCTCTTAGAGTAGAAACATGAAACAGTTGATAGGTAAAATAAAATGTATACTTTATAGTAATGTTTAGATAGGTAAAATGCCTATTACCATTGGAGATGCTCTTATGGTTTGTGAATTGAAGTTTGGGGTGGAATTTGTGACACGGCATGATAACATAGCTCGAATCGTACACAAAATTAGTAGGTTGGGGGTGATCATTTTTTGACACGACCACATATATAACTAGGGTTGAGTAAGGAATCCGTAAAATTCATAATCTGATTCTGTCCAATTTAATTCGGTAGGTTTGGATTGATTTTTTGAATCCGTGGTTTGGTTTTGAATTGAAAAATTAAAAATTCATAGTCCACGGATCGGTTCCAGATTGAACCCCACAGTTTCGGATTGGAACCGATCGAGACCGTATACAAATAGCCTATATTTATTTTATATACCCTCCCAGCATAGTATCTTCTTTTATTCCATATACAATCTAAACCCGAATTTAAGCTCAGATAATATCTTCTTTTATTGTTTTTGTTTGTTAGTTTTAGTTTTAATCTGTAATAGTTTAAATATGTATGATGAAATCAGTTTTTTTATGGTTGTTTAAATTCTAGAACAGTATGTCGCTATTATGGAAAGATATGTTACTATTGTGGAACTAATGATGCTATGTTTATGTTTTTAAGAAATTAAAATGTTCTATATATTTTTTTTTTGTTATTTAATTATGTGAATCCGTGGTCCTAAAGCGATCCAATCCGTATTTAAATGGATTGATTCTAATTTTTCAGAAATCGTAAATAACAGATTGGTTCTGGTTTTACCCCAATCCAAACCATGCTCACCCGTATATATGACACGACCTGATAACACGGATGTTAAACATGTCAGGTCAATGTCAAATCTGTATAACACGAAATTAATACAAATAACATGTATAATGAATAATTAGTTACATATTTTAATATTATAATGACATTTGTTAATCTCTTAAGTAGTTATATCCAATTTATTAAAAAGTATACAAAATACAATTTTAAGTTTAATATAGATTTTGTTTTTACTTTTAATTTAACTTGATGTATTTTTTTTAATCTATTATTTGAATATAATAATAAAATATAATCATGATATATGAGATGATACATAAAAATAATAAATAAATAGGCAAATGCTAACAAATGCCTCCATGACCCTTGTGAATATTGGAAAGGTAAGAAAAGTGTATTGAAAAAGTGTGAAAAGATTATAAAGTGTTTTGAAATTTATAGAAAAATATATATTGAATTCAGTAATAAATGTATTGTGATTGACATATATTTTCTTCATGACACTTGTTAATATTGGGAAAGTAAGAAACAGTGTATTGAAGTGTAAAGAGAAGGTAAGAAAAAATGTATTGAAGTGCAAAGAGATTATAAAGTGTTTTGAAATTCATAAAAAAAAATTTATTAAATTTAGTAATAAATGTATTGGGATTGACATATATTTTGTCTTTTTCTTGTGTTTAGGACACTTGTTAGTAAGACTCAAATAAATATCATCATTCTAATATTATTAAAAAGAATGTACATCATGTTTAACCACATCATCAATGCCACTGTCCACTCACTCCTCCATTCTTGTTTTGTTTTTAGAATACGCAAATGCTAACAAGTGTCTCGTGAGATTTGTTTAATGTTAGAAAGTGTATAAAACGTCTCTTGAAAATATATAAAAGTATTTTAAAATGTATTAATTTTAATAAAAGTGTATTGAATTTAATAAAAAGTATCTTGTGTTTTTAAATTTTTTTTTATTTTTAACTTGTGCCTTGGAGACATTTGTTAGCAAGATCCTTTAATCAATTTAAGAATCAGACTGGATCTTACTAATAAATTTTTTAAAATCTTGTCCATTCATGTTTATTATGTGTATGCTTGTATGATCGATTTTTGTATTTGTCACTTTACCTAGGTTCACCTTGACGATTAGCTTATCTCTGTTAGGTATCCTCTACAAGTGAAAGCAAATAAATGTAAAAGTGCAAAACTCAAAACAAAACTCAGCACCAAAATACTATATGTGTCACACACCGATAATCAATCTTTAATTAACAAAAATAGTGGAATCCCCTTAAAGATAGGAGTCACTGAAGCCCAAAATAAATATAAGTGACAAACTTTCTCGCACAAAAATTCACATCCCGAGATTTATCTTTGAAAACCTGTGAATTCATTCTCAACCATAAAGCCCAAAAAGTTAAAAAGACGGCACAATACCAAAGCACTTAGCCTTACTTGATCCTCCCAAAGCGCGAAAGTCAATTAGAAGCAAATGCCCACTACCTTTTGGGGCCACCCACATAACATTTCTAAAAAAATAATAATCTATGTCATAAGCTCAAAGCAACTAGACAATGTAAAAATAAATGATCCACTGAATCACCATTCTTACAACACATAGTGCACCATTGAGGATTTAGAACTCGATTGTGTCTCCTTCTTTGCAATGTATCATTTGTCAAAATATCTCCATGAACCAAAAATCACATGAACACCTTTATCTTAAGTGGAATGTAGGTGTCTTATCTCACCATTATAATTTCTTTTATGAAGAACAAATTTGAATGAAGAAATAGGAAACAAGTTTATATGGGTCCTAAATTGTGTATGTATAACTGCAAATAAATTGAATTGTTTATAAATAGCTCGAGTTTGGGTCATTTGAGACTCGTTCAAACTCGGTTCATTTAAAAAACAAACGAGCTCAAGCTATGTTCATGACTCGTTAAACAATTGAGCTGAGCTTGAACTAACCATGGCTTGACTCGAATATGTTCACTAGCCAAAGCTATACCTGTCAGGTGTAGCCTTTTTGTGCTTGGTCATATCATCTCCCGTGTAAAGACGTTACATTGCCTTGCAATACCGGAATATTTATAATTCTGAGATGCCTTATGCATCCTTAGTTGGCGATGAGGGACTGGACCAGAACTAAAGAACTGGACATAAGCATACAAAGTTTAGCACCCAATTGGTCATCTTGATTGTTTGGTGAAGTTTATAATACAATCATGTAGAAATTAATTACCAAAAATAAATAAATAAATAAATCACGTAGAAAAGAAAATGTAAATAATCAAATTGTTGTTACATTTGAACAAAGTAAACCAATAACTCAACATTATGATCATAACAATATATTAATAATAGGTTAATTACACTAGGACTCCTTAACTATTCGCAAATATCAAGTTACCCCTTCATTTGACATCTTCAATTACGAAAATACACCCCCTCTAAATCACCTTACCGCCTTCAAAATATGTGTATTTGTACAATATGTACGGATTCATAAATGAAGAGAGTAAAGTAATACTTGCTAATAGTTGAGAGGGTCTTGGCGTAATTAATCCTTAATAATAAGGAATAATAATAGGAAAAGTTATGAAGATTTGTGATCTTAGTTATGAATCATGTTGGTGCTTAGTTATGAGATTTTGGGTTATTTTAAATTTGTGGTTGGCATGGTTTTGAGGTTTTGTTGTGGTTGGTTATCTGATTTTTCGTATTAATTTTTGTTATGACCCAAATTGAATTTGGTTATGAGACTTAGTGGTGTTTTGTTATGAACCAAGTGGTCTTGGTTATTAAACTTTGTGATGTTTTGTTATGAATTGAAATGACTTTGGGTATGAGATTATATAGTGTTTTGTTATGAACTCGTTACGACCCAAATCCGCCCTATGAGTTTAGCATCAGAATCGCCAAGAATCCGAGATTACCAAGGCCCCATGAATAAGAATACAATTAAACAGAGTATGTCAAGTGAAGCCAATACAAGAAATAACTAGTGTCCATTGAGTCAGGACAATCAGATGCCAAAAACATTTTTCATGCATTCAAAGATAAAGACAGATACTATACAAACATATACAAACGCTCAAGACGGGACCTAATCCTCGAGCTCGATAACAAGACAAGAAAACAGAGACAGCCTATACAAGAGTACAAAACAAAGAAGGAGACCGATGGGGAAACAAAACACCCCAAGCCATAGCATGGCGCCTCGAACCTCGCAGTGAGGCACATAGGTCGGCTTGACAAAATCGGGACTCCACCCACGCCTCCTAGCTCCGGTCAGCCGAGAACCTACATATATATATAAACAAAGGAGCTAAAGCCCAATGAATAACATAAAGCGAAGAGGTTATGAATGAATGTCCTACAAGAGTGAAAACAATTCATTTAACAAGATTTCATTTTTCAAGATTTCACCAATCACCATATGTGGTACACCCATTAGCCTATAAACAAGAGGGTCCAAAAGGACCGGTCTTAACAGAACCCAAAGAGTGATGGCCATCAATCAAGAAACAAGATGATTCCACAAGGGAACCGACAGAGCTCAGTAAAGAATCAAGAAGTGCTAAGGATGCCACAAGACAGCCTGTAATACAGACATACATTCATTCAGTGAACAATATCAGTTCAATAAACAGTTCAGTTTAGTAGTCAAAAGATAACCAGTTTGAACATATCTTTACACAAATGTTACTCACAGAGATTGGGCTAATAGCAGCTAGAGCGCGTCCCCGAGAGCCAACCCTAAACAGTTAACAAATTGAACACACTCTAAGTTTCACAGTAGGGGGAAGTACAATAATTAACTTCCTATTATGCCTCGGTGTGTTCTACATCTATATCCTCATTAAGATGTCTTAAACTAGGCCTAAGAATGCCTAGGATGGGATGAGGATGCAAAAATACACTTAGAAAACATTTTGCATAATTTGCTGAAAATAAGAGCCTCGCTCGAGCGAGCCTTTCTTCGCTCGAGCGAAGCCTAAAATCAAAGGCTCCCCCCGAGCGAACAATCCTTCGCTCGAGCGGTCTGATGAAACAGTAAAAGTACTGGATGCTCGATTTTTATGCTCGAGCCACCAATCCTTCGCTCGAGCGTGGCTCAGAGGAAACGTTGGTCGCTCGAGCGAGGAATACTTCGCTCGAGCGAAGAAGCCAAATCTGGAATTTCCAGATTTGCCTTCCAAGCTCAAACCAAGCATTCTCAACTCAATTCTCGACCTCTTGGGCCCAAATTCTGGAAAATACTTCCCAAAACAATGTATAACAAGTTTGAAAGCTCAATTTATGAATTCAAAGCCCAAGAGTGAGTCAATTAAAACCATTTTTCAAACTCATTTCAAGAACATTTTCAAAACATGCAATGCATGAGTTTTTAACCAAATTCAAGGTTCAAATCTTGCTCTAATGAGCTCAATAGTTGGGAAACAAAATGAAAACATGTACTTTAATAACAATATGAGCATGCATGTACAATTTACCATGAATTTAACTTCAAAATGCACCAAAATGGCCATGCATGCATGAATTATGTTATGTTTTCAACATGTGAAGCTATTTCATTGCTTAATCCACCAAACTTGACATAAACCATGCAAGAACAAGTTTAATTCACAAACAAAGGGGTAATTACACTACCTTAGGTCTTCATTCACAAGATTAGAAGCTCAATTAAGCAATTACCCTTCAATTTCTTCAAGTATACAAGCCAATTTCCTAGTTGATTTCACAATTCCCTCATTTCTCTCTCTCTAGTCGGTTCTCACTTCACAAAATGGCTGATAGAAATGTTTTGGTTGCATATAATAAGGCTCAACATATAATAAACAAAGGCCCCACTTTGATGGCAATTCCGTAAATAAGGCAACTCTTTGATTTAACTTATTTTAATCTAATTTAATCATGCCAAATCAATTTCTAATTAAATACACCATAAATTCACATTAATTTTAATGATCATAAAACATCAGTCAATTTCAGATTCGGCCGCCGATAAGGCCTTCAATTAGCAGTTTAAATTACCGAGCATGAACAGATTGATAAACGACTAACAGATGGAAATATGCATTTAAACAGTTACGGTCAATCGATTCGGTTTCGGATTTCAGTCGGTCAGTTCAGTATTTCAATCAATTCAATTATCAATCGTGTTCATCTCGGTTGATAAGAATCGATTTTAATCAGTAATCAGTGATGAGGGTTGTTATAGAACCATTTTGGTTTTTTTGTAACTCAAATTGGTAGAAATTATGAACCAAGTTAAAATTTTAGGTACATTTATATGTTAATGGACCCTTATCTTTTTTGGTGTGTCTACACACACACATATATACATCTTCATTAATATTACCATCATCAGATGATGACCAGCACCTTTGATATATTTATATATATAACTTTATGCCAACTGAAATTGGTTAAGAACCAGTAAGGAATAAACTAATGCACCTATGCACAGGTAAATAGGAACAAAGTAAAGCCACTAGCAAAAAAATAAAAATAAAGTGCAAAGTAATTCAACTATGCAACAAGTATTACTCGTCCCGCCACATGGACTGTTGTACACATTCAATGGACACAAGGGTCTATTCTAGTTTATAGGCTAAGGGAATGAGAGGCTACCATTGTACAGTAGCGCTCAGCAGCATAAAAACTAACATAGTCGAACCAACTCGAGCCGAGCTTGAGCGTTGTTTGAATCCAAAGAGGCAAGCTCGAGCTGGGTATTTTTTGGCTCGATATGAGTTCAAGCCCTCTTATAATGAACCGAATCAAACTTCAACATTGTAAAACTCGACTTGTTTGCAGCTCCTGTGTATGAAAAAGCGTACCACTGCTCTGCTATGTGCATTCCAAAATGTAAAATGCTACGGTATTATCATATTATGTGACTAAGACAGACCGTTGACTGAACCATGGACGTCAACGTAAATGAGTTTTGAGACAGAAGTTGACAAAATATAAATAAGAGCAATGATTGAGACTCCCATAAAAACTCCATCCCCACAACCTCCACATCATCCTATGTGAGAGAGAGGAAAAAAAAAACAAAAATAAAATAAGAAACACACATGGACCTAGGCCTGAAAATGGATTGAATTCGGATCGAATCTGTCAAAATCCGAATCCGATCCGATTAAGACAAACCCGAATCCGATCCGAATCCGTTTAGTTCATATCCGATTATAGATATCCGAATCCGATGATTTCGGATATCCAATCCGATCCATTTATTAATTTATTGAGCTACAATTTTATATAATTTGAAAAAAAAATTCATTTTGTGTTTTTTTTATTCAAATTGAGAACAATCGGATCGGATTATCAGATTATCGGATCGGATCGGATCGGATTTTTGCATATTCAATTCGTTTAATAAACGGATTAAACGGATTTGGATTATCGGATCGGATAACGGATTCAGATTATCGGGTCGGATTCGGATTCAGATTAAATCCGATCCATTAACAGCCCTACATGGACCAATCACACACATTTAGGGGTCAGGGGGTCCCCAAATTGGGGTCCCAAGCTTACTTTTATGGGAAGTTCTTGGTGCACAAATTTGGTAGGAGATGACAATTAGGTTAAAAGTGAATTTTTTAGTTTTTTTTAGTCACATTATCTCTACTTTTTTATAAATTGTTTTTAAAAAAAGTCAAAAAAAGACAAAAAAAATTAACTTTTAACATACTTCTCAAAATAGGCCAAAGAAATGATTTAGGACAATGGGCATAAGGAATTTTCTCTAGGTGAGCCTACACAGCTCAAAATAATTATACATTGTATATGGTTGATAAAGTACTAGTATATCACCTGTGATATGCATGAGATTAAGCAATGATTGATAAATTTATTTTTAAATTAATTAAAAATAATTTTTTTTTAAAATTAAATAATATTAAGTAAGTTTTAACTTTTTTAACAAAAAGAGTGTTTGAAATTAGCTTTTTAAATGACTTTTTGAATTTTTTATGAGATTAAAAAAACAAGTCAATATATTAAGGAATGAGTTTTTTAATTGTATGGGAAAATGCAAATATTTTTGTTTGTTACATAAATTTTTCGTTTTACCCTTCCAAAGGTGTAAACAGCTATGCACTTACTCACAAAAATTGTTTGGTCTTTTTTAAATTGGTACAAAGATTTTTGAACTTTTTTTTGGGGGGGTTCATGCCAAACACATTTTAGCACTCTTTAGTTTCTTGACTTTTTAATAAAAAAATATAGCATTCCAAACATGGCATGAGTTACACAATTTTTATTTTATTTTATTTTTTGTTGCTATTGATATGTTGTCCAAGGTATTATATAACAAATAAATATATAATAATTCAATTGGTAAAGTTAAAACAAATGAATTTTCTAAAATTATAAAATTATACTTTTGGTCAAGTATAATTACATTAGCAAATCTAAATTCATAATTATAATTTATCATACCATTGTTTGTCAAGTGATATAACAATCTTATATTTTTGTATCTCTCTTCTTCTCCCCTACTCATCTTTAATCTCTCTTTACTTTTAAGGTGACGTGGCAAAAAAAAATAAAATGAAATATTTAAATTTTTATATTTATTTCGGCAAATACATTAAGAAAAATATTCTCATATTAGTAAAATTTGATTTGTCAATTGATAGAGTATAATAAATTAAAGTTGACAGCAAAATGTTAGAGTATTTTTAAAATTTTATGACATGATCGAGGTACCTAAGCTTCGTTAGATTTATGTCAATCAATATAAATTGAAGAGTCACTTGATCAATTTGTTTATGTAAATATTTTTTAAATTGGCAAACATACATCATTAATAATTTTTTTTAAAAATAAAATGTACATATTTATGCATATGTAATAGCTTTGCAAAAATAGATTATATGTAATGTTTTTATGGAGAGATCATGGATTCAACTCTCTTAGGAGAGTTGAATTAAGGGGGCAAGCACGTGGTGCTTTGCAAAGTGTAGGGAGGTTAACTCTCATATGTATTATTCTAATAACTAACAGCTAACTTTCACCGATAAAAAAATGTAATTTTTTTTATAGTGTTGTAATTATGGCTGTAATTTCACTTTAATCTAGACAATTGTAAATATTTTTATAATATTTTTAAACAAAATTAAACAAATCAGTTTTCTAAATTAATTATAAGAAAACAAAATCAATCACACAAAACAATTTGAATTGATTTTTGTTTAATTTATTTTAAGGAATGAAAGATTTTAGGTAGAGATTTTAGAAGATGGACAAATAAATTGGAGGGTTAACAAACCGTGTTTCTATATTTGATTTTATGAAATGATCATCTTTTAAGCAATGATATTAAGAGGTGGGCTTAAAGATTTATTTATTTATTTTAATTCAAAAATTATGTGAGACATATGAATAGTTTATTATTTATTTTAAATTGGAAAAATAAGAAATTAAGATTGGGCATGTGGAGGCCTTGGAGGCTTAAAAATTCCTTTTTGTTTATATAATATATAGAAGATAGATGAGTGGTGTCAGTAGACCTATTAAATTGTGATCCCTTCAGAAAATATGACCGGGTTATGGACACATCTCTAATAACACATAATTTAGTCATGCTATATGTACTAAAGGAGCATGGGCTAAACCATATGTGTAAAGACCAGTTTAGGTCTACTTGTAATTCTATTATTTATGATGAGTTAATATGAAATTGGGGCTTTATAAATATGTGGTAACGGTACCCACTCCAACTCTAGCTTCCATCTCATATTTTTTCATCGGTGTGTGAAAGCAAGCAAAAGTAGGATTCTGGAGCGAAAGACGATAACCATTAAGAAATCTATCGCTTAGATTATCTCCATTAATTGCTTCAGGCATGCAACTATTATCGTTTTCTTTTATTGATTTGATTTGAGATCTTGAGGTTTAAATTTCTATTGAAATCCCACAAGAAGAAATGTTATTGTAGGGGATCCAAGTCAATTGTAACTTATTGAGCTACTGAGGTCTCGTTTAACTACATTACTTTTTAGTTTAAAAGTCAAAAAGTCACTAAAAAAATCAAAAAGCCAACAACTTATACCAAAAAGTCAAATATTTCCTTTTCTCTATACTTTTTGCACATCTTTTCGCAAAAAAGTAAAAAGTCATCCCAAACATACTAGTTTTTTTTACCTCATATTTTAGCTAAAAAGTTAAAAAATTACTAAAATAGCATGTTTCCAAACGAGGCCTTCTAGCTTTTTTATTTTGAAATTGTGTTTGGTACAGTTTTTGCTTATAGTTTATGTGGCAAAAATAACTTAAATAAATTGATTATCTGGAAGCTAAGAGAGAAATAATTTTAGATTATTTTTTGATTATCAACTTTTGAGACAAGTTGCACTAATGGGTTATTTGATCAGCGTATAGAATTGCTTATAGTTATTGTGTGAGTGATTTTCCGATCACACTGCCCACCTTAGTAATTCAGCTGTAGAACACAGGCAGAATAGATGGTACCCTACTGTCCTGCACAGAAAGAGAAGGCTTCGGCGGTGGTTCTTCCACCCGGAGGCACTCCGACGATCAAGTCAGTATATCTCTCAAAGATAATCAAGTACTCAACTCACTAGCTTGAGTCTATAAAAACATACCTTAGACCCATGGGGGTGCCTCTTTTTTATAGCCAATACAATCCTAGTCCCAATAAGAGCCTGGCCCTAATAGACTTAGGATTACTGCTAATCTGGGACTCCCAGTGGGATTAGGATAAACTCTCTAAGAGTTTATCTTTATCCAAACTGTAGTCTTCTCCCAATCTAGGACTCTTGTCCCTTATCCGCTTATCTCGGATTCCAATATCTTTAGAGCTAACCTCGGCCTATCCGAGATGACCTCGGCATAACAACCAGGACACGTGGCACCTTGGCTGACACGTCGGCGTCACCTTGCCACATATTGGTACTCACAACTGCCCCCTAGGTTCTATTACCTCGGCATTCTGAGGTGCTGGAACCTATATCGTTTCTCTTTTCAGTACATCGGCATAAGAACTCCTCAGCCGAGATCGTTTATTTCAGGCCGACATGTCTTCTTTCAAGAACAAGAATTCAAATGAACTCTCCTACGCGCATGAGCTGTCATGCATCACTTCTCAACTGTTCCATTTACGCGTTTCATCTTCATTGGCTCGTGCTTGGGACGCACTTGTAAGTCGTCTTTCATCTGTCTACGCCGTCTAACGTGTACGTTGCTCCAGGCGCATTAAATGCCCTGTTTTGCCGCCATTTCAAATTTTTGACAAAACTCTTGCCTCCCTCCTCCGTTTCTTCACTTTTGCATTTGCTTCTACTTGCTCTTTCTCTCTCTAAACTCTTCTTCTTGAATCCGCCATTGTTCAAGCTCCGTGCTCAAGAATCGATCTTTCTTCCATTCCAAATAAGCTTTATTCCGCCTTGTCGGCCCTCATTCCGGCTTCAATCTTTCCGGTAAACCACTATTCTTTTCGCTTTTCAGCTCATTGATGCTCTTCTATTTTCTTGTCATCGCTTTTTTCAAACATCTATCTTGCGAACCATATATCTGAATGCTTTGATTCTGTTTTTGTCCATGTTTTGGACACTTGCACTGTTTTACCATTTTTCTGCCACTGTTTTTGACCCTGTATTTCTTATTTTTTATACTTTTGAGAGCCTCACCTCTGTTCTTGATTTTGAAGCTTCGTCTTTTGTTTCTTGCTTTCTGTGTTATTTTTCCCAGATCCGTGCCCTCAATCTTTGTCTTCATAGATTTAGGCTTGGGATTTGTCTATAGAACCTTCCAATTCTTAGGAAAAACTGAAACAAGCTTTACCAGTGTTTACCTAGGTTTTGTCGAGGTTTTAAAAACCCTTTAAGAACATCTTCTTTCTGTAATCAAATTCCTTTACGCCGAAATCATAGGTATGTGGAGACATAGGGTAGATACCCCGACCAAACTTGAATACTTTAGGGAAGGGTTCGAAATTCCTACCGACGTCCATCTGAGACTGGCTGGGGATGACGACTCAATCATGCCCACAGATGATACGATGCCTTTTCCCATTGTCGTTTTTACTGAATGTGGACTTCGACTTCCACTTAATCCCATTTTTCGTGAAGTTCTCCATTACTATAAGTTGAACCCCATGCAACTTACCATTAACTCTTATCGAGTGATTAACGGTATTATAGCCTTAGCTAGGCAGGAGAACGTTAGGATCACCCTTGCCGACATCCAATTTTGTTATACCATGTGTGCCCTGAACTTGAAAGAAAAAGGTTTTGTCTATTACCTCAAGCCGAGGTCTACTGAATTCAAAATCGTAGCTGACCTTCCAGACTCTAACAAGGGGGCTGGAGATGACTATATTATTGCTTCTGGAAATTGGGAATTTGCCCCAGACGAGGATACCCATCTCTACCCTCTTCCTCGGTCAGTTAAAGAGGGCAAGGGTAAGAGCCCTGTATTAATACTTAGTTGTTTCTTTTCAAGTCTTCAATATCTTATCTGTTTCTAATGTCAGTTTTCTTCTTGTAGACGTTCGCAAGCCACCGAAAAACTTTCGCCAATCTTACATTCCCAGCAAAGACTGAAAAAACTCCTGGACTTGCCAATCCACAAAAGGAAAGCGCCTCTGCTTCTCAACTTTATTCCAATATACAAATCGATTTTGCCCGACGTCCCCAAAAAAAAGAAGAAAAGCCTTTCTCCTCCTACTGCCACAACTCAAACCGCTTCTACATCTCGAACAGATCAAGGGTCAACATCTGACCCAACCAATCAGCCATCTACTTCGGCGCCATTCTTAATCCCCATACCTGAACGAAAGCGTCGGCAAAGACTTGTCAAAACTGCTGAGATGGATTGCCCAAAGTCGATTGTCGCAGATCTCTTAGCCGACCTCCCAACTGATGTTGATGTTCAGCCAACATAGAGCATGCCCCCACCAAAGCCGAAGAGAACCAAAAAGGCTCAGCCAAAGGCCAAAGCCACCGCATTTGAAACTGAGGATACCCTGCCAATTTCCAAGCTGGCTGAGAGCGACAAGTCTCAACCTTCTGCTGCAAAGAGGCGTGCAGAAACCCAGCCATCAGAATCCACCCAATCCAAGAAGCCGAGGTCATTGTCTGTGACAACCTCGGGGTCCAGAATACCAAAAGTCCCCTGGACACCTGAAATTACTTTAGAAGATAAACCTGTTCTTGCTAGCGATAGCGCCGATGACATCAACGTCGGTGTAGCACTCAGTACTGCTCTACTCCTCCCAAGCGATCTTGAGCGTAATGCCAAGATAAGTGAGTATGAGAACTACGCCTTTATGCTCCAACGTTCTGTCCAAGTAAGTGTCTTTACGTGGAAACTTGTCTTCTTTTTCTCATACTTTGTAAGATTCTATAATAATTTATGCCTTGTGCTTTTGTAGGCCATCCAACATGCCCACTCTCTCTCTATGCAAGCTTTTGAGACTAGGGAGAAGTTGGCCGATATGAAGAGGGAGTTTTCTACCCTTCAAAAGATGAACAAAAGCCTCCAGTCAAAAATAAAGAAGTTGGAGAACCAGCCGAGGTCGCTCAAGGCTCGACCGGCCGAGGAGAAGGCCGACATCACGAAGCCATCAAGAAAGTTGCTGAGGCTCAGAAAAAAGAGGCCGAGGAAAAAATGGCCCAAGCTGAAAAAGAGCTTCAGGAGGCCCTGGCCACTAAAGAGGCCGAAATCAAAGTGGCCGACGAAAAGGCCTATTCTCAGGGCATAGCCGACGTCACCGAGGACTATAAGCTACAAGTCAGGCAGGCATGCAACAGGGGATTCTCCCTTAGTTGGATGTCCCTGATAAAAAAACTTGATCTTCCTACTGATTCACCTTTTCGAAATGTTGATGCTATCCCTCTTCCATTCCCACCACTTCCACCTGTAAGTCAAACTGGGAATGTTTCTGAATCTGAAGATGAGGATGATGATGGAGATGAGGAAGAGAATGAAGCTTTGGTAAGGAAGCCTAAGGATGCTGCTGGGACCAAATCCCCTCCTCCAACTGAGCAGATTATGGACTTAACTCAAGATGAAGTGGGTGATGAGGTTGCCAAAGAAACTACTCCTGAACAAGCAACATTTGATGTTCCTCCAGCCGAAAAAATCCTTGATCAAACACTTGCCGAAATTGATACCAAGATCGTGGCAGAAAAGGGTGCCGAGGTGGTTCCGCAGGAATCTTCCGAGGTCCCAACCAATCCAACTGTTGATGTTGAAGAATCCTAGCTTTGTTGTTTTTTGTTCTTTTTTTTTTTTTGGACAATATAAGTTTCTTTGTATGGTCGATGTACCTTCTTCTAAACAGTTACTCCTGGATTGTTTCCTTTTTTATGAAAGACTATAACTGTATTGTCTGAATGCTTCAATCTTTATTTTCTCTGGATTACTTCTGTATGATTCTATACTTAGAATATTTTGCATGCCTTTCATACTTTGCCTCCTTTGTGCAATCTTTTTGGGGTTAAATACCGCGGGTATAATAATTATAAGTTTTACTTCGGCAAGACACTGACCTGCAAACTTTTCATGAATTTCAACAAGTGTAAAACATATACTATTCAATGTTAACTTTGCAAACTTTTCTTAAGTTATAACAAGTGCTAAACAATGATCTACTTGTAAATTGCTACAAATTTCAACAAGTGTTTAATCAATATACTTAGCTTTTACTTCAACCTGTAAATTGCTGCAAATTTCAATAGATGATCATATGTTGGCTTATCGTCATCTTGTAAATTGCTACAAATTTCAACAAGTATTAAGCATTTTTCTTTGATCTAACTAACCTGTAGATTGCTATAAGTGTTTAAGTAATAACCTCGGCTTTGCTTCAACTTATAAATTGTTACAAATTTCAACAAGCGAAGAGAAACAGTATTCTCGGCTTAACTTCAACTTGTAAATTGCTACAAATTTCAACAAATGAAGATAAGGAACCATCTCGGCTTAACTTCAACTTGTAAATTGCTACAAATTTCAATAAGTGAAGATAAGGAATCAACTTAACTTCAACTTGTAAATTGCTACAAATTTCAACAAGTGAAGATAAGGAACCATCTCGGCTTAACTTCTACTTGTAAATTGCTACAAATTTCAACAAGTGAAGATAAGGAACCATCTCGGCTTAACTTCAACTTGTAAATTGCTACAAATTTCAACAAGTGTTAAGCGTCTCTGCCTTCTCTCTGCCCCCAATGTAAACCTGAGTTCCACTTGGGTTCTCATTATTCATGAATAATATTGCACATCTTTTATCAGTGTAGAGGAATTCTGCTATGATTTTATTAATAACAATGAAAGAATAATAAGGAACATCTAATGATAGAAAAGTTTTAGATTGCAAGTGTTCTATGGTCTAGGTAATGCTTTGCCCTCATTATCTTCAAGCCGATAAGCCCCATTGCCTAATACCGAAGTAATTCTATAGGGTCCTTTCCAGTTTGGGCCAAGCTTGCCCTCTCTGGGATCCTTCTTGTTGCCGACGACTTTTCTCAAGACTAGGTCGCCGACTTGAAAATCTCTTGGATTGACCTTCTTGTTGTAAGCTCTAGCAAGCTGTTGCTGGTATACTGCGAGCTGAATTGCAGCTTTCTCTCTTCGTTCTTCTAAAAGATCCAGATCTCGGGCTAAGAGTATATCATTAGTCCCATTCTCAACTCCCTGGGTTCGGATCCCTGGGATGCCGACTTCCAAGGAATGATCGCTGTGCCATAAGCCATGGCAAAGGGGGATTCCCCTGTTGATCTTCTCGGCGTAGTCCGATATGCCCAAAGTACGTTGGGTAATTCGTCTACCCACTTTCCTTTTGCTGCCTGCAGTCTCTTCTTTATTCCACCCAAAATTACTTTGTTGGATGCTTCTGCTTGCCCATTACTTTGGGGAAAACTTGGTGTTGAGAAGTAATTCTTGATCTTGAATTTCGTACAAAAGTTCTTGATGAGTTTGCTGTCAAACTGCGTTCCGTTGTCAGCAACTATGGCTCTTGGAATGCCAAATTTAGTGATGATGTTTCTCCATATGAAGTTCTTGACGTCTACATCTCGGATTTTGGCAAGAGGTTCTGCCTCTATCCACTTCGTGAAGTAATCTGTTACTACCAGCAAGTATTTTCTCTGCCCAGTTGCCTGGGGAAGTTGTCCAACAAGATCCATGTCCCACTGGGCAAACGACCAAGGACTGGATACTGGATTTAGGTTAGCAGCTGGCTGGTGTATCAAAGGTGCAAACCTTTGGAATTGTTCGCACTTCTTCACGTATGCTTCTGCATCTTTTTGCATGTAGGGCCACCAATACCCCTGGGTAATGGCCCTATGAACTAGTGATCTGCCCCCAGCGTGGCTTCCACAAACTCCTTCATGAATTTCATATAAAAAATCTTTAACCTGCAAAGGGTGTACGCACCTTAAAAGGGGTCCAGTGAAGGACCTTCTGTAGAGATGTTCGTCCGCAGTCAGACGGAATCTTGCCGACTTCAATCTGACTTTGTGTGCCTCCTTGTGGTCTTCTGGCAGCTTTCCTTCTTTCAGGAATGCAACAATTGAATCCATCCAGCTTAGCCCCATATCCATACACATTGCTTCTTGCTCTGTGTTCTGTGGTTCTATGCTCGGGCTCGACATATAGTCAATCATAATTGTCCTTGTTTTTCCAGTCTGTATTGAACTTGCCAGGTTGGCCAACGCATCGGCGTGGCTGTTATCATCTCGGCTTACTTGGAGTAGTCGGCGCTCAAATAAGGTCGCTAACTGATGACCTCTTTTGCATATGCCGACATCCTTTCGTCTCTGGCTGCAAATTCTCCTGTTGACTGGTTAATAATAAGCTGTGAATCACAAAAAACTATTACCTCATCTGCTTCTGCTGCTGCCGCCAGCTTTAGCCCTGTAATTAAGGCTTCGTATTCCGCTTCATTGTTTGAGGCCTTGAACCCCAAACGAATGGACTGTTCTATTATTTCTCCATCTGGAGATATCAGTAGTACCCTTGCCCCTGCTCCTTGCCGGTTTGAACTTCCATCGACAAACAGTCTGAAGAAGTCGCCGATGTAGATGCTGCAGGGTCTGAGTTTTTCCTTACTTTGCTCTTTTGCCTTTGGCAGGGATTCTCCTTGCTTGTTGGGACAACGTTCATCTTGGCTCATCAGAGCCCGATGTTCGATGGATTCTGGCGTGAACTCGGCCACGAAGTCGGCCAGAACTTGGCCTTTAATTGATGTTCTCAGCCTGAACTCCAGGTCATACTGGCCCAGGGTCACTGCCCATCTTGCTATTCTTCCTGTTAAGTCTCCTTGTTGTAACAAGGACTTTAGTGGGTGCCCTGTTAGGGCCACAATCTTGTGCGCCTGAAAGTAATGGTTCAACTTCTTTGAAGCCATTACTAAGGCTAGCATTAATTTCTCTAGGGGTAGATACCTTGTTTCTGCGTTGGTGTAATAACCCTCACCATCAAGCATCGATAAACCGCCGACACGCTAAACCGAGATCGATTATGACTTCATCAAATCAAACTCAATTGATTGCTCAGACTGTTTGAATTGCATTTTATCTGTTTGACTGTTTAATTATCTGTTCAGTTTGTTTTGTTTAAACTGTTAATTGAAGGCCTTATCGGCGGCCGAACCCAAAATTGATTGATGTTCCATGATTAGTAGAATTTATGTAATTTTATGGTTTATTTAATTAAAATGTGATTTGGTACAATTAAATTAGATTAAAATAAGTTAAATTGCAATAGTTGGCTTAATTACAACCTTGCCATCCCTAGTGGGCCACTTAGGCAACACACTTAGAGGCTTGTATACATGTAAACAAAATATTTCATCAACCATTTCTTGTGTTCAAACCGACCTAGAGAGAGAGGGTAAAAGACTAGAGTGAGTTCATCTTGTAATGCTTGGAAATTGAGAGGATTGGAAGAGTTCTTGATCAATTGAGCTTCTATTCTTATGGTTGGAGACTTAAGGTAGAATCTATATCTTCTTGTTCATGGATTCAAGTTAGTTTGTGCATGGGTCATGGTAGATAAGAACTCTAGATCATGAATTAGTCCAATAATATTGAATTGGAGCTCAATTGTTGCATGCATGTGCATATTGTCAAGTTTTGAGGTTGTAAATTCATCATTCCTCACATGCATGTTCATAATATTGTTGTAATTCATGTTGTCATCATGTTTTTGAAAGATTTGAGCTCATTTGAGCTAGCATTGAAGCTTGAAAATTGTTTAAAGTTCATACATGTCATGTTTGGAGCATGTTCATGGAATTGGTTTGAAATTTGGATTTAATTGACTCACCATTGGGCTTTAAATTCACAAATTGAGCTTTGAACTTGTTGTATATTGAGTTTAGTTGTGTTTTCCAGAATTTGGGCCTAAGAGGTCGAGTTTTGAGCTTAGGAATGCTTGGTTTGAGCTTGGGAGGCAAATCTGGAAATTCTAGAATTTGGCTTCTACGCTCGAGTGAAGGATTATACGCTCGAGCGACCACCATTTACTCTGAGCTACGCTCGAGCGACGGAATGGTGGCTCGAGCGTAAATTGCAAGCTCTCAGAATCTTGGTGCGCGCAGGCGTACGCTCGAGCGAGCATCGAGCGTAAAATTTGAGCATCCAGTATTTTTACTGTAACACACAGTCCGCTCGAGCGATGGAATTCACGCTCGAGCAGAGCTCCTTTGTCTGCATGTCCGCTCGAGCGAAGGAATCCTCGCTCGAGCGAGACCCCTGTTTTCAGCAAATTTTGTAAAGTATTCAAAAGTGCATCTTTGCATCCTCTTCCCATCCTAGGCATTCCTAGGGCATATTTAAGGCATCTTAAAGAGGATATGGATGTAGAACACACCAAGGCAAATTTAGGGATCAAGTTATTATCTTTCCCCAACTGTGAAACTTAGTGTGTGTTCAATCTGTTAACTGTATAGGGTTGGCATTCCGAGGAGACGCTCTAGTTCATTGTAACCCAGAACTCTGTGAGTAACAATTGTGTAAAGATATGTTCAAAATGATTATCTTCTGAATACTGAACTGAACTGTTTATTGAACTGATATTGATTACTGAATGAATGTATGTCCTTTATTTCTGAACTGTACTATGGCATCCTTAACACCTATCACATCGTTATCAAGCATAGAGATCTCTGTCGGTTCCCTCGTGGGACCACTATCAAGCATCGATTGACGACCATCATTATCGCTCAATCTTAAAGACCTCATCGCATCAGATCATATGCTAATGGATGTACCACATATGACTGATTGACTGAAAGACTGAAATACTGATTTAATGAACTGTTTTTATTACTGTAAGGACATTCATTCTAAACCCCTTTACGCATTATGATATTCACTGGGCTTTAGCTCACTGCTCATATATATATGTAGGTGTACAGGCACCGGATCAAAGCTAGAAGCGTTAAGGTAAACTCCAGTTTTGTCAAGCCAACCACTGTGTCTCACTGCGAGGTTCCGAACCTGCCAAGCTATGGCTTAGGGGTGTTTTTATTTCCGCTTGTCTCAGACTGCTTTTGTAATATCAGATAGACCGATAGCACTGCATCAGATCGTTGAGTAGGGATTAAGTCCCTATTTTGAATGATTGTATATATGTACATACTGTTTTGTCTCCGACTGCATATATGTATGAAGAAAGTCTTTTTGCATACAGACTGTCACAGCTCATTGGACATTGTTTATTTACTGTATTGGCTTCCGCCATACCCCTGTACTCTGTTATACTATATTACTGTTAAGCAAGCCTTCGGTAATCTAGAATTACTGGCCGGTTACGGTGCTAAACCCCTAGGGGCGAGTTTGGGTCGTGACAGTTGGCCAAGGTCTTTCTTACATAGTAAACAGCCTTTTGTTCCCCTTTTTCTTCTCGGATTAACACCGCACTTATCGTGTTCAAATCGCTATAAGTACAAATGCTCTTTCCTGTGTCCGTGTTGTCGAATCGAGCCGTAGTCAGATACTTCTTTAGGTCGGCCAATGCGGTCTCACATTCCTCTGTCTAAAGGAAATCCGTGGCTTTCTTTACTAGGTTGAAGAAAGGTTTGCATTTTTCTGAGCTTCGGCTTATGAACCTGTTTAGGGTCAGGCCATTCCTAAGCATCTCAGACTGCTTAGCCGATGTGTCGCTCAGAATCTAGGATGGCCTTGATCTGATCTGGGCTGGCCTCAATGCCCCTTCTTGTCACCAGGTATCCCAAGAACTTACCAAATCCGACTCCAAATGCGCACTTCAATGCGTTGAGTCGGAGCCGATAAGTTTTGAGGATTTCAAAGACCTCTTTTAGGTCAGAAAGATGATCCTTAGGCTCCTTGGTCTTTACGACCATGTCATCGATGTAGACTTCTACTGTTTGGCCAATCAAGTGTCTGAACATCTTGGTTACCAGCCTTTGGTAAGTAGCTCCTGCATTTTTCAGCCCAAAGGGCATTACTCTGTAACAGTATAGGCCTTTTGGGGTGATAAACGCTATTTTCTCCTCATCTGGGGGGTACAGGGCTATCTGGTGGTACCCCCTATAAGCGTCCAGGAAGCTCATCCTTCCATGTCCAGATGTGGCGTTTACCAATTGGTCAATCTTGGGTAGAGGAAGACTGTCTTTGGGACAAGCTTTATTCAGGCTTGTAAAATCTACGCAGACCCTCCATTTACCGTTTTTCTTCTTTACCACCACAGTGTTCGATAGCTATGTCGGATAATTGACTTCTCTAATGGCCCTAGCTTCCAGCAGTCTGTCTACTTCTTCCTCCACTGCTTCGACGTGCATCAACGTCGGTCTTCTAGCTCGTTGTATTACAGGTTTAGCCGACCTGTCGACGTTCAGTTTGTGACATGTGACCTCGGGGTCAATGCCAGGCATTTCATAAGGTGTCCAGGCGAACACCTCTATGTTTGTCCTCAAAAAAGCTTCCAGTTCTCTTTCTTCTTCTTCGGCTAAGCCTGAGCTGAGAAGAAAGAAGCGCTCTTTATCGCCCTTCTGGACGAGGATTTTCTTCAGTGTTTCCTCACTCTTCTCGGCCGGCTCCTTGACGACATTGTCGAGGACCTCCATGTCCTCATCTTCAATCTCTGTCTTCCCTGGTTCTTGTATGTTGCAGGTTGTTTTCATTGCTGCCATGGAGCAATTTTTTGCCTGCAGTTGATCTCCTTTGACTTCTTCAATCCTATGTTCTGTTGGGAATCGCAATAGTTGATGCAACATTGAGGGAATTGCCCCCATTGCATGCAACCATGGCCTTCCCAAGATGATGTTGTATGGTGAAGGTGTGTCAATCACGATGAACTCCGTCTTGATCTTCTTAGTCCCGGCTTGTACTTCCAAGCTTGTTGCGCCGAGTGGCCATGTCGGCGTTCCATTGAAGCCGACCATCTATCCACTTGATTGTTCCATGTCGTCTGGGTGAAGGCCCAGCTCCTTGTAACATCTAACATACATGATGTCACAAGAGCTGCCTTGATCTATCAGGATGCGTTTCACTTGGCATTCTCCAACCTGGAGGGATACTACCAAGACATCATTATGTGGATATTGGACCATCTCTAGGTCGGCTTCGGTGAAGGCTATCATCCGTCATTGGCACTCCTCTGGCCGACGTCTCTTTTTCCCGACTTGGTAGACATGCTGTAAATGCCTTACCCTCTGGGTCTCTCCTCTGACTTCGTTCTCGTTGACCCTTGAGTGGATCACATTAACCACCCATGGTCCTCCTGCCTGTGGTTGTTGCAATGGGGGAGGCGGGGCTGCTGGTGCTTGAGGCAATCTTGCCTGTTCCTCTCTTGTCCTGGCTTCATCGATAAGGTCTCTCAGATGGCCTTGTCTCACTAAATCCTCTAAGTGTGCTCTTAGGGCTCTGCAGCCCTGGGTTGGGTGCCCCTCTTCATTGTGGTAAGCACAACGCCTACCAACGTTCCTTCCCATGTATTATCCTAGGGCCTTTGCCGGTGCCCTGAAATAGGGCTGGTTTCGAATTTGATCTAGGACTTTTTGGACGGGAATTCGGAATACCGTCGTCACTGCTTGCTTATCCCTTAATTCTGTCTCCGATTTGCTGAATCCGTTGTTACCTCAGCTTCGCTTCGGCGAGCCGTTCCCTTTTTCTTGTTTTACCTCCTTATTTCCCGATGTATTCTCCTCGGCTCTGGCATACTTCTCGATTCTTGCCATGAGCTCCTCCATGCTTTTTGGCAATGTCTTTGCCAAAGATTTCCGTAATAAACAATCATCTTTCAGGCCGTTCTTGAAAGACACGATCGCCACTTCTTGGTTGCATTCGGGTAGTCGATTGAACACCTCGTAATATCTCTTTGCATAGGCCCTAAGGCCTTTATCCTTGCTGATCTTTAGAGCCATTAATGAGTCCACCCTCAATGGCTGTAGCTTATTTGTCACGAACCTGGCCACAAACATCTCGGCCAGGCCTTCCCAAGTCTTAATGCTTCCCTTTGGCAGTTTGTGGAACCAATCTGATGCAATCTCTCCAAAGGACGAGGGGAACACTTTGCAGAGCAACGACTCGTTTCCACTGTATAATGCCATTGAATTCAAGAATAATCCAACGTGGAAGTTCGGGTTTGACTTACCATCGTATACTTGAAACCTCGGCATACTGAATCTTTTTGGTGTCTCAAATTTATCCAGTTCTACCGAGAACGGTGTCCTCGGCTTGTCGGGTGAGGTAACCTCGGCTTCAGCATTCTGTTCCTTCCTCTTGAGGTAATTTCTCAAGTCTTCTTTACTCCTTCCTGGAGCTCGGCTATCTTTAAACTTCACTCTTTTCGGCATACTACTTTCAGCCTCATGGTGGGCCCGTTTTGATCTTTCTCCATGGGTTGTGTCAAAGCAGAGCGCCTGCCCTTGGACATGCCAATGTTCTCTAGGCTCTGGGTCCTTCGTGTGATATGTCCTTTGGGACTTCTCTTGTCTCGGCTCCTCTCGTCCGACTTCCCTGGAAGGCGGGTGAGAGTGCCTTCCGCTCATAGTGTGGTGAGGTGCTTCGGGAATTATTTTCCTTCCTCCCTTCTGGGTATTAATTGTTGGGATCGGCGTGTCCTACAGTGGGTACGGCGGCTGCATAACATTGTTTTGCATCATGAAGTTGACGACCGACTGCAGGTCTGCCAATTTGTCCGCTAAATCTTTTACTTCTTCATCCCTCCGTAGGCACCTATCCCTCCATACTTTGAGGTTATCTTCATTATAGTACTTGCTTTGGTCTGTCTTCTTTGAAGTGTCGCCCTCCTGGCCGACGTCTTTTCCTCCGTGCCCCTGGTTATGATTTTCTTCGTTGTGGTTGTCTCCTTCAATGTCAAGGTCGATGGGCTTGCCACTCCCAGCGAGAGCATCGTCCCCAACCTTTTGTTTTTGTGAGTTACTGGCCATCTATTCGTCTTTCTTTCCCACAGACGGCGCCAAATTGTGTGAGTGATTTTCCGATCACATTGCCCACTTTAGTAATTCAGCTGTAGAACACAGGCAGAATAGATGGCACCCTGCTGTCCTACACAGAAAGAGAAGGCTCCGGCGGTGGTTCTTTCACCCGGGGGCACTCCGACGATCAAGTCAGTATATCTCTCAAAGATAATCAAGTACTCAACTCACTAGCTTGAGTCTATAAAAACATACCTTAGACCCATGGGGGTGCCTCTTTTTTATAGCCAATACAATCCTAGTCCCAATATGAGCCTGGCCCTAATGGACTTAGGATTACTACTAATCTGGGACTCCCAGTGGGATTAGGACAAACTCTCTAAGAGTTTATCTTTATCCAAACTGTAGTCTTCTCCTAATCTAGGACTCTTGTCCCTTATCCGCTTATCTCGGATTCCGATATCTTTGGAGCTAACCTCGGCCTATCCGAGATGACCTCGGCATAACAACCAGGACACGTGGCACCTTGGCTGACACGTCGGCGTCACCTTGCCACGTGTTGGTACTCAGAAAATATATTCCCACAGTTATTTATTTATTTTTAAAATATGTGTCAATGTATTTGGTGCACTTCTGGTACAAATTTTGAGACAAAAATAACTTAAATAAACTAAAAAATTTGATTATCGGGAAGTAAGGGGGTTAAGTGTTTTTAGTTTATACTTTTTTATTAGCAAATTTCAACTTGCTTGAAGTTGCACTAAATAGACCCTAAACATGCCGTTTTATATGCATTGGGATTCTCTAAAATCATGCCAACAATGCACTTTCAGATTAAGGGATTTGCTGAGTGGTTATACGCTGTTTTCGATTGATAATTAACATAGAATCCTAATGCAGGTTGCAACTAAGAAGAAGTGCATAGAAGATGAAGTTGGAGTCATCTTACAAGCTAAATTGAAGCAATTGGCTCCAACACCATAGAATTTATGGTCTTGTTGTAAAATCACTACTTCAGATTGAATCTCGAAACCTTATGTTAAACTAGTTTTTGAAACCACAAAATACATAATCTTAGTTTTGCCCTCCCCTAGAAGAAATGTGCTCAAGCTAGAACAATTGAATTTTGAATTGCCTTTTTTGTTTTGTTATGTTATTAATGTTTGCAGTACTTGGAGAGATATTCTTCTCCTTGCACAAAATGAATCACAAAATCGGACGTAACTTTCTTATATAGGGTATATGACCCATTTCATGTTAGAGTTTGTGTCTGGTTTTAAGATCGATTTTTCTGTTCTTAGACTTTTTTCAAAATATTTGTGTCTATGTTGTTGTGACCTGACTGTCTTTCTGTGGCAGCACCAATGGTGCATGGGGATTTCACCATTAACCGTTTTCAATTAGGCGATCTGTTGTTCAAAGTTTAGAAATCTATGAGCATTTCCAACTTGGAATGTCAATTTGAACATGAAATGTGAAATGGCTAAGAATTTGTTAAAGTGATAAATTATTTTCAAGATGGGGGTTATGGGGATGATGGTCGGAGGTGATGGATGTAGGCAGTGGTTGGAGGTGTGGAATTAGAGTTTGAAAAAAAATAAAAATGAAGATATTTTGAAATTATAGATGTATAATGAGGTAAAATAATAATTACAAGTTTTAAATAATAATGTAATTAAAAAAATAAATATAAAAAGATAAAAGTGTTGTGTTTCTTTATTGGGAAAATTGGCCTAAGGTCCCTCCTCTATTTTTGATAGGAGGAGAGGTCAAAAATAATATGTTTTGATGGCTAAAGTCCCTCAAATTTATTTTAGGTTATAAAGTACCTAAATTACCCTTCCTCTATAACATAAATTTGTTTGAATATTATATTGTTGACTTAACTGATAGATTTTGGAAACCGAATTTACAATGGAGATTTCGTCGGAGATTTTAGTGGAGATTTCATTGTGGAGATTTCGTCGGAGATTTCAGTGGATTTGACGAGAAAGATTGCTACGATCGTGTAGATTTCGTTGGAGATTTCGTCGGAGATTTTAGTGGTGTTACAGTGTGTTGATCGTGTAGATTTTCAGTGGAGTTGAATCAGGTTTGTTTTCGATGGAGATACCACATGCATTTTGATTTTTGTTTTGAATTTTTGTTTAGAGAGAGGCTAGTTTGATAGAGTTGATTTTTATTTTTGGAATTAATTTTTGATTCTTTGTTTTTTAATCAATTTCAAAGAGTGTTGACAGTATGTTGATCGCGTAGGTTTTTTAGTGGAGTTGAATCAGGTTTGTTTTCGATTTAGATTCCACATGGATTTTGATTTTTGTTTTGAATTTTTGTTTAGAGAGAGGCCAGCTTGATAGAGTTGATTTTTATTTTTGGAATTAATTTTTCATTCTTTGTTTTTTGATCAATTTCAAATAGTGTTGACAGTGTAGGTGATTTTGATGTTTAGAGTTCATTTTTCGTGCTTTGTTTTTTATCAACATGCTGATCGATGATAAGTTTTGTTCTATGTTTTTTGAAACCAGAGAAATTCATTTTCTGCACTTTTGTTTGTGTAGTCTAGAGAAAATTATAAGTGCATATGGACATATAGAATATGAGAAAGTGAATGTAAGTTCATAAATTTCTCTGGACTTGTATTTGTAGTTCAGAGAAAATTATAAGTTTGTTACTCACTTTCAATTTGTAATATTGCAGAATGACGCATAGAAAATTGTTAGCTTGTGGTGAGGTGAAAATCACGGAGAAGCTTATAATTTCATAACAGATATTCTGTGTGATTTTTTTTTATGATTGTGTTTAATAGTTAGAAGTAAATTTCTCTGTGATTCATTGAGTTTCTATGATTTTGTTTTTTATCATCTTGAAGGTGAATATCAGTTTATAGATGTCTTGGACTTTTATTTTAAGTTCAGAGAAAATTATAATTTTTAGAAATTTCTCTGGACTTTTATGTTGTTCTTGTGAAGTGTTTTTATGTTAAACAAATTATTTTTCTTGTTTTTTGTTTCAGTTTCAATGGACAGTGCAGTGTTGTTACTGTGCAAATATGGGAATGATACTATTGTCATTAATGTTTCATGCGAATTGAATTTTGAGGAATTTGTTGGCATTTTGTGTAAAACATGGGAGAATTTGAGACCTGAGACTATGTGTATTTCATATTCTATTTTGGGCCATCCGAATTGTATGATTCGAAATAATATTGATTTTCTGAATATATTGAGGGTTGTTTGTGCACGCGGTGTTGATATAATTGATGTTTTCAGTTACTAGATGTAGTACTTCTGATGAAGAGGATGAAGTGGGGTCTAATTGGGTAGATGTTGTGGATGGTGAGTGTGATATGCTGGTGGATAGTGAAAGGAATTCACTCTCTAAGTTTTGTTCTCACCAAAAAAAGGTATTATTGTCGGCTCTTTGGCGGAATAATATTACGAGTGTTGGACAAAAGTTTGAGGGTGGTGTGGTTGAGTTCCATACTTTTTTATGCAAGTATGCTATTGAGGTTGGTTTTCAATTTACGTATGTTAAAAATGACAAGCTGAGGGTTACGGCATAATGTGCCTATAAGGAATCAAGGGGATGTATGTGGCGTGTACATGCTTCTGTTGAAAAAACAAATGGGTTCTTCTACATAAGGACTTTGAACAATGAACATACGTGTGGTGTGGCGGTTCATACGAGTAAACATTCAAGGATGACTTCTAACTTAGTTTATGGGCTGATACTTGAAGAGGTAAGTGCAAAACCTTTAACTCGTCCAGTGGATGTTGTGAAAGAAATGAAAGACAAGTATGGGGTCTCAATCAGTTATAACTGTGGTTGGTTGGGTGTTGAAAAAGCAAAATGTAGTACATATGGGGATTCTTGTTTGTCATTTGATCAATTACGGTGGTATTTTGATGAGGCATTGAAGAACAATCCAAGTAGTCGTTTTGAGTTAGATTTTGAAGATAATAAGCGTTTCAAAAGAGTGTTTGTGGCTTTTTATGCATGCATTGCTGGTTTCAAATATTGTCGGTCATTGCTTTTTCTTAATGGAACATTTTTGAAAGGACGACACAAAGGAGTTATGCTTGCTGCAACGGGGAAAGATGGGAATGAAGGTAATTATATATATATATATATATATAATTTTATCTAACTATGTGAATTTTCTATACATGCAGGAATTGAGTAAATATGATTTTTCTCTGACACTTTGAATTTTCTCTAGTTTTGACCACTGTGTGGATTTTCACTGGATTTTGGTCAGTGTGTGAATTTTCTCTGGATGTTGGTAGTGTCAAATTTCTCTGGTTGTTTATTGTTCTAATTTTCTCTGCATGTGTATATCTGATATGCTTGTTTCTATTTGTTTTGTAGGTTTTTTCCCTGTAACTTTTGCTGTTGTTGATGCTGAGAATAAAGACAATTGGTGTTGGTTTCTTGAACATTTATGTGGAGTATTGGGATCAGAAAGGGTGATAAGTTTCATATCAGATCGACATTGTGGTATTGTGGAGGGAATTGCTAGGTTTTTCCCTAATTGCTTTCATGGATTTTGTCTTGAACATCTAAAGAGAAATCTGAGGGATAAGTTGTCATGTGGAAACACAAATTTGGTTAGGGAGACGATTGTGTCTAAGTTTTCAGAATGTGCATATGCGCCAACAAAGGCATCATTTCATTTCAAGTTAAATGAATTAAAAAGTGAGGGATGAGCCATTGTGATTGCTTTCTTGAGAAGTTTACCATATGAAAATTGGAGTGATGCATATTTTGCGGGGAAACGTTATGGTGAGATGTATTCAAATGTTGCTGAGTCATTCAATTCATGGATACGAGAAGCTTGGCACTTGCCAATAACAAATTTGGTGGACATGATACGGTTGCAAATTATGAATATGAGGTCTGATAGGAGGCTGCTCTCTAGTAAATGGAATAAAGTTCAGTGTCCTCGTATGGATAGTGTATTGGAGAAGTATTTTTTGGATGGGAGGACATGGAATGTGAGTTTGTCATCTGATAATGTCTTTGAAGTGCATTGTTTTCCTTTGATTGTGGTTGATCTTGGGTTGAGAACTTGTTCATGTCGAAAATGGGAAATAAATGGGTATCCATGTCAACATGCTGTTGCTGTAATTTTTAGGAGTGGAAGGAATTTGAATTCATTTGTTGAACCATTTTTTCATGCTAATATGTATCATCAAGCGTACTCGTTTTCGATTGGCCCAGTTCCAACTGTTGAAAAACCTCTGTGTAGCATTGAAGATGCTATGATTTTACCTCCATTGAGCAAGAGACCAGCTGGGAGGCCGAAGAAGAACAGAATTGCTTTTACTGGAGAGTTTAAAAGGGTGATTAAGTGTAGTCGGTGTGAGAGTATTGGTCACCATAATAAGAGGACATGCAAGGAACCTTTGTTAAATAGTTGATGATAATACATTTTATTGATTGAATAATACATTTGATGATTAGTTTATGTGTTTTGTTTTGTGAAATGTATTTTTTAGACAGTGTATAATAATATCAATCAAATTCATTCAAAGAAATTTTTGCAATATCAGTTAAAGTGTGCATTGTGTTTGTTAATATATACTATAGGCAGTGGGTTTGTAATACCTGTCAAATTCATCCAGAGAAATTTTCTATGACAGAGAAAATTCTATGTAATGTGTTTTGAAGCTTCAAATTCATCAAAATTATTGCAGTGAGTACAACCAAGAAACAAAATTAAGCTCTTTTGAAATTTCTTTGAGTTGAGAATTTCTTTGGACCAGAGAAGAATTTATCTAGAATGACTTCAACTCAGAAATTTTTCTCAAAGCCAGAGAAATTTTCCTCACCAACCCAGAGAAATTCACAACTCAGAGATTCCATTTTGTGTCACCATTCGAATCCATCAATTTCATTCGGAAAAATTTTCCACTATCAGAGAAAATTATCTAGGCATTGTGTTTTGAAGTTTCAAATTCATCTAGTGAAAATTTCCAGTAGCAGATAAAATTACTGTGCGCTTTGTGTTTTGTTGAGTTTGATGATTGTTTTGTACCAATATAAAGCATTACAGATTACATGATGATATAGGCATCCCCTTGGGACGATACAAGTTAAATTTCTTTGTAAATTTCTGGTAATATCATACCAGAGAAATTTCTACAGACAATTTTCTCTGTGTGAATTGTGTTGACAATCACAATAAAAAATATATATATTTAACCATCGATAGGTATGAAATTTACATTAGTCGAAATAAAAAAAAAAATGAAATTTACATTAGTCAAGAAATGATGCATATGGATAAGTCAAGCATCATTATTCCTTCAATGTGTCAACAAAAAAGTGAATGGTTAATACTGTATGGATATATACATATATGTGAGACAATTTTCTCTGTCTGGCTATGTACATTGTCTTTCTTTCACTAGTTTCACTATTACATGTTTGGTTCTTCTGGAGGTATTTCAATTGGTTCAGTCCATGATCGGCCAATTTCGGTCACAAATCTCTCTATGAGTTCTGCCCTCATCAACCTGATCTCTTGTGTGGACAATTTGGAGCTGATAGGTTCATGCTTGCTATATTGTTTCATTATATAGCAGACAAAGAGGCTACAATCCAGACTGCATACAAATTATAGGTATGGTTAGTTTTAAGAAACATGCAAATCAGAGTATCTTATTTATAGATGTATGAAACTTACGAATCACTTTCTTGTTGTGGAGCATTGTTGACATACTCAAAGTCGTAACTTGTGTTTTGTGATTTTATCAATTTGAAAGAGGGTTGTGATTGAGCGTCTCTTTCAAAGCAAGCTTTCAAAAAATTCTCCACATATTCTTGTTGCAAAAAAATAATTTTTAAATAACAGAGAAATTTATAGACAAATCAATGGGATTGTATGAAAATTATCATCACATAAAGATTATGATGGATCAGAGAAATTTGCACTCGTTACCAATTGTTTTGCATCTTTGACATATTTGTCTTTTGCATCATCCTTCCTTGGCCTCAGTGAGTTGTAGAACCTCCATAAATTGTCTTGTTTGTTGAGGACAAGCAAGGTCCAGTGATTTCCAGCTGTGGACTTCTCATTACCTCCAGTATTTATTGGGAAATGGAGGAACCTGTAGTTCCTCCATGCTGTTTCAATATGCTTGTCAAATAAGGACACTCGAAAAGATTGATTTTCTGTCATCTTGATGAAATTCTGTGTTCAGAGAAAATCCAAAAATGGTTTTGTTCAGAGAAAATTCAAGAAGTATCTTAAGAAGAGAAAGTAGTAAGTAAATTTCAGAGAAAATCAAATAAAATAGTAGTAACATACTAAGCTCATAGATGTGAAAAAAAATGAGGTTGGTTGTTGTCTTTCTCTCATTTGGTCAGCCAAAAGTATCTCTCCATAGCCATCAATGACCTGAAAAATATGATTTGTAATTGTAATATTGGTTTATAAAGGCTGATGGAACATTGCAGAGAAATTTTGATAAAAGGGAAAGACTTACATTGTTGGCAATTTCTTTTTGCTTTATTAGGTTTCCAATGTATTCGAAGGTAATGAGGTTCAACTCACTTGTCCAAATTAAAGCCCTACAAGATGACAAAGAAGGGATTTAATTGTTGTTAATGCAATATAAGTTTGTAATTTGTTGTTTGTTATCTTCTATTTTGTTTGTTGTACTTACTCAAGTCCAGACACATTTGATATGTGCGGCAACATATCTTTTACGTGATCTTTTATCAATCTTGAAATCGGAAGAGTTTGTGGAAAGACCCAAGATTTTCTGATGTTTATAGGTTGAAGCAAGATGTACGTATCAGAATCATGCACTTCTTTGTCCTTCGTGCTTTGCTCAGCTTGCTTTGCAGCTTGTTTTGAAGCTCTAGTCATTTTCGCAACTTTGGGATATTGAAATTCTGGATCGTGCTGCTTTTCCTTTATTTCTTTTGCCTTTAAATTTTTGATCATTGGCGTCGGATCTTTTTTGACTGTAGACAGTGAAAATATTAGTAAAAGTGAAATTTCTCTGAAGTAACAGATGATATTTCAATATGTAAATTTATGTGATTCAATATTTTCCAGTTATCATAGACTTTCGTCTTTTGTTTCGGTCGTTCTTTGTGTGCCATTTCTTCTTGTTGGGTTGTTGTTCAACTTGGATTCCAACTAGACACAGTGAAAATCAAACAAGTCCCAAAAATGGAATAAGAAAATAGACAGAGAAAATGAAATGAGCAGTAGAAATCAATAGAAATAAGCGGCAGAAACTAATGTGTTCAGAGAAATATAACTTCTAGAAAAAATTACCAATGATAGAAAATTATAATAAATAGAAATTTCTCTGAGTTATGCTGACACAAGGACATAACTTTTTGTGGCTCAAGATTTTCACTGACCTTGTGGTTGAAGTTGTGTCGGTGTTCTATATGGTTGTGTTGCTAGTTGGACTGACAGTTCTTGAACTTGTTCATGCAATTTAGCATTTTTTGTTTCAAGCTCCGAATTTGAATTCCTCAACTGTTGAATTGTTTTCATATTGTCTTCTTTTTCAACTTCCAACATCCTTAGTTTCATTTGGATTGTGCTTTCTTTTTCTTGAAGTTCTGAGTTAAGTGATGCCAGGGTTTTTATTGAAATATCCTTTTCAGCAAGTAATTCTATCCAATTTCTGTCTTCTTCTTGTTTAGATTGAGAAAGTGCCTTCAGTCTTTGACGTAGATCAACAATTTGGGCATCCTTTGATTCCTCAAATTCTTGAAGCTGATGCATTGTTGAGCCAGAAATGCTATCACGTTGTTGGTCCACCGGCTCATTACGTTCTTCTTCATCACTTTCCTCATTTTCTTCTTGCTGTTCATCTTCTTGTTCATCTTCTTCTTCACTGTCTTCTTCTTTCTGTTCATTCTGTTCTTTGTCTTCTGCCTCTATGTCTTCACTTTCTTCTCTGGCTTCTTCTTCTCCACTGTTTGCTTGGGCTTCTTGTCCATTGCTGGCTTCGTATTCTTCTATGTTGCCTTCTGCTTCTTCATTGAATTTGACAATTGCTTGACCTTCAGATGAATCTTGTAATGTCTCCTTGAATTTGACAATTGCTTTTTTTGATTCTTTCTTTGTCTTTTTACCAAGACAGAACTCCTCTGATGGGTTTTTGACTAGCTGTTTGTTATCTATCTGTAATAGGAGGCTCTTTTATTAGAGAAATGTTACAAAATTCACTGAGAGAAAAAATTCAAATAAGGAAAATAAAATTCATTTAAATGATACTAATAGAAAACAAACTTCAGAGAAAATTGTATGGGCCAGAGAAAATTACAGACAATGAGTTAATTTTATGAGGCAGAGAAAATTATGAAACGAGCAACATAATTTAGATATCAGAGAAAATCAATCAAGGCATATAAGTTAATGTTTGACTATAATTGTGTCAGAGAAATTTGGATTCTAGAGAAAATTCATTAGAAGGGCAGAAATAAACAATGTTTATCAAAGATGCAAGGCAAATAAGTTATGGGCCAGAGAAAATTACACACAAGGAGAAACAATTTTATGGGCCAGAGAAAATTATGAAACAACCAACATATTTCATATATTAGAGAAAAGCAATCAGGACATATAAGTTAATGTGTTACAATTGTGGTCAGAGAAATTTGGATTGTAGAGAAAATTGATGACAATTCAGAAATAAACCAGTTAGTACCAAAGAAGAAAACATAAATTGATAGTTCAGAGAAAATTGATCTTAATCAATCAATGCATAAGGAGGGAAACAAAGCAGTGGTCAGAGAAATTTTGGAATTTCACTAAGATTTTAGGAGCAATAGGAATCTAACCTGTCGAGGTGCAAGAGAGTGGACTGATGTCTTCTGTAGCTGTTTCGTCAAGGTTTGCAGGTTCCACTTTGCACATCTTGGGAAGTCAGTTGTGTTACTGTGTTCCAAGTCAATGATAGTTGCATGTTTACATAGCCAATACTGTGATGAAAATTAAAGTAAACAAAATTTTCTAAATGCACAAATTTGTAAGTATGATAACTGCAAATTTGAATGGATATTATACTTACCAGCAATGCAATGACACACCCCGTAACTTTTTCTGGAGTTTTGTGCAATGCCATGATAGAATCAATCAATGTTGATGTGATTGCTTCTGGCCAATCATACTGTTTCATTGATTCAAGAGGTTCCACATACTGTATAAAAACCCACCCTATTGAATTCCCACTTGTTGCAAAAAATAGGTGAGACACAAGTACAATGTAACAATGATTGCTACATCTTTGAAGTCTGTTGGTTGCTTGCCTTTCATTGCTTTGACCAAGGCGTTTTTAAGAACAGAACCAGCGAGCCTTGTGTCCTTTTGGAATCTTCTCCTTAGGAATGTAGATTTTGACTTTTTAGAGTATCTTAATGACATGGCTCCTTTACCTCATTCCAAACCAAAAATCAAGGTCATGTCATCATTTGTTGTAAAGGTCAGGTTCTTCTTACCAACTGTGAATGATTTTGTTTTTTCATTGTAATATTTGATTATGGCAACTACATCATCATCGAATTTCCTAGTTTTCTTTGGGTCCATCCTTCCACTGGTTAGAGCTTGGATCAAATACCAGAATGGGGTCTTTTGAAGCTCTAGAAGTTGTTTTGAATTGAATTTAAGTGTTTGAAAAAATGAGACAACAGATAAGAGGTTGGATCGGAATTGAATGGTGTAGTGAGCTCTCTTTCTGTGGAGTTTAACAGGTTTTTTTCCCCTTGAGCTTGAGTCTTTTAAAGTTGGGGTACTCATCTAGATGTTACTTGCTTCATCACCTTAGACTTGTGTGTTTTGTCGAGGAGTTTGTGGTGTTTTGCTGCTGGTTTTTGATCTTAGATCATAAGAAGACTGAGAGAGTTGTTCTGTCTTGGTTGGTGTTTCAAGTGTTTTGCTGCTGGTTTTTTATCTTAGCCCATAAGAAGACTGAGAGATTTTCTGTTTTTTGCTTGGTGTTTCCGGTGTTTCGCTGCTTTTACGTTTTGCCATTTCTAGACAATGATTAAAACATAAAGATGTCAACGTTAAATCCCAGAGAAAATTGAACATGTTAGAGAAAATTGGACATGTTAGAGAAAATTACAGATAAGAGAGAAAATTGCAGGTAAGAGAAAATTGGAAATGTGAGAGAAAATTATAGATAAGGGAACATGCCAGAGAAAATTGGATATTAAAAATGAAATGTCAGAGAAAATCAACAAAACATGATAAACATGGGAGAGAAATTTTCAATTATTGTTAAAATTACATATAGAAGTTAACATACCAGAGAAAATGAATAGCAGAGAAAAGTAAATATGGCAAGCCAAAGAAAATTTTCATTCCACAATTAGCAATATAAAATAAACAAAGTAATGTAAACATGCCACTGAAAATTACACCAAATTGAAACCAAGAATTGAACAAAATAAACATACTAGAGAAAAATACACATTCTTGAGAAAATTTCCATTCCAAAGAAAATTTCAATTCATAATATTAAAATGCTAGAGAAATTTACATACACAACCAGAGAAAATTAACCATGATAGAGACACACAAGGGAGGAAAGTGGTGTGTTGTGGTCAGAGAAAATTATAAAGGCCAGAGAAACTTAGACAGAGGCAAGAGAGTAATAGACATTCTAGAGAAAGATAGACATTCCAATTAAAAATAGATATTACAGAGAAATTTACAGAGCAGAGAAATTTATAGACAAAATTACAGAAATATGTTCAAGAATAAGATAAAAACATAGAAAATTGCTTTTTTCAAAATAAAGATGCCAGAGAAAATTGAAAGAAGAAACATACATCAAGCAAAAATCAGAGAAATTCAAATGCCAGAGAAATTTACAGATAAAATTACCCAAACATGTTCAAGAATAAGTTCAAAACACACAAAAATAACTGTTTCCAAATTCAGGTAGCTTTTTGTTACAAAATTGAAACCCTAATTTATGGAAGGTTAATATAAAATGCTATTAACTTTGTTTCCAGAGAAAATTTAGTTGTATTGCAGAAAAACTTACCAGAGTTATGATGAAACTTGAATGACGACTTGATATGGCCTGAGATGAAGATGCGACGTGACGAAGATGGACTGAGATGACGATGAGTAGTGAAAACGAAGCTCTAACGAAGGTCAGAGAAATTTGTGAGGAAGGAATGAGAATGATTTTTGCAGAAGAGAACGAAGCTCTAATGTCGATGGTGAAGATGATGTTGAAACCCTAATTCTGCTGTTCTGCTGTTCGTGAAGATGCTGGATGGTTGGAATGGAACTGAGACGTCGGAATAGTTTTGTTTCTGTGTTGACTTCGGCAAGGGTATTTTGGTCCACAAAAATAATTAAAAACGTGCGCCAAGTTGTCCAGGGACCTGATGCATCACTATTTTTTGAAGTGTCCTTTATCCTCTAAATTAGTATTATTAGGGAGCTGAAAAAAAATTCCCCTTCTGTCTTTCTTCTTTTCTTATTAGGAAAAAATATAGTATTAAAAAAAAAAATCATAGTTTGATCATTGTAACAAAGTAAGTTTTAAATTTTAAATTTATCAATTTAAATTTAAAATTTTTGATTTATTTTCATTATAAATTATTAGCATATTTTTGTTAAGTAAAACTCACAGAGAACAATGTAAATGTATATAAAATGTTTAAAATATTTTTTTTATTGAATTTAATAATTAAAATATTTTTTTCGGTCGCTTTTACTTAATAAAAATAAATAAATTGTCTAGACTAAAAAAAGTTAAAAATTTAATATTTAAATTGATAAAATTAAAACTTTAAGATTTATTTCATAAAAGAAGGTGTTGAGTTTTTCTTTTTTTTTTTATAATTTTTTATTTTATTTTATTATTTCCTTTATCAAGGAGGACGTAGTTATTGCTTTAAAAAAATGGTCAAAAAAAGTATATATTTAATGATAAGTGATGCTACACCCCTTAATTTTACTTTTTAATTTCACTCTTGATGACGTGGTTCATCTCATGTGACGCAATTAGATAGAGTTGAGCAAGGAAATTGAAAAATTCACAAATCAAATTGGTCCACTCTAATCTGATAAGTTTGATTTGGTTTTCTGAATTTGTGGTTTAGTTTTGGTTTGAAAAATTAGAAAATTGGTCTTCACGACTCGGTATCAGATTTAAGTCAATAATTTCGGATTAGAATTGAACCAGACTGTATATAACTTCAATCATATACATATCATACACCTAGATGCATACAATCTTATCCTCTTATATATAAAATCAAACCCTAATTCATAGTGCTAATAAAATGATAATAAAAATCATAGATTAATGTTGAACAATATTTACTTAATGCTCTATTTTTATTGGTGATCATTTTGTTATTATTTTTAAAATCTATGATAGGTTTTTTTTATTATAAATGTTATATAATTTTTCTAGTGAATAAATTATATAAAATTATGATTTCAAATCGGGTCGAACCGTGTTTAAATGATTTAGTTCAAATTAATTTCCTAAGTTAAATGGATTGATTTAATTTTAAATTTTATAAAGGAAAATGATTTGGAACCCTAAAAACACTCCCCTAATCCCCCTAATTTCCAATTTGGGCAACTGTTTCTTTTTTTTTTTTTTTTTTTACTTGATATAGAAATTAGGGGGATTAGGGAGAGTGTTTTTAGGGGAATGTAGCAAGGTCCTTTTATAAAATCATAGACAATTGATTGATTTTGATTCCGGTGTTGATTGGGAGCCCGAAATTTTGGGGCTCGAATGCCCCGAAATTTCCATATAAGGAAATAAAAAAAAAAACAAGGTAAAAAGAAAAAAAGAAAAAAAAAACAAACTTATCCAAAAAAGGAAATTTGAGCCATTTCAGCCACAGTTTTTAGGGCCACCAATCATTTTCCTTTTGATTCTATCCAAAACCAAACAAATCTGGATCAAACTTCCCCTAAAATTAAAAGATTGATCTTGAATGACCAATCTTTTAATAAAAAAGTAAAATTTAATCATTTATTTAGAATGATATGAGAAAGATTCATAAAATAAATGAAAAAAATGGTCAAAGTGATGATAATATGTGAGTGTTTGGAAAGTGAGTTTTTTTTTGTAGGTTTTTTTAATTGTAGAATATTATTAGAATTTTTTTTTTTATATTTGAAAAGATAATTGAATTTTTTTATTTATTAAATATGATGTTTATAAGAAAAAATAAAATAATTATGATATTCGATGTGATATTTTATTTAAATTTATTTTTTTTGATTTTATAATCAATTTATCTTTGGTGAAAAAAAACCAAAAAAAAAACAAAAAAATAAACTTCCCAAACACCACCAGTACAAAAGAAGAGGACTCTTGAAGGATTCCAATTTGCATTTCGCTATTACAATCCTCCTAAATTAACCACTGATCTTCACTTCATTCACTCACTTCCTCCAACCCTAACCCCAACCATTCTAATGGATTCCCATCCTCCATCCGACGACCATCCCTCCTCTCCAGAATCCCCACCAAATCCTCCCACCACCACCACCTGCTGCATCAACTGCGGCAGCCCCACCAGCTACTCCCCACCCCCCTCCTGGTCCGACTCCTCCCCTCCTCCCTCCTACCTCCCCATCCGCGCCCCGGCCCTCAACCTCCCTCCGAACCACACTCCCCAACAATCCATCATCCTGGCCCCCGTCCCTCAACCCCTCCAAGTACCCACTCTCTCTCCTCCTCCCTACCATTTCCAAATCCCCACCAAGCGCATCCTCTCCCCTTCCGACCTCCGCCACTTCCACGACTCCCACTCCGGCAAACACTTCCTCGGCTTCATCGCCGCCCTCAGCCACTCCATCCGCCGCCGCAAGATCTCCGACCCCTGCCACCTCTCCCCCACCATCTCCTGCATCGTCTCTATCCTCCAAACCCTAATCCTCTTCGTCGATGATATCCCCCCCCTCGCTCAATCATCTCGCTACGGAAACTACTCCTATCGAACTTGGCACTCTCGTATGACCGAAAACGCTGAATCCTTCATGCTCGGTTTTCTTCCCCAGGATCTTCAATCTGCTACTATCGAGATCGTCCCTTACTTCACCGATAGTTTTGGGAATTCGAGCCGGATCGATTATGGTACTGGCCATGAAACCAATTTCGCTGCCTGGTTGTATTGCCTCGCTTTGTTGGGGTTGATCAAGGAAGAGGATTATCAAGCTGTTGTTGCTAGGGTTTTTGTGAAATACCTTGAATTGATGAGGAAATTGCAGTTGGTTTATTGCCTTGAGCCTGCGGGGTCTCATGGTGTTTGGGGTTTGGATGATTATCACTTCTTGCCGTTTATTTTTGGGTCGGCGCAGTTGATTGATCATAAGTATATGAAACCTAAGTCGATTCATAATGATGACATACTCGACAATTTCTCGAATGAGTACCTTTATCTTTCATGCATTGCGTTTGTGAAGAAGGTGAAGAAGGGTGTGTTTGCGGAGCATTCGCCGATGTTGGATGATATCAGCGGCGTGCCCAATTGGAACAAGGTGAATGGTGGTATGCTTAAGATGTACAAAGCGGAAGTGTTGGAGAAGGTTCCTATCATGCAGCATTTCCTGTTTGGCTGGCTCATCAAATGGTATGTTTTTTTTGTCTGTTTTCTTTCTCTATTATATCATATGGGTATTTAGCATATTGATTAGTAGCGCATCTTGATGTGGTTTGGGTAATTTAAGAAAGTTTTGGCTGTTCAAGTTACGCAGAATTTTGAGGAACAAAAGTTGTCAGGCATTGTAATGGAATCAATTAGACAGCGTTAGTACTTAATACTAATCTCACATGGGTTGTAGAGTCATTTCCCTGAAGTGGAACCAATTAGGCTACAGAAGGCTGACATAGGACAAATTGTGATATGGAATTTTGATAAGGTTGTTATGGAATGATCACCTCATGTAACAAAGAGACAAATGGTTACAGAGATTTTATATAGAGCTTGGCACATCTTTGGGCTGCAATGTAGTGCTTTTAGTTTTGTGAGTTCCTCATCTTTTTGGGAGATAAACTGTCAGCTGAACTGAGTGGTTTGTCAATTCGCTGTACTCAGCACAACTGTAGCCATTCTTGCCCATGGTCACCTGGGTGAACCAAATAGGAAGTTAACAGTTCTATCTAAGTTGTTTTGGTTTAAGTTAAATCGATAAAATGACCTCCTATTTTCACTACAAAGTTGAAAAATATAGAGGTGTTCTAATCAACATTGCTTTTTCCCTGTTTTCCACTTTTTTGTTGTGCTTACTGCTGTAGCCAGTTGCAGTTAACCATTATTGAATTCAGGGAAGACAAGAATCAAGTGTGATAGTGTATGGATAATTTATGCGAGGATTGTTTCCTTCATGCCTTTGGCCACCTTCTGTATTAGACAGTTTTCTGGTGACAAGAATTACAGTTAAAATACAAGCTATTTATGGCAATGCGTTCTATTTCAAGCCATCCAGATTCTTTGATATCACTTACGTATGAGTTTAGTAGCTGCAATATTGTCTGTGGATGGCAAATTGGTCAAATATAATCAGGGACCCTGAACCGACCCTGCCCTAATAGGTGAGACCCTGGCCAAGAAGTCTAACTCATGCTTAAGTAGGAGTTTTCCGACGAAGTCCCTTATGTTGACTTTCCAACAGATCCTATTATATTACGAAATTCACTGATGCCTTACTGATATGAAGAATCTGCCAAGAAGAAAGAAAAGTAAAATAGATATAAGAGCATTTAGACTCCTTAAACTCTAAGTATTAATTTAGCAAGAAACTTAACATCAGTTTTGTTCTGTCAAAATATTTCTCTCATAATAGCCCATTATACAAAATTTATTTCATTAACTCAAATGTTACTTTCAATTGATATGTTGATTTCAGAGTTCTAGTCTCCTCTGAAATCGCTCCACAACCCTATCCTAACCTGCCTTGGCCTTAAACGGCGATCTCAAAGGTAAATGAAGATGATATGTTACTGGAAAATCACTTATCTTACAACCAAGAATGGAAGCAAGCCAAAATTCTCAATATGCGATATGTATCCCATTGGAATCAACTCAGACTTTGCCAAGTTCACATTCAAGCCTGAAACTATCTCAAAAGTCAAAACATAAATGGACACACCGTATAGTATTTGCCCCACAAAAAATACTATATCATTGGCATTTAACAAATCAAAAACCACCATTAGAGCTTTTTCCATCATTGGATTGATGCTTTAAAACATTTATTCAGATTCTTCTCAAACGTGGCATGCTTGTAAAATTAGTTCACCATACCCATCACCATACCAACAATTTTTGAAAAACAAAACCCATAATCATACCATCAAGCCATGGGACTTTATCCTCATTGAGATCCTTTAGGGCTTCGTCTTCCACAAAATGCCTCTCTAACTGCTCCACTTCCCCCGTGGAGATGCTTTTAAAATCCATACCATCTATTCACTGCTTTAACAAAATCTTTGGAAGCGTTAGTATTCGTCTAAAAGCTAGAGGGTTACTCTGAGTAAGAGTGTTTTGTCCAGTATTCCAACATATTTTATGTCGGTGCATGTGGTTATTGCAAGGCGGATAGAGAAACTATAGCGGGATTTTTTATGGGATGGAAGGGGAGAGGGTTTTCACTATCATTTGGTGGCTTGGGATCGAATTTGTCTGCCAAAAGAGGAGAGGGGGTTTGGGGATTCAATATGGCTCTTTTGGGGAAATGGTTGTGGTGGTTTGTGGGGGAGAGGGATCGGTTGTGGAGGAAGGTGGTGGTGGTCAAGTATGGTTTGGGGTGGGGGGAGTGGTGTATGGAGACAGTGGGGTAGGCTCATGGGTGGAGCTTGTGGAAGGTTATTTGGCTAGGGCAGTCAAAGTTCTGGAGTCTAGTTAGTTTCAAGGTTGGTTGGGGGAGTAGGGTTCGATTTTAGAGGGATAGGTGGTGTGGTGAGGTTCCACTAGAGGAGAGGCTCCCCTTGATTTTTTATATTGTGGTGGATCGGGAAGCCACAATGGTGTCTTATGGGAGTGGGCTAGGGAGTATGGTGGTTTGGAATGTTCATTTACACCGTGATGTTCAAGATTGGGAGTTGGATCAATTGGTGGATCTATTAGGGTTTTTGTATGGGCTTTAGTGTTTTTTTGTTTTGTTTTGTTTTTTTTTGTGGGGGGGGGGGGGGGGGGGGGGGGGATGCTTTCATCTAGGATTGTCCAAAGACGAAAGGGATTTTTAATTTGTCATCGTTTTATCGGGCTCTTGTGGGCCTGGGAGTCCTTTCGAAGTTGCTTTCTTTGTGTGGATGGCGGCTTTGTGTCGAATTTTGACTATTGATAACTTGATTTGACGTCAGCACATTTTAGTTAATAGGTGTTGCATATGTTGGAGGGATGCGGAGATGATGAATCATTTTCTCATCCATTGTTCGGTTGCGTCGAGGCTTTGGATAGTCATTGTGGCGACTTTTGGCCTGGCTTGGGTTCAGCTGGTGGGCTGTTGCAGAGCTAGAGTGGGGGGAGGGTTGGGAAACGGTGACGGAAGGTGTGGGTGCTTGCTATTCATTGTTTATTGTGGCTTATTTGGTTGGAGCGAAATAGGCGGACTTTTCAGGGGGTTGCTTGTTCGGTATCGTGGCTGGAAAGTCAGTTATTTTTTGTGCTTCATAGTGGGATTTCAAGATTGAATTTGCGAGTTTTGTCATAATAGATTTGAAATAACAATGTAGAAAGGGTTATTTGAAATCCTTCACACTAAGGTTGTAGTTCTACAACAATCCAAATAAAAAAAAAATCTTTCTATCTTTAATTTATCTTCCTCTTAGTTTTCAACCCGCTTAAAGTAAACGTAAATTTACTGTCTAACCAGTCTAACTTTTTATGTTGAGTACTTGTCCACCATAAGTCAATTAGGTACTTTTATGTCCAATACATAAGAATGACTAGAGACGTAGATTCAAGTGACAAAACAAGTGAATTAAATCAAAGGGACATACATTACTTTGTTTTTACACAAAATGTGGGCTTTCATGTTGAAAAGAATGTTCTTATAGCACTAATCCTATTCACTTAATATATCGGGGTGTTGGTCAAGCAAAGGAACCGCACTCATTTGGTAAATCATAGTGATGAAAGGGTTAATGGTGTCCCAATGGTGGATTATACTTTTATGACTTGGAGATTGGTGTGGAAAATGGTGGTTTTGGAGAGACATAAGACAAAGGAGAGAGAGATTGTGCGAAGATAGTGGTAACTGATGCCGAACTCAGTTCCTTCGCAAAGGGGAAAGAGAAAGATTAGAAGGCTGTGAGGATGGTAACCGGAGTAAGAGAGATCGGACTTAATTGGTTTTCAGGAAGGGAAAATGGATAGAGAAAAGCAGGTTTTGTGAGAGATATAGTTACTTTTGACCTTAATATCTTTTAATAGGGGTAATGTATTTTATATAATTTATACAGTGGCTTCAGCAAAAACCACTACTTCATTATTCATAAACGGCTCTTTAACGGCATGGGTGAATTTGTAATGTGAATAAAATTTTTAAGGGAGGTTGGTGTAATTTCTTCAAATTAGTGGAGGTTGTTGTAACTTGTAATGGTTGCAAATCTCAGGGGAGGTCATGTCAATGTATTTTGCCCTAAAAATATTCATGATCACTTATAAGAGAGTTTAGAGCATTGTTGAATTTTATCCTTTGACGTTTCAAAGAGGACTTAATGTTTTGGTTGGTGGGATCTGGACCCATATCTCCTGTTATGAAGGTTACATATTCCCAATTAGATGGTGTAATAATTTTATTATACAAGAGCTATTGTATAACATGTGCTAAAATCAATTATATTATTTTATTTGGATATACGATTTGTTTAACATCATTTTTTACAGTTTGTGCCGAATCTTTCTATTCGATTTGATTCACGATTCACAAAATTAGGATTTTGATTTACAATATAGTTCTCAATTTGCAACTATGATTGAGACCACTTTAAGGACCTTTTGAGATTGGTGGTAAAGATTAGTGTAGGTTCATTCTTCTCAGGGCACTGCTGAGTGAATTATTGTGAATCTGGCTGTGCTTTCTAAAAGCTTCACTGGATGAGGAACTCCTTGTCCTTGGTGGTTGCAGAACTTTTGTTCAACTTAGACATTGATGTCATAGTGTGGGGCTCTTTGTTCAAAAAGTGAGAGCTATATTCCATGTGTTGTAGTTAGTTTTTTTTATAGTTGTTTTAATAAATTTTATGATCTCTTAATAGATTATTTGTGCCTTTTTTTCTCCATCAATATGCAGGATGCATTGTTGAGTGTTGGTCCTATCAATACTCTGTCCTCTTCTCTCTCTCACACACACAAACACATGCGCTTGTGTAGAGATGTGACTTGAATGTAGTTGGAGTGTCTTGTGTTCCTCTAATGGCATCTTAAACAAAACAAAGTACGCAAAATTTTGATAGTTTCATGACTGGATAGAAAAAACACTGCCAATTGGTGCAAGTATATTAGTTTATTTATGATGGGTGATCACGGGGTTGTGTTATTTTGGCAATTGTTAAGGCACAATACCAAGGAGAAGAAAAAATTGATGGATTTACTTATTTTTTACTGCTGATTTGAAGAAAATTTATTGATTTTTTATCCCATTTTTTCCCTCTTCCCTTTTCAGGTAGCTTGGTCATTGGTGTATCAGCTTTGTTTGCACATGGTGTGGAAACAAATTGAAGGCATTTTGCTTCCCGGAATTGTAATGATATATACTTGAGTGGAAAAGTATTGCGGAGAAAATGTATACTGTTGGTCGTATGTGTTCTCATCAAGTTTTCTATCTTTTCTAGTCTACGGCTAATTCTTCTTTGGCTTTGGCTTTGGCTTTGGCTTTGGAGGGACCTTTTCGATAACTATTTTCTTTTTCTGTCTTTCGTTTTTTTTTTTTTTATTATTATTAAAGCATGGAAGACTAATGTACTTTTCAACCATTTCATCATTAGTTGAAGTAATGCATTTCTTCCATTTATTATATAACAATAAAGTTAATTTCTATTTGGTTTTTACATTTTAAACCTGGTTTTTGGTTGTTGGGACTGGTTAATGAGTGCTCGAAGCCCATCTCTCTCTCTCTCTCTCTCTCTCTCTCTGTATGTATGTATAGCTGTTGTGTTTGGTTGAGTGATTAAGCTGAGTATTTTCATCGTTCACTGGAGGATCTGGAGCTACAAGGAGAGTCAAGCTTTGCAGATCCAATGCTTTGGCAGGTAAACCTGCATTCGACATTATTACCTTATATATACATATATTATTTCTTGTGGGTTGTTTACCTTTCTGATTTTTGCAGAGTGAATTATTTTTTGGTGCATTTTGTGTACAATTTGTAGAGAATAACATTTGTGATTCCTCCCCCCCCCCCCCAAGAGGCTGTGTTTGGTTCATCGAATAGATTTGATTTGAGTAGTAATTTGAAAAGGGAAAGGGGAAAAGTGTGTGAAATGTAGCTATATACCCACATTTTTCCTTTTGCTTTCCAAATCCACGAATCAAACACAGCTAGAGAGTTCATATTTGTCTTTAAAAGAAAGAAAATTATTCCGATACTGTGAGTCGACTTTATTATTGTTGATCTGGTTCAATTGGGCTTAAGAGGGTTTTTACTTTCTCTTCATGACTCCCTGGACTTTTTCGTTGTCATTCTTTCTTAATAGATTCTGTAAAATCTTGACCCTCATATGACGTGGTCTTATATGTGTCATAAAATAAATATTACTCAAGAACGATAAAGTGCAAATGTATATATACATACACATATATACTTGTGTACACCAAAAAGAGGAGAAAAAAGAAAATAAGAGCATTTTAAACCCAAAAAAAAGAAGAAAAAATTTATCATGTTTTTGGAATTTTGTAATTTATGGGATCAATAAGCATGCTTGTGTGGTCTGCAGGGATGAATTTTTATAGCCTTTGTGAGGCAAATGCGTTGATTGTGTAGTTGTTCTTGATTTGCGTTTGAGGTTTAGTGGTTATTTCTTGAACTTTGATCTCAGGTCATGGAGAATGTCATCCAATGGGAATCGTTTTCTGAGAATACTCCATCAATCCTTTGCATCTAATCTGAACTTATTAGACCCGTTGGTGAGTTTGTCATATCAGTATTATTTCATACATTTAAGTCATTCGTTTTTTGTTTTGTTTTAACCATGATTGGGTTTTATGTTCGTCGCTTGTTGTGGATCGAGATTAGGAATGCTTTTATCATCTGAGTTTGTTATTGATTGCATGGTTGTGAATGATTATTTTCCCAAGTCTTGGTAATAGATAAGAACTTTATAAACTTTTGCTATAGGCAAGTTTGATAGTTTCCCTTAGAAGAATTTTATTGTTTATTAATCTCAGTGACAATTATAGACTGCTCATTTCTATGTACTACCACTGGTTTTGCTTTACATTCAATGTTTCTTTGGGTATGAGGCAACAAATTGAGTACATGATCGCCCAAGTACCAAATCCAGGACCCTAGTTATAAGTTATATCATTTACAAATATTTTATTGTGCCTTGACTAAATAATATCTTGGTCAAAACCATGATCATGGTTTAGATTCCAGTTTAAGTATTTATAAGTACCATTCATTTTTTATGAGAAATTTTTTCTTTGGAGAGTAATTGCAGAATGAGTATTCAACTTAGTTAGAGATCAAAAGAAAATGGATTGGATCATCAATCAAATATCTTTTTCACCCTTTCGTCTTAGATGGGCACTATAAGGTTGTTAAAATCGGGATCCTAAGTAGGATCGGTGAGAGGGTCTAGTGGATCGGATTGTAGGATTGGATCGAGGATCGTAAGATCCTACTTTCTATTAAAAAAAAAGATAAAAATAAAAATAAAAATAAAAATGATACATATTAAAAATAAGGTGAAAAATCATAAAATCTACTATTCTACTTGCGATCCTACCTACGATCCGATACGATCCGATACGATCCTACACGATCCCATGCGATCCTACACGATCCTACTTGCGATCTTGTTATAACATCGATTCTACAACGATCTGAATCGTTTTGGCAAAGTAGGATCGTAGGATCGTACGATCCTATGATCCGGATCGCGATTTTAACAACCATGAATATAGTGGTGAGGAATGGATTGTCTCGTGAAAATGTTCTTCCAATTCCTCCTCAACCCTGAAATCTGGAGTACTAAGAAATGGAATGCATAATGACTACAGAAGTTACTCTACCTCTGATAAGACCATTGGGAATAGTAAGCTTCAAGTAGGATGCTTAGGCTAGTAGCATATGTATTGGCGATAAATGGAAAGCAATGCAGCACCAATAACTTGGTTAAGTAAGATAATTCTACGTTTTAGGCCTAAAACTATTTTTCTAGCTCTAGACCAATCTAGAAATTTTTTTAGTTGATAGGCTAAGAAGCACCGATGCTCCAAGATGGGTGCTGTGTTGACACGGCAGGATATGCGTCTCCACATTTCCAACACACCACTTGGTGTGTCAATTTTTTAATTATTATTATTATTATTTGGATCCAGATGCCCTTCTCCGGAAATTAGTGAAATTTTAGAAGTTTGGTAAGAAACGAAATTTAATTTGGAAGTGATGCAAATAGAAGAAAAGGGTTTCATTGTGCAGCTAAGTCAAGTAAACTTGTATGTTAAAGAGGATAAGTGCTTTCACTTGGCCAATCATTGCGATTTCTTTTTTTGGATTGAGGATGTATCGTTTGCTAGGTATAGGATGGATTGCCTCTCTCCTCATTCCCTATACTGTACCTCATGATGTCTTTTCTCCAAAATTAGTTATTTATTAGTTGATTTATTCATTCACAATAATTTATTTCGTAATAAAATTTTCTTAATATTTTTCTAAAAATTTACTGCCATATTTTTTCTTGCAGCTTGATGAAAATTTGGAGCAGTGGCCACATCTGAACGAACTTGTTCAATGCTACAGAACTGACTGGGTAAAGGATGAAAACAAATATGGATGCTATGATAGCATTGTGCCCATTTCATTTCAGAATCAGATATTTGAGGGGCTCATACTGATATTGAAACAGGTAGGGAAAGCATTTAAGGAAAATAATCTACCATATATGCAAGGGAATATCTTAAATGTGGTATCCATCCACCAAATCAAGTTGCAATTGGCTTGGTTTGTTTGGGAGTGCTATGTTGTTGTTATCTAGTAATAAGTCACTGGATATCCTCGATATCATTCATATTCCCTAGTTTTCTGACCTGTCTGCAGAAATGCATCTTGCCAATGCCAGGCAGACTAAGATTGATGATGCTACTGATGATGACATCCCCAGTACCTCGGGGAGGCAATTTACAGATGCTACCTTCTCTGATTCATCGCATTCAAAAGTTTCAAAGGTTAGCAATTCGAGATGATGTTTCTAGGATCTGTATGAAGCATAATTTGTTCTTTTTTCTTTTCATTTATTATAATTTCTCTTGTTTCATCAATTTGATTAAATTCAAAAGCATGTGGTACCACTTTACTCTCTTTTGTTTTTTCTTTTTTTCTTTTTTGTTGTCTGTATGACTATACTTCATCTGGTTTTGATGTGGCTCTCTTAAAGTAAAAGAAAATCTAAAATGTTTTATTTGTAGCATCTGGGTGAATCTCCTCTCCCTGCTTATGAACCTGCATTTGATTGGGAAAATGAGAGGTTGATGATATTTGGGTAACGGAATCCAGAAACTCATACGGCACAGTATGGCAGGTTTGGCAAGTTATTGTATATTATAATGTTTGTATCAGTCTCTCTCTCTCTCTCAGAGAGATATATACATATACATATTTTTGTGGTCACAGTGGATTGAAGATCTCTGTGAAAGTCTTATCCTTATCTTTTCAAGCAGGACTGGTTGGTAAGTTTTTACCTTTGGGTGATGGTGCTATACTATTGACTAGTTGCTTCTTCCCTAAATTTTATTCCTTTGTTTTTTTTGGCTACTTGTTTTAACATCTGACATTAGGTCAATTTTTGTTGTAGAGCCATTTTATGGTACAATTTGTTTATACAATAGGGAGAGAAGAGATAAATTATCAGAGGATTTCATCTTCCGTGTGTTACCAGCTGAGATGTGGGATGTAAGCTATAACAATGTTAGAGTTTCTGTTGTTGAGGAAAGTTGGTTGCTTTTGCGGCCTGCTTACCCGCATCCTCCTCCTCTACTCTACTCTCTCTCTAAATGTAATCTGTCATGTGATTGTTTCTTTATCTTATGGTGATAACAGAGAATAGTATCAATTCACTATTTGTTTGTCACTATTGCTATTGCTAGCCTAGTAGTTCTTGTGAATCTCGTGGTGTTTTCTATTTGGATGCTCCATCAGCATCAGTTTGTCTGCTGATCCAGTTAGAGAAGCCTGCCACTGAAAAGGCTGGAGTTACTCCCTCTGTTTATTCACTTAAAGAACAAGTAAGTCCCAGTAAATATGTAATCATGGCCTGTCATTGTTTTGCTGGAAGGTTTGGTTATCTGTGAGATTAGATGCACATGTGCTTATAATTTCATTCAAGTTATTTTATACTATATTGTTTTCTGCATTACTTAAAGATTTTTTAACCGTTCTAGTTGGACTCTTAAAGAAATGATTTGCTTATATAAAATGTCGGGATGGCTTTATTTACACTTTACAGGTCTTTGTTGTAGATATAAGGGGCTTGTTTGGTTGATGTTTCTGAAAAAAATTTCAAAAATTTTCTCTACAAACAAATTTCAGAAATTTTCTCTACCAAACAAATTTTCCCAAAATTTTTTTCCAAAACACACAAACCAAACAACTTTTCCAAACAAATCTCTCTCACACACACATCAAATCAATCACTTTTTCCAAAACTCTCTCAAAATAATTTTTCAAAACAAATTTCCCAAAACACCAAACCAAACATGTTTTCGTACTTTTTTTTTCCAATACATGTTTCTGAAACACAAACCAAACAAGAGGTGTCCAAAGATAGCTGCGTTGGTAAAAAAATTTGCACTGTTTGCTCAAAGAGAGATGATTATTACCAATTAGAGCATAGCTTTCGCAAGTTCTTTGTGTACACAAGATGAGAACCAATGGTAAATTCGTGTACATTCACAAATACCTGCACCTCCACCATAAAAAGTGAACCCAAGTTCTATACAAATCAACCACCCACATAATTTGAAGAAAACAATGTTCTCTTTAGCAATTCAATATATGAAATGAAATTCTTCATTCTTCTTTTTGTGAACTGTTGGTGCACTGCCACAGCTTTAATCATAGCCTGGCAATAAGCACTATTAACTCAGATAAAGAGGAAGAAGCTTGCTGTAATTCTAATTTCCAAAGTTAACTAATATTGTTCAGAATATGTGTATTTGTCAACAGATTTAAATTTATTGTTTTTTTATGCCAAAAACAGACAGTTGATATCCTTTGTTTGGTGATTTCATTCATTTTTACTCAACAGGTTCACCTTACCAGGAGAGAAAAGCAGAAACTACGAGTGTGGTCTCAAATCATGCCTTATAAAGAGTCATTTGCGTGGGCCATTGTTCCACTACGATAACAACATTGCGGCTGCTTCTGGTGGGTCAGCTTCTTCCAGTAGTCCTCTAGCTCCTAGCATCTCTGGGTCAAGTTCCCATTATGGTGTTTCCGAATCAAGTGCAAACATTGCCGTAGATGGGAAGCCTGGTTACTCGAGTGGAAGCTCTGTTGTTGAAATATCAAACTTGAACAAAGTTAAAGAAGGCTATACAGAGGACTCACTCCAGGTGTGGCAAACATCAAGTCTTCTTATGTGTTGGACCTCGTTCTGTTGCTTTATCTAATTACCCCTCATTTCTAGTGGTTCATAGATAATGTACATTAGACGTGACATTTTGTTCCTTTATTTGCTCTTTTGGCCAAGTCTTCTTCATTGCTTTAGCACAGGCATATTGGTCATGTGTGTTGTCTTAAAAAAAAATCAGAGAAATAAAAGTTTTGCAATCTGGTACGCCCTAAAGGAAGAAACATTAAATACCAAGAGTAATGTGAGTTCCAACTACTAGTGATGAAAGATCTTTCTTGTCATCAATGGCCAATGCGTAATATACTTCACTTTGCTTGTTTTTGGTTTTCTGAAAACACTTTTTAAAAATTTTACTTTTTAGTTTTTTGTATTTTTTTGTTTTTACTGAATTTTTAAAATATTTTAAGCAATTTTTTTAAAAATATCTAGATACACCTAACATAAATAGACATAAAAAGTATAATTTTTGTGAATTTTTTTTTTAAAAAATTATTAAATATCAAAAATATAAAAAAAAATACGAAAATTCAGTATATTTTTCTTATTTTTATGTATTTATTAATTTTTTAAAATATTTTTTTACAATTTTTTTACTTTTTAGATATATCTAACCAGGTACATTTAAAAAAATAAAAAAAATTACTTAAAATATTTTAAAAAATCAGTAAAAACAAAAAAATACAAAAAATTAGAAAGTAGAAGTTTTTAAAAAGTATTTTTAGAAAATCAAAAACAAGCAAAGTGAAGTATATTACGCGTTAGCCATTGATGACAAGAAAGAGGTTTCATCACTAGTAGTCGGAACTCACGTTACTCTTGGTCTTTAATGTTTCTTCCCTCAGAGCGTGCCAGATTGCAAAACTTTTATTTCTATTTTTTTTAAGACAACACACATGAGATTGTGGAGCTCTTAAGAACCAGTATGTGTATATTATGCATTAACCAATATGCCTGTACTAAAGCAATGAAGATGACTTGGCCAAAAGAGCAAAAAAAGGAACAAAAATGTCACATGTCTAATGTACATTCACAATCGCATGTGTTGTTGTCTACTTTTTTAAGTGCTAATTTTGTGAAATTAGAATTCTTAAAAAAAAAAAAAAATCTTTGTGAAATTTGAACAATGTTAAAATACAAGTTGACTTATCCTAACATATGGCTCTGCCTTAATTGGGGTTGTTTGGGGTATCCTAAATAAGTGTACTTTTTGTCTTTTTGGACTAAAAAATTGAGAAAGAAAATATGGATATTTTGGTTAATTTTTTGACTTTTTATGAAAAAATGTGTAATAAAAAATTGTAAAAATTAATTTGTAGGAAAAAATTAGGATTTGGAGTTGTGCAACCGTAATTGTTGACTTTTGGTGAATAGTGTTAACTTTTTGAATAACTTTTTGACTTTTTTATAATATGTCAAACTTGGCCTTAAGTTACGATGCATCATCCCCCTTAAAAAAAAGAAAGAAAAAGAGAAGTGAAAGATTCATTGTGTGGTTCATTTATAATTATTACTTTTATATATCTGTTCCTTTGTTATTAATTTTTATTGTTTTTGCCTTTTTAGTCTTACACTAGATTACTAGTTTTCAGTCCAGACCATACTCTGTTAAATGGTTGTTATTTGACAGCTTGTTCACCAAACAAGTTCTTAGTTTTTTCACAGCATGTTTAAAGTTGTAATAAACAGATTTACCACTAATTTATCTTAAAAGCTAGCTTTTATGAGAAGCATTTTGCATCTATTCATAGCAGTTAATAAACTATTCTTTGTGAAATGTCATTACTAAAATTTTCACAGATTTGGATTTGTTTTATTTTTCTAATAACTGATATTAAAATTTTATAAGATAAATGATATTTAATATTTTCATAGTAATTAGGGTCTCTCAACATTTTTTTAGAGAAATTTTAGCATAGGGAAATTCTAGCACCAAAATTTATCTTTACAAAGAAATTTGTTTTCACAAAGAAATTTTGACTCTTCAAAGAGAAATTTCACAGAGAAATTTTAAGTTGTTATAGAGAAATTTGTGAGATTTTTTTATGACGAATTAAAATTTACCTAATAATATTATTGAAGAAACTTAACTAATAAGAAAAAAAACATATTATACCTCTTTTACTATTAAAAGTTGAAGAGATGTTTTATTAATTTTTTCAAATATTATTTTACTTAGATTAAAAATATTTGTGAAATTGTTATTCATATTAAATAGGATTTGAATTGGTTGTTGTGCGATGCACTTGACAATTGTATCTTGATGCCTATTTCGATAATCCGAACTGTTTACACTTTCGAATACATAAAGTAAAACATCTCTGTAAAAAATCAAGTTAATCAGATATTATTTACCCATTCATCCAATTATATTTGTATTTACAAAAATAAATAATAATTGTGATTTAAAGTATTAAAATTAATACAAATGTGAGTAGATGAATCGATAAACGATATTCGATTAATTTGATTTTTTGCAAATATATTTTATTTGATATATTTTAAAATATGAATAGTTTGGATTATCAAAAAGTGTCTCAAAATGGGCTCATTTCATTACACAGCAGTCACTCCAAATAAGGGAAAATAAGTAAGGTATCTCTCTCCATATTTATGTAAGATTTTAAGAACAATCATAATTTGTTTACCATGTAAAATCCCTAATATTTGAAATTCTATGAAGATAAGGACAAACTTCAATATAAATGTCAAGAATGCCCTTTTTAACATTTGGTACCACAAAATTTCAGCACATTCTCTCTTTACTGTAGACCAGTTGTATTTTTGGAATGTATTTCATAACTTTAAAATTTCACAACTTTTTATTTGAAACTTCGTATTTTGTAAAAATTTATATTTTTGGAATCATCTTATTGAGATTTATCAAACAAGATTCATAATGAATATGAAATTTTGAAGAGAAAAAAAAAATTCACTGATTTTTCTAGCTAAAAGTCAAAGAAATTTTGCTAACTTCTCAATTGTTTAATTTCTAAAATTTCTTTGAGAGAAAATAAGCAATTCATAAAAATTTTCTAAGTAATTTTGTCAGTGAAACTTAAAGTCAATTACAATGACATTTAACTGATTTTAGTGAAATTGCTCCAACTTGGGTCAGTGAAATTTTATTTTTTTATGATTCATTGGTTATTTTTCAAAATAAATAAATAAATCATTTGTATATCATTTTTCTTTTAATTTTTGAGAATTTTTAAAATATGTTTTTGTATTTATTTTTATCAAACTAGTTTTTATATTTACAAATAAAAATTTGAAAATGCTCCAACCATAGTGAGTTTTTTATTGTGTAAATTTTCTTAAATATAGTTAATGTTGATATTTTTTAATGATATTAATTTTATAAAAATTAAATTTATATATTAAAAATTGTATATATTATTAAAATAAAATAAATATATGAGGCCTTGCTTGTGCAAGTGTGTGACAAATGAGAAGTTATTTGTTGGTTATGGAGTATTGCGCTACACAATTCATTGAAAGACAAGTATTTAGTTGTCTCCTAAAAAGAGACAAAAAGATGATAGGTTTCACTGTTTCAAAACCAAGTTAGAGTACCACATCAACACGTTGGAGAAGCAAAAAATGTGTAATGAGTTGACTAGTTGATAGGAGAGAGAGAGTGTGGCGGAAGAAGCTATTGGTTGATCTTGGGATACCGTCAGGTGGTGTCCCAACAGTGTTGTAATTGATGGAGAAAGTCGAGTTTACGAATTTATGTTAAGTGATTAAGTAACGTGAGTGGATATAGTGAATTATAATTAGTAAAAAATATGACCACATAACGCTCAAAACTAACCAACAATTTTTTATGTGAAGAGTGACTTGAGGAAGAGAAAAAGAAGAGTGAAAAAAAGAAGGGAACAAAAAAAAAGAAGAAGGTAATTTGGCACATTCAACTCACAAATCTATGTCTTGGTAATAATTTTTGTACTTGTCATTTCTGATGTAATTTGAAAAGATTCTCTATTCATTTGTAATCTTTTTAGCCAATTTAAATTTAAATGGGTTTATTACACTTTTTATTTTGAATTATTGTCTACTTAATCTCTAAATTATCAATTGAATTTATTAAATTCTTAAAATATATAAATCAAAATCTATTTGGTGCTTTTTTTATGGCAACCTAAAAAAAAAAATCACATATTTTTTCGATTTTTTTTTTTTTTTGTGTTTAGTGATTTTTTTTCAAAGTTATGTCAAAACTTGTTACTTTTTCAGTCTATCTTGTTGACACGAATCTAAAAATGTGTTGCGTTAGTGAGGATCGCTGGTGGTGGGTTGGTACTTTTTAGAGAGAGAAAAGTTTACAGGTAATGAGTTTGCTAGTCTTTAGAGAGAGAGAAAGAAGAAGAAGAAGAGGAGGTGGTGGATTTTGTAGTTTATGAATTTTGCTGATAGATCATATCACTAAGAAGCATTTTGATAATCCGAATCGTTCACATTTTAGAATACATCAAGTAGAACATGTCTGTAAAAAAATCAAGTTAATCGAATATTATTTACTCATTCATCCACTCACATTTGTATCTACAAAAACAAATAATAATTGTGATTTAAAGTATTAAAGTTTTAAAAAAATATAAATGGTTCGGATTATCAAAATGGGCTCCGAAATGGACCCACTTAGCTGCACAATAGCCACCCAAATAAGGAAAAATTAGGAAGGTATCCCTCTACATATTTATGTAAGAGTTTAAGAACAACCACAATTTGTTTACTAGGTGTTGGCTACATATTTTGTAAAAGCCAATTACAATTCGACACGTGGCAGTATAAGGGTATTATGGGAAGATGATGTTAATCTTTGATCCCAATCGTACACGTGGCAATAAATATTGGTTCTCAAAAGATCTGAGTAGCACTAGATCAGCAGTGAGATACGAGGTGACGTGGCTTTAACGGTTACCTATATTCAAATTCAAATACAGGAGGGAAGTTCAACTGCAAGTGATGGCGTAGTGGAACTATTCCTAAGGTAGCATGATCAGCAATCATGAAGGAGCAGTTCGACGGTTCGAAGTACAGTTCGAAGGTCATCCTTTACAAGTATAAATAGCAAAGAAGTCCCCAGAAAAGGGCCACAGACTCAGATCATACAAACCAGTCTTTAGTTTATATTTTCCTTTCCAGTTCTACATTTCCTGTACTTTAAATTCCTGCACTTTAAATACTTGTTCTTTAAATACCCGCACTGCACTTCGATTCATAGGAGTAGTTTCAAATAGATTCAAGTAGGCTGTTGCTGTAAACCTCCTCGAGGCTGAGTTTGGACTATTGTAAGTGTTCATTTTAAGTGAAATACTTCAATTGTTCTTCATATTAACTGTTATTTCTCTTAAATTCTCCTAAGTCAAGCCACCAGTAAAAGTCCTCTTCATTGAGGCTAAAAGAACTAAAACACAGTCGCTTGATAATTGATTGGCAATTATAATTTCTGTAAGGACTGATTGATCCTTGCTGGCACGCTCGCATTTACAAATATACCCTTCGAAAAGCCAAAAAGCCAACATATATTTTTGGCACGCCCAGTGGGACTAATTAAAATGGCTAGACGAAGACGACAAGGAGAAAATGAACGCCTGGAAGAAGGCGTAGAATGAGAGATAGAAATACCTAATCCAGAGGAGAATGTGGTAACACATCCTATGGAGACTCCTATGTTATTAGAACCTTTGGTCGAACAGACCAGTACTTCTGGACAAGGACCATATGTTCATAATATTGGACGAAACCAAGGAATTAGACCATCCACCGTTCCATCTACTCAGCCAACAAACCCATGGGATGGCTTGGTAGATGTCATGGGACAACAATTAATGAACACAATGGAAAGGTGGGCAACATCCTTCTTGGATCGAATGAATAACCACCAACCAACAAATACAAGACATACAGAGGAAATTTTAAATGTCCCTCAGCAAAGATTGGCTAGAGAAAAACAGCCTATGCAAGCTAATGGACAAATTAATGGTCAGACTAGTACTCAAAATTATGAAAGACCATCGCCTCAGTCTTGGTATGAACCTATTTCAAGGCCTGTAGTAGGCCAAAATGCCTCAGTACTTAACAATGAAGCCACACAAGTTGGTGGATCTGGCCAAGTACAAGAAACTGGCATAAGAATGGTGGCAAATCCCATGTTCGAAGCCATACCTGGCACTAGAGGGTATAATAATCCCTTATTCGAATTTATACCCGGGGGGTTGGAAGGTTTACCCACAAATGGAAGGGACACAATGCCTATTCCAATACCTTTCACAGGTCCCTTCGCAGGACAGACTCAAAGGGGTTACCCATACCCCCAACAGCAACCTGCACCACAGGGGCAACCAGTCCCAAATGTACCACCTTATGGACCAAGAGGACCACAGGCACAAGTTTGTCCACCAAACCCTGTGTTTGTCCTTCCAGTGGTGGTTCAGCAAGCCCAAAATATGGTCCCTAGGGACCAAATTGCTGATATTGTTAGGGAGATGTGTGGACCGATGGCTCGGGGGGTCCAGACTCCTGTATACAGAAAACCATACCCAGAGTGAATAGATAGGGTACATGAATACCCAAGAGGATTCAGAATACCAGATTTTACCCTATTCTATGGAACTGGAAATCAATCAACAGTAGAGCATATTGCCAGATTCGCTGCTCAATGTGGTGAATTCACTAATCATGATTACATAAAACTGAGATTATTTCCAAACTCTTTAACGGTGGGAGCATTTGTATGGTATATTAACCTTACACCTAGTTCCATTCAAAATTGGCAACAAATGGAAGAGGCATTTCATGCCCAATTCTTCCAATCGGAGCTAGAGGTGTCCATGGCAGACTTGGCAAGATTGAGTCAAAGGCCTGAAGAAAAGGCTACTCAGTTCATTGCCAGATTTAAAAGGGCTCGAAATAAATGTAGAGTCATCCTTCCAGAGCCAGAATTTGTACGATTGGCTCAAAACGATTTAGAGTTCAGGCTTCGAAAGAAGTTTGACTCAACTGAATTCAGGGATTTGGTCGAATTAACCTATAAGGTGTCTCGATATGAAGCATTACTAGAGGAAGAACAAGATCGAAACAATGCTTCGTATAAGACATACTATAGACATCCCAATTATGAGATTGATGCAGCAGAGATTGTGGGCAAAGAACCCGTAATCTGTGAAGCATTAATTCATAAGGATACAACTATCGACCAGCAATTTAAAAAGAAAGACTTTCACAGAAAATATTCTTTCGATTTAACCAAAGCAGATGACATTTTTGATCATTTGCTTGCAGCCAATTTCCTTAAGTTACCAAAAGGGGTAAAACTGCCATCTCTTGATGAACTTAAAGGAAAAGTATACTGTAAATGGCATAATTCTTGGTCTCACTCAACTAAAAACAGCATTGTTTTTCGAGACAGGATCCAAGAGCAAATTCGGAAAGGAAGTCTGAAGTTCCCAGCCAAAACAGAAAAAGCCATGGGAATTGACAGTAACCCATTTCCAGAAGTTGGAGAAAGCACGGCTAATGTGGTCGTACCAAACTTTCAGAATTTATCTCTGCAGGAATTGGAAGAGGTCAATATGCAAATGCATATTGCCAACCAGACAGCTGCCAAGAAGGAGACCAGAAGCCCGCCAGTTATTGGACAGGGTGTCTCACATCAGAAGGAGCATTCTGATGAAGAAGTACTGGATGATGATTCCTTGGAAGTAGCTGTAATGCAGAGGATGTGTCCCAGATGTAGACTAAGCTACAAATGGTTGAAGGGGCTTCCAATTGATGGGAAGCAATACTATAAAGATGTTCAGAGACGTCCTAAATCAACCAACGCTTACAAAAAGGTGCCGGCTAGTAATAGGCAGCGACCAGTGGTGGTTGAGCCTGCAGTTGACAGAATAAATGCTAAAGGCAAAAGGCCCTTGTATGAGTCTAGGCTACTTAACTACTACAGAATGGAGAGTAAACATTCTGAAAGAAGATTAGAGAAGAGTTCAGGTTATGGGACTAAAACCAGAGATTGGCCCCCCAGACCAACCTCACACAGAACAGAAAATGGCCATTTCCATCAAAGGCCAGAATTAAGCTCGAAGCATGAGACCAGAACCAAGCACTTGCCTCCACGGCCAATTTCGAAGATGGCCTTGAAAATGGAAAAGGGTGATTCAACATCTGAATCAGTGAGCTCTTGGGTACCTGGAGTTCCAGATTGGTTTGTAATGCAAAACAAACCTAGGGAATTGTCTGCCAGGAGAGATGTTGGAATCACAGGCAGAATGGTCAAGCCTCCTTTGGTGGCTCCTAACAACTGGGTATTGCTGAAGCACCCAAAGACGAAGGAACCAAATATGGTTCCAGTTATTTCCAGATCACAAAGAAGGAAAATTCAGCGTAGGTACACCCAATACCAGCAAGATCTGAAAGAGAGTGGAGAGAGTTCTTCACAGGTCAAGATAGAAGAAAAGAAAACTTCGAAGCCAGACCATACTTCAAAACCGACGCTACAAAGTAAAGTGGTTTGTAGCAGAGAACAATTGGCTCAAGTTTATTCTGAACTAAAGGCCAGGGAGAAGTCTAGTTTGGCAGGGCTGGAGAAGGCTCTGATGGAAAGTGATGGTGAAATGGAAGAAGGGATTGACATGGGCCAAAAGAAGGAAATGGCAGAAGAAGAAATGTTCGAAGCCTTCATGGCTGAACAAACGTTTCTGACTGAAGAATCAGTTGAGAAGGATCCTTCGAAGGGATCAGTTATCAATGAAATACCAGAATGCAGCATGGAGGACGCTGCTGAAGACACTGAGCAAAATAGCCAAGAGGGGAAGAAGATACGTACCATCCAGGTTTGGCTCATTTCAGACGATCAACATGGTACACATACTACCTCATGAATTCCAGGCTGAAAATGAGGATCAAGATGACCAAGACATGGATCCAATTCCTGTCTCTAGCGAGGAATCACAAGTGAGTATGGTACAGGATGCACCTGAAATGGCTATTCCAATGAAAACTGAGTATGAAAGCGAGGAGGAGGTGAGCATCAACCTCTCGTATCCTTTTGAATACCCCTCGAATTCCATGACCCAACATGTCAAGCCTTTGTACATTAAGGCTTTCTTTGATGGGATACAGTTAAACCGAGTCCTAGTAGACAATGGGGCGTGTAAATTTATTACGAAATCTTCTTTGAAGAAATTAGGGAAGAAGAATCCTGAGTTGATCCCAACCAAGTACAACCATTGGCTTTCTTTGGAGATAAGCAGATGGCCCAAGGTATTCTGCCTATTAATTTGAGTGTGGGAACCAGGGATTGTATGACAGCATTCTTCGTGATCGACAGCAATGCTAAATATAATGCCTTACTTGGGAGAGATTGGATTCACACCAACAAATGTGTGCCTTCCTCTTTGCATCAGAAGATCATGATAGCCCTGGGCAATGGAGAGACAGAGGAGATTGATGTAGATCCTCAACCCTTCATAGCCTGTGCAGATTTTGCAGAGGCCAAGCTGTATATTGAGGGAGTGACCCCTCTCAGTATATTGAGGAAAGCTGATGGCTCAGCCGAAGTGACGGCTGATGAGGAAGTAACACACCTGAAGCACTTAGTCCAAGAAAGTGCTGATGAAGAGGTTGTCGTGAAAGATGACAATGATGCCTGGTTGTAGGCAAAGAAATGAAGAACAAGGAGCCAAGTCATTGGCTTTGATTAAATTTTCATCATTGGATGTAAAAGCAATAGTCCAGAAAGTACAGAAACAAGAAAGAGAGGCCATGATAATTGGCTGTAAACAAGAGCAGCAACAGGTCAGAAGTTTGACCTTTCGGAAATACTGTGCATTGGACATTGAAACGAAAGTCCAGGAGATACAGGAAGAAGACGCCTTATGGACAGATTTTGTCTATGAGGAAGAGGGCAGAGATGTCGAAGTAGAGAACCTAGGAGCAGAACAAGGCGAAAAGGTCACTTCAAAAGTCGAAGAAACCAAAGAAGAAGCTCTGATGAATTTTCAGACGCAAGACCCCCTAGAAGAAGTGAATTTAGGGGAAGGTTCTGTGCAGCAGCCCACTTACATAAGTATTTGTTTGAATGTTCTGGACAGAGACCAGTTATTGGTTGTTCTAAAGAAATACAAAGATTGTTTTGCATGGTCCTATAATGAACTACCAGGATTGGATAGGTCATTGGTGGAACATAGGCTCCCTTTGAAGCCTAATTTCAAGCCATACAAGCAGAAACCAAGACGGATGAGTCCAGAAGTAATTCAGAAGGTCAAAGAAGAGATTCTTAGACTACTTAAGGCAGACTTTATTAGGACAGCCAGGTATGTTGAATGGTTGTCTAATATTGTGCCTGTAGTTAAGAAAAATGGCAAAATGAGGGTATGCATCGATTTCAGAAATTTGAATCTAGCAACTCCTAAAGATGAGTACCCTATGCCTATAGTGGATCTGCTGGTAGACAGTTCAGCAGGGCATCAAGTTTTATCGATGATGGATGGCCACTCTGGTTATAACCAAATATGCATTGCAGAGGAAGACATCCACAAGACAGCATTCAGATGTCCTGGGAATATTGGCACCTTCGAATGGGTTAAAATGCCATTTGGTCTGAAGAATGCTGGGGCTACATATCAGAGGGCTATGAACACTATCTTTCATGACCTTATTGGAGGGTATCTAGAATGTTATATTGATGACATTGTGGTGAAATCCCAGTCCATGGAGAAGCATTTGCTTCATTTAGAAGCAGCTTTTGAAAGAATGAGGAAGTTCAAGTTGAAACTCAACCCTCTTAAATGTGCTTTTGGTGTGTCATCTGGAAATTTCTTGGGTTATGTAGTGCACAAGAAAAGAATACAGATTGATCAGAATAAAGCTAAAGCCATCATCGAAGCTAGGCCTCCATCAAGTAAGAAAGAGTTACAAAAATTCCTCGGGCAGGTTAACTTTCTTCGAAGGTTTATTTCTAACACTGCAGGGAAAACTAAAGTATTTTCTTCCTTGTTAAAATTTGAAAGATGAAGAGGAATTTGTGTGGACAGAGCATCAAACCGCTTTCGAAGGTATCAAAGCCTACTTGGCCAACCCTCCGATCTTGATGCCACCAAAAGGAATAAGCCCTTGAAGTTATACATAGCAAGCAGAAGATTTATTGGGAGCTTTCTTGGCTCAAGACAATGAAGAAGGCAAGGAACAAGTCGTTATTACCTTAGTAGGTTTTTAAATTCTTGTGAATGTAAATATTCAGCTGTTGAAAAGCTGTGTCTTGCTTTGTATTTTGCTGCAATGAAATTAAGATATTATCTTTTACCTACAACTGTCTTGGTAATTGCAACCACAGATTTGGTTAAATACATGTTGTCTAGACCTATGTTGAAGGGAAGAATTGGCAAGTGGATATTAGCCTTATCGGAATTTCATTTAGAATATGTCCCTCAAAGGGCAGTAAAAGGGCAAGTATTAGCCAATTTTCTGGCAGATCATCCATCTCAAATAGAGAGCCAAAAGGTAATGGAACTCGGTATGGCTAGTGTTGAACCATGGCAAATGTGGTTCGATGGATCGAAGGCCAATGGATTAATTGGAATTGGTATTGTGATTAAGTCTCCACAAGGGGTAGAAACCACACATGGTTTCAGAGTAGATGAAGCTAGCTGTTCCAATAATCAGGCTGAATATGAAGCCTTAATAGTAGGACTAGAAATCCTTATTGGATTACAAGTACATACAGTTGACATATTTGGGGACTCTCAATTGGTGGTTAACCAAGTAAAAGGGATTTTCAAGTGTCAAAGCATAAGCATCCTACCATATTATGTTGTTGCATTACATCTGCTTTCTCAGTTTCAAATAGCAAATGTAACCTATGTTCCAAGATTCTTGAACAATAGAGCTAATGATGTGGCTCAAAAAGCTTCGAACTTCAAGAGAAGGGATAATACCCAAAGGGATATATGCCAAACAACATATCAAAGATCAATACAACCTTTGAATAAAAGGAATGTGATCTTGGAAGTTCATCATAATGACTTACAAGAACAGGATTGGAGGCATCCAATAATGCAATACTTGGCTGGTCCATCTTCGAAGGCCAGCAGAAAAGTCAAATTGCAGTCTATGCAATACATGATATATGGTAATGCTCTCTACAAAAGGGGGGGAGATGGCTTATTATTGGAATGTTTAGGCCCAAAAGAAGCATTAACAGCCATGGCTGAGATTCATGAAGGCATTTGTGGTGCTCATCAGCCTGGTATAAAGATGAGATAGTTGCTTCGAAGGCATTCTTACTATTGGCCAACTATTCTTAAAGATTGCATAGAATATGCAAAGGGCTGCCAGGCATGCCAAAAACATGGCACAATAAGACATGTGCCCATAACTGACCTACATGCAGATGGTGAAGCCTTGGCCATTCGGAGGATGGGCCATGGATATGATGGGTAAATACACCCACCTTCTTGAAGCATCATTGTTTCATTCTAGTGGCCATCGACTACTTCACTAAATGGGTCGAAGCCAAACCATATAAGGTCAGAGACCGCATGAGGTCATTGGGTTCATTAAAGATCTGATCCATAGATTTGGTATTCCACAAACCATAACAGTTGATAATGGAACTGTGTTCGATGGGAAAATGGTAAAGTCCTTTGTGGCAGAATTTGGGATTAGCCTTATTAATTCCACTCCCTATTATGCACAAGCCAATGGTCAAGCTGAATCATCCAATAAGTCCTTGAAAAAAGGAATACAAAAGGTAGTGGAAGATAATCCTAGAGATTGGCATAATCTATTGTTGGATGTTTTATGGGCTTACAGAACTTCCCCAAGGTCGAGCACAGGAGTCACCCCTTATGCCTTAGTATACGGGCATGATGCAGTGTTACCTGTGGAAATTAATGTTAAATCTCTGAGGGTAAGATGTCAAGATCAATTAGAACCTGAGCAATATCATCAAAGCATGTGCTTGGAACTAGAAGGCATAGATGAAGCCACGATTTTGGCGTTAAATAGCATTCTTTTTCAAAAGAAGAGAGCAGTCAAGAATTATAATAAGAAAGTCAAGCATATTGGCTTTGATGAAGGTGACTTGGTATGGAAAACAATACTCCCAATAGGGATTAAAAGCCATAAGTTTGGCAAATGGTCACCTAACTGGGAAGGACCATATCAAGTTCATAGAGTTTTGCCTTTTGGAGCATACCATTTAAGAAATTTGAATGGCTATGTACATCCCAAAAAGATTAATGGCAGATATTTGAAGCCTTATTTTCCAACCATTTGGGAAACACAAGGAATAAAATAAACATTGAGTACAAAAACATAAGACTACTCAAAGGATGAACAAAATTTGTTCTTTTATAAAGAATTAAATACATTATGCCACAGATTGGCCCAGAAATCATTACAATGTCTTAATTGTTTTTGTACAACAGATTTCCTATTACTTAGTGATGGGAATAGTTTAATAGCTGCAGTCATGTCCTCTTTTCGTTCAGCCAGTTCTTGGTTAGTGATCTGCAATTTAGTGTCAGTTCGAACCAAGGCCCGGTTTACTGCAGCTAACTCCTCCTCAAGTTGAGCCTTCTTCTCTAGCAGCTGGATTCGAAACTGGGAAACAAAGGAATGTTGTTCCTTGAGTTCTGATACTTCGGTATGCACTTGAGAAACAAAACTCTGATCCCTAGTTAGTTTCTCATCCGCAGCCTTAGCAGCATGACAAATATTGAGATAGAAATCGATGGTGGCTGCTGCTTGAGATAGATGACTTGAAACATTCATGCAGATCGCTTCAAAGAACGCTACAACACTGAAGGAACCCATTTCTGATAATAGGCCTTTGCAGAGCCTCAAAGGGAATCCTTGAAAAAGAAATTAGCAGTTCTAGACATGTGTCTATGTCTATCGAAGGTACAGAAGGTTTGCTGCTGAAGGAAGAACTCTCAAAAATCTCTAGCAAGGAGTCAGCCAAGACTAAGGGTTCAGGTTCAGCTTCAGCATTGAATGATGGAGAGGTAGAGGGTATGTCAAAGAAACTAGCTAGCCTGGCTTCAAAGATGTCTACCTCATCCATAGACATGAAGGGTGCAGAGAGTGTGGTGGTGAAAGGCCCAAAGGATTGCATGGGGATAGGAGAAGTGAAAGGAGTGTCTTTGGCAGCCTCTATAGTCTTAGCCACCAGCGAATCAAGAGAAGAGGGGCTGGAAGTAGGCATGGACGATGAACCATGAATTGAAGAACTACCAGCACCTTCTGTGGAAGAATTAATTGCCATCAGAGATGGAGTGGCAATTGGAATTTCCGTGAAGGAAGGAAAAAGGGCAAGGCTCGAAGAAGAAATAGACTGAGGCAGATCAAAAGTCAAAAAAGGAAGATATGGCTTTAAGCCAAGGAAAAGAGAAGCAGGGATGCTTGGATTCAAAAAAGGTATATCGAATATAGGCTTAGAGAGTGGAAGCATGATTTGAATGGTTTTCACACATTGCATTTGGTCAATTTCAACTGAAATCGAAGGAGGCCTTCTTTGGAAAGATGAATCTGATGGTATTCTTGCAAGAAGAAGAAATACAAAGGACTGTCAGAATTCAGTATGTAAAAGTTGACAAAAGGAAAAAAACGAAAGTGTGAAAGAAATTACTTGTTTCAGAAGCACTGGCACTGATGTGAGAGTGGCGGAGGGAATAATGTGTGGCAGTTTGTTGTTTTCTCGCCATTTCCCTTTGCAATGCATCAGCAGCTGCAGTTTCTTCTCTTAAAATTTGTTGCTGCCGTCTCTTCTCGGCCCTCTCGAAGACAATTATTGCCTTGGAATGTTCATGCTCTACTGCCTTGGCAGCTGCTTCATGAATGGGATCTTCAGACAAGGCGGTAGTTAAAGCAGCCATTTTCCTTCTCTTTCCTATTGCTTGGGCAAGTGTCTCAAAATCGGAATCCTCATCAGAGTCAGAAGGAGAGGCATCAAAGTCAGAAGGAGAGACAGTAATCTTTCTTCTCTTTTTTCTTTGAATCGGCATTGTCTGCTCCTCAATTGTCTCCTCAGCTCCTTCAGTCTGAGATTCAGATTCCCCAAAAGGAAGCTCTTTTTCTGTTCCTTTAGCAGCCATCTCCTCGTGAACCAAATCAGTCACTCTTTTCCTCTTTATCAAGGGTAATTCAAGCTCTTGGTCTTCTGCTTCTTCTTTTTCTTCTTCTTGCACCTCAATTGTTCTCTTCTCGGGCTCAAGCAGTCTCATCTTCTTTTGCTGCTAATCACATTCACAAACAGAAAGAAAAACGAATTAAGAATAAGGTAGCCAGCATTATAGAAAAGTCGAAGGAAAGAAAACAAATATATGTACCTTTCCTCGAAACAGCTCGAGTGACTCTGAGAGGAGTTGAAGTAGCAGGAACAGATTGAGTTGTAGGAGGCATAGTGGAAGAAGTGACAATTTTAGTGCCCTTGGATTGGGACACATCCAACACTTTTAGTCGATCTTGAGGTGAAATGGCCAAGTAAACTTCCATATTGCTCACCCACCACTTCTGGTGTCTTTTCAAAAAAGTGCCTTAGGGGATGAAAGGGATGTATTCAAAATTGGCTAAGTCATCTATAAATTTGACAGTTGCCTCTTCTAGCCTTGATTTTCGAACCTTCAAATCTCTCTTGGTCAAGGTCAGGTTGGTGTTACTGCAGAGTGGTATTGGAACTCCTTGTGTGAGACCAAATTGTCTAGCAAATTGAGCAGGACAATAAGGCTCAGCTATGCATTTATAAGCTCTGGGGTTCGTGGTCCCAATAAACAGTTCCCTAGGGATCAGAAGGGAGGCCCATATGTCTTTGTGAATAGGTGAAGCACAGGGCCTGTCACTTAGGAAATGATTCAACCAAGTTGGACCTACGCTGGCTTCGAAAGGACGGAAACGGTGATTAGGAAGGGCAGCTGGCAGTTGATGAAAGAAGGAGAAATAAAAGGCAAAAGTAGAGGGATAGAGCGAAGCATTGGCCAGTCTTATGCCATGGGTGAAAGAATATAGTTCATGAAATTTGAGACATTTGGATTGTAATTCAGTGAAATAGGCAAAAAGCCAAAGCTGAAGGATCCAGAATGGCCCCCCTTGATTGGCATCTAAAGGTTTCTCACAGAAGAGGGAACAAACCCTATAAACGTGGCCTGGAACGTAAGGGGCTAAGGCTACTCTTTTCTGCAAAACAAAGGCTTTGGCAAAAGGAGCAAATTCAGGCATGATTCTTTGGGAAGAAGTACAGAATAGGAATTTGCAAAGCCAATATAATAAGAAGGAGAATAGTTCCCTATCAGTTACTGGACCCTCCCTTTTGTTTTCAGTCTTAGCAAAATCACTATAAGATGAGTTAAGAGAAGGAAGGGAGAAGGGAATTGCTAAGTCAGGGAAATCTGGGGTAACAGGAGTGCCAATAGGGGATATCCCTAGAAGATGGCAAATGTCAAGAACGGTAGGGGCCATCATCCCACACCTAAATTGGAAGAAATTAAAGATGGGGTTCCAAAAGCATAAAGCAGCAGGAACTAAGAAAGGGTCTTCTGGGATAATTACCCTAGATAATCGAAGAGCATCGAGAAGACAAAGCTCTTGAAGGTCTAATGTCCTGGCAAGGATAACCCGGTCATACCATTCCTGCCATTCTGGTCTCATCGTGGGCCAGCATCGGTGGGGGCGATTGATTCTCCAGCTTTTCCAGTCAAGACTACTTTCGTAAAGGAGACGTTGATCCTCCAAACGAGGATATAGGACGGGAAGTTCAGTAAGGGTCTCCTTGAATATTGGCCCGAGCACGTAGTCTTGCTGCTCGTGACGACGAGGGATAAAGATGCGCCCATCGATAGCGCTTTTCTTCCCAGCCTTGTATTTCTCACATTCTACATCAATAAGCCTTTTTAAGACCACAGATGGGCTTAGACGCTCTATGGTTGGGACTTTTGATGAGGAAGAAGCCATGGAAGACTGAGAAGGGTTTGTATGATAAGAGCAAATGATTTCAGAATGTAATACAAAGGGGCTTTTTAAAGGTTTCATATCTGAAAAATATAATGCGTAAATCGTTAAGTACTAAAAGTACGAATACGAGGAGTCTCTCCCGATATTGATAGTTTTGGAGGGAAAAGCGCATTTCGGATGTCGACGACAGCTGCGAAGTGAGATATTTGGCTTTGAAGCCTATTTTGGCTCCAAGAAATCAAATAAAAACGGCTTCGAAATACAGAATCCGGCTTCGAAGCATACTACATGTTTGAAGACGCTAAGATGCTGAAGTATTGGTCTATTTCAAAGGGTTTGAAGACCTGTTTAAGGAACATTATTAAAAGTAATGACCTTTACAGCAAAACTAAGGATTCTTTAAAAGAACATCAAAACCAATCATTGGTTTTGGCAAGAAAAGATTGTCCATTGAATTAATATAGCATAAGCTGCTTTTCGAAGCAAGAGTGGTCAATTTAAAATTGATTGGCTATATTAACTATGACCATATATTGGTTATAATTAGCTTTGAAAAATAAGGTTGTTAAAATTCGAAACACTAATTTAAGATAATATTAACCAAAAATTGTCAATTTTTGCTCCATAAGTTGGAAAAAGACATATTGGTTCCTTTTAGTGTTTCATTAAGGATAAGAGAGTCCAGATTCGAAGGATGAGGTTATTTAATTCAAGGTTCTGAATTGGCCTTTGAAGACAAAAGGAAATAAAGTCAAACAATGCCAAATACAAAAAGACTTTGCTTGTATTGAAGCCAAGACAATTACATTAAGTAATTCTATTTCGGTACAAATTCAAGCTCATAAAAATAAGGAATAGAATAAATAACAAGATCATGGAATTTTGTCCAACAATGATTAATGAATATTTGTTCTTTCTTTATTATATCTTCTATTTCCTCTAGTGTTGGCTGCATAAGTTGATGTGCTCTCACTTCGTAGTAGAGCTCTTCAGCCTTTGTTTCAAAAGCCTCTTTCCTCAATTTTTGTTCCGACTCATCTATAACTAAATCATCCCAATACGCAGAATCTTTATTTTTGAAGTTGTCAAAGTCTTCAATGAAGTTTTCTGCTTCGTATTGGGCATGAATTCGAAGAGATGAAAGTTGATCCAAAGATTGAGTGGTGACTTTGGAATTTCGATGCCAGTGGAGAAGTACTGGAAGTTAATCCAGGAACATATGAAGTTCTGCTTGGGCAATAGGATTAAGGACATGGCCCCTAGTCAGAATATCACAAGCCCATCGAAAGTTCTTGAGAGGGATGTCATCCTCAAGAACATTGAAGGGCAAGTGAGAAAAAGCCGCAAGCAGAAGTTGGGCTTGTTTCCGCTCAAATGGAGTTGGGGGTGATGGAGGTTTATAAGGGGGAAAGATTTTTTCCATGGGAAGGGCAAGCCTTAATTTCTCTGTCCAAGAAAGAGTGGGAGGAGGAGAAGGAGTAGATAGTCCTGCCTCAGAAGATGGAGAAGTTGTGGATGCTTCTATTCTAGAAGGTGGAGAAGAAGGTGTGGATGCTTCTATTATAGAAGGTGGAGAAGGTGAGAGTGCTTCAATTTCAGAAGATGGAGAGGAAGAAGTGGATGTTTCTGTTGTTGAAGATGGCACGGGAGTGGGAGGAACAAAGGCATTAATGTAGCCAAGCCAGTCAGAAGAGCAAATCTTCGCCTTCTTGGCTAAAAATGAAGGGTTGTATCCTTGTGATTCTTCCAGACGCTGGGTAGGGTGCATTATCCTTGTGGGTATAGAGGAGGTGTACCAGGACACAAGTAGGGTCTCCTCTAAACTACGTCGAAGGTCAATGGGCACATAAGGATAGACCACTGAGCTTCGAGCGTAAGAAGGAAAATCTAAAGGATCAGTGAACTCAACAAAATGGTGATTGATTCGTTCTCGCAACTCCCAGGACTCAGGTGTTGACCAGTTTGTCCATCCGGAAACTCCAGAAGATGAAGAAGTGGTAGCTTCATCCCAAGTAGAGGTCTGTAAAGAAGAACTTCCCAAATCCATATTTGCAACTTGTTGAAGCAAAGGCTTGAGAATAGTTCGTTCAAAATACAAGGGGAGTTTAGAGAAAGAACTTCTTGTGTCTGTAAGTTTATAAACCAAAGGATTAAGGGCAATGTGTTCGTAGTCCAAAGGTTGATAATCTGCAAAGGCTTCCATAACCTGAAGATAGAAGGGCGGATAAAGGCGGCCAATGAATGCGTGGAGATTCTTTCGAGGAGAAACAGCATTACTCAATGGCTCTTCGTATGCTTGATCAATAAAGTGAGAAGTTGATTGAGTCATAGTCCGTTCGAATGCTAAAAGTATTGGAGTGTTCAACAAAATTGAGAGTTAATGCAAATGATCACCAAACAGGCGACGGTTGTGTTTCCTGAAGATGGATTCTATGCATGTTCCAAAAACGCGGGAAAAACTTTTAATCCACTAATATCTCCAAGTGTTGGGTATATTAGTGCGGGGGGTAATGTTGGCTACATATTTTGTGAAAGCCAATTACAATTCGACACGTGGCAGTATAAGGGTATTATGGGAAGATGATGTTAATCTTTGATCCCAATCGTACACGTGGCAATAAATATTGGTTCTCAAAAGATCTGAGTAGCACTAGATCAGCAGTGAGATACGAGGTGACGTGACTTTAACGGTTACATATATTCAAATTCAAATACAGGAGGGAAGTTCAACTGCAAGTGATGGCGTAGTGGAACTATTCCTAAGGTAGCATGATCAGCAATCATGAAGGAGCAGTTCGACGGTTTGAAGTACAGTTCGAAGGTCATCCTTTACAAGTATAAATAGCAAGAAAGTCCCCAGAAAAGGGCCCCAGACTCAGATCATACAAACCAGTCTTTACTTTATATTTTCCTTTCCAGTTCTACCTTTCCTGTACTTTAAATTCCTGCACTTTAAATACTTGTTCTTTAAATACCCGCACTGCACTTCGATTCATAGGAGTAGTTTCAAATAGATTCAAGTAGGCTGTTGCTGTAAACCTCCTCGAGGCTGAGTTTGGACTATTGTAAGTGTTCATTTTAAGTGAAATACTTCAATTGTTCTTCATATTAACTGTTATTTCTCTTAAATTCTCCTAAGTCAAGCCACCAGTAAAAGTCCTCTTCATTGAGGCTAAAAGAACTAAAACACAGTCGCTTGATAATTGATTGGCAATTATAATTTCTGTAAGGACTGATTGATCCTTGCTGGCACGCTCGCATTTACAAATATACCTTTCGAAAAGCCAAAAAGCCAACACTAGGTAAAATCCTAAGATTTGAAATTCTATGAAGATAAGGACAAACTTCAATGTAAATGTCAAGAATGCCCTTTTAACATTTGCTACCACGAAATTTTAGCGTATTCTCTCTTTTTTGTAGACCAGTTGTATTTTTGGAATGTATTTCATAACTTTAAAATTTCATAACTTTTTATTTGAAACTCCATATTTTGTAAAAATTTTATGTTTTTGGAATCATCTCGTGGAGATCTATCAAACAAGATTCATGATGAATATGAAATTTTGAAAAAAAAAAAAAAATCATATTGATTTTTCTAACTAAAAGTCAAAGAAATTTTGCTGACTTCTCAATTGTTTAATTTCTAAAATTTCTTTGAGAGAAAATAAGCAGTTCATAAAATTTATCTAAGAGAAAATAAGGAATTTTAAAATTTCTCTAAGTAATTTTGTCAATGAAACTTAAAGTCAATTAGAGTGACATTTAATTGATTTTAGTGAAATTTTTCCAACTTGGGTCAGTGAAATTTTATTTTTTTATTTATTTATTTATTTTTGAATTTCATATGTTTGATAAAAACATAAATTTTATAAAAAAACTGCTATGTAAATAAAAAAGTTATTGAATGTTAAAATTTTAAAATCATTCCAAAGATAGCATAACAAACTATAGTGTTGGGGTCTTTGATCTGAAAATGACGTTGGAAGTCTAAAAGGACTTGAGCTAAATTTTTTTCCTTATGGCCTTAAACTACTAAACGTTTATCATGGGGGAACTGAAGCTAATCTTTCTTGAAATAACACATGAAAGAAATATGTTATGAAAAATAGAATGTAGTTCTCCATATTGAAACTTGGAAAAAGACTAAGACCTCAGTGGGGGTGGCCCCCACCACCCCCACTATTTTTTGATTGGTCTAAAAATTTTATTTATTTGTTTATTTTTTTGCCTTGGTCTCATAGCCCCCACGTAGAGGGGGGTTGCAGCATTGCCGATTGAAACTTGATAGTAATCTTAAGAGGAAAATATGATTTATTGGTTATTTTTCAATAAAAAATAAAAATAAATCATCATTTGTATATCATTTTTCTTTTAATTTTTTAGAATTTTGTAAATATATTTTTGTGTTTTTTTTTATAAAACTAGTTTTTATATTTACAAATAAAAATTTGAAAATGCTCAAACCACAGTGAGTTTTTTATTGTGTAAATTTTATTAAATATATTTAATGTTGATATTTTTTAATTATATTAATTTTATAAAAATTAAATTTATATATTAAAAATTGTATATATTATTAAAATAAAATAAATATATGAGGCTTTGCTTGTGCAAGAGTGTGACAAAAGAGAAGCTATTGGTTGGTTATAGAGTATTGCTCGACGCAATTCAGGGGTGTTTTGGGAAGGAAAAATAAAAGGCTAGTTTTAGCTTTTTATCCATTTTAGGTCATATCGCCTTTCACATTTTTTATCCATAAAAAGACGAAATAGGCTAAAAAAACTAAAAAGTCAACTTTTTTACAAATTTCTCAAAACACCACCCATTAAATGACAAGTATTTACTTGTCTTCTAAAAATAGACAAAATGGTATGTTTGGTTTAAGTTTAGGAAATGAGTTTTAAAAAAAAATTTCCAAAATTTGTTTGGTTTGAGTTTTTTCTCAAAAAAATTTCAAAATCACTTTCTCTCTTTTACACATCAATCAATCATTTTTCTCTCTCCTCTCTCCTTCTCAATTACTTTTTCTCTCACACACATCTACTCAACTCTCCCAATCATCCCAAACTCCCCAAAAAAATTTGTCTCTCAAAATATACAACCAAACAAACTAAAAAAATTTCTAAAACAACTCTCCCAATTTTTTTAAAAAAACAACTCTCCCAAAAACAAACCAAACAAGCCATAAGTTTCACTATTTCAAAACTAAGTTAGAGCACCACATCAACACGCTCGAGGAGCAATAAATGTGTAATGAATTGATTAGTTGATAGAAGAGAGAGTGTTTTGGAAAAAAGTTATTGGTTGATTTTGGAATACTGTCACGTAGTGTCCCAACAATGTTGTAATTGATGAAAAAAGTCGAGTTTACGAGTTGATGCTAGATGATTAAGTAGCATTATGAGATATGATAAACAACAATGTTAGTGATATTTACACATTTACTAAGGGTTGGTTTGGCATCATCAAAAAAATTTAAAAAGTCACTAAAAAAGTAAAATAGTTTATACTATTTACCTCTTTTTTGGCGGGAAATCTGTCAATTGAAAAAAAAAAAGAGAATAAAACTACACTGCACAAAACTGTGCAGCTACACATCCCAAGTGGTTTGAAAACGTGGCACACTTGTAGCCATACCTGTCATAAAAAAAAAAAATTTAAAAATAAAATAAAATTGAAAAGAGACAGAAAGTGCACTGCGCAGTACTGCTGCTTGTGTCAATAATGGGTAATTTCGTAATTTTACAATTTTATACAATATTTTAATATACATTTTTTCGTAAAAAGTCAAAAAGTTAACCTAAGCATCCATATTTTTTTCCTCTACTTTTTAGTCTAAAAAAACAAAAAATACACTTATTTATGACATCTCAAACAACCTCTAACAATCTTACTAACACACTCACAAGTTTTGATAAGATTAACCATTACTTGGTATGGGATCCACATCAATTTGTGAGTATATTAGTAAGACTGTTAGTAAGGAATATGGCTACGTGACGCATATAATTAACCAATAATTTTTTTTAACCTGTGTGAGAGTGATACGATGGAGAGAAAGAAAAAAAAAAAAAAGAGTGAAATTTTTTTTTTTAAATAAGGGTCACTTGGTACATTCAACTCACAAATCTATATGTGTAATAACCCCGACCCGTAATTAGCTATTAATCAGTAATTAAGAATGCTAATGAGTGGATTAAAATAAATTGTGGGATTAATACGTAAATTGCATGATAATTGGCTTATATCTGCTACTTATAGCAATATCAGTTTGAAATTTTGCTTTAATATGTTAATTGAAATTTTTAGAACACCATGGCAAATTTTATAAAAAACTGATTCAGTTTAGTAAAATCGCATGTGATTAAATTAAGCATTAATTGGAACTATTTTTGAATAATTGAATTTCGTGCTAATCTTGAATAAATTAAGGTTACTTGTGTTGAATTAAAAAAATGCATGATTGGTGCCTAAATTAATTCTATTAATAATCCAAGATGTGATTAAGAGTAAGGTGTGCTAGGCCTTGGTGGTGTTGGGTGTAGAGGATTAATCCTTGTGTGTGTGTGTTGGAAGTGTGCATGTGTGTGCACGTGTATGTGCTCAATGTGAGAGTGTGTGTGTGTTGTATACAATCTGATGAAAGTTGAAGGAGGGTTGTATCATTCATTTGGCTTTACTGAGTTCATCAATGTCTTGAGCTAGAGTGAGAGAAACTCCATTTTAGAGAGAGAAAGGGGTAGATTCAAGGTGGAAGTTGGAGACTTTGCTAGAATTCATCAATATTGTGCAAGATTTTGGCAAGATCAAGGCTCTAGGTAAGAACTTAAGTTGTAATGCATGTAGATAATGTGTTTAAATGTTGAATTCATGAAGGTACCTTGATCATTTGCATGTATTTCACATGGGTTTGCCATGAAGAGGAAGAATTTGCTCATGATTCTTACATGCATGGAAGTATGAGTGTTATATCATCATTTTGATCATAACATTTATTATTATGTTGATCTGAGACCATAAAATTAGCATGCATCCATGTTAGATCAAGTTTTGAAAGCAAAATTCTATGTTTGAAGGGTTTTGAAAAACCATGGAAGAGTTGAAATATTGCATGAAAGAGTTTTGGTTCAAACCTTTCAAGAATTGATGAATTTTTGAATAAAAGATGTTTTAAGGGTCTTGTATTGAAGTTTTCTAAAGCTATTTTTGTGTGTTTGATCAAATCATGCAAAACCCCAAGGTTTGGAGGTGGTTTGGAAACCATTTTTGCTAAGCTTTCTGCCCAGAATTTTACAGTTGGCTCGAGCGAAGAAGTGGTGGCTCGAGCCAACATTTCGAGCTCTCAGAATTTTGCACTCTGCCAAAGACTGGCTCAAGCGAAGAAGTCTTGGCTCGAGCGAGCTCTGTTTTTGCCTTCTGCTGGCTCTAGCCAAGAAAAGCTAGCTCTAGCCACCAGCCTATTTTCAGCATGTTTTCAAAAGATGTTTTAAGTACATATCTTCACTCTCATCTCTTTATGGGCATTCTTAGGCATAATTTATGAGCCGTTAAAGATTAATAAGCTAAGAAATAACATAAGTAAGTGAATTAGGAAATATGTGTAGAATCCGAGTATATGGGCATTATGAACAAGTTATGTAGCATGGAATGAATGGGAAATTAAAGTGAGAAAGCTAAGTCATGTATGACCACATGAACGAGTAATAATAAGACATATTTTGTGCTATGTATTTTGTGATTGTAGGTCAAGACTTGAGGATTGATTGACCATTTACGAGAATCACTGTGAGTAACGTTATCGTAAAGATACGTTTATATGAAATTATGTTCCAAACGAGATATGATATGTTATGTTTTCTGAAATGATATATGCTTCCGTGAACGAACATTCCAAGTTTGAAACCTATTATGGCATCCATAGATAGTCCCAAGTCATGGGGGACGGCATGAAAATGCAGGTCCATGACATTTACGAGATCTCGTTAGCCACTTCATTGTGGTGATATGTGTTTAATCGGTGTCCGAGACCGGTTACTCTAGTCGGAAGACGTTATGTGATATGTTCGATATGTTCTATGGGATATGCCATTATTATGTTCTGATATGACTATGATTATGCTATGATCTGTTTTATATGTATGAAATGTTCGGAATTCGTTCACTAACCCCTTTACCTTAATGTTATTCATTGGGCTTTAGCTCACTGTTTGTATATATATATATATATAGGTGAGCATTCTGGAGTTCGAGCCCGAAGGCTTTTGCCTGAAGTTTTGTTCTGTTGTCAGCCAACCTTTATGCCTCACGTGGAGGTTCCCGAAGTGTCTTGGGTTCAAGTGTTGATTAATTCTGTTTATGCATGGGACTTTATTTTATTTATGTTGTCTGTACGGAAGATACTGTAATGTATGTGGTATAATATAATGTATGGTTGACTTATGGTTATGTATATAAAGTTTTTAAAATATTCTGTTTCATATAAGTCAGCACAGGTCATTGGACAATTATAATTTTTGTATATTGCTTCCGCTAGCCCCTTATTATATGTTAATCTGTTCAGAGGCCTTCGGTAATTCAAGGATTACTGGCCGATTACGATACTAAACCTATAGGGGCGGGTTTGGGTCGTGACAATATGTCTTGGTAATAATTTTTTTACTTGTCATTTCTGATGTAATTTGAAAAGATTCTCTATTCATTTGTAATTTTTTTCTCCTGTCCCACGTAATTGTGCCAATTTAAAACCAAATGAGTTTATTACACTTTTTATTTTAAACTATTATCCAGTTATCTACTTAATTCTTAAATTATTGGTTGAATCTATTAAATTCTTAAAATATATAAATCAAAATCTATTGTGTGACATTCTAAACGTTTAATTAAATACCATATAAATATTTATAGCTAAATATAATTATGGTTATATGTAGTGATATATTATTAAATAAATAAATAATAAAAAATAAATATATAAGTCTAATTTGGCATTGGGTTATCAAATATGAGATTAATTATGGACTATTATTTGGGACCAAATTAACACAAATATAGTATTATAATACTGGTTGGGCTAAATTAGAGTTAAAGATAGTAAATAAATAAATGTAAAAGTTAAAGTAAAAATAAATAATAATAATAATAAATCTGCTGATGAGATAAGGCCAATCAATTACTCGCCATTAATTAGTAGATTATAATCTTAGATTATAATATCTCAAGAGAGATGGTTGGATGCTATCTGTGCCACCTAGCTTTAGAGAGAATGAGTCACCCTATGGAGTAATCATGAGTTTGCATGTATATAAGAAGTTGGGGAAGGGGGGAACCACGACTGAGGTAAAGGAATGAGGGAAATAAGAGAGTGAAATAAAGAGAGATCGAAAAGAGGAAGAGCAGTTTCGAAAAGATAGGAAAAATAGAAAAGAAATAGTAAGGCTCAATCTTAAGGTGAGTTATATTATACATTGAGTTACCATAATATATTTTACGTATATTTTGACTTACCATAATTTATTTTATACAAGTTGTATTTTATTAGTTATATTAATACAAGTTATGTTTTATAAATATTTCAGTTACGTAGATTCATTTATGAATTCTATTTGTTTAAAATGGAACTCATGGATATATTTATTTAAATTTTAAAAAATATTTGACTATAACTTTATAAACAATTATGTTTTGTAAGTACCACCACGGGAGTCCCACGCCTTGAGGGACTTAAATAATCATTAGCCTCTGTTTGGCCACTTTGTGGTCCTCTGTTTGTCATGGATCCATTGACCTCTATTCTGATTGTCACTTCTGTGACTTCTGTTCTGTTCTATACTGTGGTTATGGTTATTTATTTATATAATTTCTGTATTTCAGTTTTTGTCACTTAAATGATTTATTTATCAAATTGAGTTATGTAAATGTTTTGACTTAACTAACTATCCATGGTTATTTTGTATTCTCTATACTCTTGGCATAATATTTATCACTCTGCTGTGTGCTTATAGCTGTTATCCTTTCAGGTGACGAGATGTAGGGGAAACCCATAACCTCACGAAATGGAACCTGTACGTGGATTGATGTTGAACTATTATTTTGTCTTTTTTTTTTTTTTATATTATATTTTTACTCCCTTTTATTATACTCAGGGCCAGTCACTGAATAATAAAATAATAAAAACCCTATAAATGTATTTTCTCTTATTAAAATAGTAATGGAGTAATTTCCTGTTTAATTATTTTTATTTTCGCTTGCGCAGTTTAATTTGCTACAAATAGAATAAGTTAGTAAGTTACGATTCCAACCTTAAATCCCTGAGGTTGGGTCGTGACATATTTAGTGCTTTTTTTATGGCATCCTAAAAAAAAAAACCATATTTTTTTCGATTATTTTTGTGAAAACTCATATTTAATTATTTTTAAAAGAAAATAAATAAATAAATTAATTTTATTCAGAATCTACCTAAAATATATAATAGTATAAAAATTAGTTTTAAATTAACCAAATTCAATCACTAACAAAGACCTTATTAAGAATAATAATTTATTGGATGTTCAATATTTATTGTTATAAATTATTTTAACAACAAAAAAAAAAGAAAGAAAGAAATTTTCATGGCAATACCACCTGTTTGTTTGCATGGTGGTATGGGAACCATAACCCATCATCCTTCTTAGAATTTAGAGAAAGCCATATTTCTTAGAACTTGGAGAAAGTGAATAGATTTATTAATGAAAAGAATGTATGAGAGAGAGAGAGCCTCAGAGAAGTGGCTCTATAAATTCATACCACACACAGTGTCTATATACATTGTGTTTGTTCAAAGACTAATAAAAAAAAAATAAAGGGAATTCTTGTGGAAGAAGAAGAGGAGGTTGAGGTTGCATATTTTCCTACCATTTCATTATTCCATTTCAACCCTACAACTAAGTAAGAAAACCCTCTCAACCCTCTTATTTCTTTTTATTAGTGGAGTTTTCAGATTATGTTCTTGTGATTAAAATGACTACTCATAAATAGAAATTTTATATATATGTGTAGGAATTTTGTGATGTGTATATCAAGTGTTTGAAGATATTGATAGTCTTAAAATCATCTTATTATTGTAAAGAAATAAGCTTGCATATGTGTAGTTTATATATTTAAAGAGAAGATTGAAAATAATCTGTCTGTTTTGAATCTGTCAGAATGTTTGCCCGAATTTTTAGACAATTTTATACTCAAAATTTTGAGATGATTTCTTCTACAAAGTTGTTGATAATAATGTCTAGTTCATTCAAAAATTTTGGCAACAATTTTTGAGCTTTCTACGAATTTATAAAAAAATTTAACTAAATCTGAAACTGTGTTGAAAATAATCTGTTTTGAATCTGCCAGAATATTTGCCCAAATTTTTAGAAAATTTTATACTCAAATTCGAGATGATTTCTTCTACAAAGTTATTGATAATGATGTCTAGTTCATCTAGAAATTTTGGAAACAATTTTTGAGCTTTCTACGAATTTATAAAAAAAATTTAACTAAATCTGAAAACTGTGAGACAGATTTTACTATGTATTTAAAAATTTATGTAAAATTCTATACTAAGCCAAATCTGGTAATTTCTAACTAAAAGATGAAATTTGAGAAGTCTAGTTTCATGATAAATTTTTAGATTATAGATTTGATCTATAAATTTAAGCATGGAATTAATGTAAGGAAATGTGACAAATCTGTGTCATAAAAATTTGCTGAAAATTTACAAGATTATTTACATTTTCTTTTTCTGAAATTCTTTCTGAAAAGTGACCTAAATATCCCTATTGAATATTCTGTTCAATTGCATGAATTTTAGGATTGTGTAAATAATTTATTTATAATTTTTAATACCTAAGTTACAATCTGAAATTTTCTGGACAGGATAAAATCATCATTTCAATATTGTGTTGGTCTAATCCATCAACTATTATAAATTAGTAATCCATGTATGGGTGTGTCGTAATTTATTTAATATTGTGCTAGTCTAATTTTGTAAATTAAAAATTTGTGCATGTGTGTGATTATGGTTTATTTCTTTGTATCTAAGTTATTATATTCATACCATAGTTTAAATTAATTGTTTATTAAATTTTGTACATTAAATTATTATTGTGTGACACGTATAATATTTTATGTTGGAAGTTTTTATGAGTTGGTATAACATTATTGGTGATTGAGATTTGAATAATTTGTGTTTAATATAAAAATTAACCGAAATTATTCATGGTATATATATAAAGTTAATGATAGAGGGTTAATACCAGTTGTTCATAGTAAGCCCTGGTTTTTAATAATTTTTAAGTAAATTGTGTCGCGAAACCCTAAGATGACACGGGGATTATTTGAACTCTTATCGGTATTTGGTTTTGGAATAAGGGTGGATGTGCAGGTGGCACGCAGAGAAGTCACGTACCCTGGCAGACCGTTCTCTTGGGGCAGACCACAGATGTCACGGCTTGGGTATATAACTCCGGGCGTGGGCATCTTTGATAGTTCTTGAATATTTGACTAATGGGGGGTTTCCAAATTAACCGTGGCCATGACTTAGTGATTGGTAAGTTAAACCTCTTTGGCGAGATTTCAAAGGTCACCTAAGTTATTAAAATTATTTGAATTATTTTATTGGTTGTAATTTATGTTTACAATTATATTATTATCTCGTGTTTATAATCTCATTATTTTCTCTCAAAAAGAAGGTAGGTTGGTTATGCTTTCTTACTGTGTTGCAAAACTCATGACATATATTTTGTTGCCTTGATGTTTCATACCAGATTATGTCGAGGAAGGGACTGAGGCTGAAATTGGATCTGCTGCTAATATCGAACTTTGGCTAACTTAGAGCCAAGATTTTATCAAAAAAAAAAAAAAAAAAATCCTGTCATTTCTTGTATTAGTATTTAACTATGATGTGACGTTGTGTATGAACTTGTAATTTTATTTTGTTGTTGGACTTTGACTATGTAAGAATTTAAAATTTCCTAATTAGTAGTTAAAATTTTATCTAGCAAGTTTTTGTTATTTAAATCTTATGACGTTTCAAAAAAAATTTGAGGCGTCACAATTTTTTTGTCTGTAGTATTTTTTTTTTTCAAAATTATGTCAAAACTTTTTACTTTTTTGGTCCATCTTGTCAATATGAATCTAAAAAGTTTTTTTTTTTTTTTGGGAAAAATCCAAAAAAAAAAAAGAAAAAGAAAAAGCCAAAATAAGCACCCAAAAAAAAAATTTTGCTTATTTTTTTGGTTATTTTTGTCATTTCTGAATTGTTTTTGAATTTTTTTAGAAAAATTATGATATTTCAATTTGTCTTGTCGAACTGAATCTAGAAATTTCAAATTTTTTAAAAAAAATTTCAAATTCAAATTTTCTACTAAATAAGCACTAAAAAAAATCTAAAAAATAAGCAAAACCTATTAAATCCTTAAAGTATTTAATTCAAACCTATCTAGTCTTTGAAAAAATTACAAAAATAAATATAAATTCATAAATATTATAAATTAGTAAAATACCCTACCTAGTTAACGTAACAACCCAAATTTTTAATCATGCTATAGAATTTATACTAATATTATTTAATTATAGTTAGGGAAAATATATGATTTATTATATATTATTATGCGTAATTTTATAAAATAATATAATTATTAAAAGTTTAGGAGTCAAAATATAAATAATAATAATATAGATAATATTAATAATAATTTATTTTCTGTTAATATATGATAAAATATAATTTAATTAAAAATTAAATTAATTATATAATTATATTAAAATATTAAGTGAAAATGTAATTATCTTAAATAAGATAGAAATAAATCTACGAAATTATAACGGAATCTGTGAAATCATTCAGCCTGGCCACGTGTTGGCCAGGTGTTGCGTGCGTCTCCCTATAAAAGGGAGAGGTGATCTGAAGAGAATAAAGAAACAGAAGGAAAGAAAGAAATGAAAGAAGAAAGAGAGAAAGAAGTAGATGAAAAGGAAGAAAAAATAATGGAAGTTAGAAGGGTTTTTGATAGTAGAAAGGAAGAGTAAGATATTAAAGATAAGTTGAGTTATATTATACCTTGAGTCACCAAAATATATTTTACGTATGTTTTGACTTATCAAAACCTGTTTTATAAAAGTTATGTTTTATTCATATATTAATAAAAGTTATATTTTATAAACATTTCAGTTACGTGGTTTTATTTCTGAATTCTATTTGCTAAAGTGAAACCCATGGATATGTTTGTTTTACTTTTAAAGAATATTTGACTATAACCTTATATACAATTATGTTTTGTAAGTACTACCACGGGAGTCCCACGCCTTTGGGGACTTAAATAACCATTGGCCTCTGTTTGACCATTTTGTGGTCCTCTGTTTGTCATGGATCCATTGACCTCTGTTTTGTGCGGAGCAAAGTGCTGTGCAGAACTAAGTGCTACACTATTGTGGGAGCCACCTCTAGAATCCGTACGAGCCACCTCTTGAATCCGTACCTCTATTGTGACTGTCACTTCTGTGACCTCTGTTCTATTCTGTTCTGTACTGTGGTTATGGTTATATATTTATATAAAATCTGTATTTCAGTTTCTGCTACTTAAATGATTTCTGCTACTTAAAGGATCTGTTTATATAAATGTTTTGGCCTAATTAACGATCCATGGTTATTTCGTGTCCCTTATACTCTTGGTATAATATTTCTCACTCCGCCATGTGCTTATAGTTTTTTTACCAATTTTCAGGAAATAACTTTTGGAAAGTCTTAGACGCGGGGCTGCGGAACAACACTTTATTGATATTTCTCTATGTAAATAACGACCTTTTTGGTCAATATATTTTGTAATAAAAATAGAAGCTCCTGTGATTATTTTGGTACCATTATTTAAATATTTCTTCCGCTTGCGTTTCTTAATTTGTTTTTGAATTGGCCGTAGGTAACCTTAGTTACTGCCCATCACGATACTTAACCCTTGGGTACGGGGAGCAGGTCGTGACAGTTAAAATTTGTAAAAATTAATGAAAGATCTCTTTTCAACCTTTAGTACTAGGAGAAGGCCACTATAAATTTTTTTTTTGTTAGTTCAGGTTCCTCATTTCAAAACCCACTCAATTCACCCATACCTATACCCAGACCTACATCTACTTCTCTCTCTTTCTCTCATATTTTTCTTTTTTTGTTTAGAGAGACAAAGAAGTTACGGCGATGGTGAAAGGTGTTGTGTTAGTGAGGGTCGCCGATGGTGGATTGGTAGTTTTTAGAGGGAGAAAAGTTTAGAGGTGATGAGTTTGCTAGTTTTCAGATAGAGAGAAAGAAGAAAAAGAAGAAGAAGAAGAAGAATAAAAGGTAGTGGATTTGGTGGTTTATGAATTTTGCTGATAGATCAAATCACTAAGAAACAGATTGTTTATTCTTAATTCTTTGAAATTTATCTATGACAATTCATCCCGTTTTCTGTCATTTTTAATTTTCTTTTAACATGTTATTTTTGAATTCGAGTAGTGATGTAATTTTCTCTGGATATATTTATGATTTGTAAATTTCTCCAGGTTAGATTTATGGATTGGAAAAATTAATTGCAATTTATGAAATAGTTAACAAATAAGATTTTCTCTTCATATTTTTTGATTTGAATATGTTTTTGCTTTTATTTTTGTGATTTTCAAAGTTAATTTAAGTTTATAAGATTAGTTTGTAATATATGTATGATTTGTAAATTTCTTTGAATTATATAATGTGAATTGAACAAGTTGTTCAGTTGTAGTTATTTTAACATAGAGAAATCTTTCTGTTAGATGTTTTATTTGTGAAGTTTGTAAATTTCTCTATTGTGTAATTTCCTCTTGACATGTTGTTTTGTGAGCTAGATAATTTTGATTTGAAAGTTCTCTGTTTTTTTTATGTGATTTCTAAATTTCTTTGAATTCTACTTACACACAAGAGAGTATTAAATAAGTGTGTGATGGCTAGAGAAATTCCATATCTCAAAGGCAAGTGGCCAGTGAAATTTCACATACATATGAACAAACACAAACTCAAACAATTCCATATCTCCAGGGAGTTGTAATGTGACAAGTGAAATTCAAATGCACAAGAGAATACTAAGTAAGTATGTGATGGCCAAATAAAATGAACATAACAGAGAAATTTAGCACAACTTTTTAGTTAGATAAAATTAGCTGAATACAAATTCTTCAATTTATCACACGAAGAGATATTTAGTCTAGGTTTTTAGGCAAAGAAAATTAATCAAATAATGGGTAATATTGTTACAAATTTCAGTACAATGATTGAGAAATTTAGCTTAGGTTTTTTGTTAGAGAAAATCAACTGAACAAAGGGTGATGGTTTCACAAATTTCTCTAAAATGGCAGGGAAATTTCAATTTTACTAATTTTTGTAGATATCACATAGAGAAATTCAGCCCAAGTTTATCTCTGTTAATCATGGACAGAGAATGACGCGAGGTATTTTGGACGCACCCATTTTTTGAGGGACCTAAGCTACCATGAACTTTGTGGGTGTCCTTTATCCTCTAAAATCATAATATTAGGGATCTTAAAAAAAAATTTCCCTCAAATTTTTATTTAAAGAAATCTTAAAATTTTATTCTATCTTCTACCATGGCTACTAGATTTCCTTTATCTAGTATTATATGTTGAATTTTGTTTATAATTTCTAATTGATTGTCTTTAAGTTTTTCATTACCATTTTTTTATAACTTAATTAATGTATTAGTTTGTTCTATTATTATTTATAGTGAAGTGTTATTACTTAAATTATTTTATTCTACTTTTTCGGTATATATAATACTCGTATAAATCTATTGCCAAGACAAAAAAATCAAGCTTTGATACTAATTGAACACATTGCAAAACAAAACACTTTTAGGAGAAATTTAAGATTTTTTTTCAAATAAAATCTTAATTAAGTTGGGTCTTTTACTAATTTAAAATACTTACGGATTTATATTTCATTTTTAATTTTTTTAGGAACTAAATATGTTTGAATTAAATATTTTAAGAACTTAATAGATTTAATTTATAATTTAGGAACTAAATAAATTTTGATTTATATATTTTAGAGACTTAATATATTCAATTAATAGTTTAAGAACTAGTAAACGATTTGCTGGTAGTTCAAAGATAAAAAAATGTAGTAAAACCAAATCAAATTAGATGAAAAATTTGAAAAATAATGGGAGATGGGCATATTGCAATGGACAAATTTCATGAATGATCCTTATAGTTTCACTCAAATTTTAATTTAGTTCTTATAATTTCAATTTCAATTTCAATTTCAACAGATTTTGACCTTATAGTTTTCTTTTATGCTATATTCGGATTGAGTGATTTAGAGAAAAAAGAAAAGAATTAGAAAGGTATGTATTTCTCTTACTTATTTGGATAATTTAAGTGGAGAGAAATAAAAAGAAATGAAAAGAAACGGGCAGAAACTCATTTATCTTATAATCTTCATTTTCAATCTTTCTAAAAATAGAAAGATTGGGAAAGAAAAGAAATTACTATTTTCATAATATCAATTTTATCCCTGTAAAAATTAAAAAAATAAAATAACTGAAAATATAAAAAAATTATTTTAATAATATAACATAAAATAGTTTTTTTTCCCTTTTCTTTTATAAAATCTAACCAAATAAGAAAAAGACAAATCATAATCATTTTTTATTTTATTTGTTATTTATTCAAACAAAAAGAAAAATACTATACTTGGTTATCATTTTTCAAAAATACTTTTTAGAAAATTTTTTATTTTTTGTATTTTTTTGTTTTTACTAAAATTTTTAAATATTTTGAGCAATTTTTTATTTTATTTTTAAACATACCTAACATACATATACTTAAAAAGTAAAAAAAAAAAATTGAAAAGAACCTTTTAAAAATTCACTAAATACCAAAAAAAAAATAAATTAGAATTCAGTACATTTTTTTATATTTTTATGTATTTATTAATTTTTAAAAATATTTTTTCACAAATTTTTTAATTTTTAGATACATCTAAGTAAGGTGCATCTAAAAAAATAAAAAAAATATTTAAAATTTTAAAAATATTCACTAAAAATAAAAAAAAACACAAAAATCAAAAAACTCAATTTTTAAAAAATTTAATTCAAAAAACTCAAACTAAACACACTATAATTTTTAATTTCATTCTTTCTTTTCTCATGAATTAGGTAACCCTTTTCTTTTCTGTCATGAGTTCCCAAACATAGTGTTAATTAACCGGTATTAGAATTCTTAACAGAAAATCGGTATTAGAATTCTTAATACTCTGTTTGGTTGAGAGATTTGAGAAGGGATTTGGAAAAGGAAATGAAAAAAGCAGATAAAATGTAAAAAAAATATACCTACATTTCACATAATTTCACACACCTTTTTCCTTTCCCTTTCAAAATCTCTCCCTAAATCCCCTAACCAAACACAGTAACAGAAAATCGAGCACATCTGTAGTCAGATTCGTCTCAGTAGCAATAGAATCCATATTCTCATAATCACAGTGCCTATATTTTCAGAAAACCAAATCAAAACCCTAATTTGATGAATCCAACTCCCTAAAATCTTCTTCTTCGTCTTCTTCATCCAAGCCCTAAAAATCCTCCAATGGCAGCAGTCTCTGTCGCCGCCGAATGGCAGCTCCTCTACAACCGGTACTACCGTAAGCCCGAAATCTACCCAATGCAATGGAAACACGTCGATCTCAGCCGCAACAAGGTCGCCTGTGCCCCCTTCGGCGGCCCAATCGCCGTCATTCGCGACGATTCCAAGATAGTCCAGCTCTACGCCGAATCGGCTCTCCGAAAGCTCCGAATCTTCAACTCTGCCGGAGTCCAAATCTCCGAAACCGTTTGGAAAAACCCAGGTGGCCGATTGATCGGTATGTCCTGGACCGATGATCAAATTCTTGTTTTTGTTACTCAGGATGGTACGGTTTATCAATACAATATTCACTCCGAGCTAATTGAACCCAATCTTTCTATGGGTAAGGAGTGTTTTGATCACAGTGTTGTTGAATGTGTGTTTTGGGGAAATGGGTTGGTTTGTATCAATGAGGCCAATCAGTTGTTTTGCATTCCGGATTTTAAGAACCCGAAACCCTGCAAGCTCGCTGACCCGAATTTGGAGGAGTTTCCGCTCTGTGCTGCGGTGATCGAGCCGCAGTATACAATGTCTGGGAATGTGGAGGTGCTTCTTGGGGTGGATGATCATGTGTTGTTGGTTGAGGAAGATGGGGTTCAGCAAGTGGGTATTGGGGTGGGTCCGTTGCAAAAAATGGTGGTGTCGCGAAACGGGAAGTTGTTGGCTTCGTTTACTCATGATGGGAGGCTTTTGGTGATGTCTACAGACTTCTCCAAGATTATTTTTGAGTATAGTTGTGAGGTTGGTTTGCAGTTTTATTCATTAAGAGTGTGTTTTGGGCATTAATATAGTTTGCTATTGTCATCTGATATGATATGTTTACTGGTTTCATTTCACATAGCATGCAAATTTGTAGTTTGACATTTGAGTTTCAATACATTAGGATGAGAGGAAGACATAATTCATTAGCGGTAATAGTAAATATCAATAGTAATAGGAATAGTAATGTTGCTTCATTTGCTTTTGGTGATGCTACAGACTTCCTCATGATTATTTTCGAGTATAGTTGTGAGGTTGGTTTTGAAATTTTCTTCATTAATAATGTGTTTTGGTCATTATTATAGTTCACTATTGCAATCTGATATGATATATTTACTGGTTTCATTTCATATGGCATGCAAATTCATAGTTTGACATTTGAGTTTCAATACATTAGGATGGTAGGAAGACACAATTCACAAACAGTAATAGTAATAGTAATGTTGTTTCATTTGAGATCCCTGGCTGAGGGCCTGTTGTTTGTGTTTTGTTTTATGTTTGTGTTTTATTTTGTAAGATTTTGAAAAGCAAAATGAAAACATGTTTTGTGCATGTTTTTGTTATGAGTTTTTGAAAATTATTTTCAAAACAAGGCTCGAAACTGTAAAACCATTTTTTAAAAAATATTTTACTGAAACAAGTGAAAAAATGTTGATGAACAGTAAACAGAAGCCCATTTGCACTTCAAACTCTTTTGAGGGCCTGTTGTTTGTGTTTTGTTTCATGTTTTTTTTATTTTAAAGATTTTGAAAACAAAATGAAAACATGTTTTCTGGTTTTGGGCTTTTGAAAAATGTTTTCAAAACAAGGCTCCAAATTGTAAAAACATTTTTTAAAAATATTTTTATTGAAACAAGTTGATGAACAGTAAACAGAAGCCCATTTGCACTTCAAACTCTTTTGGGAGAAAAATAAAAATATGTTTCCTGTTTTCTAGAGACAAAGAAAATGACAAATGTAAATGACCCCTGAATATTCCTGATTGATAATATGGAGTTATTGGTTCGTTGGAGTAGATAGAATGGTGTTTTTATTCTTGACCCCACTTGACCATCTCTGTACTTAGATTGAATCACAACCTTGCCCAGAACCCAAACCAGATTTATTGGAGCTAAAACAAAGTTGGTGGAAAACGGACATACCAAACTAGAATAGCCTGAACCACTAAACTAGTTAGTTAGAACTCCTACCTACAAGAATCTTTCACAAGGATGCTAGGAATGAAAAGGATGAAGTCCATGTTTTCCAACTTCTTCAAAGTGAGGTTTCCAAGCTTGAATCCACTAAAAATGAAGTAAGGAGACTTGTACCAAGAGTGTTAGAAGTCCACCTTCGTCTACTTGGTGATAGAGGAACCAAAAGAAAGTAATATGGCTTTGAGAGAAACTTAGAGAAGAAAAGAGGAAGAGAGAAATTTGTGAGTGAGATAGAGTGGAAAGTGAGAGATATGTTCTACAAAGTGTAACAATAAAATGAGGGGAAGAATGGCCTTAATGTGGCTGACCAAGGGTGTGTTTGGGTGAAAAAATGTGTTAGTCCAATTGTCCTTTGATGTTTAAAGTGATCTCCCCTAGAGGAATGGGTCTTATGTATTGGGTAATTCAAGTAACCTTCCAAAAATGAACTTTGAGTGTGCAAGTAATGCATGACAATCATAAGAACTTGTGTTTTAAGAAATATGTCAGTATCCAATGCCTAAACAAGCATGGTGTAAGAAAAAGGAAAAGAAAGTGAGGTCAAAACTTACTCATCCAACTGGAGCTGAAGTATCTACGTAAAGTAAGAGATAATAACTGCAGGGAAACCATTTACAAAAGACCCCTAAAAAACATCGGGTTGCATGTAAATGAGGTGCTCTACCTAACTGAGCTACAATTCTTAGCGCTTGTGATCCATACTTTATCATGTAGATAATTTCTTGTTAAGATGACTAAGTGTTTGTATTTCAAATCTTGATGAGATGAGCATGACTTGTTTGGGGAATGGGATAAAAAATATATATATGAATACATACATATACATTATATATACGACGTAACACATGTTAGGTATATAACTTCCCAAATACTTACACTTTTGGCCAAGCAGTCTAGGGTTTGTCATTTATAGGAACGCTAACATTTTTATCAACCAAACAAAAGCAACTCAAGCTTTACCAAATATGGAAACACTAACGATAGTCAAGCAAGTAAAAGTATCCCAAACATTTACCTTGTTGAGAATATCAATCTGGTCTAATTTCAACTAACTAGTCCATGTAACCATATTCCACTTTGGGCTAGGATACTTTTGAAGTCACATTCCAATTAAGGTTGAACTAGGAGAAATTTGCTAACCTTATTCACATTTTAATTTATAGATGAAATTAAGGTGAATAGTTCAATACCATAACCAAACTAATTTATCAATTGTCACCCAAAATGATGCATTAATTAAATCATATAATAATTAACTGGTGCATTAGTCAATTAAATTAAGGTTTGAATTTTCAAGACAGTACAATACACATACACACACACACATATATATATATATATATGTATATCCATTTTTACTCATCATTTTCTCTCTATATATCCATTTCAGATGCCAACCTTTTTTATTGATTGGAAACAGCTTATATGACATATCTGTGCGTTCTTTTTTCCTTCCATTTTCACTTGCATAGTCAGCCCTACCTCCAGAACAGCTAGCTTGGTGTGGAATGGATAGTGTGTTACTTTATTGGGATGATATGCTTTTGATGGTCGGTCCTTATGGAGATCCTGTGCGCTATGTTTATGATGAACCAATTATGCTCATCCCAGAGTGTGATGGAGTCAGGATACTTTCGAACACAAGTATGGAATTTCTACAACGAGTCCCTGATTCAACTGTATCTATCTTTAAGATTGGGAGCACATTACCTGCAGCTTTGCTTTATGATGCCTTGGATCATTTTGATCGGCGGAGTGCCAAGGTAGGTGACCTCTTATGCGTAAACATAGCGTACTCACTTCTGTGATTATTTGCATACATCCTTTTCCTCATTTATCCTTTCATGTGGGCGGCTTAGATGTATTTTTCTCTTTTCCTTTTTGAAGTGTATATATTGAATCACATGCAATGGAATATCTTCTTCTATGTCTTTGTTCATGGGACACAAGTGAACTACATTTAGTTTGTGTGACGATATTGGAGGGGGATTAGTTAATTTAACATCTCGCACGAAGTGATTGTATAAGGAAAGGTACACATTCATTGGGGAAAGTAGCAAAATTCAACAACTCAAATAGCCCTTCATCCTTTTAACAATGAAAAAAGAAGCCTTAATCCCTAGGAAGCACGGATACAGATATGGGATACGGTGATACGACGATATGTCAAAATCTGAAAGTAACATACGGGTACGGCGGGGATACGTTCGTAAAAAAAAATATTTTTTATTTTTTATTTTTTATAATTTTAATAATGTAATATGCATGAAAATAAAACCTAAAACAAAAAAACATTCATAAAACATATAATATTAAACTTCTTAATTAAATTTAAAAATTGATAATCCTAAGGTTCCATTTAAAAAAATTCGAAACTCACAAAATATATATATATATATATATGATTAATATAAAAGGGGGAAAAAAAACAGAGTAGATAGACAAAAATGTGAGTGAGAGAGTGAGAGAGACGAGAGAGAGAGCAAGACAAGAGAGAGAGACGGAGAAAGAGAAAACGTATAGTGAGAGAGAGAGAACCTGTTGTTGTATGCTTCGATTTGTCGAGAGAGAGAACTGTTGCTGTGATTTTTGCTTTAATTTTGCTAATTTTTGCTTCGAAGTTGAAAACCAGATTTTTGCTTCGATTTGAGCTTGGGGTTGTCTTTGATTTGATTTGAGGAGCTGATGTGATTTGTATATTTGCAATTCAACTTTTTTTATTTATGGTTTGACCCATAAAAAAGTTTTCAAAATTATGTTTTTTGCCCTGCCGTATCCCAAATGTATCCATAACATATCTTCGTGTATCCAAGCCATATCCAAAATTCAAAAAAAGAAAAAAAAAAATAGGGACACTTTCTAGCCGTGTCCAATATGTATCTGGATGTATCTGACGCGTATCTATATCCGATACGTATCTGATACTTGTATGCGACCTATTTTGCAGTATCTGTGCTTCATTGCTTAATCCTAATACTTTCTATATTATGATCATTTTCTTATAAAAATAAAAAGAATAATAAACAAAACGCCAGAAACAACCAAATATATGTCCCAAGGATAAATGTAGATGCAAATCTCTCTCTTCCCCTTTTCTGTGATATAGTGGTAATTGTTTGTTAAAGATGAATGCACTGGCTAAGTATATGGGTATCAGGTACTAAATAGTTACGTGAAAAGTGTTCAAAATTAAGTAGAAGTGTTCGTAAAATTCTTACATGATTTTTTTTCCACCAGGCAGATGAAAATTTGAGATTGATACACTCATCGTTGCCTGAGGCTGTTGAAGCATGTATTGATGCTGCGGGTCATGAATTTGATGTCTCACGACAAAGGACATTGCTAAGAGCTGCGAGCTATGGCCAAGCTTTTTCCAGGTTGGTTTGGAAGCATTTTTGTGGTAGTTGTTTTTCATTATTTAAAGCTAGTGATGAAAAATGACAAATCAAATGTTTTTGTATATAATATGATTCATTTTTCTCTTTACAAACATGTTTAATACAAAATCAAGTATTGCAGTTGGCTTAACAATCTATTCATCTGATAGAGATCGATCAATTTATTTTGAGCGACTTTGTGTCAATGGTAAATACCGTATTGGATTATTATCTTGGGCATGGATGGCGCCAAGGTTGTAAAAGTCAACACCTATGGTGGATCATTGCAGAGGTCTATAAAAATAGATCAAGAATCCTAACGAGAAAAAATTGAGTTGTATCATACATAGAAATATAGAATTCTGACAAGTGAGTGGAGAACAACTCTAAAATTCAAAATTTATGGCACACATATAGGACATAAGTATTTACAAGCAAATGGACTAACAGGTGCATGATCATACAGATTTGGATTCTTATTTATTATTTAACCAAAGAATACTCAGATTTAATATTACAAGCAGGGAACAATTCTCCAAAAAAAGCCTACGAAGAATAAAGCCTATAAAGTTTGTATGTGTAAGAGCATCTCCAACGTTGAATCAAAAATTTCATCAAATTTGAGTAAAAAATTGATGAAAAGTTTGATTTGATACCATGCACTCCAATGCTAAAGTTAGAATTTTCATCAGATTTTTTCACATACCGGGTTGTTCGTGAGGATGTCCGGGCGGATGTCCCGGAGGTCATCCGGACATGAACAAAAAAGCCATCAAAGTTACTCTTGGGTGGACATCTGGGTGGATATTCGGTAGGATGTCTGGTCCAACGGTAACAATTTAAATTTGATGAAAGATGAAAGGCTCCCTTCATTTGATGAAAGTTTTGGTTTATCTCTCATTTGATATGAGTTTGATGAAAGGGTTGGAGGTGATATAGTTGCCGGTTTTCATCAAATATAAATTTGATGAAATATTAGATGCAGCGTTGGAGATGGTCTAAGCAATGCGTTATTTTGTGAGTTAAGGAAACAAAGCTTCTTTTTTCCTTTTCTCTTTTGGAGGATCTCTTTTCCTGGTTTTTCTTTTTTGTATATTCTCCTTTCTGTTTATTAATTCCTTTTTTTGTTGATAAACAAAGCTTCTTTTATTTTATTTTATTTTTTAAAAATTTCTTTTGCTTCTCCTTTGAAAGTTTATAGAGAAGAATGAGATTTGAACTAGAGGCTTGCTGAAATAATTATGTATTACAGCTCCAGATTTCTTGAAACTGAAATGATTTGAAGAGCTTTGTAGAGTGAGATTTGACAAATAAGCTACGAAACACAGACCCTTCCTAAGGTGGCATGTTCATGTTCGACACGTGTTGGACATTGACACTTTCAGACACATGTCCAAACATGTACTGTTATCTTTTAAATGATTATTTATACTTGGGACACACTTCAGGCACTTGGGGGATACACATGTCTGTTAGTTAACCACACATGAAACACTTTACAAGGTTGATTAAAATAATTTATGATCTAATGATATAAGAAAAACAATGAGATTAGTGCATTGTTTGTATTGCCCCAAAACGACATCACTTTGGGGAGGGAGAAAAGGAAAGGGGTTGGTTCTGTGTTTTTTTTTTTTTTTTTTTGAAGTTTTGCCCCAACACGACGTCGTTTTGGAGCACTATAGGGTGCACTACAAGCAATGCATTATAGAGGATCTCGATTCATATATGACACATAATAAATATGTAAAATCTTATATTTTGTACTTATTCCCCACATGTAGTGCCTTGCATTTTTTTGAAAATTGGAGTAGGTGTTCATGTTGGTGTCGGTGTCGGTGTCGTGTCATGTGTCCGTGCTTCTTAGCCAAGACAAGTCAAAACATACTATGGCATCTTTGGATATGGCTTTATTTATTTTCCCCACTGTTTGGATTCGAATTTTAGCATGTATAACATATTTAGCTTCTTAAACTACAAAGAACACCAAATCCTTATTAACATAAAATTATGTTGTAATACTTGTTTTAGACTTATTATTCTAAATTTTGTTGTGTGTGAAGAACTTCCATTGTCTTTGTTTTGTGAGTACATCGCGACAGAAGAATAGAATGTTTTTTTTGCTTAGCTTATATGTAGGACTTCTCCATCCACAATTGGTTTATCAGAGACCTGTCAATGTGACACCTGTGTTGACCACTTGTTGGACATATCAAAAGACTTCACAATTTACGTAAGGATTTTCCCGGTATAAGGATGCCAATCTATTAAAGAATTTATCCTATGGTTACTGTATTTTTGTTGATCAACTATGCAATTGTTTCTCTGCATGCATAAGCACATGCCTATACAGTAATTACTTTGTACTTATACAGTTAGATATGACCTAGGTTGTTTGTTTTGAGTTCCCGAAGGTCTTGGCTGTGCGTCTTGCCTTAGGATCTCTCTACTTGTTTGTTTTGTGCTTGGTTGTGGACCAAGGACTTGTGATTTTGCTCCTGAGGAAAGAGGGTGGCTTGTTGGCCATCCCTACAACCCATCGGCTAAGGCATTGTGCCATCGGCCTTGTTTTCTGGCTATCGGCCATAAGTGTTGGCCGATCGGCACTATTTTTGGTCGATCAGATATATTTCTTGGCCGAGACCTTTCCACCTACTTTTGCAGATATAGGACAGGTAGGGATTACTTTCTTACCATTGGCTTTAACTGATGTAGGACAGGTAGGGATTACTTTCTTATCATTGGCTTTGACTGATGTAGGACAGGTAGGGATTACTTTCTTACAAGTAGTGAACCCGAGTTAAATATACTGGTAGCAACAACAATAGACTTATAGGGTTAGATTTGGTGGGAATTTGTGACTGCAAAAGTATTTAAAAAATTGGAGTTTAAGGGTTTGTAAAAGGGTAGGGTTTTGGGAATGAAAACAAAAGTATTTAGGGATTGTTGGGTGGCTGTTTTAAGCACTGTGAACAGTGACGTGAACAGTAACCTTGCTGGATAGAAAAAGAGAATCACACAAACACAATCTCAAATCTTGATAATATTGACTCTACTCCTTAGTTGCACGAAGCGAGAGCGGGAGAGGGAGCGGTAGCGGGGAATCGTAGTCATTCCAAGAATCATTGATAGGGAGCATATGTATATATATTAAATAATATAATATATATAAAAATATTGTAAGATTATATATTTTTTTCTCTAATAATAATGAAAATATATGTTTTAAATTTTAAAATATATATATATGAAAAATCATATGTTAAAATATTATAATTATATACTTTTATTAGATTTTTTTCATTTATTATAAAATATTTATATTATTTATTTTATTTTATATAATATCTAGTTAATTAAACACAACATAAAAATTTAAAAATAAATAACAAATAAACATTATTTTAAACATAAATAACTATTCATTTTAAACATTCATTTTTTGAGTTGGCCAACACAAGATAATAAATTAGTTAGGTGGAATTTATATATATTTGTGCAATCACAACCAGCAAGGCAGATTTCATTAATTGTAAAAAGAGAAGAGTTAAATCAAAAGTCATTTCGTATAAATATGACATTAAGACACAATTAGAATTAAATGAAAAGATGTTAATTTATAATATAAAATCTATACTTATATAAATGAAAAATAAGAAATTTAAGTATTAAAAGACTTTTCAGTCTTGAACGGAGAGGGAGGGAGAGAGAGAGAGAGAGAGAGACAAAGAAGAAGAAGAAGACGACGCCTAATGAGTAAAAGAAGAAGATGCCTGCGAAGCACAAAGCTTGAGAGGAGATGAATAAGAAGATGAAGATCACAGCTTGAGAAGAAAATACATGGAATAAGACAACGCAATCTCCACTTTTGTAGCCCTAATCGCAAGTCCATATCAGGTTTTTTTTTTCCTTGTGATTCTCTCTCTCTCTCTCTCTCTCTCTCCCCTTCTTCTTTGTTGTTGCCATGAAACACAAATCCTTAGCTTGAGCGTTCCCATCCACGATTCTATCTCAATGGGGACGCGATTCTAACACGATTCTTGCTATGAATCGTTGAATCGCGATTCTAGACGAGAATCGTCTCCCCTTCCCACGGTTCCTGCTACTAAGCTCTGCTTCTCAATCATTGAGATTACACATATTTATAGGCTAAAGAATCTCTTAATTCTATAAGGACTATAACTCAAATTTAGAAACTAAAAATATTTAGCAACTACTAATATTCTAGACCAACTATGACTTCTAATCCTACTTCAATCATAATAGGAAATTTTAATGAATTCTAATTCTACTTCAATATCGAAATTGGAAATTTAGACTTTTGACTACTAAGATTATTTTAGACATAATAAAACCCATATATAATGACCTATTTACTAACTTGATCTAAAATAATAAAACTCATGGGCGACCCGTACAACTCATGTCCAACAATTATTAGAATTACCATTATACCCTTAATTACTAAAACCTACTATAATGACATGTAGACTCAACATAATTCCAAATCTTTAATTCTTGATGCTCTAAATGTGCTTCATTTGAAATTCCAAATTTGCTTTTTTTCTTCTTTCCATGATCTTCATCATTCTCCCTTGCATTCGAAAAACTCGACCTCGAGTTTTGTAATGTTGAAGTATAAGGATTATGGACTTTTGCACTTGCAACCATTCAAATTGATTGTTTTGAATGAACGATGAGAAAATTAGAAAGTTCAATGTTGTCATCACACCATTGACCACATAGAATTATTAGGAATAATAAACTCAGTGTGAACTACATTTTTCTTGTGAAGATTAGAAAGTTCAGTTACTCGCATCATTTTCTTTGGCTTCCTTCACTTTAGAACCTTGATCATGATGATTTTTCATGCTTTCTTTAGTAAGCAAATTAATTTTCGCCTTTGTTCCTTCAACATCCTCAATATTAGCAACATGCTCATCTTGCTCTTTCATAGTTTTTTCAAAATCTTTAACACTATCATCCTGTTGCTCCTGGATAGTAGTCTTCTCTAAAATAGCAGCCAACAATCCTTCCATGGAAGCTTTCAATCCATTCAAAATTGTTTTGATAGTATGCACATCACTCTTTATTGTTTTGCAACATCATCCTTAATTATTGCAAAATCCTCCTTTAACATCACAACATCTTTCTTAGTAGCTCTATAATTTGTTGACAAGGCTTCATACTTCCAATTTATTTCAATGCTTGTTAACATTGTAATAAAGAAAGTAATTTCATCAAAAGATTGGTAAGGAACAAGGTAGGATCTTCAAACTCTGATACCAAACTGATGTAGGACAAATAGGGATTACTTTCCTACAAGTAGTGAGCAAAGGTTAAGTATACTGGCAGCAGCAACAATAGATTTATAGGGCTGGATTTTGTGGGAGTTTGTGGTTGCAAAAGTATTTAAAAAATAGGAGTTTTAAGGGTTTGTAAAAGGGTAGGGTTTTAGGAATGAAAATGCAAGTGTTTAGCGGTTGTTGGGTGGCTGTTCTAAGCACTGTGAACAGTGACATGAACAGTAACCTTGCTAGAGAGAGAGAGAGAGAGAGAGAGAGAGAGAGAGGTGCTTTACCCTCACAAGGGATAGGCCAATCACACAAACACAATCTCAAATTTTCATAATATTAACTCTGCTCCTCAATCATTGAGATTACACATTTATAGTGATGCAGAATATAAGAAACTCTAGGAAGGCTAAATTCAGAGAAGTGATGATACTTGGACATTGGCATGATTTTATAAAGAAATTGATAAAAATATTCTATAATTATATTTTTAGTGTTATTAGAGTCTTATTTATTATTATTTTTATTTATATTTTCTAGGATTTTTAAGGTTAACAGGATTTTGATAATTTTATATTTGTTGACATGGGTCGTATGGGTCGCTTTGTGGGTCAAGTTATTTAATTAGTCTTTGTTTTTGTTTCTTATTTGGTCTTAAATTAGTTTTAGAAATCAAATATATTTTAATGGTTTCCTTTTTTTGGTTGTAGTTGGTTTAGGAAGTCTTTTAATCCTATATAAAGCTATGTAATGTTTATAATTGATAGAGTTGATATTTTATAAAAAAATTGAGAGCTTTTAACTTTCTTTATGGATTGTGTAATGCAATCAAACCCTAGGTGTGATGCCTATGGAATCTAGGTGCGATGCCTAGACCTATCTTCTCTTCTTTCTTCTTCTTTTTCTTTATTGTTCATGAGTTACTGTTCACAGCATCATGACTGCCCCTAAACAGTGCTAAAATCCCAACTTTTCATGCTTAAACTCTTACCTATTTATTACCCTAAACAAACCCTACTTGTACCCTATACTCTTATTGCAATTTCAGCAATAAAATCCAATTAAAATCAGCTCCAAAGCCCAGATTTGTTGCTGTCCGTAATTGTCCTACATCATATAGGCTAAAGACTCTTCTAATTCTATAAGGACTATAATTCTTCCTTGCTGTTTATCCTAGTTATAGAGGCTTTTAGTAGATTGCTGTCCAAGGCTGTACATGAAGGTTTGTTGCAAGGTTTTAGTGTGGGTTCGTCAACTGGGACAGCAATGGGGGTGTCTCACCTACTGTATGCAGATGATGCTTTGGTTTTTTGCAATGTGGATGTGGTGCAGTTGGGCTTCCTTTGATGTGTTCTAATTTGTTTTGAGGCAGTTTCGGGCTTGCGGATTAATTTAAGTCTGAGTTGATCCCGGTAGGAGAGGTTGAGAGGTTGCCCGTGTTAGTGGTGGTTTTAGGCTGTAAGGTGGCCAATTTACCAGTGACTTACTTGGGCTTGCCGCTCGGTGCTAGTTTCAAGGCGAAAGGGGTGTGGGATGGGGTGGTGGAGTGGGTACAATGTCGTTTGGCAGGTTGGAAGCATCAATATTTATCGAACGGAGGAAGGTTGACGTTGATTAATAGTGTGTTGAGCAGTCTTCCGACTTACTTTATGTCATTGCATGTTATTCCCGTCTCTGTGGCTGACCGCCTAGAGACACTTTAGAGGGATTTTTTGTGGGGGGTGGAGGAGAGGATTTTAGATATCACTTAGTTGATTGGGGGCGGATTTGTTGCCCCAAGGAGGTGGCCGGTTTGGGGGTGCGGAGTTTAGTGCAGTTTAATAGGGCTTTGTTAGGGAAATGGTTGTGGTGGTTTGCTAGTGAGCGGGATCGCTTTTGGCGTAGGGTGGTGGCCTCTAAGTTTGGGTTTGTTGAGGGGAATTGGCGGTTGGGGATGTGATGGGGTCTCATGGGACGGGCTTTTGGAAAGAAATTTGTTTGGGGAGGGGGGAGTTTTGGGAGAGGGTGAATTTTCGAGTGGGAACTGGGGAGAAGGTTAGATTCTAGAAGGACAGATGGTGTGGGGAGATGGTGTTGGAGGTGCAATTCCCTTTGATTTTTAGCATTGCAAGGGATCGGGAGGCTACGGTTGCTTCTTGTTTGGGGGGTGGAGAGGTGGTGTTTTGGGATATTTAGCTTCGGCGTGAAGTTCAAGATTGGGAAGAGGGCCAGTTGGGGAGTTGTTTGTCTTTCTATATGGGTTGGGCTTCTTGGGTAGGGGAGACGATGTATTGGTTTGGAATGTGGCAGGTGCCAAAGGTCAGTTTTCTATTCAATCCTTTTATCGGAGTTTGGTGGGGGTGGTGGGCGGTGTGTTTCCTTGGAGGAGTATTTGGGTGTCTCGTGTTCTTTCTAAGGTGGTTTTCTTTTTATGGACGGCTGCCTTTGGCCGAAATCTCACAATTGATAATCTAGTTCGCTGGGGGCATGTGTTAGTTAACCGTTATTGTATGTGTTGTGTTGATGCAGAGTCAGTTGATCATTTATTTTTTCATTGTTCTGTAGCTTCGTGACTTTGGGGGTTGGCTTGTTCTCTTTTTGGGATTATGTGGGTGCAACCAAAGGGGATTGTAGACATGTTGTGGAGTTGGAGGGGGGTTCCGGTTTAGTGGTGTCGGCGACGGGTATGCTTGTTGGTGCCTTTTTGTTTGATGTGGTTGGTGTAGCTGGAAAGGAACATGAGAACTTTCCAAGAAATTGAGCATTCGGTGTTAGGGCTGCAGAATCGGTTCTTAGTTACCCTGTATAGTTGGTTGGAGTGTCAAGTTGATCCGGATTTGTTTTCTTTCTTAGATTTTTTGGATCATGTAGTTGGTTAGGTAGGTTTTGATTTGCTCTTTTGGTGCTCTTGTATTCTTTGCATCATCTTGATATTTTTTCAATAAATCTTATTACTTATAAAAAAAAAAAAGAAAAAGAAAAAAATAGTAACTATTAATATTCTACACCTATTATAACTTTTAATTCTACTTCAATCGTAATAGGAAACTTTAATGAATTCTAATTCTACTTCAATATCAAAATAGGAAATTTGAACTTTTGACCACTAACATTATTTTAGACATAATAAAATTCATATATAATGACCCATTTAATAAGTTGGCCCAAAATAATAAAACCCATGAGCGACCCCTACAACCCATGTCTAATAATATTGGAATTACCATTATACTCTTAATTACTAAAACCTACTATAATGACTTGAAGACTTAAAATAATTCCAAATCTTTAATTCTTGATACCCTAAATGTGCTTCATGTGAAATTCTGGATTTACTCTTTTTCTTCTTTCCATGATCTTCATCACTCAAGCTACGTTAATGCTTTATATATGGAAGATATGCACAAACAATCAATAAAGCCACATTTTATATTGTCCGTTTGTTTATTTTTTCCCGCTTGTTTTCCCTTCTTCTTTCCTCCCCCGCCCCGCCCCAATTTTTTTTTTTTTAATTTAATTCTTTTTCTCTTTTTATTAATTGTTGGGCTGACTGGGAGATCTAGAAGGGAACTTAGATGTTGCAAAACGAAAATGTATGGTTGACTATTGCTACGATCCCACATTGGTTACCATAGGCCTTGGCCATGTGCATATAAGCCTTTGGGCACTCTCCCCTTGCAAGTTGGTTTTCAAGGGTGAGTTCTACCCAAGGGGTTCGTATCAAATACATCAATGTATAACCAAGAATATACTGTGTTTGGTTTAATAAATACTGGAAATTATCAGTATATAACCAAATTTTATAGACAAATTAATTCTATAATAACTACATTCTATCAGTAAACCAAACCAAACCAAACCAAGCTTTAAGTCCCATCAAATGAGGTCAGCTACATGAATCCGTCTTCTCCACGCAGCCCTATCAAAGGCCATTTCATTATTCAAATTAAGTAGATCTATATTTCTATTTACAATGCTAACCAACGTTAATCTAGGTCTACCCCATCCCCTAACACTTCCATCTACTGTTACAGCATCGCATCTCTTCACTACTGCCTCTGTTGGTCTCCGTTGAATATGACCAAACCATCTTAATCGATTCTCTCTCAACTTATCTTTTATCACTGCTACTTCTACCCATTCCCGAACACACTCATTCCTAATTTTGTCCTTTCTAGTCTTGCTAGACATCCACCTTAGCATTTTCATCTCAGCCACACTCATCTTATCTACATTTTGTTTCTTGGTTGCCTAACACTCCGTCCCATACAACATTGCTGGTCTAATAGCCGTTCTATAGAACTTACCTTTAAGTCTAGTGGGTATTCGTTTATCACATAGTACCCCAGACGCAATTTTTCACTTACATTATCCCGCTTTAATCCTATGGGCCACATCCGCATCAATCTCCTCCGCTGTTGTGATAATCGACTCTAAATAACGAAAATGTTCATTCTTAGGCAGTTCTTGGTTCTCAATCTTCACTTCTCCTCTGTTTTCATTGTTACTGTTACTAAATTTACACTTCATGTACTCTGTCTTAGTTATGCTTATGCGGAATCCTTTAGATTCAAGAGTTTTTCTCCAAATCTCCAACTTTGTATTAACTCCTTTTCTAGTCTCATCCACTAATTATATTGTTTGCAAAAAGCATACACCATGGCATGTCATCCTGGATATTTCTTGTCAACTCATTCATAACTAAAGCAAAAAGATAAGGACTTAAGGTAGATCCTTGGTGTAACCCTACAGTGATAGGAAATTCATTTGTCTCTCCAGTAGGCGATCTAATAGTGGTCACCACCCCTTCATACATGTCTCTAATTACATCAATGTAACCTTTTGTTACCCCTTTTTTCGCTAACACCCACCATATTATATCTCGGGGCACTCTATCATATGTTTTCTCAAGGTCGATAAACACCATATGAATGTCTCTTTTCTTTTCTCTATACTTTTCTATTACTCTCCTCAAAAGATAGATCGCTTCCATTGTTGACTTGCTAGGCATATACTCAAATTGATTCTCTGACACCTTATATCTCGCAATCGGCGTTCTAGGAAAATCATTTTTACCTACTAGATAAATATTTTCTTGCTTAAGTTTTCTCTCAGTGAAAGAGCGCAAGAGTTTGTATTTGCTGCAGAGTTGCTTTCTTTTCTCAATATCACATGGTTTAAACTTTTGTTATATGCATGTTGTGACTATATAGCTTAATGTAGCATCAAAACTCACAAAAGAGCAGCCATTTTTTCTGATTTCTGCTATTGGTAATGATATCTAGTGGTCTTTGGCAGCCACTTTCAACGTGATCGCTTCCAAGAGAGTTTGTATTTGCTGCATAGTTGCTTTCTTTTCTCAATATCACATGGTTTAAACTTTTGTTATATGCATGTTGTGACTGTATAGCTTAATGTAGCTTCAAAACTCACAAAAGAGCAGCCATTTTTTCTGATTTCTGCTATTGATAATGATATCTAGTGGTCTTTGGCAGCCACTTTCAACGTGATCGCTTCCAAGAGATGTGTAAAACTTTACGGGTCTTAAATGCTGTACGCAACTATGATATTGGCATCCCTCTTAGTATTCAACAATACAAGGTCTTCAAAGCTTACTAAATTCAGGTTTCTGAACTTTTGTTTTGCTTTTTTTGAAATCTTAGCTAATATCATAATATCCTTGCTCTTTCAGTTGCTTACTCCATCAGTTCTTGTTGGTCGTTTAATTAATGCCCACCAACACGTTGTTGCACTTCGGATATCAGAGTACCTTGGTATGAACCAAGTAAGTTCAGTTGTCAAATCTCATCAATTCTTAATTCATGGTTTGTATGCATGCTGCTTTATTTTTCCTTTTGTTAGCCAGAAAATGCATCTTTTATGCGTGATAGTGATTTTCAGGGACATGGGAAGCATTATTTTCAATACATTTCCTCTTTCCTTGGTGTTGCCTGAAATTGAGAACTCCAAGGCTTTAAGAAACATAGGAAAAAATATTCTAGAGATTTGTGACATTGCAGAAATGAAAATTCAAAATATGAAGAAATAAATGAAGTAAAATATGCACTATGGATGGCGTTATATTGCACACTTGTAAAAAAGAAAGGTTTGACTAAAGTTGATTATGAACAATGACCGACATTTTTTTGGGGGGGGGGAGGGGATTTTGTGACGTGTGGATGTACTCCTGATATTAGAAAGATGGTAGATGCTGAGGTTGTGATGATAAACATGCAAGATCGCTAAAGTAGAAGCTAAAAGCACTTCTCCTCCTGTTTTTCAATAATCAACTTTTTTCAGCTTATTTAAACTATTTCTGCCTCATAAGTTGTAAGTAGAAGCTACACCAAGCACACCGATAGGGGCGGAGAGATGGAGGGGGGGCCTGTTGAGTTCCAAATAATCCCCATATGTGTGTATAAATTTCTGTTGAGTTATAAATTCTATGGAGTTTTTGTGATTTATTTGTGGTGTTAGGTACAGATCATTGGAGTTATGAAAGGATGCACCACAAGAAAAATCATAGTTACAAACTATTGTAGTTATGTAACAAACCATTATAATTATGTTATGAACATAAAAATATAATTAACTATTGTGGTAAGAACAATTATTAACTATTCTAATTTTATTACAAATGATTGTGGTGTAGTTTCGGAAGGGCATATATCATATGCACTTTTTAAGGATTTGTACCATAATTTTTCTCTTCGCTTAACTATTTTCCTCTTTTCTTCATTAGTATGAGACAACTTCAAAAATTTATGCACTCAGTGCGATTTGTAATTCATTACCATTCATGTATTAGATTAATTATGTGATATAACTTTTGATTTGCATTTTTCTAGTAGTGAATCATTGAAGTTCAAGTTTTTGTAATACATTTAGAGTGTTTTCATTTTTCATTAGCCTATTTTTAACAGTTGTTTGTTGATTTTAGTTTTTTGAACTTGACTTGACCCAATGGCTGCTTGGACTTGCCCAATGCCTTGCTTTTGGCCCCTCCAATAATGCAATCCTGGCTCTGCCCCTGCACTAACAAATTTCTAAGATAAAAAATGCCAAACAACCCCTATATATAAACTAAAGAAAATACCCAAAATTGCAACAACTGAAGAGGCTTTAAGTTGATGAGTCATACAATGAAATTGTGGAAGAGTGTGATTGAGCATCGCTTAAGAAGTTACAACAATAATATCAAAGAATCAGTTTGGATTTCTGTCTGGTAGATCAACTATGGAAGCGATGTATTTATTAAGAAGATTAATAGAATAGTACAGAGGAAAGGATGTTTGTATGGTTTTTATATATCTAGAAAAAGCTTACAATATGGTGTGTAAAGATGTAATTCATGGTGGATATAACAGAAAAAAGGTGTGACAAATGGTATATTGATGTGATAAGGACATGTATGATGGAGTTGTAACTACTATTAGATCACCTACTAGAGACTAGTTAATTTCCAATCACTGTGTAGCTCAAATACACTGACTTTTCCATCTAAGTTCATTCATGTTCTATTAAAATATTTTTTTACATCTTGGGTTCACTGCTAGTGGTTTAGTATTTGACTCTATGCCAATGGTCTGTTCTCTTTTTAATGTTGAAAAAGAGGCTCTTTGCAATGCTGGTGGGAGAATTTTGCAGTGATATGGTTTCTCATATAATTGGAATCCTTTTTAGTAACTATTTGAAGGGGAAATTGAGATACATTTATAGCCTAGGTGTTTCGTACTCTTATTGAAAACTAGTTGACTTTGTTTCGACTTAACTGCTGCCTTCTATTTGGAACTGGAAACTATGACATCATTTATATGCTCATTTTCTTTGCTTGGGTTTGTATAGGAAGTGGTGATAATGCACTGGGCATGTGCAAAGATAACAGCTTCTTTAGCAATTCCTGATGTCACTCTCCTTGAAATTTTACTTGATAAGGTTTGTGTTATCTTTTGTAGTTGTTTAGTTTGGCCTGAAAGTGTGATGATTTTGTTCATTCTATGCCATCTAATTGGAAAGTATGATAGCGTGTTTTTTGTTTTGTTTTTGTTGTTGTTTTTGTCCAGCTG